>CM065126.1:37877500-38562500 GCA_033026305.1 Cirrhinus molitorella
GGTAACCAAGCAGTTGCTGATAGCCATGGATATGGATATTACTATAAAAGTAAATGGTCCGATTTTCTCATACTTTTTTCCCTTTCAAATCAAAGTTTGTAAAGCCACCGTACAATTGCACTCATTTAAGTGAAACATACCAAGTTTTTATATGCCTTAATTGGTCTTGATAGAAGTTGAGCAATTAGATATAACTTTACAGTGGTTTTAGCAAACAGTTTACCACACTGGTATCATAATGTAGCATTGTAGTTTGTATTTTAATGTTTATTCTGGTGCAGTACCTTGCCCCACAGATCTCTATAGTAAGTGCATTACTGTAAACTCTGAGATGAGTCGAACTTATTTGATTTTGATCTTTGTGGGAGGAGCCCAAAGCTGTAGTATATTATGTAAGCATGTTAATCAATTCTAAAACTCATGATATTTAAAGCTTTGATAGCAAGAATTTGTATTAAATGCGACATGAATATGTGATCAGACCTGAACTATTTTGTCCTACTGAAATGGTGTCTTCTGGCCTGCTGTGACCGCTGTCAGATAACATTACCAAAAAGCCCTGTGTGTTTAGTACATATGTGTTTGATTTTATATTTGTGACCCTGGATCACAAAACCAGTCATAAGTAGCACAGGTATATTCATAGCAATAGCCAACAATACATTGTATGGGTCAAAATGATCGATTATTATGCCAGAAATCATTAGGATATTAAATATCATGTTCTATGAAAATATTTTGTAAAGTTCCTACTGTAAATATATTAAAACTTAATTTTTTATTAGTAATATGCATTGCTAAGAACTCAATTTCAACAACTTTAAAGGAGATTTTCTCAGTATTTAGATTTTTTTTGCATCCTCAGATTCCAGATTTTTAAATGGTTGTATCTCAGCCAAATATTGTCCTGTCCTAACAAACCATACATCAATGGCTTAAACTTCATTTATTCAGCTTTCAGATGAAAAATTGACTCTAATAACTTTTTTTGTGGTCCAGGGTCACATTTGTGTTGTAAAAGAGCATTTAAAGAATTTAGGTTATTTTTCATTCTCATCCCCTTTTAGTGCCCCAGATGTATGCAGTGTGACACTAAGTTTGACTTCATCACCAGAAAGGTAAGCACATGGACCCATCAAATGTCGGGAGTCATTTCGAGACAAATTGCCATTTCATTTGAAGTCAACAAGTGGCTGTATTGTTGCTCATAAGTGGCCACCTGGATGTCCTAGTTTTACTGATGGTCTTTCTCTGTAACTTTTGAGAATCTGATTACAAATGGGAAATAACGTGTCATTTGACAATCTGGATTTTAAATTTGCAGTGAACGATGAAGATGAGCGATTATCAATGCATAAATCAAACACAAAATGCATGATCTATCTATCTATCTATCTAGATGAATAATTGTTCTTCAACAATTACCTGCTTTGTTGCTTTAAATCTGTGTGTATTTGTGAACGGCCTTTATGAGTGTCTCTTTAAGCTTTAGCAGTTTTATGCTCTTTTTGAGTGTCTTTGTTTTCAATTTTTGCAATAATATGCCATTGCAAGTTTCCCTTCCTGTTTCCGTTTTTCTCCTTTTTTGCTTCCTCCTTTTTCCTGCCTTTGTTGCATGTCTGAATCTGTGTCTTTGTGGTTACATGATAGTGTTTTGTGTTAGGGCTTAAAATTCTATACAATTCTCTCTAAATAAAAAAATCTATATTTTAGTTCTCATCAATCAAATTGTAAAATCCCTTTTCTTCAAAGATAACACTTTGATAGACATTATACTAAGTAACTTTACATGTCTACTTCCAATAGTTAGAGTATTAGTAGACTGTCTGCTAATATCTAAAACACTTTATTAGTTGACTTGTAGTTGCAAAGTTACTTATAGTTAGTATAATGTCTGATGTGGACTACTGAAATGAAGTGTAACCTCCTCAAAAATTACAACTAATAACTGTTGTATTGCATTATACAGTAATGTTACCATGAAATAAAATTACTCATACTGTTATTTTGATTTTGGTCGTATTACAATTTAGTAATTTTTGAAAGGATAGTTCAACCATAAAAACCATTGAAAATTCTGTCATCATTTACTCACCCTCATGTTGTTCCAAACTAGTAAAAGTTTCTTTCGTCGGGTAAGCACAAAAGAAGATATTTTGAAGAATGTTAAGCATTGACTTCTATGGTGCTTTTTCTGTACTATGGAAGTCAGTGACTACCAGTGGTTACCAACGTTCTTCAAAATATCATCTTTTGTGCTTAACAAAAGAAAACATTGAGATTTGGAACATCTTGTGACGACAGAATTTTCATTTTTGGGTGAACCATCTCTTGAATTTGTTCATGCAATGTTTTTTTGCTTTACTATTTTGTAGCTGTTGGAATTGTGATGGATTTCAAGTACTAAGTGTTTCCTCTGTGTATGTCAGCATCACTGTCGGCGCTGCGGTCGGTGTTTCTGCGATAAATGCTGCAGTCAGAAAGTGGCTCTTCCCAGGATGTGTTTTGTGGATCCGGTGAGGCAGTGTGCGGAGTGCAGCCTCACCTCACAGAAAGAGGTGGAGTTTTACGACAAACAGCTTAAAGTGCTCACTGCCGGTGGGTTGAACAAACACACACTCAAATGCTTTTAACTTGAAACCACTGACACGCTTATACCCACTCTTCCATTCGCAGACTCACTGAAGTTTATTATGTTGCTAAGTAAAGGCCATGGAGAGCGTATGAATGTTATGTAACTCATCCAGTAGCTTACTTGAGTGTACACTGACTTAATGAGTAATCCTTTACCTGAGACTCAACTAAACTGCTGCTGAAAACAGAATTTAGTCACTGTGTTTGCATGAGTGTGTGTTTGGCAAAGGTTGTTCTGATGGAATCGGGTAAAATTACAAAGACTGTTCTGAGATCACAACCAGGAATGCATGATACATCAATACTATTTACAGATGATCACATTATGTGGGCTCTACCCATATTGAATATTTTATTTTGCATGCTCATTTGCCTGATTTTATCCTTAAATCACCTTTGCTGTAACTAAAATGCACACTTATAGTTAATCTTTAAAAGCACTGATAGTTTAGCAAAACAATCTATAGCAAATCTCAGAATGAATATGCACTTTCATGTTGTGACCAAAAATGACCAAAGAGTTTTGATATTTTTCTATTTTACATTTAGCAGACACTTTTATCCAAAGTGACTTACAAAGGAGAACAATGGAAGCAATCGAAATCAACAAAAGAGCAACAAAACATGCAAGTGCTATGACATGTTTAATATAGCCTAACGCAGTATATGTAGCAAAGATTTTTAAAGTACATAATAAAAGAAAATAGATAGGGGGTGGGGGAAGCAAACTAGTGTTAGAGGCCTTCTTTTAGCTTTTTGTTAATTGTAAAGAGACAAACTAGTGTTAGTGTTGTTTTTTTGTTGTTGTTTTTTTTTTTAAGAAAACAAGCAGAAAGTAAATGGATAGAGTACAAATCTAAAAGAGCATAATATAAAGAATAGAATTAGAAAAGACTGTGCTAGAGTTAGAGGGTTAAATAAAGATGGAAAAGATGAGTTTTTAGCCGATTCTTGAAGATGGCTGTTAAGAGTGAGTTGGGCAGGTAATTCCACCAGGAATGAGAAAGTCCATGAAAGTGATTTTGTGCCTTTTTGGGATGGCACAATAATACATTGTTCACTTGCAGAACGCAAGCTTCTAGAGGGCACATAAGTCTGAAGTAATGAATTCAGGTAAAGGGGTGCAGAGCCTGTGGTGGTTCTGTAGGCAAGCATTAATGCCTTGAATTTAATGCAAGCAGCTACTGGTAGCCAATGCAGACTGATGAAAAGAGGTGTGATGTGCGTCCTCAGCTCATTAAAAACTAGTCTTGCCGCCGCATTCTGGATTAATTGTAAAGGTTTGATAGAGCTGACTGGAAGACCTGCCAAAAGAGCATTGCAATAGTCCAGCCTGGACAGAATAAGAGCTTGAACAAGGAGTTGTGAAGTATGTTCCGAAAGAAAAGGCCAGATTTTCCTATTTAAAACTTGACTCTTCTGTAGTTACATCCTGTATTAAGACCGACAGAAAATAAAAAGTTGCGGTTTTCTAGGCTGATATTGATAGGAACTATACACTCATTCCGGCGTAATAATGAAGGAACTTTTCTGAACCGGCAGTCCCATTGACTGCCAGGCAAATAACACTGTCAAGGTCCAGAAAAGTATGAAAGACATTGTCAAAATAGTCCATCTGCCATCAGTGGTTCAACCATAATTTTACAAAGCTACGAGATTACTTTTTGTATGCAAAGAAAACAAAAATGACTATTTTGACGATGTCTTTCATACTTTTCTGGTTATTTCTGTTATTTACTTGGCAGTCAATGTTACAGACACAAAGCTTTTGATTTTACATCCAAAATATCTTTAAAAATTGTGCTCCAAAGATGAACAAAGCTCTTTGTACGCGTTTGGAACGACATGGTGATTAATGACAAAATGACAAAATCTTCATTTTGTGGTGGAGTAACTCTTTAATGTGTGTTTAGTTTAGTTTTTTTTTTGTTTTTTTTGGGCTAAGGTTTGCATATGGTGGTGTGTTCTTAATTACAGCTTTCCTAAACTTATGTCCTATTCATAAAATAAGAAATATCCCAACAAAACACAGCCCTAGAAAATGTTGTCATACCTAAGTTCATTTGTAGCATTCAAAACAATTGAACAAAAAATCCTTTGTAAGTTAATTTATTTACCATGAAAAGAATTATCATGAAGAATAAATGTTTTCTTAATAGCAAATACACTAACATTCAAAAGTCTGGAGTCAAAATATTGATCAAAACACTGAAGCCTGGAGCATTTGCTGCTGCAGATTCAGCTTTTTCCATCACAGTAATAAACTATATTTTAAAATATACTCTAATAGAAAACCGTTATTTTAAATTGTGATAATATTTCACAGTATTTGTGTTTTTACTGTATTAAACTACTAAAACTTTTGTATGTCACTCAGATGTGTGCGTTTTCATCTGGATGTAATAGATTTTCAAGCGTTTTCTCTTCTGCCTCATAATGGAAGTCTGTTGTGAATCAGCAAACATTAATATTTGAAGATGTTTATTAATGCAGTGTGACTGAAGTGAATGGCTACTGGAAATGTGGTGCTGTAAACAGTCATGCGCTCTTTTATTTATGTGGAAAATGTTATCAAATACATTTAATAAGTCTTTCCACCCGCAAACTTACAGCCTTTTACGACCTTGCATTGTAGGAGGAAGTTTCCTGGTCAAAGTGGATTCCTCAGAGAAATCAGAGACCATGGTCTGCCGTTTGTCTAATAATCACAGGTATGCATGCGAGAAGCCACAAATTGATGACTTTAAATGTGATCTATCCTTTCTTGAATCTCTTTTTGTTTCTCTCAGATATCTCTTCCTAGATGGTGAGAGTCATTTTGAGGTGGAGCTGTCTCGCATTTCCAGTATGCAGGTGTTGACTGAGGGCTCAACCCCAGGAGGTGAGGCTTTATGTTGACAAACTTTTCAGAGCAATACAAACAATTATTGATTTTTGAGACACTAGCTAAATGTAATTTACAGGAGCAAAAACTATTTTCAGTGATCTTAGCACATTTGCTAGCACTGACTACACATTTGTGGATGCTAGAACCCTCTCTAAAACAGTACTTTTACATAATATTTTTGAAAGAATTACCATGTTCACCAAGGCTGCATTTATGTGATTAAAATGCAGTGAAAACAGTAATATTGTGAAATATTATTACAATGTAAAATATATTCTATTTAAATATATTTTAAAATGTAATTTATTCCTGTGAGGCAAAGAATTTTCAGCATCATTACTCCAGACTTCAGTGTCACATGATCCTTCAGAAATCATTCGGATCATGCTGATTTGATGCCGTACAAAACATTTGTGATTATAAAAAATGTTGCAATATTTTTTTTGGAAACCATTAAATTTAAATGAATCCATTTCAAAACACTGCTGCCTAAACAAGTTGTTGTACAATCATCCTGACCAATTCTCCTGAATTAGCGAGTGCTCAGTCTGTCTGGGAATCACTGTCCACTTCAATAGAGCATCATTAAGTCGTCTTATCAGATTGTCATAAATAACTCATAATGGACATCTTTTCCAGAGGGATTGCAGATGCTCATAACTTCCTGTAATACTAATCAATAAAGACATTTACAGCCTCATTTCTGTTTTAGAAGAAAGTGAGCATGAATCCTATCTAGGGGTTTGTTTTAAAATATGAATTCATGCATGTAGATATAGGGATATAATTATGAACTGAGAATTATTCTGTTCATTTAATACATTAGATGGACATTATGGCCTGATTGGACACTGATACAGAAAGATTTCTTTGAAATCTTCACATAATATTCAGATAATCACATGGCTATATAATGCAGCATTGATTTCTGCTTTAACTGAATGCTGATGTTATTAACACTGCACTGTAGTAGTGAGTGAACCTAACAACTCTAGTCAACTGACATACAAAGGTTTGACATTTAGAAATATCAAACCTTTCTCTGAACCAATGTGACATTTCTGAGCCATTTTTGGGAATAGTGGTCCCCAGGTGATTTTTAATGGAAAGTCAGTTCATCTTAAATTCACACATAAATGTCACTTATTTAGATCTTTTTGTAATAAATGCAAAAACATTCAGACATTAAGTGTGACTTGACTGACTTTTTGAGGCTAATTCATATACAGTTGAGGTCAAGTTGCATATACCTTGCAGAATCTGCATAATGTTAATTATTTTTACCGAAATAAGAGGGATCAAAATGCATGCTGTTTTTTTTTTTTATTTAGTACTGACCTGAATAAGATATTTCACATAAAAGATGTTTACATATAGTCCACAAGAGAAAATAATAGATGAATTTATACAAATTACCCTGTTCAATAGTTGACATATTCTTTATAGTGTGTTGTTACTTGAATGATTCACAGCTGTTTTTTGTTTGTTTATTTGTTTTGTGATAGTTGTTCATAGTTGTTCTTCAGAAAAATCCTTCAGGTCTCACTAATTCTTTTGGTTTTCAGCATTTTTGTGTATTTTAACCCTTTCCAATAGGGATGCACCGAAATGAAAATTCTTGGCCGAAGCCGAAAACCGAAAAAGAGGAAACCAAGGCCGAAAACCGAAAACCAAAACACCGAAAGAAATTATGCCAATTATTAGTAACATTGCATTTATGGCCATGACTGTGTACTAACTTTACTAAAATCAAGGCATTGCAATTGCATAAATTAATATTAAAGTTTCAAAGAATAAATCAATTACAAATTATGCAAATATTTATTTAGCACATTGCAACAATGCACAGTATAAAATAAAATTCAAACTAAAATGTTTAACTTGACCCCACTCATGTGTACATTAAATAATAATGTACTGGCCGACTTTAATTATCCATGTACTAAATTCCTTATTCGTTTTGTACACGTAGTCTTGTTTATGGGCATGTGACTTGCGTGTACAGAGCGCTGACATTCGCTGTTTATTTTCGGTTTCTCTGCTATCCGCTATCTTCAGTGAGTAGTAGGCAAAATGTGCGTGCATGAATGTAAATCAATTTATGTTTTGTCTTTACCCGTCATATTGCGATAATGTTACCGCTGCATGTCTAATTGTTGTCATTAGTCTATACTGTAGTTCAGTTCATATAGAATGTGGAGAAGCGATGCGCGTGAATAAGGAGCTAAGAACCGCGGAAGCGTCGCGTTTTTAAGGTGGAACGGATAGCGTCAATAAGAAGCTGGATTCAACCTTCTCGCATACGTTTAGCGACATTTAATCTCATCATATGTGAATGTTTATGTTTACTATATGGACGGATTCTGATCGTATTTGTTTGTTTCAGCCTAAACCACCTCGGTGGTCCTAATGACTGTGCAGTGCTGGATAATATAATGCTCATATTTCCTTAACGTTAGCTTTAAAAAGCAGCTACAGAAAACGAGCAAAGAACATTTGTCAGAGAACATCACTGGCTTTGTCTAGCGCGAGTTTATACACTTTTAAAAACCACTCGCGTTATAATCAGTAAAGCTATCTGCACTATATGATGAATAAATCTCTTACCCCTTATTTTCATTGTGCACGTTACGGCTCCGACGCCCCGCGGCAAGTTTCTGAAGCATCCTAGAAGCGGTTCTCTGCGCTGCTTTGCTAAACATAAGCGCCTAGTTTATTTTTGACGGATAATAATAATAATCGTCTTGCTATTGTCATAGGCATCAGCAACAGACGATATCTCTGACTATCGTCGATACACGATAACATCCTGTTTCGGCCGTATTGTTTCGGTGAGAAAAGTCTTTCGGCCGAAAACCGAAAATGCACTTTTAAGCCATTTTCGGCCGAAAATTTTCGGTGGCCGAATATTCGGTGCATCCCTACTTTCCAACAATTATTTTGAGATCCATCTTCCTCACACTGAGGACAGCTGAAATACTCAATTGCAGCTATTACAAAAGGTTCAAATATCCTCATTGATGGTCCAGAAGGAAAAACTATGCATTAAGAGCCAGGGGTGTAAACTTTTTAAACAGAATGAAGATGTATACATTTTTCTTGCCTTTCATTTTTATTTTGCCTAAATTTTTATCATTAATCATTTTAATATTTGTATCATTTAGTACTGCACTTCAGAAGCTACAGAAGATACTTGCTTGTTTCCCAGAAGACAAAATAATGTAATTTTACCCTGATCTTCCAATTAAAGTTCTGCTCTTAATGCATTGTGTTTCCTTCTAAATCACCAGTGAGTGTTTGAACCTTCTGTAATAGTTGCATATGAGTCCCTCAGTTGTCCTCAGTGTGAAAAGATGGATCTCAAATTCATAGGCATTGTTGGAAAGGGTTCAAATACAAAAAATGCTGAAAAACCAAAGAATTTGTGGGACCTGAAGAACAGAGGCCAGTTTAACTATTCAGGACAAAAAAAGGAACTCATGAACAACTACTGCTAAAAAAAAACAGCTGTGGATCATTCAGGTAACAACACAACATTAAGAATTAAGCGTATGTGAACTTTTTAAATGGGTCATTTTTATAAATTCAACTATTATTTTCTCTTGTGGGCTCAATGTGAAATCTCTTACTCAGGTCACATTTTGCAGATTATGCAAAGAGTATGTGAAGTTTTGACCTCAACTGTACATCTACAAATGATGCACACATGTACTTGAACATACTTTTTTCTGTTTGTTTATATTTCTTTTCTTTTAACATTCTCTTCTTTTCTCTAATTTCCCTGTTCTCGTCTGCATTAAGAGAAAGATATATGCTCGTACACGAGCTTGCTGGACAGTCAAATATCCGAAGGTCAGCGTCGCTCTATCTCTCTCTTTTCTTTCTTCTCCCTCATCTAAAATATGTGCCAATTACTTTGTTTTCCTTGTTGTTCCCTTCATATGATAAGTAATATAAGTAACCTTGCATGAACTCATTTACTGTGACATTACTGTAAGTGATCGTGTCAAAGCAAGGCAGTCTCATGAACGGCTGCATGTGCATGTTTATTGTGATGGTCCCTCAGACTTCTGGTGTTCAAGACATCATGTTATTCATGGTTTCCCCATCATTTATGTTTGCTGGAGATATGACAGTTGCACTTCAGCACCATGTTACTGTCGTATTATGTGAATCACATCTGATAAACCCAAATCTTTGTGTGCAGTTCCACTACTGACCTCTGACTTGTTTTTAGGAGGTTCTCTTCGAGCCAGCGGCATGGTGCTCCAGTACAAGCCACCAGGATCTCAGAACCTGCAGCAGCTCCACATGGACATTGCCGATGACAAGCGTGTCGCGTCTGCCTGGCTTGCAGCCATGCATAAAGTAGGTGTGAGTGTGAGAGAATACAGTTGAGGTCAAAAAATTGACATACACCTTGCAGAATCAGCAAAATGTTACTTATTTCACCAAAATAAGAGGGAAAAAATTAAGAGGGGTTAAAATAATTGAATGTATAAAAATTACCCTGTTCAAAAGTTTACATACGCTTGATTCTTAATACTGTGTTGTTACCTGAATGATCCACAGCTGTGTTTTTTTTGTTTAGTGATAGTTGTTCATGAGTCCCTTGTTTGTCCTGAACGGTTAAACTGTCCGCTGTTCTTCAAAAAAGTCCTTCTGATCCCATAAATTCTTTGTTTGTTCAACATTTTTGTGTATTTGAACCCTTTCCAACAATGACTGTATGATTTTGAGATGCATCTTTTTCAAAATGAGGACAACTGAGGGAAACATAAGCAACTATTACAGAAGGTTCAAACACTCACTGATGCTTCAGAAGAAAAAAAAACAGGGGTGTAAACCAGGGCGGTAAACTTTTGAACAGAATAAAGATGTGTACATTTTTCTTAATTTGCCTAAATATCATATTTTACTGCCCTTCAGAAGCTACAGAAAATACTTACACTTACATTTCCAAGAAAACAAAATAAGTTAAATTTACTCTGACCTTCTAATTCAAAAGGTTTTCACCCCCGGCTCTTAATGCATTGTGTTTCCTTCTGGAGCATCAGTGAGTGTTTGAACCTTTTGTAATAGTTGCATATGAGTCCCTCAGTTGTCCTCAGTGTGAAAAGATGGATCTCAAAATGATACAGTCATTGTTGGAAAGGGTTCAAATACACAAAAATGCTGATAAACCAAAGAATTTGTGGGATTTTTCTGAAGAACCGCAGGCAGTTTAACTGTTCAGGACAAACAATGGACTCATGAACAACTATCGCTAAACAAAATAAATAAATAAAAACACAGCTGTGGATCATTCAGGTAACAACACAGTATTAAGAATCAAGAATCAAGCGAATGTCAATTTTTGAACGGGGTAATTTTTATAAATTCAACTATAATTTTCTTTTGTGAACTTTATGTAAACCTCTTTTATGTGAAATATCTTATTCAGGTCAGAGCTAAATAAAAAATAACATGCATGTTGTTGGATCCCTCTTATTTTGGTAAAATCATTAACATTTTACACATTCTGCAAGGTGTATGTAAACTTTACATAATAATGCTAGTCATAGCAGTCGTAATATTGATCAGCACAATATTTTTCCTGATATCACCCAGCCCTAGTTTTTCTATTCCCTGTTTGTCTCTAGGCTGCCAAACTGTTGTATGAGTCAAGGGACCAGTGAAATGACACCATGCTGGAGACAGAGAGGGATGGACAGAACGAAACTGAGGAGAGAGAGCGATCAAAACCAAGTATTATGTGTTATTCAGTCTTACATGTACTCTAAGATGCTTGTATGATTTCTATTCAATCTTTTGCTTCTACTCCCTGTCGAGACAGACCAGATTTACTTACAACCTCTCTGTCTGTGCCAAGGGGAGGACCAAGTTTTCCGACGATTCTCGTGCAATATGGACATGTATGATAATATATAAACACCATTTAACAGATGCTTTAAGTGTAGTCTCACGTATCAAAGTTTTGTAAACAAAATATATTTTGTCAGATATTCTTATTTTAACACAAAATGCTGTGTATCTACTTTTTACTGCCCGAGTATTTACAATATGTAGTGTTTTTTTTTTCTTTCTTAACATATTTGAAACACTTTTGGAATTGTTTTTCCTACACTACAGAATGATGTTTCAGGTCTTCATTTGTTAGTAACGTGTTTGCGTCTGCAAAGCAAGATTTCCCTTTTTTTAGAAAAATGAAATTAGAGCAGCCAGATTGCCTGGACTTATATTAAACTTTGTTCTAGGTCATCGGGTTTTGTTTGCTAATTTTCAATTTTCAATGTACACCAAATAAACATCTTCAGTCCACGACTGACCAATTTATGTCTGTGTTAATTTAGATAGGAACACTTTTAATTAAAGTATAGTATTCTGCTGAAAGTACATTGAAAATGCTTGTTTTGCATGTTTCACATATCATTTCTAAGAATACATTTAAATACACTACCAGTCAAACGTTTTTGAACAGTAAGATTAATGTTTTTTAAAAGAATTCTCTTCTCACAAACCATGCATTTATTTAATTCTGAAATACAACAAAAGCATTAATGTTGTGGAATATTTTTACTATGTAAAATAACTGCTTTCTATTTGAATATATTTAAACGTAATTTATTCCTTTGATTAAAGCTAAATTTTCAGCATCATTACTCCAGTCTTCAGTGTCACATAATCTTTCAAAAATCATTGTAATATGCTGATTTCCTGTTCAAGAAACGTGTATTATTATTATTATTATGATTTTTATATTATCAATATTTAAAACTGTTAAGTACATTGCATCAGGGTTCTTTGAATAGAATGATCCAAAGATCAGCATTTGTCTAAAATAAAAAGCTTTTGTAATATACACTATACCATTCAAAAGCTGTGAGTCAGAAAAAACTACTTTTATTTAGCAAGGATGCTTTATATTGATCAAAACATTTACATTTATAATGTTTCAAAAGATTTCTATGGTTCTTCTGAACCTTGTACTCATCAAAGAAACTGAAAAAACTACTATCTACTCAGAAAAATCTACTATGTGACTGGAGTAAAGATACTAAAAAATCAGCTTTTGAAATCACAGGAATAAATTACTTTTTAAAATGTATTCCAATAGAAAACAGTTATTTTGAAATGTAAAAATATTTCAGTATTTTACAGTTTTTGTTGTACTTTGGATCAAATAAATGCAGGCTTGGTGAGCAGAAGAGACTTCTTTAAAAACATTAAAAAGCTTACTGTTCAAAAACGTTTGGCTTGTAGTGTACATGTAATTATTTTTCATTGAAGCTATATACAAATAATGCGTGATTTAAAAACAATGCTAAAATGCATTAGTAAAATTTAAAGGAATTATAATTTCTTTTTAATGATAATATAATTATAACACATCATTTTAAATAATTATTAAAATAGAAACATTTTCACTTCATCTCAGACTTTTGGAATTTCATATGTATATAATTTTTAGACTATTCTTCACATTTAAATATCAAGCTCTTTTGCATAAATTGATGTAAACATTACCACCCTGATGTAAAAAAAAAACTACACTAAGTCTTCATCCCATGGCAGTCTAAAGTCATTGTGTGTGAAATATGACTTGGCGCACTATTCATTTTTCTTTGTGATGCAGAAACTACCTTTTTGTGATGGATGGCAGGTTTCATTCTTCCTTTTCACAGGGCTGCAGAGAAATCATCTCTATGTTCTCATGATGGACCGCTGCTGCCCTCTTGTGTCCTGTACACAACAGAGCAGAAGCTGAAGCCTTCCGAAAACAAGAACACTCTACATACAACCAAACAAACTTCTTGAACTGTCATGCTTTATTATGTTTATACATTAAAGATAAAGATTTGAACCACCTAGCATCAACATACATACAGCAATGGCACAGTGACAGAAATTTTCTAGGAGTAAAGGTGTGGATAATGAATGACTAAGGACTTTTTAATGTTTTCAGCTGAGTGGGTGTGGCTTTCTGTTGCTCCAGGGGACTTGGGAGCAGGTGATGCTGAAGCTGTGGACTCTAAACACATGTGGCCCTGCAGACATTGATAGGACTGGAGATGCTGGGCTGCTCCAGGAGCTCTGAAGAGAGATCATGAAAAGCTTAGTACTTTTAAATAGATAAATAATCACCTTTCTGCCTTTCTGATTAAGATGCCATTCACTTGTTTGGCAATGTACCCAGACGGAGAAATTTTGGTCCGATTTTTTAATGTTCTTAATAAAGTTCCTCATTTTGCATGTGACTTTTCTTTATGTTTTAAAGATGTTTTCTTTGGATTGTTTTGATTTTTAATTTTAAGTTTAATTTCACATACATAAACAAAAATCTGGTTATAAACCTCTCTTTTTATTCAAAGTTGATCTAGACAAGTATACTGAAACTATCCAGAGTTCTGTTACTCCTAAAACTGTCAAAACTGTATTCACCCTATGTGTCCTCTTAAGGTCAAACAAACAAACAAAAAAACCCAGCATGGTTACTATAAATCATTGTAACCACAAATTAACCATGGTTTTGCTACACCAACCGTTTAACCATGCTAGTTAAACTGTGGTTATACAAAACAAACAAATACATAGCATACTACACTTTTGCTTTAATAAAACGATGGTTAATTTTATTAAGGGATTTGTATTTGTGTATTCTTTTGTGCATTCTTTCATGCATCACAAACCATCATTACAGATCGCGACTTCGGAGCGAGGTTCAAGAATCATTCAATTGAAGAAATAATTTGCGAACCCGCTCCAAACAGTTCCGATCTGGATCAAAAGATTCACGAACCTACTCCGAAGTTCCGATCTAAATCAAATGATTCGCGTTCCAAAGTTCTAATATGAATCAAAAAAAATTGCAAACCATCGGTGCGTTCCATATACATCGCCCTCTGAGGGGCACTTCGGAGTGAAAAACATGGCCGCCATATTGAAGCATCGTTCCAAACAGAAGTAGTGATGGGAAGCTCGGAAGTCATCGGGTTCCAGTTGTTAGTTCCCAGTCCTATAGGCTATAATGTTACGCAGTCCCGGAAACAGTATTGATTAGTTCATCTCGAGTCTTCGGGGTTTGAGTCGTTGGTTCTTTGGTCATGTGGCCGCTTCCCGGCTAAGTATCTTACAAAGAATACATGGAATATATTAATTGTACGCTGCCATTATGTAGGTATCTTTGCAAAGTGATTTTCCCTCATCATTTAAAGCCTCTTTATTACCAATTCAATTACAGAAATTCACAAATGTATAAATTGTGAGAAATAAAAAGCTACAATTTGAGACCAAAAACAGATGTGTTTGTAAGAAAGGTTGGGAATTATTAACTAACTTCTCTATCCACTATTGCTGTCACGACATGTGATAAAAGAACTAACGACTCGAGAGATGAACTAATCATTTCTCTTTCCGGTATAGACTGCATAGCGTCAATGGGGCTATCATGCAATGAACAAACGACTCAAACCAGAAAATTCGAGAGGTGAACTAATTATTTATGTTTCCTATGAATAACTAATAGGATGGTACGCATACGCAGTCAATACAAAATGAACAAATGCTTTCCTGAGACCACTTGTTCATTCCGAGTCTCATAAAAGATCAAATTGAAACGAAGATGTGCTCAAAACTAGTCACTTCAAGGGGCCCTTCTGAATTAAGGATTTCGAAGGGTAAAACTGATGGACAATTTGGGGCCCCATGATGCGCATCATTAAATTCAAATGATGCGCGAACCCACTCTGAAGTTCCGATCTGAATCAAATTAGCCTATTCGAACCCGCTTCTAAATGATTTGCGATACGCGCTCCGAAGTCCCTGAATCAAATGATTCACAATAGGCGAAGCTCTTTCGTTTTTGGTTTCAATTTAAAAAAACGATTGAACGAATGAAACACGGATTCGCTTCGAAGCCCTCCCCCGTTTATTTATTTGCTAGTGAATCGCTTGACTGATCGAAGTCACGAGTTTGAATCAATCTGAGCGGTGCAGCGTAAATGATTCACTCAATTGAATCGGATTGTGTGTTTCGCATTATTTCGCCTTTTTGACACTGTCAGTACTAGCGTACTGGCTTAGCTCGCTAGTTTTCTCATAAGTCCAGCTGGCGCGACTTCTTTAAACCTCAACCGACAACACAGTTTACACGTGGAAACCGGAGCGTTTGAGTCGCGTGCAGACCACAAAACTAACGGGAGACGCTCCGGTAGAAGACAGTTGACTGAACTGGATCTCAGCCTTTCAGACACAGCTTATCTCCGTCTCTGTGAGTTAACTAAAACGAACTAAACCACACATGAAAACAAGCAACACGCGCGCGCATAACGTGACGGACAGCTAGTTTTTCAGTGCGTTTGTTTAATATAACCGTAGGCCTACTGTGTGAACCGTATTAAAGCCGCAAATGCAGTACTGACAACCGTATTCAGCCGTGTGAGCGTTGCCAATTGCAGTGGTCAGATAATAGACTCTCCTGTGAGGGACCCTCACCCTAAAAGACAATTTTATATTTACATTTCTTGATCACCCCGACGTTCATTATAATTAATTAAAAAATAAATAAATGTATAAATAAGATATATAATGTCTAAAATAATGTAATGTGTGATGTATTTGTGATACTTAATAATAATAATGTCAAAATAAGATATTCTGAAATACAGCTGACATCATATCCGTTTGTGTTACTGTTCTCATTGTTCAGCAGACAAAAAAAAAAAATAATTCTGTACAATCAAAACTCCAAAAAACAGTTTTGAAAGTTGTATCTTATGATCTAGATCCTTTATACCCATAAAGTGTGTGCCATTGTAAGTCAATTCCTCAGTCTCCTTTAGTTAAATTCAACATGGCATCTAAGTCCGTTTGCTATGATATTTTTCTGATGGATGGTGGGCTGCTGCCGCCCTCTTGTGTTCATTTGACAGCAGAAAAAGACATTCATTCTTAAATTAGCCAAGCTATTGCACTATTGCAGCTCTTCTAACACTAATACAGATATTGTAAATGTGAAAGAGGATTTGCTGAATAAATTAGTTTGGGTGTCATAAAATGACAAATGAGATAGCATCGTGGACAGTCATGTGGGACAAGACCTGTCAACCTTTACCCCCCCCCCCCAAAGAAAATTTAAAGTCACTAGATTTGAGTCCTTATAATTTCAAACCAAATGTAAACGAATTGTCCACATTGTAATTTCATTTCTCTTTTATTGCAGTTTTAGAATCAAACAAAACTCAGTGTTTTGGAGGAACTCTTTTTGTTATTGTGGCACAGTGGGGCTAAAGTTTTAATGTTTGAGGTTTCTGTTGATGCTGATTTGAGCTGTTAATGGATGCTAATCTCTTTCTCTACATGCCTTACATCTGATCTTAGCTGATATAGCTGATGATGGTCAGTCGTCAGCAGGTTGCCGCAATACAGGTATGTTGTTGGGGGTGTATAATTGCATGTTAAGTGTAGCTGTAGGTGTGAAAAACACTCACACTAATGGAGAGAAGCATCTCTCTACAGTGTCAGGAGATTTGAGCAAAATTCATTCATTTACACTACACAACTTCCAGACATGCTGAAGGAGATGAGCTTTTAATATGTTTAGAATGGACTAAAGAGGCAATGATGGTGTTAACTTTATTGGATTATTTTGGTAAAATCACTATAATAATATAATCAAAACCTTGAATTAAAATGAAACTTTGAAACCGGTGATCATGTTCCTGTGGATACAGAAACATGTTTTATTTTTATATTTAAAGTAGGGCTGTCAAACGATTAATCGCATCCAAAAGAAAAGTTTGTTTACATACTATATGTGTGTTTACTTTGTATATTTATTATGTACATATAAACACACACACATGCATGTATATATTAAAACAAAATATTTATATGTATTTATATTTATACCTGTATACAATTTAGATTATAAATAAATATAAATATTTTAGATATATATTTAAAATATTTTTCCTTAATATATACATGCATGTGTGCATTATGTTTAAATATACATAATAAATATACACAGTACACATATATATAGTATGTAAACATAAACTTTTATTTTGGATGCGATTAATCACAATTAATCGTTTGACAGTCCTAATTTAAAGTTTCATATTTAATAATAATAATTAAGTCAGAATTTTTAATCCTGTTATATTTTGGCACAAATAAATAATGCATTCAATTTAAGTGGAATACTGTATCCCATAATGCAGTGTACTCAATTTGACCTTCCATGTCCAGTCTAATGAGAGAATAGTAATTGCAAGTATAGAATATTTAAAGAGTACTAAGTGTAAGAATACTAATAACATCTCTATTTAACTTGTGGTATCAGACTGTTCAGATATGTTGCACAAAACATAAATGAAAGCTGCAAAATAACCATATTTGATTAACTGGTTACATTATGAAGTCATGTGACATGCTGTTGGAATCATTGCATGATTCTTGTGAGCTTGTATTGATATGCAAACATAGCCAATAATATAGCATCATAAATTATAATCATAAGGAAACCGCTTACGCTTCAAAATCAAATGTTGTCTTGCTTAATTATGACAAATATTAGGAAATAAAAACACTTGCGCCTGTGTTCAGTGAAATTGGAAATGAATTTCTTTGGCTTCACTGTGTTCATCACACTTATTAATGCACAGACCTGCAGATTATCTTTGGATCATGTTCAGGAAAAACTAAATGCTGTAATGGAAAATAGTTTTTCGAGTGAACAGTAGAGGAGAGTCAAGTTCCATGAAATCCAGCAGTGTGTCAGTGCATTTTGTGTCTCTTTGCTGCCCTCTTGAGGAATATAACAAAACAAGCCTATTATGAAATCATAAATACAGATTGAATGATCATAAACCTTTAAGTTGCATTTGCATTTTTAAGATTCAGTTATTATTAAATATAAGTAAACATCTTTACTGTATCTGATATGGCACACAGGCTTTCTCTCTTTCTGTACTTTCCTCTACTATTCTATCCAACAAAAAATCATATTTATATTTTAAATGTATTCAGGTCATTGATGTAGCTCACTTTTTCTGTTTTGCAATTCATACACAAATGACTTAAATTTAAAATAAAAAATAATTTATAATCAATTTTTGTTAAATATACACTGCCATTCAAAAGTGTGGGATCAGTAAGAAGAGCAGAAGTGCAAAAAAAACATATGCAAAATGTTATTACGATATAAAATGATGGTTTCTATTTTAATATATTTTAAAATATAATTTATTCCTGTGATGCAAAGCTGAATTTTCATCAGCCATTACTCCAGTCTTTATTGTCACATGATCCTCCAGAAATCATTCTAATATGCTGATTTTGTTATTAGAATTATCTATGTTGGCAACAGTTGTGCTGCAAAATATATTTTTTTGGAACCTGCAATACTTTTTTCAGGATGCTTTGATGAATAAAAAGTTAAAAGTCTTTGCTATCACTTTTTATCAGCATATCACATCCTTGCTGAATAAAAGTAAAGGGAAAAAAAAGAATAAAAATGTTCTGATCACAAACTTTTAAACTGTAGTGTATATTGTTAGAAAAGTTTTCTATTTTAATTTTTTTTTTTTTACTTTTACGTTTTCTGAATCAAAAAGAATTTAAGCAGCACAACTGTTTCCAACACTGATAATAAATCAGCATTTTAGAATCATTTCTGTAGGATCGTGTGACACTGAAGACTGGAGTAATGATGCTGAAAATTCAGCTTTGATCACAGGAATAAATTTTAATGTTTATAAAAATAGAAAAATGTTATTTTACATCATAATAATATTTCACAATAATATCTAGTTCTGCCATGAAACTCTAGATGACGCAGACTGACGTGTTGTTAACATAACTAATGATATTCACAGAGTATACAACTTGGCACAAGCTGATTGGTTCATGTTGCGTACGTAACCAATGAGCTTGTGGCTTCACATTTAAATGGCTGGTAGTATTCACTTGGGCATCTGGCAGCACATTTTCAGAGTTCCTCTGAAACCCTACACCTTCCCCAGCTCCACCTGTATAGATCTGCTACAGGTTATTTTATATGCTATTTGTATGTCTTAAATACTTAATGCCATATGCTTTGGCAGTAGCAAGTTCCTGTACTTGATTGCAGCGGCAATAATCTAACCAACAGCAGCAGCGTAGCAGATCTATTCCACCAAGAACAAATACATTAACACCGTCATATCCATTACCGTGCTAAACCTTTCTGAGAGTTGCCATGACAGAATTACATTTTTTCTGTGTTTTTGATCAAATTAATGCAGCCCTGATGAGCATAAGAAACTTCTTCAACTTCTTTATCTTTTTTGTTTTCTTCATGTCAAAAGCTGAACTTCTGTTGTAGGGCTTCACCCTCTTTCTACTTGTCATTTTTGTCCTTCTACTTTTCATTTCCTTCTCTCTCTTTCTTTCTCCCTCCCTCTCTTTGTCTCTCTGGCCTAGATGCCTGGATTCTTCCACTCGCTATGGCTGTTTGTTCCTCAAGGGATCTTATTAGAAAACACTCATGTATTATAGCACTTGTTAAAACCCTCATTGTGATCTCTCATAACCTCGGCACTGCTGTGGAAATGGCCTCTGCTTTCATCAGCTTAATGTTAACCAGCAGGGCATGAAGTTAAACACACACCAACGCACTCAAACTTTAGCTAGTTTGAACCAGCACCCTGTTAATATAATGCTATACAAAGCATTATTTTTTATCATGATTGCTTGAAAAGTGTAATTGTGCTGTCACTCTCAAGTAAATGAGACTTGATATTCTGTTACCTCATGAAGTAACATTTGCACATTTTTAAATGTGACTTAAGTGCCTCAACAATATTTTTGGGGCTTAAAGGCTGGCTGTGCACTCCATCTATCCACTAAACACCCTTCCCCTTTATTAGTTAAACACAACCAGTCCACTTTTCATCCCTAATCTGGCTTTGTGCAGCTATTGCAGTATTGTTTATAGACATAATTCCTTGTGAGAAATAAATGAAATTGATAGTGAAAGGCCACCAAGGCTGTTTCACACCTCTCATTTTGATGTATATCGCCCCAGCTTCAAATAAGCGCCTGGGCGATGTTTTATCTCCTGGAAATGTTCCATAATTCATCATTATCAGATCCAATTATGGGCAGCAAAGCACAATGCAATATCCCACTACCTAAGCTAGAACAAATAAACACCCCCATCAACCCATATTCTCTTCCTAGCTCTGTATTTTTTTCTTCACTTCTCTCTCTGCAGCTCTTTTGCTCTCTAGCACTGATTAATAAATGTAATTAAATTAAGGCATGAAACACATTCATAATGGGAGTCTAGTTGTAATTACCACAAGCAGTATTCAATCTGTGTGCAATAAAGTAGAACCCATGAAGACTTAATTAGACACGAATGTGTTTACAAGCAGCCATTTGTGGGGTGAAAGGTCCGCCCACTCAGTCACATGAGAATTTCTTGATTTCTGTAATAATAGAAACAAGATGAGGTGCAAGGAACTATATTCTTTAGAGATTAATGTTAGGGACTGTTTACTGTGAACTAGATGAGAGTGTTTCTCAATCAGAGATGGCCTTATTATTGTGAGATACCAGGAGGATGTTTGAAGTCCCCATGAAATCATATCTGATATTTTTGGGTTTTAGTATGAATATGTTAGCCTTAAGGTTATCTATAAGTGTCTTTCAAAACAAGGACAAAATTCTCCTTTACTATACAAGCTATACACATTCAAAATATACAGTCTCTTACTTCTGCCAATATGGATCAACGACTTTGATGACATCACCATTCAGCTTCTTGTCAAACTTTCTGTCCAATCAAATGCTCTTTAGAATCCCCCTACACTATAAATAGACACTGAAGCTGAGGCTGAAATCAGTCACTTGTTCACATAATTAGTATTTTCTGAACGGTGAATGACATGTCGAGCACTATATAGGGGATGGGAAATGAGTCAGACAGTGTGAATATGAAAAAAGTCCCAAAAAGGCCCTAAGTGTCAATATTTTGTGTGGCCACCATTATGTTCCAGCACTGGAGCTGGGTTTCTCAACAGAGGAAGTCATCATAGTTGGGTTAACTTCAAGAGCAATGAATGGGAGAGGACCACAAATATATTTTTTACATTACAGTTTGCTCAAACAGCAAAAGAAAAACTCACAACTTTCAAAAAGAGGAAAAAAAATGGAGAGAGACTGCTAACGGCAATCAGAAGAGGGAACGATGTCAAATTTACATCTCTCCCATAGACGCTGCATTAGAAACACCCTTGCATTAGCATTAATTAGTTTTTGTAATTTGAAACATGGGTGATATAATACAAAGTATGACGTCATACATGTTTATAGATTAAAAAAAAAAAATCCAAATATAAAAAAAACGTTTGAGGATTTATTATGCTGATGACCATTGAAAGGTGTCATCACAGTCCTGTGAAAAGGGTCCATTTGGACATTTTCACTTAGGGGTGTACTCACTTTTGTGGCCAGCGGACATTTAGACATTAATGGCTGTGTGTTGAGTTATTTTGAGGGGACTCAAATTTACACTGTTATACAAGCTGTACACTCACTACATTGTAGCAAAGTGTTGTCACATTAAAAGATATAATAAAATATTTACAAAAATGTGAGAGGTGTACTCACTTCTGTGAGATACTGTATACCGTTCATATGAATGAGATGCTTTTTTATGCTGTGAAATGCGGCTTTCCTTAGTGACTCTGGCCCATACTGTTATATATATTATTGAAACGCTATTGGCTATTTAACATAGGGGGCGGAACGAGATATGGGCGAGATATGTCTCGCCCTGTCTTTCTTGTTTCAGTTGAAATTACGTCAACACACAGAATAAAGCTGCATGTTGCAAAGCACTTCAGTGGACCATAAATGGTCAGTTTGGATCATATTTGCCTTGATAACCAATCACATTACCACTGACGTTGAATTTCTGTTAGAGTTGTGCGACAGTCAGTCACTGTTTGCTGATACCATAGAAATTAATGAGGTGTCGTAAACTCATTCCTTTTAATCACAAAATTGTCAGTGACTTTGCTTATAAAACAGCTATTTTTGAGCTCTAAAAATAGATCAATCCAAAATGAATGTTTAATGGGAAACATTTTAAAGATTTGCAGATGTTTTTTTTTTATTCTTGGAATGATAAACTGTTTCAGTTTATTCAGCATAGTGATGTTCTCCTTCATTGACATCCTTTAAAAAACTTTTTTTTTTGCTAACCTTGGAGGCTTGCCTTAGTGCGCCGTTGGCTGCATCCCTGGAAGTGTATATTTTGCTTCTTCAAAACACCAACAAAACATTTGCACACGTTCCAGTTTACTAAAAAGAATCGGTGGAAAGGGTATCGACACTGAGCTTGCCTGAGTAATAATGGAAGACAAAAAAAGTGTTTGTGGAGATGAATGGAATTTTTTTTAAAGGTACTTTGAAACAAACTGTTTTGGACGTAGCACCATGGAAATAAATGTGAAATTTGGAAAGATGACAGCTACTGGTTGCCATTGCTGTCCATTTTTTTTTCCATACTATGGAGTAAGAAAAAAGTAAGAAAGAGTGCTCGCATACAGGTTAGACTACTGCACAAATGCATTTAGAGTTCACACTTCAAAATTCAAGATGGGGGGCAAAAATTGTCTTTTATATTCATATCATTTGATACATATAATATCACACAAAGAGTGATGTTTTTATCCAAAAATACTGATTTGATGAACAGCTCAGTAAATAATAAGGTAATATTAAGGGACTTACATTTTAGAAACAACAGTTCTTGTTTTTGTTGCATTGCGACAAACAAAATGTTTTTTAAACAAAGCAACAGCAGAACAGTTTTGCGTCTCAGAACAACACACAACAGTGTTTTGTTACTGAATCAGTCAGCTGTTTGAACGAATTGGTTGAATGAATGACTCAGTGACTGACATGCAGTGATTTGCCGCCACCAGATTTTAGGTTTATATTTAAAGCATATTTTCCTTTTTTTGTCCCTGAATCATTTATTTATTTTTACATCAAAACATTAATGATGCATTCATGTCCTGCAATAAACGGTGTGTGAATGCATCTAAATGCCACTTCAGATGCAGATTCTGTGCCACTGCATTGCAAACACAAATTTTGTTGATACTGATTTCATTTGATAGCGTCTTACTATTTTGATTTATTAATTCTATTAAAGATATTTAATTAGTTTAGAAAAAATGGCCTTATAAAGGTAAAAATGCCCATAAAAGGTAAAAATCATTTTAAACTTATTGGAAAGGTTAATTTCTGTTAGTTTTTACAAACTAACCGCTGCACAGAATATGAAGAACATCCACAGTCCTAAACCTGCAAAGTACCAGTACAAAAACACATTCAAAGTATCATATTTTGTCATTATCACACACCCCAGTTTAGACAAACCAGTGACAAAGTCTTTATTACAGTTTGTAGCGGTATTTAAAATAGCAGTTATTAAAACACCAGAGGTTTGTAATGCTGTGGAATAAATTGGAGCTGGAGGATTGCTCTGAAAGGAACTTAATTGCATCACATTGGCATGTGGTTCACCAATCACAAAAACTCCAGAAAGATCACAGGATGCAGCCTTTCCTGCTCACCCATCCTTCCCCTATCTCTGATAAGCAGTGTGATTTGTGTTTCAGCGGTTCACATCAGCCAGCTGTAGTAAAAGTTTGATCTTAAATCAGTGCAAAACTGTACAGTTAAATGCACAGTACGGTCAGCCGTGACTTTGCCAGCTGATGGGGTATTTCTTGGATCAAAAGCTTTTCATTCTCACCGGTCTTTTTCCTCCATCTTCTTGCTTCATAGCTGGAGGCATCACTCAATCAGGAGATGAGGGGCAGATACAGAGAAGTTGAAGCCTTTGAGAGCATTCATGGCAAATCAAGGTCAGATACACGCACTCAAAGACAAAAATACAGCACATCAGCTAGTGATTAAAGGAACAGTTCAACCAAATGATGAAATTTCTGTCAATATTAACTCACCCTCATTTTGTTTTTAAACACTTTGTAAATCTACAAGAAGAAATCATAGTGATCGAGGCAAAAATGACTACGTTCTACATTTTTGAATTGCTATATCATGCGTTACGTGTGACATTAAACGTGTCAAAACATTTCACCACTCAAGTTTACAATGTTAATGCAAGAAAGGGTATGATTTTATGTCGGTAAGATTTTAAAATCTCCTGATAATTTACTCACCCCCATGTCATCCAAGATGTTCATGTCTTTCATTCCTCAGTTAAAAAGAAATTAAGGTTTTTGAGGAAAACATTCCTGGATTTTTCTCCATATAATGGACTTAAATGGGGATCAGTGGGTTAAAGGTCCAAATTGCAGTCACAGTGCAGCTTCAAAGGGCTCTACACAATCACAGCTGAGGAATAAGTGTTTTATCTAGTGAAACAATGTGCCATTTTCTAAAACAACATTTATATACTATTTAACCACAAATGTTTGTCTTGCACTAGCTCTGCATTATGCGTGTATGACTTCACGCATTTGTGGTTAGTTCTTCAACATTGTACAACATCGTTTTACTTTTATTTGTACACGGGACTCCTAAGTTTACTAATCATGACAAACTATATTTTGTTGGAAAGGTGTAAGACTCCTAAATAGATATTTTACCACTTTTTTGTTTTACAAATTGTGTAGGAAAAGTAATAGATTAACTTAAGACAAGAGTGCACCTCAAAAATCTACTTCATAACAGAGGTTCAGACCTTTTTTACAAAAAGACTTTCTTAATTGCCTTTTTTTCTATCACACTTTAGAACTCATAAGGAATTATATAGCACTTAGAAAACTTAGAATCTCAAAATTCCTTTGAAAACCATGTATAAATCAGACATTGCATTACCATGGAAATTGTATATGTTAACGATATTACAAAATGGTTTTGTTCATGAATTTTACACATTTATCTTTGGATTACACATTTACATTTGGAGTGCATTTTCATGTCTATGTTCAAAATTGGGAGTGACAGTTAAAGGGTTAAGGGCTTAATAGTACATTCCTTTTTATTTTTATTTTTATTTTTTAGACAATGACCAATCATTTTGCTAGATAAGACCCTTATTTCTCGGCTGGGATCGTGTAGAGCCCTTTGAAGCTGCATTGAAACAGCAGTTTGGACCTTTAACCCATCAATCCTCATTGAAGTCCACTATATGGAGAAAATCCTGTATTATTTCCTCAAAAATCTTGTTTTCGACTAAAGAAAGAAAGACATGAACATCTCGGAAGACCTAGGGGTGAGTAAATTATCAGGTATTTTTAATTCTGGAGTGAACTAATCCTTTAACGTCTTCAATTTCTTTGTGTTCCTCACACAAAGCGATTGTATGACTTCAGAAAATGTGCAGTATAATGGTATGGACTGCCTTTATGGTGTTGTTTTGGTCCTTTATGGATCTGGTCAGATGTGATTTGTATTAGAGACGTACGCTACACACAGATCCCATGCTTCTTTTCAATTTGAGATGCACACACTGGGTCTAAATTGTTTTATTGAGGCTTATTTTCAGGAGTGTCTCTCATCCTGATTTAGCAGAATAGCACAATGCTGGAGATAAATGTATGGCTTGAGAAGCAGGAGCGAGCGGGTGAATTTTGTGCAAGGCGTACCGGTGTGACTCCATTTGTTTTAGTTGTTCAATAAGTCTGCTGGAATTGAAAAATATCGAGTTAGACAATCTGCTGAATTACTTTTGTAAAGTTTTCTAGATGCGGGACGCAACTATGTGATTGTGTCACCACAGGTGCAGCTTGCCTCTGAATTCAGGTGTTATGGAGGCTGGACTGATATGTTGGAAATGTTTTAAAAGTTAAAAAACCCTGTTTCTTTTTCTGATTTACTTTCTCTCTCTCTCTCTCCCCTTACATGTATATCTCATGTTCAGTTCTTTGAAAGAAATGTACAGAAGATAGAGTACACAAACATAATTATACAACAAAATAAACGAGGTGAAATAAAGGTGAGATTTGTCTAACATGGGTGGATAATTAAATTTATTCTAATAAAAATATACTATTTTCTGAAGTCAATTTACAGTATTTTACACTATCTTTCTTTTGCAGTAAGTTTAACTTGGAAGAACGAGTCCATTATCTTCTGAATGTGGTGTCCGACACCTGTCTTTTTAACTAACAAACATTATCTCTGCGGTAAAGATGCTGATAAAAGATGTTTATCATTTATTACATGCGCTTGCTGATTATAATGATCTTAATAGCAGTGATTGTTCCCTCTTTAATGGGTCTCCCCTGTTGTTTTTCATCTTCTCCTGTCTATTCGTTCATTATGAATTCTTTACTGCAGCTTTAGCAAACCACAAATCACCTCCTCTTTGTGCCTGGGTCTGCGTTTACTCAGGATGCATGATTGATTCATACAGCGGTAAAGCGATATGGTCCTACAGCGTTCATCCCCACTTAATGTAATGCTAAATCAGAGCAATTATTTTGTGCTGTAGGCAGTGAAATATACATTCATGGCTTCTTGTACATAGGGTTTATAGATGAATCTTATGTAAACATGTCACAGCTCAACCCAAAATAAAAGGGAGTGTGTTAAGTGATACATAATTTAGAAAATGCAGCCTAGTTATAGGAGCATTAAAACTGATTAATTTATGCATTGTAACATTATTTTAATGACACTTAAGCACCCTTCAGTTTCTCATTAATGTAAGGCATCAGGATGTTTGTTTGAGCTGTTTTGTCATTTATTAATTTTCACATTCGATTTTTCTTTCCATGTTACAGTAATGAAAATTAGGTTATTTTAAAATGCATATGATGCAATAATGAAAGTCGAGGTGAAATATTCTGAGTTTTAATGAAAAATTAAATAGACACATTTTAAAATGTAAAATGTATTAATTTGTTCCAGTTTTGTAACTTCTAAGTATTTATTTATTATTATTATTATTTTTTTAGGGGTGTAAAGTTACACAGGAGTCACGGTTACGTAATTACGTACCTTGGTTTTGGGGTCTTTGAGTTCGGTACAACAGGAAATTTATTTTTTCATTTATTTTAAACAGACAGTAGTGCTACATATAGCAAGAACAGTTGCTTTTGATTTAAATTAGATTGTATAATTTTAAGATTTAAAGCAAAAACAGAATGTGAAATCATGCTACATAAAACACCTGCACAAAACAAAAACAGCAATTTTGGAACATCTTCTGTTTCATAAGCTGCCGTAGGGAAATAACGTGAAGAATACCGACATGCGGTAAACGGTAAAACTGTTTGCACTACAATCCATTGTGTTCATAATTAAGATAATACATTACAATTATATGGTAAGACACACCAGTTTGCAATATCAAGCATCAAAACAAGCTGTTTTATACAGCTAAAAACAGCTGGAAGCGGATGAGACCGAAAGCCAGACACATTAAATTTACAAATGGCTGTGCCCACTCTTACAGGAAAAATAAGGTGGATAACAACTACTCAGAACATCTTAAGCGTATATAAAATGTTCAAAGTATTCTTTTTCTAGTTTTCTGTAACAAGATGTTCAGTTTAGGTCTGCAGTTGGTCTTTTTATTTCATTATTTGTTCAAAATGTTTGCTCTGAGCACAGTTTGAGGAGAATTTCAGACTTCAGAGTCTTGGGAACATTTAAATCATTACAAACACACACACACACACACACACACACACACGCCCTGCATGGTTGGCTGAAACAGTCAGTGACAAAGCAAAGGCGCATCATCAGCCCGAACGTAAAAACACAGCCATCTACAGGGAGAGCGCTCCATCACTGTCAGCATCCTCTCTCTCCGCAACGGTCTTCATAGTGCAAGAACTGCTCGTCTCCCATCAATCACTGGGGAGTGGCTGATGGAGAAAGAGAAATGTGATGTCACCAGATCCAGTGAGGCAGCTCTTATTTACTAATTACAGAATTAAATGATCCTGTTCACTATCAAGGCAAATTATTTGCACTATTGTTTATATATATATATATATATATATATATATATATATAATATATATATATATTTTATATAAAGTAAGATGGGGTAAGGTGATTTATGAAACTGCATTATGCTGAATATTAGGGCTGGTTCGAATACCATTTTTTGCGCTTCGAAGCTTCTGTGGTAATCAATATCGAATATTCGAAGCTTCGGTGGGAGGGGCTAAGCATATAATAAAGGCAGAAATCTCTGTGTTGGCTGTTTGCATTTGTATTATGTCGGGAATCGTTCATCCAAACGACTTCACACGTCACGAATGTGTTGCTGCAGACCCAAGGGAATTCCGCTCCAATATGCTCACACAAGGAGTCTAGGGCAGGGGTCGCGACCATCGGGTGGGTCGAGGGACTTAAAAAATAGGTCGCCAGGATGATTTCCGGAAGATGTATATATGTATGTAACGAAGTTCAACACTCTGGGAAGGATGCGGGAAACTGCAAACGCACTTTAATAACAAAATAAACATTAACAAAACGAAAGTAAACGGCAGCCGCCTCACGCCAGACTCCATCTGTTTGAGTTGATCAGTCAGAATCCGCTCACCGCTCAAAACGCCAGATTTTTTGTTCAGTCCTGAGTTCTGCAAGCTAATTAATCCTCTCATTATAACAAAGCCTGTAGACGCGCTTAGAACGCACGCTCAGTGCCGCCAAGAGTTTTACGCGATCGTTACCGAAATTAAAACGCGCACGCGCATTCAAAAGCTATTTTAATACTATAGAGTGATTCCCCAAATGGGCGCAAATTAGGCTATATAACATCTCTAGGCTTTATAACTGTTGCTGTGAGTTCTTTATAGGATATAGGCTGCGTGGCGGACACGTCGCGTGTTGATTTTTCTTTCTGCGCCTGTTAACAGATTAGAGCAGCCACACTGCCTGTGGAATATGCGCTTATATCAGGTGCGGTCCAACCACACCGCAACCGCGACCCCGCGACAGAATAGAAGTGAAGCGGATTTTTTCGGCAGCAGTCACGTAACAAACCCGCTCCACGTCCGCCACGCAGGCAGTGTGTCTCGGAGGCTTCGGTTGAAAACGGCATGCATCTCCGCTCACATGCCCTGTTAGGCAAGCTAGACAGCTCACATTTCAATGAACAAAAATATTTCTTTATACTTCAAACTTTAAAATAAATCACAACCAGGTTGCAAACTATAGTGACACTAGTACACTCTTTTCTCTGTGGCTTGCTGACAGCTCTCCCCCTCCCGTTCACTAATGGGCCATTCAAGCGCGAATGAGAACTGTTCGCGGGGGAAGTCACGTGT
Organism: Cirrhinus molitorella; assembly: GCA_033026305.1. Classification (NCBI taxonomy): domain Eukaryota; kingdom Metazoa; phylum Chordata; class Actinopteri; order Cypriniformes; family Cyprinidae; genus Cirrhinus; species Cirrhinus molitorella. Next base: position 37,907,345 of record CM065126.1, read on the forward strand.
TGAGAAAAAAAAAAAAAAAAAAAAGAATATTCGAATCTCAGAATTGAAAATCGAATGCCAACCCACCGAACGAATATTCGAATATTCGACTATTCTAGTACAGCCCTACTGAATATCCAGCCTGGTCCCATGTTTTAAACATAGGTATTTATACGTAACGTTTAGAGGCACAAAACGTAAGTTTTTGTACATTTTTATTGATGCTAAAACGTACAATTTAGATGTATTTCAACATTTAAAACGGACAAATAGCTACGTATTTTTAACTAAAAAAGCATAAAATATTTACATATCTTTTATTTCATTAATATATTCGTATCAATGCCTTATATTTTTAACTTGCTTAACCTACCCCCAAACCTAAACATACCCATTTTATAGTGAATATAAAGGATATAAAACGTAACTGACCAAAATATGCAGGGGAATGACCATTTTAGTAACAATATGGCATAAATATATTTTCATAGTCGCTAATCCCACTCCTACCTCTAAACCTAACATTAACCATAACGCTCTCTGTACTGTAATAAGGAAAAAACAATCATTTATTGCAAAAATGTCAACAGCCGGAGCAAAAAGTGATCCAAATGACGATGCGTTAGCAGTTGCAGTCCTTTCTGGCGTAATACAGTAGGCTTGTTTGCGATGCAGAGCAGAATTTGAGTTGTTAATCGCTGAAAATATTATCCAGATTATTATCCTACTCCGTGAAGGCGCCTGTGCATCATTCAAACACATCTCATCAGAAACACAGCATGTCAAATCGGTGATAAATGCTGGCAAGAGCCAATGAGCGTTTGATTTTCCTGCCGTAAAACTTGACGTTTCTTCATGCAGTATTTGAATTTGTAAAATGCAGTTCAGCGCGAGTTTATTGCTGTTTGACTCGCTGCTTGGGATGGAGATGAAGATCGCCGGATAAAGGCTTGAATTTGGGTCTGTTCCTCGCATTTGTATGGATTCTGAAGATCTGGATTTCAGCGCACAAATAAAATTGCTTCATTTTGTAATTATGGTGCGTGTTCTGTGTATTTTATGGTTCTATTGTTAGTCACAGCATGTTGGAGAAAACATCTTTTGTGTCCCACCACGGCAAACAAAGTTAATATTACATGAATGGTTAAACGATTGCAGAAATGTTATTCATTTTAAGGTTTTAAAGTGTAGTCTTGTTTAACATTATGTAGACCTATTCTTGGAAATGAGCTGGCAGCAGAAATCACACAGAACAGAATGAAATGTTAAAATAAGTAAACAATTAAACTATTTTATAATGCAATTGAAAACATTAGGCCATTGGTATGACAACTAAAAACAACAGTAATAATGGAATTAATGCCAAGATTTCAATATTCATAAGGATTAGTTTTTAGGTGTTGTCAATATGTCAATATTGTATGTTAAAATGCCAAAAATTCCTAAGTATTTGTATGTTTAGATGCTGTAAATACATCAGTATTATACGTTTTAGTGTCTGGAAAAACATGAGCAAAGATGTGTTTTGTAGAACCACATTTACGAATTATCATGAGATCACGTTGGAATATCAGCTTTTTGTGTTGAATGAAAATTTCCTGATAATTTATTCACCCCAATGCCATCCAAGATTTCTTTCTTTTCTTTTTTTCATTCATTTCTTTCTTTCTTCAGTCTGAAAAAAGGTTTTTAAGGAAAACATTCCAGGATTTTTCTCCGTATAGTGGACTTCAATGGAAGCCAACTGATTGAAGGTCCAAATTGCAGCTTCAAAAAGCTCTAAACGATCCCAGCAAGGAATAAGCAGGGTTCCCACAGCTCATGGAGTTTCTGGAATATCATGGAATTTTAAAAGGTCTTTTCCAGACATTGAAAGTCAGGAAATATTTTATTTTTTTGGTCCAAGTCATGGAATATCAGGGATTCTTGTTTTTGTTGCTTTAAATTTTAGTTTCCATTTTTTGCGTTGTTTCACACGTTTTGCCTATTTTTACGGTTAGGCTATTTTCCAGTGCCATTTTATTACCTTCCCGCACATCAACTGGCAATCACTAAGTCAAATGCAGGCACCAGGCTGTACCTGATAACTAAGGCAAACATGCCACGAAAATGTACATTTCAAGATCTTTGGCTACAAAATGACCACTTTGAAGACTGGGTGTTAAAAGTAGACGATAGAAAAGCAAAAACTAAACGTGAAGAAATAAAGACTAAATGATGAACTTGATTACAAACAGAAAATCCTTCAGAGCGTTTAACCCCTAAAATCATAAAAAACAAAAAAAAAATTATGTAGAAATTGTACAGAAAAGTGCATTTATTGGGTAAAAGCAAAAAAATGACAAAAAAATTATGTATGTGTGTTTTGTACTAAAAACGTCTGTAAGTAAATAAAGCTGGCAAACGGATGGATCTGTTCATTATAGGTCATGGAAATTCAGCTTTGTAGTCGGTGAAAGTCAGGGAAAAGTCAGGGAATTTGGCTTAGAGTGGGAACCCTGAATAAGAGTCTTATCTAGTGAAACATTGTGTGATTTTCTAAGAAAAATACAAATGTAGAAATAGCAAACGTGCAAAGAAAGCCAAACACCCTTTACAAAAAAAGCTAAAACAATGATGTTAGACAATTTTGAAGTTGGAGGAGAAACTTTTTTTAACTTTTTTAACCAAAGTACACAGACGAATAACTAACCGTGCGTGAATTTACAATGTAAATGTATGCATTGCGTGAAGAGGTGCATCACAGAGCTAGTGCAAGACGAGCATTTATGGTTAAAAAGTATATAGATAAGAGCCTTATTTCTCGGCTGGGATTGTGTAAAGCCCTTTGAAAGTGCATACAAATGGTATGAGATTTTTCTCGCAGATCTCTCCCATTTCTCTCCAGTTGTTCTGTGACAGTTCAGAGAGTGAGATATTACCTGCCAGAGCAGGTAGGCCAGAATCAGGTTCACGTTAAATAGCCGCACTCTTATGTTTTTCACAGCTCTTTGAATTTCAATTAAATCTAAAGCTCTTAATGGATCTGTCACTAGTGCTATATTCAAAGGCAGAAGAACGTTCCTTTGACAGAAACGAAACCAAATGCTATCTTGTGGCCAGCCAACCTGGGGAGAAGCGGCTTTCGTTCGGTTTTCCACCCTCCTGTCCTCAATCTATTTCACAGCCTCATCTCAGAGTGACAGCAGAACGATGAAATGAAGGCGTCTGATCGATTGCCTAGCAGAGACGCTCATGGTAAATAACAGCAGCTTAAAACGCCACTGACAGGAACCTGTTTAAAAAGCTATTAGACTTGTTTCCAACTCTTTCTGAAATAATACAATAAAGAAGAGAATGTGTAATGAAATAAGAGCTCTGTAATCCAATTGCGCTGTAGATCCAATCGCATTTATAAAGTCAACGGAGGTTCAGTAGATTCACAGAGCATCTCTCTCTTTCCCTCTCTGAACTCTCCTTTTAATCTCCCTGAGTGATTCCAGAATGTTCCAGCGCGCAATCCTCTGTGAGGAGGAACATGGTGCTTTCTGACCTCTCCATCCCCTGCTATCTCTGTATCCCGAGGGCTCAATATATCCTAATAGATGTTGTGCTTGCACTGAATTACAGGCAATATCACTGCAACTTTTCTTCATTTTGACCACCATTACAGCAGTTCTAACTGGGGTCTTTGGTTTTCCCTGATCAAATCAGATGCCTCGTCTGCCCTCGGCCACAAAGAACCAACTCTGACATACTTCAAGTAAACATGGTGTGTTGTCAGAAACAACTCATATCTGTGTTCTTTCACTCATTAAAAACAGTTCTGTCTGTGCAAACATTTAATCGAAAGGTGTTTTAACATGTATAAAAACATATTTACCTGGTTAACAGTTCAGAGAGAAATCCCAGACTTTGGTGCCACTTTGTAATCCGCATTATTGTCGGATAACTACAGATAACTAAAAGTGAGAGCAGTACTGTTTCTGAGAGCAGTACAACTTAGTTGTGTATTCTGAAGAAATAAATTTTGCATGCAACATATGAATTGCAAATAGAATACACAGCTGTATTATCAGTGAAGATGGATGGATGGATTTTTTCCCACAAAGAGTAGTTATGGCATTTAGCAGTAAGGGCTGACTGGACCATGCCAACCGTGACCACTGAAATACTTAAATAAAAATAGTCCATGCTTTTTTGTCTCTTTGTAACTTGACAGACTGTGTGGGTGACCCTGGACCACAAAACCAGTCTTAAGTGTCAGTTTTTCGAAATTGAGATTTATACATCATCTGAAAGTTGAATAAATAAACTTTCCATTGATGTTTGGTTTGTTAGGATATGAAAATATTTGGCCGAGATACAACTATTTGAAAATCTGGAATCTGAGGGTGCAAAAACATCTAAATACTGAGAAAATTGCCTTTAAAGTTGTCCAAATGAAGTTCTTAGCAATGCATATTACTAATCAAAAATTAAGTTTTGATATATTTATGGTAGGAAATTTAGAAAATATATTCATGGAACATGATCTTTACTTAATATCCTAATGATTTTTGGCATAAAAGTAAAATCGATAATTTTGACCCATACAATGTATTTTTGGCTATTGCAGCAAAAAACCTGTGCAATTTAAGACTGGTTTTGTCGTCCAGGGTAACATGTGATGATGTATTTATTTTTAGGACAATATGAAGAATTGATTTTTCTGCTTACACTGTTTAAATATGCCAATCCATAAACTCTCCTTTGTACCAAACATCAATCACCGTATTCATCATATCCCACATCTTTCATGTTCACCTCTCATCTGTTATGTTGTTTTTTTCTTCTTCTCTGAAGATGATTTGATGCTGAATGCAGAGTAGAGGTTTGAGGTCACTTGTGGTGACATAAGATTATTGAGAAGAGTGCTTGATAGAATTCTCTATATAAAGATAAAACCAAGCTTACAGAGATACTGGCCTCAGTTTCTTGATGATAACTTCATTAGTTTGTTTTAAGCACAATACTGTTTCACTCATGGCATTACTACCAAAAAATTATTTTCCTGATTATTATTTTTTTAATTTAGACTTTGTTCATTTTACTTTATCACTTGTGGCTTACGTGTTCAGGAAAAATAGTATCTGTCCAAATTTCTGCAAAATACTTTTATTTATTTTTATTTAACTGTATGAACAATTCAAATAATGTTAATTAATTATCAATGCTATTATTAAGTATTTCAAGCCCTAGTACATTAAAACTAGGGCTTGGTGATAAAATGGTAAAGATAATTAGTGTGATATAATTTTTCCTCACTAAAACAATAACAGTTTGATAAATGTTCAGTTTATGCACCAAAATAAGAATGAAACAGCGCTACTCATTTGAATTGCAATATAAGGTTGTTACATTCTTTCTAGGGATGTAACGTTATCAATATCATAGTATCTCGATATCATTGTAGTCACATGATGATGTTAAAACGAGGCTTCTGGGCAAAAAGTGTAGTTTTTAAAATATATATAAACTTCTTATACAGAATATAAAAAGATATTTAAAGTTGTGTTTTAGGCCCTTATGCTTTGGCACTGTATCTGTCAAACAAACTAAAACCGAAAGCACTATAGGGCTTAATCCCTTCATCAAGTCTGTTTTCGCTGTGCATTTCAAAGCGAAGCACGACACGTCGTTCAGCTCATGATCCGGTGTCTTCCGTGGCTCAGAACGACTCGGTTGACAGTGAATGAATGCAGTGAACTCATTTATTGCATGTGCTGTGAGTTTAGAGCATTTAGAAATGCAATGGCCACCAGCTGTGGTTTAATTTTACAGCAGCATTTCACTGGATTTGTGGTGAGACGCGTTAAAGCTGGAGTTTTCTGTCAAAATAAAAGCTTAAAATGCAGTATGAATTGCTGACAGCTAGCGGTTTAAATGGGTAATATTACTGCAGTCCAAATTCAAAATATCTCTTTCAAATGTAGAAATTAGGAAAGAAGTATTGTAATTTCACTACTGTAGTGTTAAGCAATAATAATATACCTAAGAAATATTCATTTTCATTTATTTGACAGTGCAATTGTGTTACAATATATGGCTATTACTGTCACAGGAATAACAATAATATAAAATAGTTATTTCTATTATTATATTCTAATTTGTTTGGCTTCCTTAAACACCAGTGTGAATGTAATTTAGACTGAGACAGTATACCAAAAAATAAAAAGAGGGTTGAGTCAATTCACTGACTTTTTTCTGACTTACGTTTTCTTAGTTAAAGGATTAGTTCACTTTCAGAACAAAAATTTATGGATAATGTACATCTTATCATACAAGATGTTCACGTCTTTCTTTCTTCAGTCATAAAGAAATTATGTTTTTTGAGGAAAACATTTCAGGATTTCTTAGTAATAAGTGCCCCTGAGTTTCAACTTTCAAAATGCAGTTTAAATGCAGCTTCAAAGGGCTCTAAATGACCCTAGCTGATGAAGAAGGGTCTTATCTAGCGAAACAATCAGTTATTTTCTAAACGAATCGTCAATTTATATACTTTTTAACCTTAAATGCTTGTCTTGTCTCGTCTCTGCGATGCGCATGCGTAGTCTGTGTGATCTGGGTCAATACAGTTAGGGTATATCCAATACTCCCATCTCGTCAAAATCCTCTTAAAAAATCCTCTCCTTTTACCTTTTGTTATAAAGGGTGTTTGATCTTCTTTGTATGTTTACTTTCTAAACACTGGGTTGGTACTTCTGCAGCACTGTAGAACAATTTTGAAGTTGGGGAAGAAAACGAGATGGGAGTTTTTCAACATACCCTAACTGTATCGACTCGGTTTACACAGACTACGCATCGCAGAGACGAGACAAGACAAGCTTTTGAGGTTAAAAAGTATATAAATTGTCAATTTGTTTAGAAAAAAAACTATCGTTTCGCTAGATAAGACCCTTCTTCCTCTGGTGGGATCGTCATTTGAAGCTGCATTTAAACTACATTTTGGAAGTTTAAACTCAGAGGCACCATAGAAGTCCATTATATGGAGAGAAATCCTGTGTGAAATGTTTTGAATCCTCAAAAAACATAATTTCTTTATGACTGAAGAAAGAAAGACATGAACATCTTGGATGACAAGGGAGTGAGTACATTATGTGTAAATTTTAGTTCTGAAAGTTAACTAAGTGCATAATTTAACTTTAAATTGTACAAAATTGTAACTTTTTCCCAAGTCTGGATTTGTCTTTTTTAAAAATATCGCAAAAAATATTGTATTGTGGATATTATCGTATCATGAAATTTGGTATCATTACATTCCTCATTTTTAAGGATCATATACTGTTTTTAATATTGAACATGAATTTACATCTACATCCTTACTCAAGCTACTGTAAAATGTGCATTTTTAAGAAACTAAAAAAAAAGACAGGGAACACAGACCTGTTTTATGATTTGAAACCAAGTTTTGATGCAGGGAGAAGTGGATTGTAAAGAAGTATGACATTTTTTGCTTTAGGGGTTGATCGTAATGCTTAAGTTTAGGTTTGGGTTTTTAATAATTTTGTGAACTCATACAGATTGATGACTTCTTATGAGACCAGAGTGAACAGGCATCATTGATGTGTAAATATAGTCATGCAGTATATTCATGCAGTCAAGTGTGTGTGTTGGAACACTGCCACAGTAAAGCCTGTTTAAGAGTTGCTTACTAGGAATAAATATGTATTTTTGTTCTTTTCATTTAACTTACTTGCCTGGTATGTTTGTTTTTGGACATTCTCGTATGCATGAAGGGGAATTATGGGGTTTTTTGTTGGCTGCTAAAGACTCTTATTGTGTTGGGCCTGCCTATAAAGGAGGAAGGGTGGCCATTGTGAAATTGTGGTGGTGTGTTTGGCATGGTGGTGTGCTATTGTTGCCTTGTCCAGGACAATGGACCACAAATGATCTCTTAAAAAAAAAGAGAGATGGTGTATTAGACTTAGGAACTGTTTTAAGTGCATGCACTAGTCTGGGATACACATATATGGTCAACAGTCCGAGCACCTTTCTTCAGCTGGAGACCTGTTTTTGTGGGGCCTGGAACCAGTGGATCATATTTTTTTCCTGGGGACATTTGATCTTTTCAGTTGGATTTTCAATTTGCGGCCTACCCCAGAGGGACTAAACCAGCAGACTGATGAGTATTATCTTTACCATATCTTTTGTTGCTATGGACTAAGGGACTGAGGGATTGCAGCCAATGAGGCTATTCATGGACTTTCATGCTTTGGACTATTTCTTTTTGCATTTATGAGATTTAACAGGTTTGGTTATGATTGATATTACTGCCTAAACCATAAGTAAAATGAAACAAATCAAACAAATAAGTTAGTGATAATAACTAAACCCTTTTAAAAAAGAGGTACGAGTTGTTATAGTGTGTTTTTGTATTAAATGAACAATCAAACTAATTTTACTCTGTTTTCATATTGCATTGAACTGAATTGATTCCTCATGATGTGGCCCAACATTTCAACAGGATTCCTTTTCTCAAATAAGAGACCAAAAAGAGATATATGCTGTGTTCTGGCATTCCTAAGCAGATTGTCTCACATTTAGTGTCACTGTAATGACCGTAATCTGCCATTGATATGAAATATAAAACGGTCATAGTGATAGCCAATCTTCAGCTTTTGCTTTGTCTCCATGCCGACTGAGAGCTCTCCAGACGTAATCTGCCAGCGCTCGCTTCTGAAAAATGCCCCAGTAGGGTCTCTGTAGGCCTCGCGTCGCACGGAACGTTGGAAATTGGTTTCTGTCCATTGGAAACTGAGCAATTTACGCTTCTTGGTCCTCTGCCCCTCTGAGAAATTGTACTAATTTCACGCCTTTCCTGAGTGAGTCAGTGTCTTTCCTCAACATGCATCAACATAACCGTTCTCCATTACACAAGTACTTAAAGAGACAAGACTCTGAATGTGCGGGAGTAAATTAGAGGTGAGAAAGAAATAATAAGGCTCTTTGCCGCTCGGTCCCACAGCGTTTCTCGACACTGTCTCTGTGATCTTGATCCAATCTGCAGTGACTCTCACCTGGAGACACTCTTACTGGTCTCAGGGAGAACACTGAGATCATTTTAGCTGTCTGATATGTGTTTAATGAAAGGAAGGTGGGTTTGAAATGGCACTAAGTGCTGCTGGTTTATTTGCATTTGTAAACTGGAAACATTTTAGGTCACATCTGATGAAATAAGAACATCGAAAAATCAACCAGTCACCACAAGAGGCCCCTGTAAATGTTATTAGCATTGAACAAATTGATATTTGATCATTTGAGCACAAGTCTACACTTAAAGTGATAGTTCACCCCAAAATGAAAATTCTGTCATCATTTGGATGACAAACCTTCAGGTTGTTCTGCTGAGGACAAAAGACATTACATTTATCAAATGTGACAATATATTGCAACTAAATGATGTTTGTGAACTTTCTATTTGACTCTCAAAAACACAAGTGTATTTAACATTGATACTATTAAGAATTTTTCCCTAAACAGCAAGTCAGCAATGATTAAAGGATCATGTGACACTGTTGGGGGAAGTTACTTTTAAAAGTAATCCATTACAATATTGCATTACTCCATAAAAAAGTAACTAATTGCTTTACTATGCATTATATTACTTTTGAGTTACTGCTTCTGCTGCTCACTTTCAAATTCTCTCAACACAGGACATGAGTTACTTTGCTAGTTATTTTAAAAAGGTAATCTAATTACATAACTTGTGTTACTTGTAATGCATTACCCCGAAAACTGATCATGTGACACTAAAGACTGTAGTAATGATGCTGAAAATTCAGCTTTGCATGACAGGAAGAAAATATGGTTACACTTTATTTTAAGTTGTCCTTGTTTCGGTGTAATTATACATTTAATTACTGAGTAATATTAATTAGCTACATGTACTTACTATATGGTTAGGGTTTTCTCAGCATTTCGATACTGTCCATTATTAGAATATTCAATATATATCTCAATATGTTGCATTTGTTTTTAAATAATAAAAATAAATAAATAAATAATCGCCCCCATAAAACAATAAACAACAAAAATAGAACAGCTATTGTTAGAAAGTAAATGCAAAATGTTTAGTGCAAAGTTAAGCAGTTAAAAAATCTAGACCAAATGATCACTTACTGCTTTTTATAAATGAACACATGCATATGTAACTGAAGTATACTGCAAAACAAGTACAGAAAGTGCATTCTGTCAACTTTTTTAGTGCATGCAATTGACAATTTACGCTGTGCAGTTAGTTTTTAGCTACAGAAGTCTGTCAGCTGTCTCTGAATTAAGAAAAGCTCTGTGGCATGAAACTGTGTTCCCTCTGCCAGTAAAAGCCCTCTCAGATGGGGAGCTAATTGTTGGAACATAGGTATTTCTTAGCTAATTTTGCAAACTTGGGGAAATGTGCCTCATGGATGCTCCACCACCATGAGCACAAATCAATGTGGACTCATACATGGTTTATTTTACCTCATCTAGCGTACTGATTCATTATAGATTTTTATATTATGAAAAATATTATAACAGTGAAATTCCTAATAGTAATTCCAGATTGCAATAGCCTGTGTTTCTCTATTCAAACAGTAAGTAAGTGCATTTATTCAGCGATCACAATCGCTGAAAATACAGAGAGGTTTTTGGTAAAGTTTTTATTTTTTGAAATACATTTTAGTCAACGAAATTGCATATTGATATAGTCATAGCTTTCGTTTATTGACCTTATTGTCATCTCATCTTCGTCTCCTCTTCGTCATGGGAAAAAAGCTAGTCAAGGAGCATTTTTCGTCATAGCTTTCATTAACAAAACTATAGTCTCCATTGTGTGGAAAAAGATTCTCCCCCACCTCACGTGTCTTGCGTTGTAATACCTAAGGGAGCGTAATATTCGATGTTCATTGCATTCTTTTGGGAAAGTATGCTTGAATTTGAAATATTCAGTATTCACAATATTTAAATTTTACATTGTTGTCAAAATTATAGCGATATTATCGCTAATATTTGATATATCACCAAGCCCTATTTTAACCCTTTCCAACAGTGACTGTATGATTTTGAGATCCATTTTTTCAGGTGACAACTGAGAGACTCATATGCAACTATTACAGAAGGTTAAAATGCTCACTGATGCTCCGGAAGGAAAAACAATGCATTAAAAGCCGGGGGTGAAAACTTTTGAATGGAATGGAGATGTGTACATTTTTCTTATTTTGAATAAAATATCATATTTTTTCATTTAGTACTGCCCTTGAACCTTCTGTAATAGTTGCATATGTGTCCCTCAGTTGTCCTCAGTGTGAAAAGATGAATCTCAAAATCATACACTCATTGTTGGAAAGGGTTCAAATACACAAAAATGCTGAAAAACCAAAGAATTTGTGAGACCTGAAGGATTTTTCTGAACACACTATTGAGAATCAAGAGGATGTAAACTTTTGAATGGGGTCATTTTTATAAATTCAACTATTATTTTCCCTTGTGGACTATATGTAAACACCTTTTATGTAAAATATCTTATTCAGGTCAGTTCTAAATAAATAATAACATTGCATTTTGTATGATCTCTTTAGCTTTGGTAAAATAATTAACATTTTGCAGAGTCTGAAAGAGGGATGTAAACTTTTGACCTAAACTGTAATAGACTTTTTTTCAAAAGCATAAAAAAAAAAAAAAAAACAATTCACACAGATCCGAAACTGGTTGGAATATTATATTACTTTTTGCAGTTACTTCTACTTATGCACTTGGCTTTTTGTTGACCTTAATTTAATATATCTTAGGTAATCTCTCTGGACGTCTGCAAGTTTTTCAAAGCCTTGAGAGACTGAGTGTGTCTCAGAGGAGTATGATGATGGATAACCATCCATCAAAATGTAAATATTCATTACTCACCTGGCACAGAAGACTGTTACCATGACAGCACAGGGATGTGGGCTCTCCAAAAGCTAGTCTTGACAGCCTTGAAAGCCCACAAGTACTAATGCCAAATGAGCGATGTCAAGTGGGTACAGAACATCACACAAAGCCATCAGGTTGGCAGTGTAGATCCAGTCAAAGTTTGCATAATGTGTATTCACCAACCTTGTATAAACGCAGTGGCTCGCCTTTAACTTGAGGTTCTTGCACACTAAAGCTGAAAGAAGGCTTTTCATCAGACAGAACACACTGCTAAACGATCAAAACCTGTGAACAAAAAATCCCAATTAACTTTTTTTAATAATTATTATTATAGGTAGGGAGAGAAAGGATTTTATTCTGAATTTTTGTACGACCTGTGAACCTAAAGGCATTTATGCAAACCAGTTACTGTACATACATAAAATCATGTCTCAAGGGCTTTCGAATACTGTGCAGCCCACCATTAATATGCTTAACTGTTTTTCCTATGCTAGCTTTTTTAATGATTACTCTTGACATTTATACAGTTTTATAAAACAAGGTTTCATTTGAAAAAAAAAACTAGGTTCTTTGATTTGCCAGTGTTTTAGATTCTTCGAAATATAATCTTATGTAATATAACGCTGACTTTGCTACAACAATTAATACTATCCATAGAAATTCTGTGTCTATCGCATACCTTCTAGTAGCAGAATTTCTCCAGGTCTTAACTTTTGTTTCGCCCACAAATTAAGGGCTTAAAGAGATTAAAGTCTTAAATTTATTAAGTCATGGCATTAAAAATTACATGCAGATAAATAAATAAATGTATCAAAACATCCTTAAGTCAAGATATATTTACATGGGAGATACTTGAAGATATTGAATATATTAAATCTTGTTTGAACAACATAGTGTTTTTGCCTAAAACAAGGTCATATCTACGGAAGCCCATTTCTGCCACTGAATAAGAAACAAAAAAAAAAGGTTATTGCAACTTTTTATCCCATAATTCTAACTTTTTTCTCAGAATTGCATGATTTAAACTCACAGTTGAGAGAAAGAAAATCAGAATTGCAAGATAAAACTTCCATTTCTCACTTTTTTTCTCAGAATTGTGATTTAAAAACTTGCAGTCGTGATATAAATTCACAATTGCAAGAAATAAAGTCAGAATTGCAAGATAAAAACTGACTTTGACTTTTTTTTCCTCAGAATTGTGTGATTTTAAACCCGCAATCGCAAGTTACAAAGTCAGAATTGTGTGATAGAAACTTGCAATTGTGAGTTATAAACTAAGAATTGTGAGATATATACTCACAATTGCAAGTTATAAAGTTCAATCTGGATGGGGAAAAAGACCGATACTCAACTTGCTATTGCATGTTATAAAGTCAGAATTGTGCGATATAAACTCGCAATTCAGAGAAAAATGTCAGAATTGTGACTTTATTTCTCAAAATTGCAAGTTATAATCATGTATTTCTGAAAAAAGTCTGAATTACGAGTTGATATGTCACAATTCTGAGAAGAAAAGTCAGAATTGCAAGTTTGTATCACGTGACTCTGAGAAATAATTTCAGAATTGTAAGATAAATCCCAATTACCTTTTTTTTTTCAGTGGAGGAAACGGGCTTCCATAAAAATCTGTCTGTGGGGTATGAAAACTTTCTTTTCCTTTTTTGAATTAAATTGTTTTTCTGTGCCCACTATCAGATATTTGTTCTTGTTTTAATCATAAACTTTTTTTGTAGATACATTTCTCATTAAACAAGACTTATCTTATCATATTGATTTAAGAATCGTCAGACATTTGCACTGCAAACATGGCAGCTGTTTAATAAATGCTATGAATTTTGACATTTCTAGTCTTTTTTGCCTAGTATATGCTGTAGTAGGCAAATAGGTATAGAGAAAACAGATTTTATTCTGAACTTTTGTATAACCATTCGTGGAAGTTGTTTTTTCAGTATTTGATTTATTTTTTTTAAGTAATGATTTATTTTATTTAATTAGAGGCCAAGCAACAATCTTCTTCAGTTTCTTCCACCACTGAGTCTATGGCAGCCCATAAAACTGCTTGCGGGACAGTTGTGTTGATTGATTTTTTTCGAACTCCTCCTAGACCATTGGTCCGATTTTTACCAAAATTGAATCGTATCATCTACAGACAATATGCTCTGGCATATTGATACCAAACTTTGTGTGTGCCATTGCCAACTCACACAGAACACATCACATCCATCTGATAACAGCGCCGCCTATTGGTCAAACATAATAACCCAATAAGTCATTTTCCTACAGGTTGGATTTATGATTTTTTAGCTGTTTTTATTAAAATCATCCTAAATGGTTTTAATTACTCATTGCTTCAGTTGCTCTGATGCTTGCTGCCTTGCTTGCCTAGTACATGGCCCCGTAATTGCTGCTTGCAGCTATATTTTTAAATGTGTTTCACTGTGTGTGCGGTTTTGACATCACACAAGTGTTGAGCTTTGATTCAGACTGTTTTGTCTGACTTCCAGTGAAGAGTTTGATCAGCTGTGGGTCTCTGTTCAGCATTTTGTCTTCCTCAAAGCTCCTTTCAAATACAGAAATGAAATGAAACGAGCCATTTGACAAATAGAAGGCCAACTACATACATACAAAAAATACAAACGCATGAGGATGCCTGACTATGGCCTGAAAGAAAAAAGAGTGAGGATCTAAACAAAAGCGAAGAGGCTGTTGGAGGATGAGACAAGTGTTGCAATGCAAGTGTTGTTTGGTTGTGCTTTTTTTACACAGGTGTTTTTAACAAACAAAACCAGTGTTGGAGTATTATATAAGAATAAAAACATACAAACAAATCACTATTTTGATAGATTATTTTCGTACTCATCCATTTTTGCATCATTCTTTAACTGATTTAAGTTTTATGTGTATTTTTTGCATGCACTTTAAGACTTTGTGATTGTTATCGTTGCAAACATGAACACATTTTATGATGTTGATCACTTCTGAAACTCTAGGGGACACATTTAATCGTGCAGTTGAGATATTACAGAGATCCGTTTTTGATATTATTTTCTTTCCTACAGGCTCTATTTGCTGTGTTTATGATGTAGACATCTGCTGTGATTATTGCATAAACACACCTGCAGAGGGACAAGTCTCTGATATCACAGTATGACCACTGGCTCCTCATATTGATGAATATCTCTGTGCTCTCTCGGTCCTCCCAAATCAAAATAAAATCCAGCCAATAAGTTAGCTTGGAGTCTTTCATTTGGAGAGGATTTAATCGGTCCCGGAGATTTCCATTCCCCCCGTGTCTTGTAATCGCACCATGTATTTGTGTACCATACCTGTGGTTTAGTGAAGCCCAGGTGAACGTTTACAGATTTTGAAGTCTAGATCAAGTGTTGCTTCAGAGCTACTTTATACGTTTGATGGTTGCAGCAGCTAATACGTCTCTTTTGAAAATTAAGTGAATAAGTGATAATGCAGAGGTCAACATCAATTTTTTTCCCCACATGGAACAGTCTGAGGCACACAAAATGTTTATGATTTAGTTTTACTTATACTACTTTTTAATTTCCATTGTAGCTGCTAACATGAAAACTTTCAGAGCTTGAATGGATGTGTAGAGTCTGGACCTTTTGGAACTTTGCTGCACTTTAGAAAATTCTGGAATTACTTTAATATATTACAGAACGTTTTCAACATGTAAATGATTTCTAAAGAGTGATTAAAGGTAATTAGGTAGCCTTCAATAAAAAGCCTTAATGATTGAGGTGCCTCCTAAAAGCAGGATCAATTGTGGAAATCACTTTCGGAAATAATAACAAATTAGCCATTGCCAGCTTTTCTACGTTGTCTGAATAAAAATGGAATATTAGGTTCCAAGAGAAGCATTTAAAAGACAGATAATGAGGAAATCAAGAATAAAAAATGAGAGAATTCAGGGCTGCCAACAACCTGACCCAATTTTACTTAATAAGGAAATTAAAACCATTTTTTACAAAAGGACTGATTGCCTCATTTAAACATTATTATATTATCCAATAATGGCACAAGGCGGAGTGAATTAACTAGCTCTTAAATTCAGAACACATAAAAGTAGATGTATATTGATTGTAATATTTTAAAGTTGTCATTGTACATGTATTATACTACCAGTCAAAAGTTTTGAAAATATTTGTGTTGTTTTTTTTGTTTTGTTTTTTTTAAATAAGTCTCTTCTGCTTAACGAAAATGCATTTTTTAAATCCAAAGTACAGCAAAAAAAAAAAAAGTACAAAAAATAAATATTAAAAATATTTCAAAATGTTTCTGCTGTACTTTGGATTAAATAAATGCAGGCTTGGTGAGCAGAAGAGACTTCTTACTGTTCAAAAACTTTTGACAGGTAGTGTACTTTCCGTAGACATAATGATTTTTATGCTCTACAAAATATATAATTACCTAAACCTACCCATAAACGCAACACACAAAGAATAATTTCTTCAATTTTACATGGGGAAAAAATAAATAAATAAATAAAATACAAAAATTAAACATTTCATAAAAAGAAAAATGGTAATAATGATATAATTTTATGAAAAAATAAAATAAAAGTTGATGGGTCTCATGGGGACCAACCAATTTCTTACTTTCCTTGTGGGCACGTTTTGTCTACCTAGCTTCAGTTTTCCTGTTCACACAGCTCAGATTGTAGCAGACTGAGGCCGTTTCTCAATACCAAGCACACAAAGTTCGGACTTGCGTTCTTGGTAGTTCGGACTTCACAAGTTCGACTCGGGAGTGCGAACTCCCAAGGACGGGAGGACACAAGTCTGGTAATTCTGCAAATGGTACAGTGGTGTACTTGATAACGTCAGTCATCTCGTCTTTTCTACTCAGTCTCTCCTCATATATGGATTTACAATAAGACAAAATGATATAAACCACCACGGCCTCGTTTTGTTAACATTTAAACATATTAATGGCCACAAAAATATGGTTCATGCAACACGTACACGCAATACAACAGAAAGAAATTAACGTTATATCAAACACCACTGCCTCTTTTCGTTTTCTTCAAAATATAAACCACAACCCTCTTTTCGTTTTCATTTAAAAAATATAAAACATAGCGTATGTGGTTTAGGCATGTGCTCTGATCATCTTCACTTATGTACAATAAAATGAAATATGACAAACAACTCTGCCTTTTTGTTAAATCAGTCATTCTTGAGAAGTGGGACAAAATAGGGTGCAAAATTGAAAAAATAAAACCATGTACTCAGACAAATGAAACCACATTTATGTATCTTATATGCACTAAGATACTGAACTATGCTTTGATACAACCTCCCAACCTTTCTGTTTTTTTTAACAAAATGTGCTTTTTAACTTGGACTGTGTAATATAATTTTATCTTTATCTTTAACAGCATTCTAGATGTATTTAACATTTCAAAACACATTCTCAAGTTAGCAGACAGATTACACTAACACATGTGACCAACAATTCAGCAACAAATATTAAATATCATTATGAAATATTGTCAAAATATTCATCTGACGGAGGTGACCAAAACCTGAATTTGTAGTCATTTTAAGTAACGAATGCATTGAATCAGTCAATTACTGTATTAAAACAAACACAACAAACAGTGAGTATGTTATTGTTTTTGAAGCTTCTATTCAGGAGTCACATTTAAGTATTTTGATATATCATTGAAACACAAAATCTTAGGGTGGTGACATCTGACGGTGTTGACTAATTTGCATTTCTTTCACAAAACAAATGGAGTTCATCTAGTAGCCATTTTGTTTTTTTCTGTTGATGCTAGAGGCTAATGGAACCTGCTTCTGGAAAATGAAATGATCTAAATATTTCAAATAATT
Source organism: Cirrhinus molitorella (assembly GCA_033026305.1). Classification (NCBI taxonomy): domain Eukaryota; kingdom Metazoa; phylum Chordata; class Actinopteri; order Cypriniformes; family Cyprinidae; genus Cirrhinus; species Cirrhinus molitorella. Next base: position 37,925,080 of record CM065126.1, read on the forward strand.
TCCTCAGAAATTGCAAGATGGTGTTGACATATTACGGTTGTGACACAGGAAATATTAACATTAGAATTTAAAATATTCTAAAACTATAAAACTTAGCACAGTCTGTCTGACACTGATGTACTCTGCAGAGGAGCGCTGTGGCAGTGGGGTACTTTAGAGTGACAGCTGCCCATCATATTTCCTGATTTTAGTACATTTTAATGAATATCTGACGGTGTTGACAAAAAGTGAGGACACAATTTCGAAACCTTATTAAACATACATGTGTCATTGAAAAACAACCTTGCTTTGATATGATATATTAAGTGTTGTTTTTGATAAAACAAGCTCTTTTTCATCATTAAAAAACATTTTTATCCATTTTATAGCATATAAATGAATGAACCCTTCTCTGTGGACACACTGTTTTAGATGTAGTGAGAAGACAAGAAGTGTCATAGATTTCACATAATAATGTTAAAATTAAACTGAAGGGTATAATTGTGTTAAATGCATTCTATTATTAATCCCCATAACATTTATAATTTGAAAATATTTTTATTTTTAAAACTAATAGCAGTTATAATTGACGGACATGTTTTGTCCCACTTCTCAAAAATGACTGAAATGACAGTTTTAATGAACAATAATAGCGATTATAAAGTATAAGATCCGTATGTAATAGGAAATAAAGATAAAAGCAAACAATTAAGTCAAATGCATGCTACAAAGTCAGCGCTGTTTTACGATTGATAAATAAATAAAGAAACACAACTTTGTCGTCACCCAAACGATAAGACTTGGAACAAATAATATATTCACAAGACCAAAAAATTACCTAGATTTGCCCAAAACGAATTATACCTCATGTTTATCTACTACAGAGATATCAGAACCAGCGGCAAATGTCAGAAGGACTAGCCGAGTTGAGATGCTCTCTGTGGGATACAGGAGCACTGAGCACCCGCTGATCGTCTGGAACTCACGTCTCCGAAATCGGCGAAGCACATTTTCAAACAGGCGCTGTCTTTATCAATAAACCGCAGATTTGAGTTTTAAACAACTACATTCTCGCTTGAAATACGCTTAAAACTACATTTCATGACAAAATAACAGCAATATTTTGAAAATGACGTCGGTTTTCTTATCCGCCATTAACGCTCGCTGGTTGGTACGAAATGCATTCTGGGATACCTGACTGCCTCAAGTTCGCAAAAGTCACCTCTTGATGCATCCTTGATAAAAGGGGCGGAGCAAGAACACATCTGGGGATTTGACCTGTACTTGGCTAGATGTGAACTTTGAATTGGAACGGTACTTGGGCGACGACTGATGATGTTTCACAAGTCCAGACAAGTACGCATATTGAGAAACGGCCTGACTTTCCTGAGAGGGAAGAACCCTGCTGGGATCTCTCAGTGTGTTTTTGTATTACAACGACGATTAATTCCTTTTTTGCATTTCAAAGAACCGCACTCCTAATGACATATTTTTAAAGAGTGGAGGCGTATTTTGAGACGCGTTCACACAGACACAGAAGATAATTAGTCCCGACAAAGTTTTCACAGAGCACCTTTTCATCCTGAATCATTAGCGTCTAATTGCATTGTAAAAATGACAACGTGTCGTAATCTTTAAGAAAAAAGCGCGGAGACGGCCCAGCCATCTGTCCCTGTGACCGTGGGGACTACGCAAATGCGTTAAAGCTCCGATTCGTATCGCTGTCGGTCGGGGATTAAAGCGCTTCCTTGGCTATTGCCTTCCGAACCGGGATGAAAGCGGCACGCGACGGGCCGAGGCTGATTAATATTCTGTTTTCTTAGAGACTGAGAGGCTCTGAGAAACACAATCCCTCTTCCTGTGATTAATTAAATTGTGGGGAAAATGTGGGCCTAGCTAACCCTTCTTGTTGTCGAGTCCTGCTCTAGCTGTTTAATTCAGTGGAATTGAACAGTAAATACTAATATATGCTCAGCAAATTGGCCTGGGAGAGAGGAGATGAGGTCTGGGTTTGATTTAAAGTGATTGTGTCTGAGAGAGAGAAAGACCGTGTGTGTGCGCTCTCAGGGCTTGCTGTTCATTAGTACGTTTTCAAAGGGAGAGAGCTAATTGTCGCCTGCCCTGAAACAAAAGCCGCTGTGGTCCCCCACACCCTTAATGAGTTTCTGTTTGTAATGAGACACTTACTGTGTTTGGAAACGGATTTTCCACAGTCCACAGATCAATAACGCGGCCAACAAAAACTTTATCTCATCATCCGTTCGCTCGCTCTTCTGCTCTCCGGCTTTCACTCGTGGGTTCATAAAAACGTCTTGAACTCCAAACCCCGGCTATCTCTGCAGATCAAGCTATTACTTGAGTTTAACACATATTTTGTCAATGGTCACTTTAATTGTCTGTTTCAGACTGGCCAGAACAAAGTGATAAAATTGCCTGGATTTTGAGGGCTTTTTTTTTTGCTGTGGAAAGATGTAACTAATGAGATAAAGAAAAGATTTTATAATTTATGTTTGTTGCTAGTTTATTAGAAGACTGTTTTAGAGGTGTGAAAATAAACTTTGTTAAATGTACACAGAAAACAAACTGCTAATTTTTAATAAAAAGCTTTTTGACAGTTAATATTGCGCAGCAAGAAATATCTAATATTTAGGTTTACATTCTTGCTCCTTTTAAAATAGTGTTTATACAGATACACCAATAAATGAACACACATACACTACCATTTAAAAGTTTGGGTCGGTTTTTTGTTACTCTTTACAATAAGTTTCCATTTATTAGCATTTGTTAACTACTAACATGAACTAACAATAAAAGATGCTTGTAAAGCATTTGTTTTATCTCAGTTTATATTGATTTCAGTATTCACTAATACATTGTTAAAATTATAAAAAAGTTTTTTTTCTGCTAATATTAGTTAATGGACCAGTGCTAAGTAACTTGTAACTTTAAATGAACAGTTGTACTTTAATTAATTAATTGCTAGCACAAGACAGTTCAATAAAGTTCATTTGTTATCATGAACAAACAATGAATGACTGCATTTTTTTAATAACTAACATTAACAAAGATTAATAAAGTGAAAATAATAATTTATTAAAAGTTAACTGAGGCTTATTGTAAAATGTTACCAGATTTTACTTTATTTATTTTAAAGAAATGAATACATTTTAATACAGCAAGGGTGCAATTCATTGATGAAAAATGACATATAGATTTCCATTTCAAACAAATACTGTTCTTTTAAACTTTCTATTCATCAAAGAGTCTTGGAAAAAAGAAAGACAGAAATGTTTTGTAAGTACAAAAAGCTGAAAATTCAGCATTGCTGTTATAAGAATACATTTCATTTTGAAATATATATCAAAATAGGAAATTAATAAAAATAAATACAAAATAAAACGATAATAATATTAGTAATAATATTTTACTTTGTTACAGTTTTTACTGTATTTTGATTTAAAAAATTCCTTAGCCTTGATGAGCATAAAACATTTACAAAATGGTGGTTTATGTATGTGTTAGTACTTGACTACGGAAGCCCGTTTTAACCTCTGAACAATTTTATTTTATTTTTTTCTCAGAATTGCATGATGTAAACTCACAATTGTGGGTTATAAAATCAGAACTGTGACATAAACTGACAATTACGATTTTTTTTTTACTCAGAATTGCATGATATAAACACACAATTGCAAGTTATAAAGTCAAAATTGTGAGATAAACTCACAATTGCGAGTTCTAGAGTCAGAATTGCGAGATAAAAACATAATTCTGACTTTTTCTCAGAATTGAATGGTATAAACTCACAATTGCGAATTATAGTCAGAATTGCGAGAGAAACTCACAATTCTGACTTTTTTCTCAGAATGGCATGATATGAACTCACAATTGAGTTATAAAGTCAGAATTGTGAGATAAACACTCAGTTTTGACTTTTCTCGCAAATGCAAGTTTATATCTCACAATTCTGACTTTTTTCTCACAATTCTGAAAGTCAGAATTGTGAGTTTGTATCACACAATTCTGAGAACATTTTAATTGTGAGATGTAAACTCGCAATTGCAAAAAAAAGTGTAAATTGTAACAAGTTGATTTTTTTTTTTAATACAGTGGCGGAAACAAACTTCCATTCATAACAGATGTCATAAATGGCAAAAAATCTATTTCATTATATTATATTTTGCTGTGTGTAACAACAAAAAGGGGCTAAAAATCCCCTCTATTTTGGGGAAAATTCAGAAGGAGAAACATGCATAAAATTTAAAAAATCATTGAGAATTTTTGTTGATTTTTATACACAGCTTCCATAGTACATACCCATATATGCATCACAAATGTGATTTAAAGGTACTCATTCTGTGATTTCGGTCATGCAAAATGGCTAAATAGTTTTGGATAAAAGATTCTATTTATAAAATACATAATGGAGTGTTGCTGTGACAATTATCTGAGCAAAAGCCTAAAATACAAGTACCGAGATATACTTGAGAAGTGCTGATAAGTACCTAAACCTCTTGGAATTACGCTAAAGCGCGGTTGCAGACATGATACAATCTCCTTTCACCAACATAAATGTCATGCTTCCTGGCTTACTGACAGACAGAGATGCAGTTTTTCAGACGTTTTGCTCCGGAGGGACGGCAGAAACAGAGAGGCGGCCGTAGATGAATTCAAGCCCTCTCTGTGGTGGCGAGAGATGAGAGAGATTTCGAGGAAATGCTGTGTCTGGTCGGAGGGTCTCTTTTTGTGCAGTCGCTCTGATATCTCAACAGTGCAGCGCTGTCAATAAGACTACAACTGTCTGGTTCTTTATACATCAGCTGTCCTGAAGAGCTATTGTTTATCTGTGGGGGAATTCACAAGATACATTTTAATACAGGCTTGACAGAGCTCACCTACAAACACGCACACCCAGCGGACATTATCCAGGACCATCTCTCTGCTGGATGTTAGCATCTCTAATTGTCAAATCATCAGCACAGCATTGTTGTCTCTAATGGAGTGCTGTTGGACAGGTGTTAGTGTGTCGTCTCTAGAGCCAAAAGGACAAGACTGTGGAGAAAAAATGCCACTATGGATGAATCAATACAATCTGCAGGTCCTTTTTTTATTTTTACAATTAAAGAATAAAAGAAAATTGTAAAATGTTTAATTTAAGATTAAAAACATGCAAAAACAATATAAAACATTAAGATATATGATCTTAATTCTTACTGTGGTCAGTAAGATTTTTTTAATACTTTTATTAAGCTAGGATGCATTAAATTGATTAAAAGTGACAGTGAAGTCATTTATAATGTTACAAGATTCAAATTGGTACCAAACCAGCATATTAGAATGATTTCTGAAGGATCATGTGACACTGAAGAGCTGGAAATTCAGTTTTACATCACAGGAATAAATTACATTTTAAATTGTATTTAAGTTTTAATTGCACATTTGAAATTGTAATAATATTTCACAATATTACGGTGTTTTTTTTTTTTTTTATCAAAAGAAAGATTTAAATGTCAAATAAATGCTGATATTAGGAATTTTCTATAAAAAGTACCATGATTTCCAAATAAAAATGTTTCCAAAGAAACATTAAACTGTTTTCAACATTGATAAGAAAATATATTCCCATGAACAACAAATCAGCATATTAGAATGATTTCTGAAGAATCATGTATCACTAAAGACTAGAGTAATGTTGCTGAAAATTCAGCTTTGCATCTCAGGAATAAACTACATTTTAAAATATTTTTACATTTTAATTGTACATTTAAAATTGTAATAATATTTCACAATATTACTGTTTTTGCTGTATTTTTTTTTTTTATCAAAAAAAAAAAAGATTAAAATTTCAAATAAATGCTGATCTTTTGAACTTTCTATAAAAAGTACCATGATTTCCAAATAAATGTTAATCTGCACAACTGTTTTTAACGCTGGCACAAATAAAAAGCATATTAGAATGATTTCTGAAGACACTGAAGACCAAAGTAATGATGCTGAAAATCCAGCTTTGGATCACAGGAATAAATTCTGTTTTAAAATATATTCAGATAGAAAAAAATTTAAATTGTAATATTTCACAATAATATAGTGTTTTTACAGTATTTTTGAACAAATAAATGGAGCCTTGGTGAACAGACTTCATTCAAAACCATTAAATAATCTTACCTACCCAACAAATTTTAATCTAAAAAGTGTTGTCAAGGCTTTGCTGACTTTCTTGAGTCAGATATACTGTTTCTTTCTAAGTGACCGGAATAAGCTGTGTTGTTAGTCAGAAGTCAAAGTATGAAAGACCACAATTACCGCACATTTTATTCACCATCAGAATCAGAAGTAATTTTTCTTTTAGTTCTTTGTGAGGGACAGCAAAGGGAAGAATTTAATTTAAAATTATTGCACTTGGCAGTTCCTATGATGCAATGCTGCGCTGAATGTGGCAGTGGTATATTTCCTGCAGTTTCGTGGCTTTCTCCTCTCCCAGACTTTGCTTTCCCAGTTCAGGGGGCCTACAGTTGCATGCTGGGATCAGATGGAGTTGTTGGTTCTGTGTCGGCTGGTGTGTGTGCTGTAAGCCGGACTAATGCATTTGCAGATAGATGCTCTATTCTCTCTGTTGCTCATGCTGAGGCACATTTGGAGGGATAAAAAGGACAGGCGGAGCAGACAGATATGACTAATGCAGTGTGTTGATGCTAGAATGAAAGCTTTCTGAAAAACATGCTCCATTGGTTGTCTAGATGAGATCTTTATTTCGTATTCATCTGTGTGTTTTGCATTTTTCTTATTCTGTGCTTTAATAATGGTCTCTCAAAAGGCAGATGTTGTTTTTCTCCTTGTGTTGGCTTTAATGAGGTTTGATATTGCATTTCTCTCTTACTGTGGATGTGAGAGTGATATGTACAGTAGATGTAGAAGTGCCTTATCTTATCTAATGATGGACTTGGATAGGTTTTTAAAGAGGTAATTTCAGGAGGGATAGATTTTTCAATGAGACTGAGTTTTAAAAGTTATATTATTAAAATGAAACCAAGTACAGTATACAGTAAAATATGAAATATTTGGCCGAGGTGCAACTATTTGAAAATCTGAGGGTGCAAAAAAAATCTAAATACTGAGAAAATTGCCTTCAAAGTTCAAATGCAGTTCTTAGCAATGCATATTACTAATCAAAAAATAAGTTTTGATATTTTTACAGTAGGAAATTTACTAAATATTTTCATGGAACATGATCTTTATTTAATATCCTAATGATTTTTGGCATTTTGACCCATACAATGTATTTTTGGCTATTGCTGCAAATATACCTGTGCTACTTAAGACTGGTTTTGTGGTCCAGGGTCACATATGTAGTAGAAAACCCATGAAAGATTTACGTTATGTAAAAAATTCACATCGTTTTATACACATTTTTGACTATGGGGTCCGCCATTATTTAGACGACATGAAATGGTTGCATTCAATGAGCTAATAGTGCTACATGTTGCTTTTTTTACCCCAACACTACTCTGAATACACAACACAGAAAATGAAATACTGATACAATGCCACATTTGTAAATTTCAGGGCAACAAGAGAAGAGCTGCGAGTCTTCACTGCTTTCCTCTCAATCAGATGAGGAGCAAAGAATGGGAAGATCCCTGTGGATGAATAAAACTTCCTAAATACCTGCGCCTTTGTTCTCTCCACTTTAGCCCTGGTGCCTTAGACAACAGCTACTGAAAGAGCTAACAAACGGCAGAGACAGAAACACTAGATGCAATCCTGGCAAGATGTAAACACGTTGATGCTTATCATGATGCCACAGGCACTGAAGGAGTTTCTCAGCTTGGATTTCACTCGATATCCAGGGTGTTTAGGCTCCATGTGGGAAAAAAAACATTGGTATGGCATTTGGTTTAAGCCTATTCTTATATCCATCGCCACCTACAGGCCAAAAATATCGGCACCCTTGCAATTCTGTCAGAAAATGCGATCCTTCTCTTAGAAAATTGTTGCAGTTGCAAATGTTTTGGTACTCCCTTGTTTATTTGTTTTGTTTGCATTAGAACAACACACACACACAAATAAATAAATAAAAAAACAGAAAAGAAAAGTCAATTCTTATACAATTCCACACATAACCCAACAAATGCGCTGGACAAAATTATTGCCACCCTTAACTTAATATTTGGTTGCCAACCTTTTTAAAAAAATTAACTGAAATCAATTGCTTCCCGTAAGCATGAATGAGTATCTTACACCTCTCAACTGGAATTTTGGACCACTCTTCTTTTGCAAACTGCTCCAGATCATTCAGATTTGAAGGATGCCTTCTCCAAACTGCTGTTTTGAGAGCTCTCCACAGGTTTTCTATGGGATTCAGATCTGGACTCATTGCTGGCCATTCAATACTCTCCAGTGCTTCGTGTGTAACCATTTCTGAGTGCTTTTTGAAGTGTGTTTCAGGTCATTGTCCTGCTGGAAGTCCCATGACATCTGTTGGAGACACAGCTTTCTGACACTGGCCACTACATTGCGCCCCAAAATTCTTTGGTAATCATCAGATTTCATGATACTGTTCACACAGTCAAGGCATCCAGTGCCAGAAGCAGCAAAGCAACCCCAAAACATCTTTGAACCTCGACAAGGACTCATTTCTTTTTCTGTAAAGAGTGCCATAATGTCATTCACCAAGAAGCTCTACTTTTGTCTCATCTGTCCACAGTACATTCTCCCAGAAGGTTTTGTCACGTAAATTTTGGCAAACTCCAGTCTTGCTATTTTATGCCTTTGTGTCAGCAGTGGTGTCCTACCATAGCGTCCCTTTTCATTCAGATGGCAGTTTGAGCTGACAATGTTGTACCCTGTCTTCAGATCAGCTTGAATTTGTTTGGAAGTTAATCTGAGTTCTTTAAACACCATTCAAACAATCGTTCATTGTAATTTATCAGTAATCTTGCTCTATGCGCTATAAACCTCTTGATGATATTGTGCACAGTGGACACAAGAACATTAAGATCTCTGGAGATGGACTTGTAGCCTTGATTGTCCATGTTTTTCCACAGTTTCTTCTCAAATCCTCAGACAACTCTTTACACTTTTTTTCCTTTCTCCATGCTCAGTGTGAGTCAACTTTTCTCCATTTTAACTGGTTGCAAATGTGATTAATATATTGCCCACCCCTGTTATTTGCCACAGGTGTCTAAATACAAATTACAGGAGCATCACATGCTTGAAAAACAATTATTTCTTACAGTTTTGACAAGGTGCCAATAATTTTGTCCAGTCCATTTTTGAGTCCAGTGTGAAATTTTATCAAGCTTGACTTTTCTTCTGTTTGTTTTTTCCAGTGCAAGCAAAAACAATAAGCATGTGAATACCAAAACATCTGCAATTGAAACAATTTTCTGACAGAATTGCAAGGGTGTCGATATTTTTGGCCATGACTGCAGAAGCTCTTTCAGTAGCTGTGGTCATCGTATCAGTATTTTATTTTCCAGGTTGGGTATTATGAGTTGTGTTGCAATAGAAATAGCAAAATAGAGCATCAATAGAGTTCAACAATTTGATGTCAGCGAAACAATGACGCCGCACTTGGAACCGCACATGGAAGTAAAGAACCTTTAATCTCTCTTTTAAATGATCTGTATGCATAACCACCCAGTTAGGATATCATAGTGTATTGTACATGCTGATGAATTCAGCATAATCAAATGCATGTGTGAAGCTCTGTCTGTCATAGATGGCTGGAGGGCCAGAATAGACAATATAGTAACAGAGACAAATGCTTTTCTTATCAGAGCCCCTGAGCACTGATCCGTATGGCCTCTCCCGCTGTTCTCATTAAACAGGGTCGCTGGATTCCACCTCTCTCTATGATTTTGACCTTCAGAGCTGTGACCCGACAGCTAACCACCCACCCAATTACACAGACCCCGGCTGCTGCAGACCGCGCAGTCATACACAAACACGCTTTTCAATTAGCAGCCTCATCCACAGCTAGCCACACCAAACTCTCAGTTCAGTCCAGATGCAGACGCCGCTAATAAGAAAACATCTTCAAAACCACAAAAATATTCAGGACATATTTAGAATTCCTAGGAAGAAATAAAACAGACAACATGAGATGGATGTTGACATGTAGTAAGAGTACAGATTTACTCAACCATTCAAAAGCTTAGAAAGAAATGAATACTATCTATTCAGCAAGAATGCATTAAATTGATCAAAAGAGACAGTAAATAGCACTAAATCAGCATATTAGAATGATTTCTGAAGGATCATGTGAGACTGAAAACTGGAGTAATGGTGCTGAAAATTAAGATTTGCATCTCGGGAATAAAAAACATTTGAAATACATTTAAAATTAAATTTTACATTTTTACATTTACAATATTTCACAGTATTATTGTTTTGCTGTATTTTGGATCAAATAATTGCAGACTTGGTGAGAGACATTACTGACCTTAAGCAAGATATAAGTAAAATCTAAGTATATAAGTAAAAAATATAAGTATTTTTTTCCTCTCTATCTAAACTTGTCTGGGAGATATAGTTGATACTCATTTGTTTTATTTCATACCAGCTGTTGAACTATTGGTAAAAAAAAATAAAATAATAATCTCATGATGCCATACTCCATAATGCACAGCAAGAAAACTGTATGTATTTGGATAATATTTTATAAAATATATATAATTAATATAAATTGATATAATGTTGAGATTTGCTAAAGAAAGCATTTAACATAGTTAAAAAGTTTATTATTATTAATGATTATGATTATTATTAATCACATCCAAAATAAAAGTTTGTTTACATACTATAAATTTGTGTACTGTGTATATTTATTATGTATATACAGTATAAATACACACACATGCATGTATATATTAAGGAAAATTTTTTATATTTATTTATAATCTAAATTGTATACAGGTATAAATGTATATATTAAAACAATGTTTATATGTATATATATGTATGTGTGTGTATTTATATGTACATAATAAATATGCAAAGTAAACACACACATAGTATGTAAGCATAAACGATTGGTTGCGATTAATTGTTTGACAGCCCTATTAAAAAGTATTATTTTAAAAAGCTAAATTGCGAAGGTGCTGCAGTCTAAAGTACAAAAAAAAATAAAAAACAACAACAGTGGAAATTAGCATGCATGCATGATTAAACAAGCAATATCAGACAATATTGATACGATAGTGATCAATACTGACAAAAAAACACTACAAACTAAAATACATGTACATTATGAAAAATAGATACCCAAATATGCTAAACATTACATTTAACAATGTTATTAAATGATTAAATTTTTTACTCACCTGGAAAAAGGCTCAGTTGAAAAGTCTGCCTTGTGTTTATCCTATTAATTTGTTAAACCAATTAAATTCATATTTATTTTAGGCAGTTTGCCATATCTTGCGCTATTTGTTTGACTTCAATTTAATACATGTTTATTTTATTTATTATCTCTACCCTTGATCATTCTTATTTGTCATGCCGCTCGTGTGAGGCACTTTGTATGCCGTTGTTTGCTGGAAAGGTGCTGAATAAATAAAGTGTGAGTTAAATTAGATTTCAGAGGTGTGTAGGTGTTGAGGACGAACACACTGTTGAAAGAGAAGAGTAAACTCAATCAGTTCTTCAGTAGCTCACTCACACAGACACGCACACGCACACACACACACGCACACGCACAGCCTCTTTGTTGCTCACAAATCCACAAAGCCAGTGAAGCAGGTTAAAAGAGATAGAAAGTCTAGCTTCATCTCAATCTCTCTCTGTCTCAGCGTCCATCAGCTGTGTACTTTAAAGGCACTACATCAGGAGCATCAGAAGAATATAGAGTCCCCAGCGGACTGAAGTGTAATAATATAAAACCTGCCAAAAGCATCACATGGATCTTGGAAAGATAAGACTATCATCCCTACAGCCAAAACAACCAACAGCAGCTCACACAGCGCATTTTTACAAGATTAGACATACGTGAATGCTACAGATGAGCCAAAAAAAATATTCTCTTTAATATCTAAGTAGTTTCTTCTGCATCAATCAAAAGTTTCCATCCATTTTTTTGGTGATGTTTTGTTATTGACAAAGATAATATGCATAAAAAACTTTGCCAAATTTGCTGTCTCAAGCCTGTTTCCATCCAACTTTAGTAATGTGACACGTTGCGCTCTACTTTTTGTGTCCTTAAACGTTCGTTTTTTGGGTCGACAGCTTATAAAAATGTCACATTCCAGCTTTAAGACAATGCTGTTTTTTGTCAAAAAATGACAAGGAGACAGCTTCCCGCAATACAAAGTCAATGGAGAGCGTTGGATTGTTTTGCCCCCTGGTGGGCGTGGTTTTCACATTATGATGTGTTGCTCTGTCTCTATAGGCTAATTGACCTATCGCTAAGCCCCGCCCCCCTAGTTACTGTTGCTGCCTCGGACAAACAGAAATTCCCACTGTCTTACAATGACAGCTGTGAGTATGAAACCTTGTCCGAAGAGGTTTTTGATTAATTTTGAACACAGAAGGACCACCTCTCATCGAGGAGCATTCAAGTAGTGTTTTAATATGCCATGGAGGGATATAGAAATGATTTTAAAATAAATATGGTTTGTAACATGATTAAGTTGGAATCGAGGGTTTACAGATCGCAATGCAAACGGGAGAAATCTCATGTTACGATCGTCACGATCGCAGATGACAACATCCAGGATCAACACTGTTCATGTACTGCAGTGTAAGATTCATTATTTGACATTTAACCAGTTTAATATGGAGAGACACTGAAATGTAGACCTTCGTTTATGTGTTTTTGACGTGAGAATAGTTAGCTGAGGTTTGTACGTTAGCATGGACTCACTAACTTTAACATTAGCTAGTTTTAGCCAGAGATATTAACGATAATTACAGACATTAACTGCTTGAGCAGATGAAAAAGGCCACTTAATGAGAGTATGACAACCAGAAAATGAACACTGAATAATAAAATTAATCCCAAATTCCATGTTATTTAGTGTTACAAGTACTTCAGGCACAGCACTTTGTTATTTTTGTAACATAAACACCATCAAAACGACAAGAGCTTCGGATCTTCCAATGTTTCTCTATGGTGGATGAAACCTACAGATGTCTGAGGTTTAGTCTCTGTGCAGCTGATACTCAGCTGCCATTGGCTCATCTGCGTTTGAGGGGAGGGGCTTACCGATAGGTCAATTATGTCATGTGACGCCACATTTATTTGCGTTAAAGCCCCTTTTCTCGACAAAAAGTGTTTCCAAACAAATTTTTGCAACATTTAAACTATCGATATAGAATGTATGTGCTTTAAATTTTATCGATAAATGGCATTTCAATCAACTACATATGTAAAAATCTTTAAGCGCTAAATAATAAACCTGGCTAATAAAAGTAATAAAAGTCCTGGTAGTGATGTTGTATGTCTATTAGGGCTGTCACTAATGATTATTTTGGTAATTGAGTAATCGGTCAATTATTCTGATGATTAACTGAGTAGATCAGATCATTATACTAATTTTTTTTTGTGGTAATAAAAATAGACCTAAGCGAACATTAGCCTTTAAAATGACCTAAAATAATATAGCAATGAGGCAATAATAATTAGTTCAAATAAAGTATCAAAACTAAGTAATCATATGGTTTTATTGAACAAAACTGTTAAAATACATAATACAGCTAACATATTACACATTATAGCAAATGCCTGCATAGGGCCTGTTTTTAGACTTTATCGCACAATCTAATCCTTTAATATTGATTATTTTAACAGTGTCCTTACTACCTTTATGGGGCTTAACTGTGGTATTGTGCTGCTGTCTATGCAGGGTCAGAAAGCTATTGGAGTTCATCAAAAATATCTTAATTTCTGTTCTAACGATAAGCAAAAGTCTTATGTGTTTGGAACAAAATGAGGTGAGTAATTTATGACAGAATTTTCATTTTTGGTTGAACTATCCCTTTAAAGCAAAACCTAATTATATGTTTTTTTTTTTCTTTTGATTTTTTGGTTGAGATATATCCTGAGCTTGTTTTTCAGAGATTGTATGATTCCATCATATATAAATAGTTGTAGACTTCTCATCTCTTCCCTGTCCTTTATAATCTGATCTGAACACAAACTTACCATATGAATCCACATAGACGAACAGGGATCAAATGTCACCAATGCAGACGCGTTTCTGAAAAGAGAAACAGAGAGAGAATCGTCCCATGTGAGATGGTGTGTGGTGCAGCTGTCTGTGAAAAAGAGGAACAAAACAGAAAAGAGAGAAAAGAAAGGTCAAAGATATAGAGCGCGCCAGAGGAAGAGGACGATAAGACTAATGGACAGACAACGCCGCGTTCAGTTTGTCCTCAAAAGAGACCAAACACAGATATAAATCTTTCACACCAGACATCAAAATTCATTTTACATGGAAAAAAAGATGTCTCACATTGCCAGATGTATTTGAATGAAAATGAAAAGCTAAATGGTTTTCGCACAATACATAATAAAACACTGCTGCAATGGCAGTTAAATGAGTATTCATTAAAAAAATGACAGTTCTGTTTACTCACCATCATGTTTGTTCAAAACCCGTATGACTTTCGTTCTTCAATAGAATACAAATTCAGATGTGATGTGTGTAATTTCCTCAATGTTAAAAAAAGTTTAATAGTGAGTTTAAGGTGGGACTGTATGATTTTCTGTCAGTGGTAGAACAGGGAAAGTGTTTAAAAACACTAATTATCTTTCCAGTTCATTTTGGTGACACTAATGGTGTGGAAATTAGACACTTTCAGTTACTTAGATTACACATTAAAAATCTCACGTTCTGCTTCAGCTCTCAGATGTCATGCGTACTTTGACATATTCAAACGTTGTCATCACTGATGTCAAATCTGGAGCAGCACATCTTGACTTGAAGTGTTTGAATATACACTAAAGCCCTGTTCACATGTAAAAACAGCTAGATTGAGTGCAAAGGAATACAGTGCATCTGGGAAGTATTCACAGCGCTTCACTTTTTTCCATTTTACGTTATGTTATAGCCTTATTCCAAAATGGATTACATTATTTTCCTCCAAATTCTACAGACAATACTCTATAATGAAACATTCAAGTTGTTGTTTGCAAATTAAATTCATTAAAAATAAAAAACACACATGCACATGAATATTCAAAGCCTTTGCTCAATAGGTCTACAGACAATTCCTTGGACTTCCTGGCTTGGTCATCTTCAACTCAACCTTGCCAAGACAAAGAACTGCTTGTGGTTCCATCAAACCCATCGTTTCATCACAATTTCACCATTCAGTTAGGCACATCATCCATAACTCCTTCAAAAACAGCCAGAAACCTTGGAGTTGTGATTGATGATCAGCTGACTTTTTCAGACCACATTGCTAAAACTGCCCGGTCCTGCAGATTAGCTTTATTCAACATTAAGAAGATCCGGCCCTTTCTTTCGGAACATGCTTCACAACTCCTTGTTCAAGCTCTTATTCTGTCCAGGCTGGACTATTGCAATACTCTTTTAGCAGGTCTTCTAGCCAGTTCTATCAAACCTTTACAGTTAATCCAGAATGCGGCTGCAAGATTAATTTTCAATGAGCCGAAAAGAACGCATGTCACACCTCTCTTCATCAATTTGCACTTGCTACCAATAGCTGCTTGCATTAAATTCAAGGCATTAATGCTTGTCTACAAATCCACCACTGGCTCTGCACCCCTTTTCCTGAATTCATTACATCGGACTTATGTGCCCTCTAGAAGCTTGATTTCTGCAAGTGAACGGCACATTATTGTGCCATCCCAAAGAGGCACAAAATCGCTTTCACAGACTTTCACATTTAATGTACCCCCCTGGTGGAGTCCTTAGTCATCTTCAAGAATTGGCTAAAAACACATCTTTTCCATCTTTATTTGACCCTCTAACTCTAGCACCCTCTTTTCTAATTCTGTTCTTTAAAAAAGCCCTTTTAGACTTATACTCTATTAATTTAATTCAAAAACAAACAAAGACACACACAAAACACGAATACTACTAACACTAGCTTCTTTCTGTACAATTAACAAAAAAAGCAAAAAAAGAAGGCCTCTAACACTAGCTTTTTTTATTCTATTTTCATCTATTTTCTTTTATTATATACTTTAAAAATCCCTTGCTACATGTTCTGTGTTAGGCTAAATGAGACTTGTCATAGCACTTGCATGTTATTGCTCTTTTGTTGATTTTGATTACTTACATTGTAAGTCGCTTTGGATAAAAGCGTCTGCTAAATGTAATGTAGTGATATGCACTGTTAACTTATATAGGTCTAGACAGGTGTGTGCCTTTCCAAATCGTGTCCAATTAACTAAATTTACCACAGGTGGACTTTAATCAAGTTGTAGAAACATCTCAAGGATGATCAGTGGAAACAGGATGCACCTGAACTCAATTTTGAGTGTCATGGCAAAGGCTGTGAATACTTATGTGTATGTGATCGATTTATTTTTTATTTTTTTATTTGCTAAGATTTCAAACAAACTTCTTTCACATTGTCATTATGGGGTATTGTTTGTAGAATTTGAAGGAAAATAATGAATTGAAGACATGAGGATGAATAAATGACATGCATCTGTGTTACTACAGGTAACAAAACAAACAACAATAAAAAAACCCTCAAATGTCTTTAATTCACTCTTCAACAATTTAAGATCATAAAAAGTCTTAACTCGCAACAGAAAGTCTTCAATTTATAGTCATTGCATTAATTGTTGCATAAAAATATCTTTATATTTTAGTTTTCCAATACAAATATTTAAACATCAAAACATTAAATCAAGATACATTTACTGCAAATTTATGTTGTCTTAAAAAATGTTGTCTTAAACGTTTTATGTGCAAAGAAAACAAAAGTAGCTATTTTATTGAACAATTTCTTCTCTTCCATGTTAATCTTTGACATGCGTTCATGAAAGTACCATGATCAGTGTTGGGGAAAGTTACTTTAAAAAGTAATGCATTACAATATTGTAATATTATATTGTATACTAAAAAAGTAACTAATTACGTTACTTAGTTACTTTTTATGGAAAGTAATGCGTTATGTTACTTTTGCGTTACTTTTAAAATTTGGGCAGGGCTGGCTTGTTTGTTTTTAATATAAAAAAGTTGGATTCTTATCGAATGTAAAAGCCCTTTCACATCAAAATTAAATTAAGTGAATAAGGCTAAGGCTAAAGGAAAATTAAATTCAAGTCTGTACAGTAGAAAAAGGAAAAGAAAGTTCAACACACAAAAGCACAAATGTTAGTTAATCTAAAGTAAGTTTTGCTCATTAGTACACTGCAAAAAAATGCTATTCTTACTTAGATTTTTTGTCTTGTTTCTAGCCAAAATATCTAAAAATTCTTAAATCAAGAAGGATTTTCTAGACAAGTACAAATTGTCTTGTTTTTTTCTGAAAGCAAGTCAAAATTAAGTGTTTCCCAATAAAAACTCACTTAATTTTGACTTGTTTACTTACTTGTCTAATTATTTACTTGTCTAGAAAATCCTTCTTGATTTAAGATTTTTTAAATATTTTGCCTGGAAATGAGACAACAAATCCAAGTAAGAAAAGTATTTTTGCAGTGTACGCTTGAATTGGATCAAAGGTCAGCAGCAAAGTCATTGGTTAATAAAATGGGATTAAATACATAAAGGAAACAAAAAGTTACTGGCATTACTTTTTTGAAAAATTTAACTCCGATATGTTCTTGTAAATGGAAAAATTAATGCAGTATTTTACTAGTTACTTGAAAAAAGTAATATTATTATGTAACTTGCGTTACTTGTAATACGTTACCTCCAACACTGGCCATGATGCATGAATATCTCTCTGGGCCTTGAATATGTCTGGGCCTTAAATAAGTTGCATTGCTGTCTATGCAGGTTCACCCAAAAAAGAAAATTCTGTCATGAATTACTTACCCTCAAGTTGCTCCAAACCCGTTAGACCTTCATTCATCTTTGGAACACAAATAAAGATATTTTTGATTTAAAAAAAAACAAAAAAAAAAACGAGAGCTTTCTCACCCTGCATAGACAGCAATGCAACTGACATATTCAAGGCACAGAAAGACATTAATGCATCATGGTACTGTCATTAATGCTTGTCAAAGATTACCACAGAAGAGTAGAAACTGTTCAATAGTTACTTTTGTTTTCTTTGCACATAAAACATATTCTCATTGCTTTAAAACATTACGGTTAAACCACTGATGTTACATCAGTAAGTAATTCATGACAGAATTTTCTTTTTTGGGTGAACTATCCCTTTAAATTTACAGTACCTTTATCAAGCCTGCAGAAACCCTGTACTAGTAAGTCTACACCCTGCTGTCTAAAGCTCGCCATAGCTATTTAATTCATTCAGACCTGTTGCTGAGAGCTTTTGAGTCAGTATTGATGTAAATTTCAGCGTTCTGGATAGATGTGAATTTTCAGTGACAGCTTCCAACCCTAGTATTTATCACCCTAGGTCATGCATGTATGCAGGTTTAATAAATGTACCACAGCCGTACAGTCATCACTGACGCACACCTCAGACAGACTACACATTAATGATTCCTTCAGGGCGTAAAATATCAGATTTACCTGTCATGTATCATATCGATAAGCCAATGAGATACCAGATGCTGCTGCTGCTCGAAATATCTTATGAGTCATATCTGGAAAACTTTACACATAGTCAGACTTATGATTGGCCAGAAGATCCTGCATGAATCATCTTTTGGACATGTCTCACGGCGCCAGCTGTAAAATCTGGTGCTAAAAGTCATCTACATGTCTTCTCTTATATATATCCTTTCCTTTCCCCTTTTACTTTTTGCTTGCTACTGTTCTCTCTTACTTTTTCCTCTTTTGTCTCATTCAGACACATGACCTCTGCATCCCTTCAGCCTTGAACCGATAAAGACACTCAGATGCCTAGAATAGACACCCTGCCTCTCATTCAGAGCTATTCTTGCTGTGCCAATGCGGAGACGGTCCTGACAGCTCTGGAGGAGAGAAACGGAGAGAGAGAAGAAATGGCAGCGTGTTTGAAGGTGGAGGCTTGCCCTACCAATTAAACTGTTCTTGAGACCGCCAGCGCTGCGTCGGAAATAGTGAAAATCAAAAAAGATTTTACCTGCCGTTATTCTCCAGATTGCAGCTGTGAAGCGGATTCCCAGAAGAGAATTTTACGACTCAGAGGTTGCTCTTTCAGGAGACTCAGGAGTTCTCAGTTACGTTTCATTAAAGTATTGACTGAAGGTCAGATCATGGTCCCGTGAGCCTTTGAGCAAATATCTTGGGATATCATAAAGTAAAGATTAATGAATTGCTGTTAATTTTTATACAAATAAAAGTAACCTGTATGTGTTCGGGTAAAACATCATTTAGAGGTTTACAGTTCTCACATCTCAACATAACAGTACCATACGGTGTTCAGTGTTTTCACTGAAAGTAGAGACAATCTTGCAAATCATTAAGTGAGTCAAATGTTGATTCAGAAACTGCTTTGATGGAGTTCATTCAGATCAGGATTCTTTACTATGTTTTATTGAATGACTCTTTAAGAGATCCGGGTCTTAAAAAAGGGATGGTTGAGCGATATAGTTTTAATTCACTAAAAAGAATTGCCTTGTTGCCTACATTGTACTTTTTTGACACACTGAAATGAACTAGCTCAAAAGAGTCAGTTGTTCATGAACGGACTGCACTAGTCATGCTGTATGGTTTTGATTCAGTAAAAAGTATTGCTCATAAAAGCCATTTATTAGTGAATCAGTCTATGGTGGTTGCACTGTATAGTTTTGATTCACTAAAAATAACAGCTTTGTAAGAGCCATTTGAAGGTAAATCGGATACATTGTACTTTTTGACTGAAAAGAACTAGCTCAAAAGAGTCATTTGTTTGTGAATGGACTGCACTAATTTTGCCGTATGGTTTTGAATCAAATCTATTGCTTGTAAGAGGCATTTATTAGTGAATCAGTTTATGCTGGTTACACTGTATGTTTTTGATTCACTAAAAAGAACTGCCTTGTAAGAGCCATTTGTACATGAACCGAATACATCATACTTTTTTGACTCACTGAAAAGAACTAGCTCAAAAGAGTTGTTTGTTCATGAATGAACTGCACTAGTTGTGCTGGATGGTTTTGAATCCGTAAAATATATTGCTTGTGATAGCTGTTTATTAGTGAATCGAGTTATGATTCACTATTAAGAAATGCCTTGTAAGAGCCATTTGTATGTGAATCGGATATATTGTACTTTTCTTGACTCACTGAAGAAAAAATAACTCAAACGAGTCAGTTGTTGGTGAACAGACTGCACTAGTTGTGCTATATGGTTTTGATTAAGGAAAACGTATTGCTCATAAGAGCCATTTATTAGTGAATTGGTTTATGTTGGTTCCACTGGATGGTTTTGATTCACTAAAAAGAACTGCCTTGTGAGAGCCATTTGTTTGTGAATCAGATACATTGTACTTTTTTGACACACTGAAAAGAACTGACTCAAAAGATTTGTTTGTTCGTGAATGGACTGCACTAGTTGTGCTGTATGGTTTTAATTCAGTAAAAGAGCCATTTATTAGTGAATTGGTTTATGCTGGTTGCACTGTTTTGATTCACTTTTAAGAAATGCCTTGTAAGAGCCATTTGTACGTGAATCGTATATATTGTACTTTTCTTGACTCACTGAAAAGAACTAGCTCAAAGAGTCATTTGTTTGTGAATGGACTGAACTGTTGTGTTGTATTTTGATTCAGTAAAAAGCTAAGAGCCATTTGTTAGTGAATCGGTTTATTCTGACTGGACTGGACTAGTTGTGCTATGGCTTTGATTCAGTAAAAAGTATTGCTCATAAGAGCCATTTATTAATGAATTGATTTATGTTGGTTCCACTGTATGGTTTTGATTCACTAAAAAGAACCGCCTTGTGAGAGCCATTTGTTTGTGAATCAGATGCATTGTACTTCTTAGACTCACTAAAAAGAACTAGCGTAAAAGAGCATTATTGCTTAATGCTTAGTGAATTGGGTTATGCTGCTTACATTGTACCTTTTGTGACTCACAGAAATAAAACTAGCTCAAAAGAGTCATTTGTTGGTAAACAGACTGCACTAGCTGTGCTGTATGATTTTGATTCAATGAGAAGTATTACCTATAAGAGCCATTTGTTAGTGAATCGGTTCATGCTGGTTGCACTGTGTGATTTTGATTCACTAAAAAGAACTGCCTTGTAAATGTCATTTGTACATGAATCAGATACATTGTACTTTTTTGACACACTGAAAAGAACTAGTTCAAAAGGGTCGGTTGTTCATGAACAGACTGCACTAGTAAAAACAGGATGAGAATAAAAATAGATAAATATAAATATAAATAGACAAATATTTAATGTATAAATAATACAAACATTTAGCTGTTCATAAGGTGGATTGCCTGGGGAAAAAACTGTTCTTGTGCCTGGTTGTCCTGATATATATGTCCTGGGAATATAGTTCTTGTTCAAATCTTGAAGAGATTGAGACATTGAACAGTGTGTGGCATTGATGAGTTGTGTTAAACTCTAATGGGGCTCTAAAAGTCTTTTAAAAAAACTCTAAAAGTCTAAGAAGCAAGTTGTTTTCCATTAAAAAGGAATGAGATTAAAGGGATCTCATGTGTGATTGTTCTTTCCTACAGGTTCTCTCTCTCTATTCTGGGTATGAAGTAGGTCTGGACTATTAGTTAACAAATCCCATGATGCCACACTCCTGTGAGGATAAATTATCTAAAACTGAAGTCATTAAGAGGTGATGAGCAGACCTGACCCAGGACAAACGTTTGGGAAAACGCAGACATCACATTGGCTGCATTCATTATATCTCAGCTCTATCTGCGACAGCAATCAACGAATGATAAATGAAGCTCAATGTTTATTCTCCAAAATGCAGAGAAGAATAGGTGGCTCTAGAGAATGTGAGCCTCTAAATCCCTTTCCCTCTATCTCTCGCTCGCTCTCTTTCTCTGCCGCTTCCGTAATTACTTCTGAGCTGTGGTGAACTTGGCCATGGAGACATATAACTCTCCCTTCAAATGTCAGCAGCTCATTGCAGCTGCTCTAATTGGGCTGGTGTAAACGCGAGGTGGCTTTTTCTCCCCCTTCATCGATTTCTTCTCCTTTCCTCACCTTTGTCATTTCACACTGTCTGTGTGTGACAACCACTGCCAATCTCTCAAGTGTCTGTTAAAGCTGTTGAGCTCCTCAGGCTTGCGACTGATGTGGAATCAGCTGTGTGGCGCTGTCAGCATTAAACTGATGAACACTAATCAGAAAGTTTTTTTTTTTTTTTTTTTTTTTTTTTTTTTATACATGAATCAGTGGCAGTTCTCTTGGGATTATTGAATTGGGATGGAATGCTTTTATACCAATTGCAAAAATTAATGCACACTAATGAAAATTAATGGACATCTGAGGTACTAATGTGGCCGTGACACAAAATTTTGCAGCTTTTTAGCTCAAAAGTCTAATTAATTAATGGACTATTAATATATGTTTATAGTAGATATTGAAAGTGAACAATAAAAATGAATAATAATATATATTTTTTAAATATGACGTGACGTTTATGTAGTATTGCAGCTTTTTTTTTCACCTCTATTCTATTATGAATGGAATACAGTAGATACTGAAAGAAAAAAAAACGAAATAAAAATTTATATTAATAAATGAAATAATGAAAATGTATTATATAATTTTTCAGCTTTTTCAGCTCAAAAAATGGACTGTTATTAGATTTTTTTAGTAGATATTGAAACAAACAAAAAAAACCAAAACTTAAAATAAAAATAAATAATAATTATAATAAAATGCAAAATGTATTAAATATTATTGCAGCTTTTTACAGCTCAAAAACCCATCGGTTATGGACTATTAATAGATTTTAGTAGATATTCAAAGTAAAAAAAAAAAGCAAAAATCAAATCAATAATAATTAATAATGAGACAAAATGTATTATATATTATTGCTTTTTTTTTGCAGCTTAAGGGTCCATCTATTATGGACTTTTAATAGATTTCTTTAGTAAATATTGAAAAAAAAAAAAAAAAAACAATAATAAAAAATAAATAGTAATATATTTCTGATTGTATTACTTTAAAATTGATTATATATTATCACAGCTTTTTTTTAGCTCAAGAGTAGATAGATTTTTTTCATTGATGTGAAGTAAAAATAAAAATGCTAATAATCAATGTGTCTGCGTGTCCCTCAATTTACAATTTGTAAATAAAAAAAAAAGAGTATCTCTGATTATTTTGAAGATGTCTTTCAAAGGAAACAATCCTATAAAAGATGCACCTATAATTTTGTCATTTTCCTCTCACAACTTCACGCCATGGTCCACTCTGGTGAACGTATAGTTAAACTTCCTCTAACGACCACCAGAGAGCAGACTAACACAGCTCACAGACATTGTCACGCTGGCATTATAGTTTACATTGGCTCAAGACTAGGAGGGAGAGACAACACCAGAAAAACAGAGGAAAAAATGACCTGGATGTCATTTGTTTTAGTCATGGGCGCAGGTCTGTCTGATAAAGTCCCTGATATCGCAGGAGAGCCCAGCGGATTACAGAGCTTTTGAGAAGAGCCAGAAATAATTTGCAGAGATTTCCGGCTCTGAACTCAAAGCTTTTTGTGCAGTCTCAAGGTTCAGTGGTTTATCGATACTGTATTTATGTTTATAAAATGTTCATAAAAACACTTTAGACTTATTCTCTAATGTCCAAAGCAAAATGTTCCATCATGCAAGATAATAAGGTTCTGTCTGAATGGATGCCTTTCTGCAGTTTCTGTGTGTGTCTGTGTAACTAGAGCATATCACAGGTAATTCATAACTCTTGACATATCGTACATCATAATTGTACAGCCAGGTTTGCTGGTTTGCATTTCTCTGATGTGTCTGAACTTCTATTTGAATGTGACTCATGATTTGTAGCCCATAATTTAGTCTGTTTGATGTTGGTATCAGCGTCGGGGGCTTCCGTGAGCTTATAGCGCTCGTATCTGATCAAGGCTCTGTATGTTCACATTATAAACACACATAATCATTGCAGTCTTGGGGCTAGATAAGTGGTATATTACAAGGGCACAGCATAAGTGGGATAGTTACAGTCAGTTAGTCTGTTTAAAAGGTTGAAACCTTTTATACCCTCTATTTTTTCTCCTTTTCCCAGAAAGTAGCTTGCAGCGCTCAGATGATCAGATGTTGAAAAACTATGTAGGCAGCATTTTAAGTGCTTCCAAAAAGTGGGGATAATTATGCTGCTTGGTAACCTTTTTTGGCTAAATTCTAACACAGCATTGAAAAAAACATTTCTTGGTTTCTTAAAACACCAACAACGTTTGTTCATTTTCACACAAATTATGATTACAGAAGCAAACGATACTAGGGTGACCATATTTTAGTTTTCAAAAAAGAGGACATAGGATGTTCTAGTTTTGGTATCAAAATGTCATTTCCATACCAAAACTACATATTTTACAGTCACCATTATGCAGGCTGATCATAAACACAGCTAAAAAGCTTCCTACCACAGTGGCCATCCTTTACAGAATGCAAAATGTTTGCAATATTTCAACCTTTTATCCCACGGGAGAAAATCAACCCACCGCAACAGTTTAAAATCAGCTGAATTCCGTGGAAAAAATGCGGATTTGGCAACCCTACATCCAACACGAGCTGCATCCAAAGTGATTAGTTTTTCTCAGTCGCTTTGGTACATTTCTCGAATCATACTTGACATTTGCAAAATAGTAAGTGCATTTTTCAAAAAAATTTGGACAAATAGCAAAACACCATGGATTAGCTGCAAAAGCCACTCTCTTGCTCAAAATCCTTAGTTCATCTCTCAAAAACAAATGTCTGTGTCAATAAACATGTCAGTGCAACCAGAATGACAAGTCCTTGTGTCATTGCGTACGGATAAGACCGTCAAACTGCTTAGTCATGTTGTCAATATAACAGTGTACTCTGGAGGGATGTTCTGATGTAAACTACGGCTAAAGTTTTGATGACAATTATTGTAAATTGTAGGTTACACCTTAGTGTATGTCCAATTCCTTGTCCTTCCATTGCCAGATATTGTAACATTGTGTTGTGCTCCGGCTATATATATATACTTGCCAGTTGATGGTTCATGAGATGCACCTTCGTTAGAGCAAGTCAAGATAGCAATTTACCAATTCAGGACAGATTTAGAAAAAAAGTCTAATGGAAATGTATAGAAATATGCTTGACACATTATGACAACTTGTTCAACCATTTTGCATGTAAAAACTTATGCTATGAACTAATGCTTAAATGTTGTGGGGGGTGAGACTCATAGAGACCCATATAATACATTTTGATCAACATGACATAAGCAATTGATAATGTAGGAAACAGCAGCGAATTGTACATAATCATTTGCATGGAAATGAGAAACTGCTTTTTTGATGTGCACAAGTGACACAATGATGTGAAGATTGAACAGGTAGTTTTGATAATTTCAACTCTGATCTGAGAAATGTATCAAAGTGACTGAGAAAAACTGTAAAATACTCCGCATATTGACACTGACTCTGTGATGCGCAAAAATTATATTCAATATTAGAATGTTTGTGGGAGCGGGATTAAGAAAACAGCCCTGCGCAAGTCTTCGCAAAAAACGAATCTCTGACATTTTGGCCGATTTAGGAATTCTGTCCGGACGTAATTATTTTCCATATGTCTGGGAAAAGAGGATGTATGGTCACCCTAAACAATACTATGATATGACATGAAAACACTTTTACTGTAGTGCATAATTTGTAAACTATAACACATTTTGATATTTGCATCACATAACTAGCTCCATATGTATGGCTTTTCTGACATAGTAAACTTGCTCGGTTGCGCACCTGGTACAGTATTGCATGAAACATAAGTCATGATAAAAGAGCTCAAAGACTTGTAGAAGATAGCTAAAATTGCATGGTTGCTTCAACAAATGTGTTATATCTCACATTTGATTAAATCTAAGGTAGGATTTAGTGTTGATGGTACATTATTTTCGAATGCGACAAGTGTTAACCCTTTAGCACCAAACAATTAATACTTTATTTCTGAACTGCGTACAACAACCAATAAACATTTCCTGATAATTTACTCACACATAGGACATCCAATATGTTCATGTCTTTCTTTTTCAGTCGAAAAGAAATTAAGGTTTTTGAGAAATACATTTCAAGATTTTTCTCTATATAGTGGACTTCAATGTTGGCCCGTGGGTTTAAAGTCCAAATTATAGTTTCAGTGCAGCTTCAAATAGCTCTACACGATCCCAGCCAAGGAATATGGAGAAAAATCCTGGAATGTTCACCTCAAAAACCTTAAAGGAATAGTTCACTTCCAGAACAAAAAAAAGAACAGATAATGTACTCACCCCATTGTCATCCAAGATGTTCATGTCTTTCTTTCTTCAGTCATATAGAAATTTGGAAAAAAAGGAAAACATTTCAGTATTTCTCTCCATATAATGGACTTCTATGGTGTCCCTGAGTCCAAAATGCAGTTTAAATGCAGCAATTTATGTTTTTAACTTCAAACGCTCATATTGTATAGCTCTGTGTGAACTCTTTCAACTTCAAAATCGTCCTACATCTCTGCAGAAGTACCGACCCGGTGTTTACAAAGTGAACATGCAAAGGAGGTCAAATGCCCTTTACAAAAACAGCGATGTAGGACAATTTTGAAGTTGGAGGAGAAAATGAGATGGTAATGAGATGGATGGAAATTTTTATTCTGGAAGTGAACTAATGCTTTAATAAATTGTTGGCAGATTCACATTCACTGTTTTCTTTTTAGCACCACTCGCTTCACTTGGAAATTTGCAAGATGCAACATAATATCATTTTGTAGAAATGTTGCCACAGGCACACTTTTCCAGGGAGTCTGGCTTGCATGTATCCTTTGCAAAGAAGACAGCCCCATGATGCATTGCAACACACTTTAGTTGAAAACTCCATTTAATATTGCAGATGAAATGAGAGAAGTATCATTTAAATATAAATAGCAGTATTTGTGTGAACCGTGTAGTTTAGCGTATTGCAGCATTAGTTATGCAACTAAACTATTGATAACAGTTGCGACTCAAGTTGCTGATGTGTGTGTGAAGGTCGCTATTTGTGTGAGAGCTTCCTACGTAGGCAGTAGACAGCAGGGCAGCTCACTAGGACTTGGAAGAGAGCCAGTAACTCTGTTGCAAACCCTAGTGAGCTGCCTAACAGCCTACATAGGGAGATATATTTCATGGTAGTACACTAACTGAAGTGCAACTTCACAATCAAACAATCTCTTGAAACACTTAGTCTGATGTAATGTTCTAATTGGCACAAACATGCTTTTTATATTATTCATTTTTTATAATATTATACATGTATAAATGATATTTGAATTCTTTGGCCATCTTGCATTCATTTTTTACAGCGATTTTGGCCAAACGTAAACTAACTTTAGGGATAACCTTTAATGCTTGGCTATGATGCCTGAAAATGCTTTCTAGCTAGACAGCACACTAGGGTTTGTTCCAAAAGGAAAATTTGCTTTGTTTCTTTCTTTTTCTTTTCATGTAATTTAAATGTATGTTTTGTTGTCCTTGTAGTGCAAAACTCAACAGCGGGAGTTTTTCATCTTTGTGAAGACCAAAACACGTCTGTGTCATTTTTCGACAGAGACACAGCAAGTGGTCTGTTTTCATGGCAACAGTCGAGACTCACGTGGACCAGGATGAAAAACTCATAGATGTTCCACTGTGACGTGATTCATTTACATGATTAATACCAATGTGTGTTTATGGACTGGAGCTCTGACAAACAGGTTTTAAACCCTTTCAGACACAAAGGCAGACTTTCTGTTGGATATTTATTATTTATTAATTTTTTTTCTACAATCTAAAAAATGCTGGATTGTTTTTTTTAACCCAAATGCTGGGTTCAGCCTGTTGGGTTGTTTTTAACCCAGCATTTTTAGAGGGTAGTGACTACTGCATATCTGGTTGAATTGTGTAAAAATACACTTTGTAAATTCATTATTTTATTCACTGTGTGCATAAGTCAAGTGATTTAGCTGATGTTTCAGAAGCACTGAAATCAGAAAACTTTTTCTGCACTTAAATTTTTTTTTTTCTCAAATGTTGGGTCGTTTTATTGGGTTGTTTTTAAATATTTTTTACCCAAGTGCTGGGTAGTTTTTCTGTAACTAAGCTCCTGGGTAATTTTTAATGCTGGGTTATTTTTTCTACCCAACCACTGTCTCCGATGAAACAACAACCCAGCTGTTAAAAGTCAGAGCATGGTCTTTTTGCGTTGCCTACAGCAGAGAGCCGTTCTCAACGCAGACATGCACTACTTCAGTGAAATAAAGGTTTGTATACATTTTATTTCATTTATAAAGTCTTTAATGTGCTGTAAATTATATTGTTTTACGCAAAGCAACATGCAAGGATGAGATATCAATTCGCATGATGGAAATGCCTTTTGCCTTGCATAACATAAACTGATTTTATTTATTATAATACTGAATTGAATTGAATGTGATGTTAAAATATGTAATCTTAATACTGTTTGTTTATGGGCAGGTTATGGAGTCAGTTCATGCATCTTTCAACCAGAAACCCGTCACCGGCTCATATTTCAGTGACACCCCAGCATGAGAATTAGCACTATTTCTGTTAAAAGTAATTACAGAGAACGGTTTACTTTTAAATGTTACATTTTTTTATGTCTAAAATGCTTGTTAAATGAGTTTAATAGTATGTAATATTGTAAACTATGCTGTATTCGCCTAAATAAATTCAATTTGTCTTATATTTTTGTCCTTGTTGCCTTGATTTCCAGCCATTTTTAAGCTAGAAATATAGTAATTTTTAAACAATGTTGGACTTAAATAAAACAACCCAGCATGCTGGGTAAAAACATTTAACCCAACCAGCTGGGTCGAAATAACCCAGCATTTGTTCTGTCCAAATTGGGTTGTTTTTAACCCAGCATTTTTTAGAGGGTAGTGACTACTGTATATCTGACTGAATTGTGTAAAAATACACTTTGTAAATTCATTATTTTATCCAACGTGTGCATAAGTCAACTGATTTAGCTGGTGTTTCAGAAGCACTGAAATCAGAATTTTTCTGCACTAAAAAAAAAAGCTTTTTTTTTTTACTTAAATGTTGGGTTGTTTTATTAGATTGTTTTAAATATTTTCTTTTTTACCCAGGTGCTGGGTAGTTTTTAAGCTAGAAATATAATAATTTTGAAACAATATTTGACTTAAATAAAACAACCCAGCATGTGTTCTGTCCAAATTGGGTTGTTTTTAACCCAGCATTTTTAGATTGTAGTGACTACTGCATATCTGACTGAATTGTGTAAAAATACACTTTGTAAATTCATTGTTTTATTCAATGTGTGCATAAGTCAGCTGATTTAGCTGGTGTTTCAGAAGCACTGAAATCAGAAAACTTCAGAAAAACATAACACCTAATGAAAATATTTCTGTGCCTGAAAGGTACATACAAAATACATATAAAAATAGTGAACCTTTTAGTCAGTTACTGATGTGAATTGAACCTATTAGGCCTCTTCCAGCACAAAGTTTCTTCCAGCTGTCTGGTCAGAACGTTTCTAGGCTATGTTTTCGAATGTTTTTTTTTTTTTTTTCTCTCTCAGACGTTTCTGTTGACAATTTACTAAAAGTGCTTACAGGGCAGAGTGATGTCGTTGTTGTGAAGAAGAGCCTCATTTTCTCCTTTATTGCTCATACACACTGGCTTTATTTGTCCTATTACCGCAATCCCCCTGAGTGCATTTAACAAAAATGGCCCAAACTCAACAAATTAGGAACAAACTGTTGCAATTTACTTTCTACTTCTGCCTGAAAGGATGTTTCTTTTCTCAGAATCAAGTTACCAGAGTCAGAATAAACTGATTGTTTTTTTTTTGTGAGATATATTACTCTAGACTTCTTATTGCACATCAGTTAAAGCTTGCAATTGTGCTATATTTTATCTCTGTTCTCACCAGGGAAACACATATCAGTCAGTCACAGCTTCAAGTTATGATATATTAGCGCATTTTGAAAGGCAGGTGTTTAAGAGCCTGTCTCTTTGTGGATTTATGCTGACATTACTGCAAAGAATCGTTCGGTAATTAGATAGATTAGATAGATTTGAATGGTTTGTTTTTATTTTAATTGCCTTAAAGAAAATGCAGAATGCATAAGTAAAAACATTCCCTCATTGCATTAATATTACAAATTAGCACCACCATGTAGTGATTATTAGCTGTACATGACATGCAGTCATTGTTAGTTGATTTGATGTGCTGCCGTTCTGTCGAGTTGAGTTGGATGTTTTTATAACTGTAGTCATGCATGAGTGATAAATAAGTTTGCTCATGTGTATTAATGAAAGTCTGTAACTACAGGTTGACGCTTCTCGGGGAATGTTCCCCGTTTATAATTAGCACAGGCAGAGAGGATAAAATGACAATAAAATAAAGACATGACTCATTTTAATCATGAATCTATTAAACCTTCCAATACGTGATTACGGGTTCGAGGATGAATCATCAGCATTGCTTGACGTCAATTGTCCGTAATTGCAATTTATACACTTTTTTGCTTCAGTCACCGTGGCAATGCATGATGGAATTGCTTAAAAAAACTCTACAAGACCTCAGTGACCTGATCTATGAATTAAAAATGGCAGAGACCTGCAAATGCGACCCGACCTGACCGAACCGTCCCCCGTTTACTTCGTATGATGTTGCATGAACACTTTTATGTTGTTTTTCGGTCTGTTTGATAGCCGTTGTTGTATGAAAAGAGGTGTTTTTCTGTTCCACAGGAAAAATAACACGAGGGTGAGTAAATAATGACAAATTTCAATGATAACCGAGCTTTGAGGGAAATGCGCGCAGCTTATTATGAGCCGAAGGAGAAAACTCCTTCCCTTCCTCCTGTTTGTCACCACATTCCCCTCTTCGACAAACAACCTCTGTCTCTCTGGAGACTTTCCATCCATTCTTCTGTTATTTTCTCTCTCTCTCTGTGCCAGGCGGGAACCCCCTTGGCATGTGAAATAAAGGATTATACGAGAGTGGTCTGCCATTCGCTCCACATCATTCAAAATTCAGAAGTTCTGTCTGAGTTTTATTAGCCCGGGTAGCAGGAACGTGCTCATAACGTGACAGCATTACACCGAGCGCTGCTCCAACAGAATTATGCCGAATGCAAATTGCATCAGAGGTGTTAGAATGTTGTTTTTATTGCACTAGGATTTCTGTGGATGACACTGGAAATTCATTACGGCGAAATACCAGTATTACATTTTTGAAAGGCGTGCTAAGCAGACATTTCTACGCTAGAGTGATGGTCCCTCGGCGTAATGGCTTTACAGAATAAAAGCCAAAGGCAGGGATGTAATGCGGTTTTAGAAGCGGTCTGGATCACATACCTGGACTGGAGGGATGTGATCGCGTTCCAGACGATTTCACATGCAGTGAGAGCAAGTCAGAAGAGTGAGTGTGTGAAGCGATTGGCGCTTATTTGGATTTCTCCATTATACATTGAGAGAGGTAATTAGAAATGATTAAATGGCTCGTGATAATTGTCTGGAGAGGGCTTGTGGGATTGAGAGCTTTTGAATCAGAGAATTCAAGGACCGTCTGCGTTGTCTCATGAAAGTGAATGGTCTTGTGTTTTAGCCGGCTAATCGTGTGCTATAATTCCGTATGAAGTCGCTCTAATGGAAACTGTGCAGGTGTAATTGAAGTTATAGTAATTGCATCTCAGAGTTTCATAATATACAGTAGCAAAGACACTTTAAAATGGCATTGGGCAGGCTTGATATAATTCACTCTTTTCTTTCATATCATCATGGCAAATATATTTATTTATTTGTAAAAAAAAAAAATGACTGAAATGATAGTATTCTGCTTTCTGTAGATCACTGCAAAAGGTTACCAAGGTAACGTACACAAAGACAAATGTATCATTGCACTATAGCAGTCCATTTGCTTAGTTCATATATACTATTGTGTATATTGTGTAATCTCAGACACTAACCCACATGTATAGTCAAGGACGTAGGATCTATCTATCGTTCTATCTATCGTTCTATCTATCTATCGTTCTATCTATCTATCGTTCTATCTATCGTTCTATCATTGTTCTGTCTGTCTGTCTGTCTATCTGTCTATCTATCATTTATCTGTCTGTCTATCTATCGTTCTATCGATCGTTCTGTCTGTCTGTCTGTCTATCTATCGTTCTATCTATCGTTCTATCTATCTATCATTCTATCTATCGTTCTATCTATCGTTCTATCATTGTTCTGTCTGTCTGTCTGTCTATCTGTCTATCTATCTATCATTTATCTGTCTGTCTATCTATCGTTCTATCGATCGTTCTGTCTGTCTGTCTGTCTATCTATCGTTCTATCTATCGTTCTATCGTTCTATCGTTCTATCATTGGTCTGTCTGTCTGTCTGTCTATCTATCTATCTATCTATCTATCTATCTCTATCATTTATCTGTCTGTCTGTCTATCTATCGTTCTATCGTTCTATCGATCTTTCTATCATTGTTCTATCTGTCTGTCTGTCTATCTATCTATCGTTCTATCGATCGTTCTATCATTGTTCTGTGTCTGTCTGTCTGTCTATCGTTCTATCGTTCTATCGTTCTATTGATCGTTCTATCATTGTTCTGTCTGTCTGTCTGTCTGTCTGTCTGTCTGTCTGTCTGTCTGTCGATCGTTCTATCATTGTTCTATCTGTCTGTCTTTCTATCTATCTATCGTTCTATCGTTCTATCTATCTATCTATCGTTCTATCTGTCGATCATTGTTCTATCATTCTTTCTATCTATCTATCTATCTATCTATCTATCTATCTATCTATCTATCTATCTATCTATCCATCTATCTATCTATCGTTCTATCTATCGTTCTATCTATCGTTAGTGTGACAGTTAGATCATTGTTCTATCTATTGTTCTGTCGTTCTATCTATCCACCTATCCATCTATCTATCGTTCTATCATTCTATCGTTCTATCTATCGTTCGATCATTGTTCTATCTATCTATTGTTCTGTTGTTCTATCTATCTATCCATCCATCCATTCTTTCATTCTCAATTAAAAAAAAAAAAGACTTTGTTAAACCAGTATGTAAAGTCTGTCATGATAAGCCTTGCTTTCTCAATTAAAAATTGCACCTATAATAATCTCAGTTATATAAGTAAGTAATTTCCTTTAAATTGTATTCTCAACTTAAATATTTACACAAGAACACAGTCATGCTTGAAGAAAATCCACCAGGTTTGGAATGACATGTGGAGTGAGTTATTTTTGAGTAAAAAACCTTTTAATGTCAACCAGAGATCCCCTTTGAATAAATGATTCTTGGCCAGATTAAGATACAATATGTACCTGGTTTAATGCTGTCAGTCAAAACTTGCTTGTGAAACTGACAGTCTGTGTGTAGTGAGCGCAGCAGGGCAGACAGCCTAGTCAGGCAAAAGAGCAAGAGAGACCACTACTGTTTGCTTGTGTACCGTGTTTATGAGAGCTGGCTTTACACAAGCGAATAGTACTGTTTACAGTGAGTACCGGCCCACTTTGAGCACCATTAAGCACCCTTAGGGTTTGCGCATTTTCATGCATTACTCTGCCAGTCGGTGTCACTGCTGAGGGCAAACAACAGAAGGAATCACCACACCGAGAGCTTTCCTGCCACAGGTTTCTTGTAGGATGTGTCAGCTGTAAGTACTATTTAAATTCATAGTCATTTGAGACGCGGAGTGTCAGAAAGAGAGCAAGAAAGGCTTTCCTGACACCTCATGATTCAGCCCCACTGGGGTGCCCACGTGTTTGAAAAAGATATTTGGCCTGGAGGTAGAGAAGTGAAAGGTGACCCTGCTTTCTCTCAGGTAATTAACCGCCACGGGGTGTCAGATCCCCTCACGCTGTGGTG
Organism: Cirrhinus molitorella; assembly: GCA_033026305.1. Taxonomy (NCBI): domain Eukaryota; kingdom Metazoa; phylum Chordata; class Actinopteri; order Cypriniformes; family Cyprinidae; genus Cirrhinus; species Cirrhinus molitorella. The sequence goes on from CM065126.1 coordinate 37,959,121, forward strand.
TAGCGCTGAAACAGCACGTGATGCCATGAATGACAGTTAATATCTGCACGCTGTTTAGCATCGCTGAAAACTACGACAGCAGCCGAAAGTATCTGCCAGTCTCTCTGATTCAAGGCACCCTCCACAGCTGCTACTTCCTTTAGACCGGCTTCTCCTGTCACCGTGTCCCATCTTATCGCGTGTCTCTGTGTCAGACACGTGTGGACACATCAGATCACCTTGCGATGTCACACTCTCCGTCTTTGTTCCGTACTTTCAGGGATTGACTGGCTATGAAGAGCATAACTTTTCCTGGCGGGTCAGTCATGGCCTGCCTGCTGTAACCAAATTAAAGAAGTGCAAGTTAAAATATATATAGGTGTATATGTGACCCTGGACCACAAAACCAGTCTTAAGTCACTGGGGAATATTTGTAGCAATAGCCAAAAATACATTGCATGGGTCAAAATGATCAAAAAACATTTTATGCCAAAAATCATTAGGATATTAAGTAAAAATCATGTTCTATTAAGATATTTTGTAAATTTCGTACCGTAAATGTATCAAAAGTTAATTTTTGATTAGTAATATGCATTGCTAAGAACTTCATTTGGACAACTTTAAATGCGATTTTCTCAATATTTTTATTTTTTTTGCACCCTCAGATTCCAGATTTCAAATAGCTGTATCTCAGCCAAATATTGTCCGATCCTAACAAACCATACATCAATGGAAAGCTTATTTATTCATCTTTCAGAATTTCAAAATAACACTTAAGACTGTTTTCCAGGGTCCAGGGTCACATATTTTAAAATGCATTAAAATGTTTCCTCTGTACCTGTAAGTATATCCAAATGGTTTCAGATAGTATTAGACCTTTCAATAAATATTATGTAATGCAATACAGTTGAAGTCAAAAGTCTACATACACCTTGCAGAATATGCTAAATGTTAATTATGTTACCAAATAAGAGGGATCATACAAAATGCATGTTATTTTTTGTTTACTACTGACCTGAATAAGATATTTCACACAAAATACATTTTACATATAGTCCACCAGACTATAAAATTGACCCCGTTCAAAAGTTTACATATACTTGGTTCTTAGTACTGTGCTGTTACCTCAATGATCCACAGCTGTTTTTGTTTTTTTTAGTTGTTTATGAGCCCCTTGTTTGTCCTGAACAGTTAAACTGACTGCTGTTTTTCAGAAAAATCCTTCAGGTCCCACAAATTCTTTGGTTTTTCAGCATTTTTGTGTATTTCAACCCTTTCAAATAATGACATTTAAGAGCTGAGGGGTGAAAACTTTTGAACAGGATGAAGATGTGTACATTATTATTATTATTTTTTTTTTTTAGTACTGCCCTTCAGAAGCTACAGAAGGTACTTTCATGTTTCCCAGAAGACAAAATAAGTGAAATTTACCCTAATCTTCAAATTCAAAATTCAAAAAAGTTGTAACCCCCTTAATGCATTGTTTCCTTCTGGAGTATATGTGAGCATTTGAACCTTATGTAATAGTTGCATATGACTCCTTCAGTTGTCCTTGCTTGAAAAGCCACCAAAAGTCACTAGATGTAATTAGCATATTCATTACGTCAGTTTGTATTATCATATCGTTATATCTTCATGCAGTCAAATTTTTAATAAAACGGTTTTCATTGATATATTTCATAGATATATTTACATATTTTACTGTTTCTGTTGTCAGACAATGGGGTGAATATGAAATAGTGACTGAAACGTGGCCCATTAAAACTACATAACCAACTCTCGAAGATATTTGTCTACACTAAAATGCAGATTCATAATCACGACATTGTCTAAAAAAAGTCGTTAAGTTGGCAACACTGGTTGTCCTCAGTGTGAAAAGATGGATCTTGTAATCATACAGTCATTGTTGGAAAGGGTTCAGATCCACAAAAATGCTGAAAACCACAGAATTTGTGGTACCTGAATGATTTTTCTGAAGAACAGCAGACAATTTAACTGTTCAGGGCAAACAAGAGACTCATGGACAACTATCACTAAAAAAAATAAAAAATAAAAAATTCAGACCATTCAGGTAACAACACAGTATTAAGAATCAAGGGTATGTAAACTTTTGAACAGGGTGATTTTTACAAATTCAACTATTATTTTCTCTTGTGGACTATATAATGTATTTTATGTGAAATATCTTATTCAGGTCAGTACTAAATAAAAAACAACATGCATTTTGTATGATCCCTCTTATTTTTCTAAAATAACATTTTGCAGATTCTGCAAGGTGTATGTAAACATTTGACTTCAACTGTGTGTGTATATATGTGTGTATATATGTGTGTGTATATATATATATATATATATATATATATTATTATTTTTTTTAATTTTTTTTTTGGATGCAAGAATAAATTATTTATATATAAACTATAAATTTTATTTTATGCTTTAAAGCTACGCTTTATATTTAAATGGTGCATTTTTTTCATTCTTGCCATTCTCACAATTCTTCAATTCTCCATCATGAACTTCTAGGGGTTTGCACACTCTGGGTTGGGAAACTTTGAGTGAGATAACAGAGCGTGCAATAGTCTGTATTATTCCTGCACTCTTTAGTCCCAGTCTTTTCATCGTCTAATCAAGTCATACTTCTTAGACAGATATCCATTCTGCCGGCCCTGACCAGCATGCACTGGCAGTTACCGTCACTCTATCTCTGCAAATGCCTGACACGATAGGACAAACTGCCATCCGGTTCCTGTCATCTTCATCGCCCTGTTCTCCGCCAGTCCCTTTTGAGCCTCAGATGAGGAGTGTATCTGTCAGAGAGACGGCTATCTTCTCAGACCAATTATTTGATTAGGCTGGGATCTCGCTCCAGTGGTTTAGCCGGCTAATGAGCAGCCAGGACTAGAGCGGGCTAAGCCCCCCAATAAAAGAGGAATTACAAAAAAAAAGATCTCAACATCCTCTCATTTTATGGTTTTATTTGTAATTTTAATGAAGAAGAGGGCAGATTAAGGTCCAATAGTTTAACCCTCTCCTGTATGCAGCTGTTTAATTTTTAATTAAACTATATATGTACAGTTGAGGTCAAAAGTTTACATATATATATATATATATATATATATATTTTTTTTTTTACCAAAATGCAATGCAGTTTTTATTTAGTACTGACTTGATGATATGTTTTATATAAAAGATGTTTGCATATAGTCCACAAGAGAAAATAATAATTGAATTTATAAAAATTACCCTGATTCTTAATATGTTGTTATCCACAGCTTTGTTTGTTTAGTGATAGTTGTTCATGAGTACCTTGTTTGTCCTGAACAGTTAAACTGCCTGATGTTCTTCAGAAAAAACCCTCAGGTCCCACAAATTCTTAGCTTTTTTTTTTTTTTTTGTTTGCATTTGTTTATTTTTTATTTTTGCATTTTTGTGTATTTAAACCCTTTCCAGCAATGACTGTATGATTTTGAGATGCATCTTTTCACACTGAGGACAACTGAGGGACTCATATGCAACTATTACAAAATGTTCAAACACTAACCGATGCTCCAGAAGGGAAAAAAACATGCATTAAGAGCAGAATGAAGACGTACATTTTTCTTATTTTGCCTCATATTTTTGTTTTTTTTATTTAGTACTGCCCTTCAGAAGTTCAGAATATACTTACATGTTTCCCAGAAGACTGACTATCTATCTATCTATCTATCTATCTATCTATCTATCTATCTGTCTGTCTGTCTGTCTGTCTGTCTATCTATCTATCTATCTATCTATCTATCTATCTATCTATATTATTTTTCCATAAACACTATTTCTTTATGTAGTTATTATTTTTTTTTTATTTAGATTTTTTTCTGATTGTTTAGAAAACTAAGCCACATGATTTGAGGTATCATTCATATGTAGCTCAGTTTTACAGGTCTAAGGTCTGTTCACATCCTGATCCCTATAAGAAACGGTAACAGCGATGCTTGTTTTAGTACATCTAATAATCAAAGACATAAGAACCTCTTTCTCCTCCGAAAATTCATCTTAATAATGTGTCATTTTAACATACCTTTTGCATTCATGCGTCAAACGCACCTTACAATCTGAACTAATGCAATTAAACAAATTATTAACACCGCAATGGAAAGCCAATCCTAACGACAAGTAAACAGAGAAAATGTTATCTCCTTTTTGGCATCAAAGAAGACACACAGGGAAACTCATTTATAATGCATTGTGCCTGCTGATAGCATTGAAAATGTACACGTCTCCTGTTAAAAACAGCAACTCTTTTTGAGTGAAATGCAATCTATAATAAGTCTGATTTACATAGACAGAAATGCAGTTGAAAAGAATGTCAATGTTTTAAAGCTGACACAACTAACATTCAACAGAAATGCAAAAAAAAAAAAAGTTATTACTGTTTTTTTTATCCCAAACGCTCTCGCTATCTGTCATTGGTTGGCCAAACAGATAGTCCCGCCCCAAACTCATGCAACCATTTGAGTTAGTATATAGCTACTTGGATTTTGAGTGATTAATAAAACGCAAAAGTGATGATGCAGAATATCCACATCCTATGGAAGCTTCATCTCAGTTCTGCATGTATTGTCAGGTTCTGCTGTTGTGCGTGTTTTAACCTTACCTCTAAATGTCAGAGGGTGAAATTCAGCCTCTTAATGACATCTTGCCCTTTACAGACTCCGTGTGCCGGGCGCCAGCAGTTGGACATGTCGACATGCGCTGCAGAGGAGGTAGATGCACAGTCTCTCAGACCCTCATTATTTTGGGTGTTTCATCATGCTGTGGTTGCTATCAGTGTCTCTTTCACTGCCTCACTGTTTGCAAATTTACCCCGTAATGATTTATTTGTGTTCCTATATTTAAATTACATCAGCAGCAGCAGCGAGTGGGTAAAGTCACAATGATAATGTGATGACAGTGATTATGACATGGGAGACGATGTTCTTTTGTGATGCTGATAATAGTACCCGTTTTGTTTACCATTATGAGCAATTCAATATTCAGTTTAAAATTGCCCTATAGGGATGTGTATTTATTTATTTATTTTTTACATCCAGTATACTTACAGCAAAGCCTAAGAAGTGCCACTCTGGTAATAAAAAATAGTATGACATAAAATAAATGAAATAAAGATAATATTAGATCATAAAAAATAACAAAATAAAACATTAGTTTGCAAATGTAATAAAATATCAGTAAAATAAACATAGAAAATGAATATTAAATAAAATAATTAATATAGCATAAAAATAGAACAAATATTATGGAAACTTGTTATTATATATATATATATATATATATATATATATATATAAATAAATAAATAATAAAATAATAATAATAATTTATTATTATTATTATTATTATTATTATTATTATTATTAAGGGTTGGGGGGAGGGGAAATGTGAGACATAAAGCCAGAATTGTGAAATATAAAGCTTTAATTACGTTTTTTATTCTGTGGCAGAAAATCAATAAAATAAAATCAATACAGAATTTTGAGAAAATATGCATGAGATAACTCTGATAATGAGTCAGAAATTGGAAATGTAAAGCTGCTATTACCTTTTTGATTCTGTGGCAGAAAATAATGAGTAAAATAGTATAAAATAAAAGTTTTGTTGTTGTTGAAAATGTGAGAGATAAAGCTAGAATTGTGAAATATAAAGCTGCAATTACCCTTTTTTTATTCTGTAGCCTAAAATAAAAATAGAATAATATAATATAATAATAGAATAATATATATATAATTTATTTTATTGTTATAAAATAAATATAAATAATAATTATTATTGTTATAATATAAAATACATTTTATATATATATATATATATATATATATATATATATAATATATATATAATTTATTTTATTGTTTTGGAAAATGTGAAATATAAGGCCAGAATTGTGAGATATATAGCTGCAATTACTTTTTTTATTCTGTGGCTGAACAAAATAAATAAATAAATCAATAAAATAAAATGTTATAAAATAAAATATATATATAATTTTTTTTTCTGCAATTACCTTTTTTTATTCTGTGGCAGAAACTAAACTAAACTACAACAAAATGAAATAACAGAAAATAAAATAAATACAGAATTGTGAGATGCAAACTCAGAATTATGAGAAAAAAGTTCTTAGTTGTGAAATAAAAAGTCACAGTTACCTTTGGAAATTGGCTTCCAAACAATAATAATAATAATAATAATATATAAAATATATTTGTAATACATTTTTCACAAATGTAAAAATTATATTTAAAAAAATAATAAAACTATAAAATTACTGGACAGAGCTGGTGTCTTCATGAATGTCGGTAGTTCTCTCTGTTGTCAGTTTTGACAAAAATATTCAAAGCATTCGAGTCCTTTCTCTCAGTGAATGAATGTGCTTATAGATCATTGCGTTCCACCTCATAACCTCAGCAGCTGGATCTCTCTGGGGAGGACAATAACCGCTGCTGGGGATTTCTTTATTATTTAGAGCTGAGAAACATTCATCACAAATCAGCCTGATGGAGACGTGAACGCTTCACAAGCTCGCTCACTGACTGACAGTTTCCTGAGCGGCATAACAGGAAGTGAGCTGCTGGACTGACAGTGAAGCCGTCATTTATTTGTCACTGGGAACCTGGTACCAGCACAGGGTCAACATTTAGCCGAGCTATACTCTCTGCATATTTAAATTAGGCCTGTCAAGTCCAGTGTTTGCGCAGCATTTTTCAAATGAAGTGGCTTTTTCAGCAGACACAGTATGTTTTTGGAAAAGACATACATTTGCAGTTGACGTTCATGCATTCACGATGTTGCACTTTATTTGGCCTACTGGGCTGTGAGTGATTTGTGTTTGATTTCATAGTTTCAATGACTTTCCTTTGCTAAAATGTGGAAAATTCATAATAAAGACACAGCGTAGGTGTTTTCCTGACTGGCAGTAAATAAAAGAGGAGGCAGTTTACTATGAGCTGAGCTGAGAGGAGTGGTGACAATCACAGAGCTGTCAGTAAGAATTCAGATGAATAAAACTAAGCAGCAATGAATATGGAAAGAAAGAACAAACAGTCAAATAAACAATTTCTACGTGCGGATGAGGGACGTTCACATATTAAAGATTCTTATCTGACTTTTATTTGGTTGTTATTCCTCACAGCGAGGACTGCCAATGAGAGCCGAAGAATTGATTCATCTATATTGCAATCAAAGTCACAGCACTGCGAATCGCTGTCGTTGACCTGTACAGATTGTGACACAGTATGGAAATGGATGAAGTATTGAACAAAAAGATGATGGCACAATTTCTCTACTCCTCTAATTGAAGAAGAGTATGATTTAAAGTATACTGAAATCAATACTAAACATCCTTAACATCCTTAAATGGGGAAACCCATATCTCAAAAACTATATTGGATATAATATTTTAAAGTGTTTTGCACAATATCACAAGTAATGCTTCAGGTCAATTATGCTTCATTTTGCTGTCACTGGGTGTCCCTTATGGTTTAATAAGTTCTTACTACTTAATTTTGTTCAGTGATCCATTTAGTTGTCCTAAATCATCAATGTTTAACAAAAGTCATTTCCTTAATGACATTTAACAAACAAACATAAAACTTGGCAATTTTTTTTTATGTTCATTAATGATATTTAACAAATAAACAAAAAACTGGCAATTTATTAATGTTCATTTTGTATTTTTAAAACGAAATTGAAGTTTGAATTTTGGTTTGAATTGGTGATCCATTTAGTTTTTTTTTTTTTTTCATGTCCTTTTAACAAAAGCCATTTCCTTAATAGCATTTAACAAACAAACACAAAAATCTGGCAATTTATAAATGTTCAGTAACGACGTTTAACTAACGAACAAACAAAAAACCGGCAGTTTATTGATGTTCATTCTCTATTTTCTCTAATCAAAATGTTTTAAAAAATTAAAAAAAAATACAAATAAAACTCTTTTAAGAATCGGTTTGAATTGATCAATTTAGTATTTTCTCTAATCAAAATGTTTAAAAAATAAAATTCAAATTCAAATAAAGGACATTTAGGAAACAAAAAATAGACAAACAAACAAAAGAAAATGGTGTAGAAACAGTTTTCACTCAGAAATTGCTAATAAATTTGTAAATGATTCCAAAGAAATGGACAGTAACATCTTGAAGTAAAAATGCTAAAATACATGGGTCATTGCTGTAAAGAAGCACATTTTAATAGTATACAAGAAAAAATATTTAATATTCTACATATTCTGTATTAATATTCTAACATTCTAAATGACATTGTCTTTCAGGAAGTGACATCATTATGTTGCAGAAAACAACTGCACAAATAAAATTTCATGTAAAATTTTGAAGTTCAAAGACTAAAGTAGTATTTTCTTGTAACTCCAATAATCTTTATTTACAACTTTGCAACAACTTTACAACTCTTTTTCTTTTTAAGTGTATAAGAAAATTGGTAGGATGAGTTCTGTGATGTTTTGCAGTATGTCACTTTAAAACATTCTGTCAAATAAATCAATTTAAAATTTAAAAAGCTGGTTAAAGTAGAAGTTCACTTCCAGAACAAAAATGTACAGATAATGTACTCACCCCCTTGTCATCCAAGATGGTCATGTCTGTCTTTCTTCAGTCGTAAAGAAATTGTTTTTTGAGGAAAACATTTCAGGATTTCTTTCCATATAGTGGACTTCTATGGTGTCTCCAAATTTGAACTTGCAAAATACAGTTTTAATGCAGCTTCAAAGGGCTTTTGAGGTTAAAAAGTATATAAATTTTGGACTCCATAGAAGTCTGCTATATGGAGAACATTCCTGAAATGTTTTCCTCAAAAACAGAATGTTTTAATGACTGAAGAAAAGTTCAAAAGTTTACCCACATCCTCATTTCTTGTCTTATTTCTACTGTCCTGCCAATTAAAGGCAAAACGGCACTAAGAATACACCTTTTTTTAAAGTATACACACTGAAATACAGTTGGGATGCAAATATGCCATGTGTCATCTAGAGATAAAGGAAGTAGAATTTATCTTATGGTTTCATTAGTTCAGTGGCAGCCAACGGCTGCCGTGTAAAACAGTTCCGGATCATTTATGTTTGAACGTTTTTTCGGTCGCTAACAAACAAAGAACTAATGGAATAATTATTGATGTAGCTTCGCTGATACACAGCGCTATCAGCAGCCGGCACACCTGAGATGCCCTCGTGTAATTTAAACACATATCTAATCAGTCACCAGACTGGTGGAAATGAATGTTTGCTTCATTAATATTCTGCCACTATCTGTCACACAAAAGATGTTTTGGGTCCAATATGGAATCTCAAAAAATCCCATGGTTATGCAACTTACTGCTTTTGAATATGAATTTTGACAACAAGGCGCTGGCAAATCCCACAAGAGTTCTGGGTAACATAATGACAAAACAGTGGAGAGAAAACAACAAATGTCTAGTCGTGCGTTTGTGTTCAGACTTAACCGCTGAGACTACAAGTGTGAGTAAATAAAGGACAAGCTTCCACATGGTTATGATCCAGAATTGGTCATTGAGATGGAGGGGAATTAGGGCTTTCATGACTACTCCATTTTAAAAAATCTTTGACAGCAAAAAATGGAAGTGGCATGTTCCACGGAGGAGAATCCATTATATATATATATAATGATGATGACATTTTAGTGCAACGTTAAATAATAAAACAAAATCTAACATTACAAGATTAAAGTCAAAATTGCAAGAAAAAAATCTAAATTACAAAAATAATCTAAACCTTTATAATTTTTTTTTTATTGTTGTTTTTAGTTACATGTGATGAATGAAAGATTAGATGCCACAGCAAGCCCATCCAGTCAGTTGCTTCACAAGGAAGCCTAATCAGAATCAGCTTATTAGAATTTTCTGCCCAAGTCCGGCCGCTTATTAAAATAGTTCCATATTGTATGTAATGGCAAAGTGATTATATTGCGTTTCGTTTTTCATTGTTAATTTAGAAAAATGTCTGGAGCATTTTTTTGTTCCTTAAATATACGTTTTTGTTTTTGAAAGTAACAAACAGCGGCCAGAGGAAGACTGTTCTCTTACTATAGTCTGTTTGATCAGTTTGCCTTCTCAAATCATCATGACTTGCCTAAAATAAAATCTATGGAGATAAAAAATTTCAAGTAGCAATAAAACAATGTTAGTTTAAACGTTAAATCTAGATAAATGTGCGTGGGGAAACTGAAGACGCTTTGCAGGACTTGGAGGCGCCAGCACGATAATTTGCACTTTTTTGTGGAAACAATTTAAAAGTCATTTTTGCTCACAAAGGTAAGAGTAATACATTATTCAGAAATGTAAAGGGTCTACTTTTTTCTGTGCACTCACAATATCAACAAAATGTTACAAACACTGGTTTTATAAAATAAAGAAAACAAACATGATGCACTTTCTGCCGTCTTGTTCTATGAGCGCTTCACAAAAATGAACCTAAAGTCAGCGATTACATGCCTCACAAACATGATAAATATATAAATAGAAAGCTTTGAATTATTACTTAACAAAATAAAAACAAATCGGAAAAAAAATTCAATATGTTATCCGTAAAGACGCATTTCTCTCTAAAGATGTGTCCAAAGAGGAGATTGCCTGTCAGGGTCTTTGCGACACTCAGGCCAGTTGCTAGTGGGGTGAAAGTTTGTGACGATTATAGGGGCCCACGGCAGATCTAAACTGACTGGATATTCCAAATCATAGCAACCAAAGCTTCTCAGATGTAAAAATGCTGTGCCACCACAGCATTTTTTTTAAGTGTCACCAGCTGGACATGTTAGCGCCTGACATTTTTTCGGCTGGCTAAAATCTCTTTGGTATACACTTGTTATTGAATATTTGTTGTTAGGCATATGGCCTAATAATGTTTTGCATTTATGCAAAATACTGGAGCCAAACCTGAGAAAATAGACCAGATTATTACTATTTACAAATGATTGAATTCATTAACATGTTTAACTATCAAATCAGATATTTACCAAGCCTGTGTGAATCCAGAGGAGAGTGTTCATGGAGGTCTGTTTTATTAGCAAATTATTCCGAATTTACTCATATATTTAAGTATAATATTTAAGTTTAATGAATGAGGCCCACTGTTTGTATTTCGCTATTAAAACACAGACTTTCAAAGCTGAGACTTTGTTTTATATTAAAAGTACCAAAAGCACAAAGCTTATTGCTATTATTGGGTGGCTGGTGCACTACAGGAAAAAATACTTCCAAGCATACTGTCCCTAACACATCTAATCTCACATATATTCAAATACATTTCAGTGGCCTGGTTAGTTCTCCCAGTGCTCCCAATCAGGGCTATTTGCATGCACACACTATTCTCTGAAAATATTAGAACTTTAATTGCTACAATTTAATTCTCGTAATTTCGACTTATTCTCATAATTTAGACTTTATTCTCAAAATATTATGATTTTAATCTCATATTTTTATTTATTTTTTATTAATAATAACTGATTACTTGATTACCAAAATAATTGTTAGTGAAGACCCTAAATGGGAATGCTAACTGATAGCTTTCTCTAAGGATCTTATGCTTAGACCTTATCTCCTTAAGCCAATGCGAGCAGGGAAGGAAATGAACAACAAGAAAATTTAAAAAGTTTAAGTTTGTCTGCCTCTACATTTGATGCCAAACTCTTATTGCCGACAGACGGCTGAATAATGTTACTGTAATATCACTCGGAGGAAGCAAAATGGCAGAGATCATTCTTGCCGAGAGGCTCGACTGTAACTTCCTCATCCTGACCTCAGCATTTCTGTCCTGGAAACTTATTTACTGCTCCTCCAAGGACTTAATTACCAACACAACCAAGAACAATAAAGTCCCAGCAAACAGTTACAACTGCAGGCTGATAAGGCCTGCACATTCATCAAAGAAAGCCCTCAATTAAGTCGTACTCTTGACTTTATAGGTGTTCACTGTGCAGAAAACGGCTTTTGTGCAGGCCATTACCTGTTAATAGGTCAGTCACTACTTTTACTGCTCTGACACCGCGACTGGCACGAGTAAAGCAAAATGATATTTAAGTAATATAATGTGTGAAATAGCTGGCTGACTGAGGCATAAATAGCTATTTGATGTATGAATATATCGACTGTCGTAATACGTTATTATGACACTCTCATATTCAGACTGTAGGTAGGTGGTGTGAAATTGAATAAGCATACAGTAAAAGTGCTACTTGTAAATGGTCCTATAATATTACTTCTAAGCGCTGAATGGTTCTTTCTGACCAAATACATTGGAATATACAAGCATTTTTTTTCACTTAATTGTTCAGTGGATGGAAAATTGGATGGTTGAGGTCTTGAAACAGAATTTTAGAAGTACTATTTTTGGACTGAACATGTCTGTTGTTTTTTTTAATAAAATCAATTGCAATAAACCTAAAACATGTACACACATTTATTAGATTGCACAAGCAAACAAGCACCCTTTATTTTGTATCTTGGTGTGAAAAGAGTTTCTCATATTTTTGTTATTTGTGGAGAGCTATAGGGTCCCACACACACACACACACACACACACACACACACACACACACACACACACACAAATATGGCATAATAAATCATATCTGTGTTGTGACTGATAATCTATGGCTTGCATAGATCATGGTGGTGTTCCTGTGGATGGCAGAGCTCCAGGCAGAAGGCAGGCAGAGGGTCATCAATATCCATTGCAGTTCAGAGGATCATGGGAAGGAGGGCGGTTTCTGTTCTTCAGCTACAGACAGGAGCACAGGTGCCTAATGCGACCCAAAACATTCCATGTAAATTTGTCAGAGCGAGTGTGTGCAAAATCAGCGTTCTGTGCTGTTTTCCTACATACAGTATGAATAATATCTGTTCCTATGCCGACAATGTTATGTTTTTCAGTTTCTATATGGAACAAAATATAGAATATAGCATCCTCAACACCTCACAAATGTTAACATAAACACCACAAACAAACGCAAATCTTCTACATCTGCACACTGCAGTTTACTTTTACATATATGCAACTGGCAGACGCCATTCCATTCCTGTAATGGAATTAAAATGATTAAGCACACCAACCCCATGGTCATTTAACCAACTTTTGGTGCCTTTGTCAGTGTGGACAGGTGCCAAATCCTGCTGGAAAATGAAATCAGCATCTTTAAAAAGCTGGTCAGCAGAAGGAAGCATGAAGTGCTCTAAAATGTCTTGGTAAACGGGTGCAGTGACTTTGGTTTTCAAAAAACACAGTGGACCAACACCAGCAGATGACATTGCACCCTAAATCATCACAGACTGTGGAAACTTAACACTGGACTTCAAGCAACTTGGGCTATGAGCTTCTCCACCCTTCCTCCAGACTCTAGGACCTTGGTTTCCAAATGAAATACAAAACTTGCTCTCATCTAAAAAGAGGACTTTGGAGGACTGGGCAACAGTCTAGTTCTTCTGCTCCTTAGCCCAGGTAAGACGCCTCTGACGCTGTCTGTGGTTCAGGAGTGGCTTAACAAGAGGAATACAACAACTGTAGTCAAATTCTTTGAAACGTCTGTGTTTGGTGGCTCTTGATGCCTTGACCCCAGCCTCAGTCCATTCCTTATGAAGTTATTTTGCTTGACAAGCCTCTCAAGGTTGCGGTTCTCTCGATCTTTTTCTTCCACACTTTTTCCTTCCATTTAACTTTCTGTTAACATGCTTGGATACAGCACTCTGTGAACAGCCAGCTTCTTTGGCAATGAATGTTTGTGACTTACCCTCCTTGTGAAGGGTGTCAGTGATTGTCTTCTGGACAACTGTCAGATCAGCAGTCTTCCCCATGATTGTGTAGCCTAATGAACCAAGCTGAGACACCATTTTGAAGGCTCAGGAATCCTTTGCAGGCATTTTGAGTTGATTATCTGATTGGCATGTCACCGTATTTTAATTTGTTGAGATGTGAATTGGTGGGTTTTTGTTAAATGTGAGCCAAAATCATCACGATTAAAAGAACCAAAGACTTAAACTACTTCAGTCTGTGTGCATTGAATTTATTTAATACACAAGTTTCACCATTTGAGCTGAATTACTGAAATAAATGAACTTTTCCACAGCATTCTAATTTATTGAGATGCACCTGTATATATTGAGAACTGGTTAGGCTCAGAAATTTCTATATAACTGTGTAACAATATAAACACAACTTAATGGTTTCATTTTTGTTTTTAAAAATGTTTTGTATGAATACCTACACATTCTTATTAGATTAGGCTAAAAATAAGACAAGCTTTTTTAGAAACTCAGAATTTTTTGGTTGAGGTCAAAGGTTTACATCCTCCTTTCAGCATTTAGTACTGACCTGAATAATAAAAAAAATACATAGATGTTTACATATAGTCCACAAGAGAAAATATTTGAATTGATAAAAATTACCCCATTCAAAAGTTTACATCCCCCGTTACATCCCCCAGCTGTGTTTGTTTTTTTAGTGATAGTTGTTCATGAGTCCCTTGTTTGTCCTGAACAGTTAAACTGCCTGCTGCTCTTCAGAAAAATCTTTCAGGTCCCACAAATTCTTTGGTTTTCCAGCATTTTTTGTGTATTTGAACCCTTACCAACAGTGACTTTATGATTTTGAGATCCATCTTTTCACACTGAGCAACTACTCATAACTCATAGCAACTATTACAGAAGGTTCAAACGCTCACTGATGCTCCAGAAGGAAACAATGCAATTTGAAGATCAGGGTAAATTTAACTTATTTTGTCTTCTGGGAAGCATGTAACTATCTTCTGTAGCCTCTGAAGGGCAGTATTAAATAATAATAATAAAAAAAAGATATTTATGCAAAATAAGAAAAATGTACACATTCTGTTCAAACTCTGTTCAGAAGTTTTCACCCCTGGCTCTTAATGCATGTTTTGCCTTGTGAAGCATCAGTGTGTGTTTGAACCTTCTGTAATGGTATATAAGTCAGATGTTTTCTTGTAAATCATAATCCAATAATAAACAATTTTTTTTTTTTTTTGGTGTAAATGAATTAATGCTCTAAGATTTGAACCTGAACTTTGTCAGATTCTACTATTAGACTTCATTCAATAGCATTCAGCCCAGAAGATTTGCAGACACATCTTAGTGTGCATTATGCATAATAAGGATTTTACCAGGATGTGGGTGGCTTGTGGCCAGGCTGGGTAATACAACAGGGCATCCTCACAGGGCAGTGGTGAACAGAACCCAATAAAAACATTGTAGAACAGACGAGGGTCATGACAGTCAAAATGAAAAGTGGCATATAATAGTCCTGGGGGATCAGCGCACTGGTACATTTATCTGGAGGCAGCACCTTAAGAATCAGCCTCTGCATATTAAGCACATAATTATGGAAAAGCAACAAGAGGCAAAATCCGTAATAGCAGCATAAACAGTCTAAGACTGGAAACTAGAATTATATGCAAATTAGATGCCGCTATTTAATGTTAGATTCATTGAGTCATCATACAAAGTAGTTTATTCATTCTGCTGCCTTTATAAAATGAGCTCACAAATAGCCTGTACTGTTTTAGCTTTAATGATGTGCTGCGCTGTTCGTCGTCGGTTCTCAGTGATTGTTTTCATTGCTTATTTTAAACACATGCACAGACAATAAAGTGCATTGATAATAACTTAGCAAGTGCTGGTATTGAGTCAAGGTTTTCAAGCTGTAGAGTAAAATTTTAATAGCATATACACTGCCTTGTAAAAATAGCTTCTTCAGAATCACTGAGGGAATTTAGAAAGGCCGCATATCAGTCCCATGAGGGGTCTGTTGTCCCGTGGGAAGCCCCAGCGGTGCCCCTCGATTGTCATTCAGGGCTGTAGTGATCATCTTCTACCAGGACCACGTGTTTAGCTTTCTTTGGTGGATTCTGGTCGTGCTGTTTAAGTGTCCTGTCCTGGTTTTATGAAACATTTTATTTTATTTATAACTGTTTTGTATTTACATTTATTTTAAAATGGAATTTATCAGAATTTTCAGCATCATTACTCCAGTCTTAAGTGTCACATGGTTCAGAAATCATTCTAATATTCTGATTTGCTGCATTTTTTTTCTATAGCAGTTGTGCAGCTCAGTATTTTTGTAGAAACTCTGATGTTTTAGGAATCTTTGAAGAATAGAAAGTTCAAATGAGCAGCATTTTTTGATATATTTTTGTAACAATGCCAACGTGTCACTTTTGATCACTTTAATGCACCCTTAAAAAAAGCGCTAATTATAAAAGTATTTCTTTAGTGTTGCAGTGTGCAGTTTGCACTTTAGATGAAAAACAGTACTCTAATTATCAGTGCTACTTTTAAAAGTAAAGCATTACAATATTGCATTACTCCCTAAAAAAGTAACTTATTACGTCACTTAGTTACTTCTTATGGAAAGTAATGCGTTACATTACTTTTGCATTACTTTTGCATTACTTTTTAAATCTGGGCAGGGCTTGTTTGTTTTTAATAGTGAAATGAATAAGCCTAAGGCTGAAGGAAAAGTAAATTGACGTCTGTACAGCAGAACTGTAGGAAAAGGAACAACACTCTTCAGCAATGAGAAAAATGAAGCACAAATGTTAACCTAAAGTAAGTTTTGCTTATTAGTACGGTTGAATTGGATCAACAAAGGTCAGCAGCAAAGTCACTGGTTACTAAAATGGGATTAAATACACCATAATGGCAAAGCAAAAAACAAGTTTTTAATGTTTTTGCATATTTATTAGGTATAAAAACTGAAATGATTCCATTACATAAGTATTCATACCCTTATCTGGAGCCACTGAAATTTAGCTTAGGAGCATTCATATTGCTTGTAGATGTAACTACACTTCAAATGAAGTTAAGCTCTGGCAAATTCAAACAACTGAAAATGCATATCAGAGCAAAAACCAAGCCCTGAGGTAAAAAAAAACTTGAAACAGGATTGCTTCATGCCACACATATGGGGAAGAGTTCAGAGAAAATTCTGCTGCATTGAAGGTTCACAGAAGCATGTAGTCTTCGTTACCTTTAATGGAAGATGTTTGAATCAACTAGGACTCTTCCTAGAGCTTAGCAAAAAAAAAAAAAAAAAAAAAACGCATCTAAAGGATGCATCTGATGAACCTAAATTCCAAGCATCAAATTTGGAGGAAACCAGACACTGCTCATCACCTGAATACCATCCCAACAGTAAAGTGTGCTGGTCGCAGCACCATGTCTTGGGCTGTTTCAGCGGCAGGAGCTGAGGGACCTGTCAGAGTAGAAGAAAAGTTCAATGCACCAAAATATTGAGATTTTGAACCTTCAGATCAGGACCTTCCAAAGACATTCACTTTCCAACAGGACAATGACCCTAAGCACACAGCAAGAGTGGCTTATAGACAACTCGGTGAATGTCCTTAAGTGGCTTGAACCCAAATATTTCTGGAGAAAACTAAAAATGGGCATCTGCCGCCATCCAAACTGACAGAGCTTGAGAGATGAGGAGAAAAATGGCAGATAATTGCCAAATGCTGAGTTAAGGGTATAAATACTTATGCAATGTACTAATTTTAGTTTTTTAATACATTTATGAACTTAGTCCATTATGGTGTATGGATTGTAGAATGATGTGGAAAAAAAGTAATTTAATTCAATTTCAATTCAAGTTTTTTTGAATAGTGCTTTTCCTGATACAATCGTTGCAAAGCAGCTTACAGAAAATGAAAGTTTCTACAATATATTTAGTTGTAGCTTACTAGTGGTGCTATGTCAAAAAAATCTGTTAATATTGACGTAATCAAACAGACAATGAACACTAACAGTAATGATTATATGTTGCAATCAAACTTCTAGCAACATTTGGTAGTGCTGAATGTTATTTCAGGGTTGGCATCATTTCTTCTCAGGTGTTCTGGGTCCAGACTGGAGCTTGTGTAATTTCTAGTTACCACTGCATGTCAATCTCTTGGCAGAAACAGAGAAACAGAAATGTAAAGCAGTTTAACAAATAAGGCAGCAACATAACAAAACATGAAAAAAAAATAAGGGGTATGAATACTTTCGCAAGGCACTGTATGTTTACATATATATTTAAAAAAATTGAAAATTCAGAAAGCTCAGGACAAATTTATAAGTGAGTTGGATATACCAAATGGGATTCTTTCTAAATATATGATCAAATGGCAGAAAACACTGTTTTTACCAATTGATGCATTTTAATCTGGAGGAAAAGATCCCAAAAACATCAACAGACGCAGAATGACAGAATGACATTTGACATGAGACAAACTGCCCATTATAGTCTACAACATCTTCATTTCAGTGCCCGATGTCAGTGAGGACGAACACGGCGTAAGATTGACAGATTTTGCACGTTACAAATATCAAGGGCAGCAGCATCTCCTCTGAACTCTGTTCTGTGTGATACATAGACTCTCTTTCCCACCGCAAAGACAAAGTTTGATGAATGAGGTGCTCTGAGATTCTGTGCGGCCGATCTGTTTCAGAGGACAGTGGAAGCTCTGATCCAAAACCGTGTCCTTTCAGACACAACGAATCTACTGCTTGTTTCTCCATTCGGTAATTCAACACTCTCAGTAATTCGTGACATTTACAGCTCCAGAACATTCATGAAACACAGTACCATAATACACTGACTCTTAGCTAACTCTTGCTTCGAGATGCGAGAGATCCAAGCACTGTAATTGTTTGTTATATAAAAGATAAAGCAATTGTTCTTAAAATCAATCTTCGAAACCTATTTTACCATACATTGGATCAAAATATGCTAAATTAACTGACATGGAATGCAATTAACTAACGTGACAAGGACAATTTCATTATTTTAGATTAATTCTCACTAACCAGTTCTGAGATTTTGGGCTATTTGGCTTTTCATGATGTGTTGTTTCAGACTAGTGGATAGAAAACAGCCAAAATATGCTTTTAAGGGTTTATTTTATTGTACTTTATCTATTTGCATCTGTAGATTTCAATTACTATACATATTTTAAAAGATATCTTTCTTAAAACTTGCAGAAATATTCTTCTATTCTTAAGGATTTTTTTTTTTTTTTTTTTTTTGTCGTGTGCCTGATTTTAGACAACATTTTATTTTTTATTTTATTTATTAAAAAATATTTATTTTATTTGATTTCTTTTTATTTCTGATTTATAGAGTGGTTAAAAAAAAGAGATATCCAAAATCCTCTTTGTAAAAATCTTAAACTGTACGATGTCAACAAAATGAAGCAAGAATTTTTCGTTTTTTATTTATTTATTTTTATTTCTGTCTGTTTGTCGTATTTTCTGATTTATAGAGTGATTAAATAGAGAGATCCAACATCCTAAGGGTTTATTTTATTGTACTTTATCTATTTGCATCTGTAGATTTCAATTACTATACATATTTTTAAAGATATTTTTCTTAAAACTTCTTAAAAATCTTCACTTCAGCAGCACTTTAATGGTCCAGTTCTATTCTGAAGGTTTTTATTTTTTTTGTCATGTGCCTGATTTTTAGATTTTATTTTATTCTATTTATTAAAAATATTTATTTTATTTGGTTTCATTTTATTTCTGATTTATAGAGTGGTTAAAAAAGAGAGATCCAAAAAAAATCTTAAAATGTACTATGTCAACAAAATGAAGCAAGAATTTTTCGTTGTTTCAAACATGTCTTTGTGGCAGTTCTCCTTGTGGTTAAGGGATAATGCAAGACTTCTTCACCTTACAAATGGTTTTTGAAAGCAAAATGCTACAAAATTTTCTCAGAATTCCCAGAAATCTTCACTTCAGCAGCACTTTAATAGTCCAATTCTATTCTGAAGGCCTATTTTTAGACAATTTTATTTTTTATTCGATTTATAAAAAAAATATATATTGAAAATGTATTATTTTATTTTTATTTTTTTTCTGTCTGTTTTATTTATTTATTTATTTTTGTACTTTATCTATTTGCATCTGTAGATTTCAATTACTATACATATTTTTAAAGATATTTTTCTTAAAACTTGCAAAAATCTTCACTTCAGCAGCACTTTAATGGTCCAATTCTATTCTGAAGGTTTTTATTTTTTGTCATCTGCCTATTTTTTAGACAATTTTATTTTTTATTCGATTTATTAAAAAATATATATTGAAAATGTATTATTTTTTTTTTTTTTTTTATTTCTGTCATATTTTCTGATTTATAGAGTGATTAAAATAGAGATATCCAAAATCCTCTTTGTAAAAATCTTAAACTAATATGACAACAAAATGAAACAAAAATTTTGAATCTGGCTTTATCCAACATTCAGATTTCTCTTCTAGAAATGTATGCAAATGTGTGCATATGTAATTAAATGATGTCTAATTTGCATATTTAAACAAGATTTCAGAACACTTTTTTGTGATATGGTTTCTGTAAATTTCTTTGACTCAACATGGAGTATTTGAACATATGTAAAATTCAGTTTTTATAAAATATATATTTTTGTAATTTTCATATTGCATACTGCAACCCATTTTCATGCACAACCCATCAGTTGAGAAACACTGCTAGTCAACTTAACAAATGCAATAAAACGTTATAAAGATCGCATTCTCTCTTGACCTAGCTGTGACTTTCTGTTGCTGCTACATAGTGATGTAGTCTTGTTATGAAACCTTGAAATAATGGTTTACCATTAAAGCAGCATTATATGACAACAACCTCAAGGAAATTGTAAAGCAATGCAAGTGTTGTATTCGGCTCTCTTATTTATAATTACTGACACAATGACAGATGGTGATGCTCCTCGGGCCGTGTGGTATTAGTATGCTGGCCTCAGGATAGCCCATCACATTATCACGTTTTCAGAGCTATGCAACTGGGTCTTTACTGCTGCACTTGTCAAGTGAAGAATTAAACACAGCTTCCAAATGGCCAAATACTCATATAACGAGAAATGAGCCAAGCTAGAGGCAGAAGAAAATAGCTTCAAATCTCAATTTCTAGACACAAGCATTATGCACTGGCTTGCACTCAAATAAAAGTAATATGTGAGTGGCATACAGTGTATGCTTTTGTATAACATTTATGAATATAGACTAGAAAGTAAAAGGTAGCACTGGTCTAATGATGAAATGTGATCTCATATAGATTCGAAACAAAATAAGTTATAAACTATTACATGGTTTGTAATGAAATAACCACACAGTTCTTACAACACATTTTTTTTTTTTTTTACCATACATAACCATATCTGCATATAATTTACATATGCATATTGCCATCCAGAGATTTGCCACTACCAGTACTAGAAACTAAGAAACAGAAGATTATGCAGAGTAAAAGTCATCAAATTTGAAAAATAAAAATGTATTTATTATTATTTTAGTTCAAAAATATTAATTCATCATACAGTCCTTTCACAAAAAAAAAAAAAAAAAAAAATAGATTTGTAGTTTTTTTTTTAAGAAGTCTCCATGCATGAATTTATTTGATCCAAAGCAAAAACAGTAACATTTTGAAATATTTTTTACTATTTAAATAACTATTTTCTATTTGAATATATGTGACCCGTTCCATTTTAAGATACTGGCCGATAATATGGAAAAACAATGCTTTTTTTTTTTAAGGTAATTTCAAAGAACAGACATTCAAAAATAATTTCCCAAAGTTTCGTAGTCCAGATAATTAAGTAAAGGTATTTAAATGACTATTAAAGTTGACTTAAAGTTTTACTAAATTTGCTGGAAATGAACATTGCTTTTCTCAACTTCTCTTGTCACTTCTGAGAATTATATATTATATATTCTGGGTATCTCCTGAAACGTCACTATCTCTGCTCTCCAAATATGGTGTTAAATATTGTATAAAACCAATCAAAATCTTCGAAATGTACACAAGCAGTGACATAAACGCTGGTCAAAACATACCCACAGAGTGCTCGCATAAGGTTACGTGATGAAATCTAGTAAGTACACATTTTGAGTTTTGATTCTTTCACTGCATGATTCAGTCTATTAAAATGCATTTAGATTGATCACAGAATTCAAGATATAGGGGTAGAAAATGCATATATTTATATCACTTCATTTAGTTAAACAATATCACATGAAGAGTGCCGTTTTGTCCTTCAAAATCACCATGACTACAAATGTGATATTGATTTTATAAAACAGTTTTAAACTTTTATTTTAGACAGCATATTTCGTGTTTTTGCTTCATTTCGCCAACAAAAATCATTCCAAACACGATTCGGTTCAATCTCAATGACTCACTTATTAACAGCGACTTACTGACACCAACCGGCGGTTTCAATTTCACATTCAAAGTATCTTTTCACTTTTAAAAATCATTTTAAACATATCAAATAATGCATTATCATGTGTAAATTCATCTAAATGCCACTTTATATGCAACTTTTGCAAAGATTTATTTTGTTGATACTGATTTAATTTGTTTATTATTATAACTGACAGATTAAATGTAAGAATTAGACTCAAAAGATGATGCACATTTAGAAAAATAATCACTTTACAAAGGTAAAAATGCCCATAAAAGGTCAAAATCAATTTAAACTTTTAGGAAAAGAATAATTTTATTACACACACAACTAAAGTTTTAGTAAATCGTTTTAAAAGTGTTTTTTAAAATATTTATTCAAATAAATACTTTAAAATAATTTGAGCTTCAGCCTGGTTTAATAGCATATATATATATATATATATATATACATACAATTGTCTTTGGTCAAATTAAGCTGTAAAATAAATAGTTTATCCCTTTAAATGCAATGGATTTTGAAAGATATCAACAAAAAAACAGGAAAAAAAGGGCAGATGACCATAACTCAAATGGGCATATCTTTAAAACCATTCAAGGTATGACTTTGACAATATAATTTTAAAAGCCTTAAACACTTATGGTCTCCTCTTTCCATTGATATCAAAATCTAAGTTTTTAAATTTAGGTCACTATGACTCATTTTGCTGGATCAGGTCACATATTTTAAAATGTAATTCATTCTTGTGATTTTTAGCATCATTACTCTAGTCTTCAGTGTCACATGATCCTTCAGAAATCATTCTAATATTTCTTTAAACTAAAAAAATTGTATTGTTCAAAAACTTTGACTAGTAGTGTACATTCATTTGGATGAAGTAAAACACCCATAGATGTAGATCTTGGTCATGTTTACATTATTTTCTGCCGTTGGCCATGATTCTAACCTTGAAATGAGGAATAATATCTTTCAGATTTCAAGGTTGTCATAAAATAATGTCTTCAGAAACATTCATACATATGAAAATGGGCTGAGAATTAAACAAATAGTTGTAAGCTGGCTCAGCGGACGATAATAATGTCTTTGTGGCTGTTATCTGGTGAATCAAGATTTCTTCACCTTACAAATGGTTTTTGAAAGCAAAACTACTACAAAAATCATATTTTGTAAGAAAATGTGACATGCTAGAACAAAACAGCATTAAATTAGTATTAGGATATGTCTTTACTTTGTATTTTTAATATCTGCAAGCAATGATTTTCTTTCTCAGTGTAAAAACATTGATATCAGCAGGTAACTAAAAATAAGACTGCAAAGTATTAGCTTTCCATTATGCAGTGTTTTTTTTTTTTTTTTTTTTTTCCTCACAATGTTGGGAACTCTACAATTGGATTATCATTGTTATCGTGGTTAAGTGGGACATGCAACATATTTTTATGCACAGCGTGCTGTACATGACAAAAGAGTGCACCTGCATGGACCTGTACAGTACTGAGTCATCATATCTGTTTAGATGGCAAACAAGAGACGTTTCCACACAGCCATGGTTCATTCAACCTCTGAACATGTCCAGGGTCTGTCACTATAGCGGCCCTACAAATAAAACTATTTTTTTTTCCCCCATCATAATATACATTGCAATCATTAAAAGACCTTAAATGGCAACTTTAGCTCTGCTGTGCCCTAAAACAACAGCTTAACAACTACTCTTTAAGAAAACCAATCAACACCAGGTTAAAAGTGCTAAATGAAAACTCACTAATACGTTGGTTGGCATGAGGAAACAAAATTCCGCATGGACTATATCACACCAATTACTTTTTAACAGCGCAGTTTTTGCTGCACACTAAATTTAAGGCAATGCCTCATTAGGGGCCATTTTAACTCCCCGCTGTCGTCCCTTTTTAACTTTAATGGAGACTGTCTGATTAGATTGGAAGCTATAAATAAGGCTATTCGGACAATTAAGCCACACTTTAAAATGTCTGCATGTCATTACATTGACAAAAAATTAAACCAAATGGCATTTGTTTTATAGACTGACGGCCAATGCATTCATTTCAGAATATTTCACAAAAAAGACGTTTAAAGTGATAAAACAATAGATGCAGTTTTGATCAAAAGTTTGGGGTTAGTATGTTTATTTTTTACTTATTTATTTATTTTTAAAGCATGAAGAGAATTATAATGCAAAACGCTGACTTTTTTAAATGAATGCTGTTCTATTGAACTTTCTATTCAACAAAGAATTGTGAGGAAAAATGATCACAAAATATTAAACAGCTTAACTGTTTTTAAGATTGAAAATAATCTTAAATGTGTCCTGAGCAGTGTGACAATGAAGACTGGAGTAACGATGCTGACAATTCAGCTTTGATCACAGAAATAAATTCTGTTTTAAAATATTCACATAGAAAACAGTTATTTGACCTTATAGTAATTACTGTTTGTACTGTATTTCTGATCAAATAAATTAATAAAAGAGACTTATTTGAAAATATTTTGTGTTCCCATTTATTTTTACATTTCATTATACAATAAACATTTCTTTAATAAAGATGTATTATATCCAATATTTATTTACATTTATTTTTTCTTTTGTGTTAATAATACCTGCTACAAACATAATAAATAAACACTTATTTGCATTTCCACTAAGCAAATGTACTTATTTTCACATATTTATATCATACACTTACAACCACACCTCTGAGACATAATACCTAAAAAAAAAAAGGTTTTTGAGCAGTAAGATTTTTTGTTTTTTAAAGAAGTGTTTTTTAAAAGAAGTCTCTTTTGCTCACCAAGCCTGCATTTATTTGATCCAAAGTACAGTAAAAACTTAAAAAAATAAATAAATAAAATAAAATAACAGGTTTCTATTTGAATATATTTTAAAATGTAATTTATTCCTGTGATTTCAAAGCTCAGTTTTTATTATCATTACTCCAGTCACATGATCCTTCAGAAATCATTCTAATATTATGATTGGCTGCTCAACAAACATTTATTATTATTATTATGTTAAAAACAGCCGTGTATATTTTTTTCAGGTTTCTTTGAATAAAAAGTTCAGAAGAACAGCATTTATCTGAAATATAATTTTTTGGTAACATTATAAATTTCTTTATCGTCACTTTTGATCAATTTAAAGAATTCTTGCTAAATAAAACTATTGATTCTATTAACACCCAAAAAATTATACTGATTTAGATAAATGCTGATATTTGGATCTTTCTATTCATCAAAGAATCCTGAAAAAAATGTACTCAACTGTTTTAATTATTAATTAATTATAATAATATAAATGTTTCTTGAACAGCAAATCAGCATATGTGACCCTGGATCACAAAACCAATAATAAGATCAATTTATCGAAATTGAGATTTATACATTATCTGAAAGCTGAATAAATAAGCTTTTCTTTGATGAATGGTTTGTTATAATAGGATAGTATTTGGCCGAGATAGAAAATCTGGAATTTGAGTGTGCAAAAAATTTAAATATTGAGAAAATTGCCATTTAAAGTTGTCCAAATGTTGTTTTTAGCAATGCATATTACTGATCAAAAATTATTTTTTGATATATTTATGGTAGGAAATGTACAAAATATCTTCATGGAACATGATTTTTTACTTAATATCCTTTTTGGCTATTTCTACAAATGTACCCCAGCGACTTATGACTGGTTTTGTGGTTCAGGGTCACATATTAGAATGATTTCTGAAGAATCATGTGACATGGAAGACTGGAGTAATGATGCTAAAAAAATGTAGCTTTGATCACAGGAATAAATTACATTTTCAAATATATTTCAATAGAAAGCAGTTATAATAAATAGTAAAAATATTTCACAGCATTTGCAGTATTTTAGATTAAATAAATGCATGGTGAGCAGAAGAGAATTCTTTAAAAACAATAAAAGTCTTGATGTTCAAAAACTTTTGACTGGTGGTGTAACCCTTTATAGTAAATGTTACTATATCAAGTTCATAGTTTTTATAGATGTGATGAACTATATCTGTAGAAACTTTGCTGAGACACCTGTGTGACTTTAGACCAGTTGGTTAAAACCTACTGCAAAAATGATTCAGAAAAAGAGTTAATTCTGGGTAAAGCTACAGTAATTGAGCACAGCCGCCACTTGCTTTGATATTTTTTGTAATGCATTGGCATTAAGCGTGGCTTAAGTGTCCAAATACTTTTTTGGGGTCACTGTACATGAAATGGTGAAACGCTTTTAATTTGCTTTTATGCTCCGCCAGCGTATGGAGGACAGGTGTGCATGCAGATGCTCGTGCTAATGCGGATCGCACCAAAAAAAAGCCTCTTTAATGACTCCACGGCTGTGTGCGTTTGTTTTAAGATGTGTCTGTCGGATCGGAGAAGGCTCTCTTGAGGACGAAACAGTTCTGTGGTCTTTGTGTAAAAAGGGAATGTGACAGCTGTACAGTTCCCATGGTCCGTGGCACATCTTTATACTTTCACACATATGCTGCGCGATATACACTCGCGGAATGTCGATGCCATTTCCCGTCCTGCGCCCTATTTATATCAGTCTCTGTGGCCATCTGCGCAGGGCACCATTATTCCTGGTCACTCTGCATTTGGGATGCTCGTTACCGTGGCGCTGGTTGGGGGGGATGTTGCTAGGCAGTGGACCCCAGAGACTGCATTGTCCAGATGCTGCTGGCTTTCCCAGGCTGCCTCCTCTCCAACCAGAAGGAACACTACGCTCTCATTTCTGAAGTGTGTTACTGCATCTGGGGTGCTTGAAACAGCAGGGAACTCTCTCTCTCTCACACACACACATACACACACATGTTTGCACACAAAGCTGACAAACTTTACGTTCCAGCACTGTGGAAACTAGGATGGTCTGATTTTTACAAGTTCAAATTTTCCTAAAGTTTGTTTGTGACTTCGGATGTATTTGAGGCGATATTATTTAGGCCATTTTCTGTATGCTGAATTCTGTTTAATTCAGAAAAAAAAAACCTGTATACAGTTTCTTCAAAGCAAACTCGGTGTTTGTTTTCTTTTAAGTGTATTCTACTTCCGTTTTTAATCTTCAGGTCAGTTTTTAAAAGATTAAATTCCGTAGTTTTACATTCTTTACAGTAGTTTCTGTTCTTTAGAAACATGATTCAAAAATTGATAATTTAAATTCAAGATATTAAAATACATTTAAATACAAAATAAAAAATATTATCTGTATAGAAAATATTCTGAAAAAAAAGTATGGTCTGTTAAGTCTGTTTTACATATAAATAATAATAATAATAATAATTTAATACAATTAATTAATGAAATTAAATTATCAAACTTGATGTTAGTTATTTATTTTTTATTTAATTAATTTCATTAAATCTAAATTATGTAGACATTATAAATTCTAATTTTATAAAAGCAGTACACCAGATAAATAATATATTGTGCAAAAGATATGTTTGGTGCATATATCCACAAAGTAAAAATAAATAAATAAATAATAACATTAAAATAAATAATACAATTAAATTTTTCATTGATCAGTGATTGCTTTTTTTTTTTAATGAAATATAATCATAAACTTTACTATTGACATCTCATGGATGTATCTTTTTAAAATTATTTAGCAAAAATAAAAATGAACAAACAAAGGATTGTTGATATACATTAGTTGTAATTTAGTCAAAAATATTTTTTAACAAAAATACATTAAAACCTTGAATTTATGACTGTTTTCTATTTGAATATATTTTAAAATGTAATTTATTCCTGTGATTTCGATCCTGAATTTTTAGTATCATTACATGATCCTTCAGAAATCATTTTTTGTTTCTTTGATGAATAGAAAGTTCAGAAGAACAGCATTTATCTGAAAAAGAAATCTTTTGTAACATTATAAATGTATCATAGCTTTTAATCAGTCTAAAGCATCCTTGCTAAATAAAAGTATTCATTTCTATAATTTGAATTATAAAATAAAATAAAAATATACTGACTCCAAGCCTTTAAATGGTACAGTGTATAATGTTACAAAAGCTTTTTTATTTAAGATAAATGCTGATCTTTGGATCTTTCTATTCATCAAATTATAATAAAAAAGTATTAAATAATAATAATAAAATAATAATAATAATAATAATAATAATAATAATAATAATAATAATAATAATAATAATAATAATAATAATAATAAAGTTTCTTGGATAGCAGATCCACATATTAGAATGATAGCTTTGGTCACAGGAATAAATTAAAGGAATAAAATTATACATTTTAAAATATATTCAAATAGAAAGCAGTTATTTTAAATAGTAAAAATATTTCACAGTGTTACTGCTTTTGCTGTATTTTGGATCAAATAAATGCAAGCTTGGTGAGCATAAAACAAAAACTGAAATAAAAATAAATAAAAACAACATCAAAACAAAATTTTTCAATTGAAAAGAGACCTTTTTGACCTTACCAGCTGACCATCCTGTCAGTCACACTGGGTAGCCCCGCCCACCAGGGAATCTCATTGGTTCAAAATCAAACTCCTCATAACTATAACTCAAACTATTACACATCAGTATTAAACATGTCCTGATTGTCTGTGATTTTGTCACACCACGAAGCAGTCGCTAAAACTTGTTGCATTGTGCCTGATTAGTTTCCATTTGCTGTGTAGGAGAAACAATTAAGATATTAAAGAAACATTCTCCTGGGATTGGCTTCACTAAACATCAGAATGACTTTAAAACGGTTCCTTGTCAGCATTAGTTTGGCTCTGTTCCAGAGTGTGGCGGCCGGTAGTCGCCTCCCGTCGAGTGTGCCAGAGACTGTCACCCTTGCTCTGTTAAGTCCAGAAATGTCTCAGGAAAGGAGAGAAGACAGCTGTCTACCTCACTTTCTTTCTCTCGGCTTCTTCTCTTTCTCCAAACACCTCTCATAAATATTCAAACCTTTTGGTTTGCGTGCGTCTCGGGCCGTGCCACCCATTGTTACACCCGCAGGTGAACTTACCCATACTGACAATCCAACACCTCTCGCTCAATTCTTCCTGTTCTTCTTCCATCTGTTTTCTGCTTTTCTGGTGGAGTTATTCGAAAGGTTTCAGGGAGAATCAACTCTGTCCTACTATAAATGACACTGACTGGGGGAAAAAGTCAATTTGACTCATCAAGGTCAGTTTTTATTTGATTGAATAAATTGGTGGTTTAAATACAGAGTTCTGGCATGAAACTCTAGAATGCAGTCCGATGGGTCTAACTCAATCTGACAACATGACATCATAATCACATGGCACAGCTGATTGGTTCTCTCCTGTATCAGTAGCCAATGAGCTCACTGCTCAACATTCAAATATATGACTAGTGCTAGATGTAGCAGTTTGCAGCATGCTTCAGAAACCCTCCACCTTCCCCAGCTCCACCTGTATAGATCTGCTATGAGGTGATTCATGTATGCTTATGGGCGTTATTCATATTCATTAACATTGTCATGTTACCATGCCAATCCCTTAGAGAGATGTCATGACAGAAATATGTTTCTAAGAAACACGATTCAAAAGTTTTCAAAGAATTAAAATATTTAAATGCATTTAAATAGTAAATTGCATTCCTGCCACATAATCAATATCCATAAAGGACACATTCAAAAAATAAATAAAATAAACTAAACTAAAATAAATAAATAAATAAAACTACACATTTAACTTTGAACACAAAAAAGTTTATTTAATATTTAATATTTTCAAATAGCATTCATTTTTATATTTTTAGTTTTCATGCATTTTAGTCATTTTATGTGCTTTTTATGTTTAATTTTTAATCTTCTATTTAGCTGCAATTTATTTTTGCTTCAGTTTTAGTCATTTTAGTACTTCATACTTCAATACTTGAATGTATTTTTATTTCAGTTATCTGCTAAGTCAACATTTCTAATTTTCTAAGCTTTATTTTAACTACTGAAAACAAGTTTAATAGTTTTCATTGTAGTTTAAAAAAAGCATTGCTACACTGATAAGAAATTAATAAAAAAAAATCTGAATTTGCTAGTAAATTTCACAAATAATTACATTTAAGTAGAGTAACTAAAATATTTTTCTCCTTGTAAAATTTAGAGTCAAAAGTTTACATACAGCTCGCTTGCAGAATCTGCAAAATGTTAATTATTTTACCAAAATAAGAGGGATCATACAAAGTGCATGTAATGTTTTATTTAGAACTGACTTGAATAGGATATTTCACATAAAAGACATTTACATATAGTCCACAAGAGAAAATAATAGTTGAATTTATAAAAATGACCCTGTTCAAAAGTTTACTTGATTCTTAATACTGTGTTGTTACCTGAATGATCCACGTGTGTGTTTTTTTTGTTGTTGTTCATGAGTCCCTTGTTTGTCCTAAACAGTTAAACTGCCTGCTGTTCTTCAGAAAAATCATTCAGGTCCCACAAATTCTTTGTTTTTTGAGCATTTTTGTGTATTTTGAGATCCATCTTTTCACACTGAGGACAACTGAGGGACTCATATGCAACTATTACAGAAGGTTCAAACACTCACTGATCCTTCAGAAGGAAAAAAGAATAATTTTGCAAACCAAAATGATGGAGCAGGCCACAATTGTAGCATTTAGTAAATAAAAAAAGTATTAATACAGTTAAACCAAATTAAAAACTGACTATTTCACCCAATATATGTGTTTGATATGTATTTAGCTTAGCAGCATGCTAATATTAAAGTGTATTGGAAACAATTTTGAGCCAATCCACCTGTGTGAGGCGCTATTACCAGTTGGGATTCTGCCTTAAAAGGTGGATGCCTATCTAGGGAGCAAACAGCAGGTTCACTAGGTTTTGGAACAGAGCTGTAGTGAGGCAGAATGGAGGATGACAGAGGCTAACGGAGGTCTGACGTTGTGCTTGACTAGCTGGTTCTGTAGGCTATAAATCATGGTGCACTATTGTTCATCTGGACGCTTCTGCTTTGCCAAACACAAACGAAGACGCTCAACAACGACTGGAGGAATTTCACTTCTCTTCATTTACATATCCCTCTCGCTCTCCCTTATCCTCTCGCACGCTTTGCATTCCCTTTCCGTCTGTTCTTCCCTTAATTTGTTTTTGTGTCTCTTTCACAGTTTAATGAGATGTGGACAGGATGAGTCTGTCCGTGTTTTTCTGTTGTAGTCATCTAATGGGTTGTTTGCACTACTTCAGCTTATAAAAGCTGTTAGATCTGAACCTCAGCATTCACTTTTAATGCTACTTTGAAGAGGAAGTATTCAACACCCTCGCTTCTGTCATATTTTGTTTTCGTTTCACCTCGTCTTTGGTGTTTTCCCTCTAAACATCTTCAATTATTTGTGATCCAGTGCTTTAGTAACACATACTGTAGGAAAGAAAAAATCAAAGTAAATATCTTTAAAAACTCAGTTGCTAAATCACAATATTAGTCTTCTCAGATGTTTCTCCTGAGAAAAAGAAGCCAGTAATCTCACATGTGTCATCTTTAGTTTCAGAAGAGACCTGATTTGCCAAGATATCAGTCAAAGATCTTAATATGAACTCTAAATGTACGCTACCATTCAAAAGTTTAGAACTGGCACAATTTTAAGGCTTTTAAGAAGTCTCTTAGTCTCACCAAGGCTGCATTTATTTGTACAAAAATACAGTACTATTGTGAAATATTATTACAATTTAAAATAGCTGCTTTCTATTTGAATATATTTTAAAATGTAATTTATTCCTGTGATTAAAGCTAAACTTTCAGCATCATTACTCTTCAGTGTCACATGATCCTTCAGAAATCATTCTAATATGCTGATTTGCTGCTCAGTTTTTTTTATTATCAATGTTGAAAATAATTAGAAATAGAAAGGTCAGAAGGTCAGCATTTATTTGAAAGAGAAATATTATGTAATATTATAAATATCTTTACTGTCACTTTTGATCAATTTAAGGCAATACAAGTAAAAATTACTTGTAAAAAGAAAAGCTTTTGTTTACGACTCATTTTAAAGGGATAGTTCACACAAGTTGTTTTGTCATCATTAACTGATTAACTTATTAACGTTCCAAACCTGTATGACTTATTTTCTTCTGTGGAACACAAAAGGCAATATTGTGAATAATGTGTGTGTGAATAAAGTTATTTCAAACCCCGATAGTCCTCAAAATATCTTCTTTAAAGAGATAGTTCACCTAAAAAATGTCATTCCAAAGAGCTTTGTTCATCTTCGGAACACAAATTGAAATATTTTTCATGAAATCCGAGAGCTTTCTGACCCTGCATAGACAACATTGCAAAAAAGACTATGATTTTAAGATCCATCTTTTCACACTGAGGACAACTGAGGGACACATATGCAACTATTACAGAAGGCTTAAACGCTCACTGATGCTTCAGAAGGAAAAACGATGCATTAAGAGCCAGGGGTGTAAACTTTTGAACAGAATGAAGATGTGTACATTTTTCTTATTTTGCCCAAATATCCTTTTTTTTTCCCCTTTAGTACTGCCATTCAAAAGCTACAGAAGATATACTTACATATTCCCAGAAGACAAAATAAGTTAAATTTACCCTGATCTTAAAATTCGAAAAGTTTTCTCCCCTCTTAATGCATTGTGTTTCCTACAACAACAATAACATTATTTTTGGAGTAGGTCACAACTGTAGCATTTAGTATTGAAAAAGTATTAATACAGTTCAACCAGATTAAAAACTGACTATTTCACCCAATATATGTGTTTGCTATGTATTTAGCTTAGCAGCAGACTAATATTAAACTGTATTGTAAACAATTTTGAGTCAATCCACCTGTGTGAGACGCTATTTCCAGTTAGGATTTTGCCTTTAAAGGCGGGTGCCTATCAGTAAGAGAAATCCGATAGCTTTCTGAGCCGGCATTGACAGCATTGCAACTACCATGTTCAAAGCCCAGAAAGGTAGTAAAGACATCATTAAAGTCGTCCATGTGACATCAGTGGTTCAACTGTAATGTTATGAAGCTATGAGAATATTTTTGTGCACAAATAAAACAAGAAAAATAACTTTTCTGTGTCAGCATGCGTTCAAAGCTCTAGGATTTCATCAAAAAGTTTTGAATTTGTGTTCTGAAGATAAACAAAGGTCTTGCAGGTTTGGAACGACATGAGATCTTTAAATAATAAGTTCACTTTTTTAGAACAAAAATGTACAGATAATGTATTTACCACGTTGTCATCCAAGATGTTCATGTTTTTCTTCCTTCAGTAATAAAGAAATTGTTTTTTGATGAAAACATTTCAGGATTTCTCTCCATATAATGGACTTCTATGGTGCCCCTCAGTTTGAACTTCCAAAATGCAGTTTAAATGCCGCTTTAAATGGCTCTAAACAATCCCAGCCAATAAAGAACCTAACAGCTGTGTTTGTTACTCAGCTGCTTTAAAATTTTTAGTTGAATCAACTCGAATATCTAAGCTGTCACTTAGTAAAATGTAACATTTCAAGTTGGCTAAACTTTTTTCAAGTTGACTGAACTTAAAGTTTTAAGGCAGCCAGGTAACAAATTATTTTAAGTTGACTCAACAAACAGTTTTTAAAGCGTAGGGTATGTTGAAAAACTCCCATCTCGTTTTTTTCCCCAACTTCAAAATCATCCTACATCGCTGAAAAAGTACCAACCCAGTGTTTACAAAGTGAACATAAAAGAAGATCAAAAGCCCTTTACAACAAAAGGTAAAACACCGTTGAAGGACGATTTTGAAGTTAAAGACGAAAACAAGATGGGAGTTTTTGGACATACCCTAACTGTATTGACCCGGATCACACAGACAACGCATGCGCATCAAGCATTTAAGGTTAAAAAGTATATAAATTGTCAATTTGTTTCAAAAGTAACCTATTGTTTTGCTATATAAGACCCTTTTTCTTTTAACTGAGATCGTTTAGAGCCCTTTGAAGCTGGATTTAAACTGCATTTTGGAAGTTCAAACTTGGGGACACTATTGAAGTCCACTACATGGAGAGAAATCCTGAAATGTTTTCCTCAAAAAGCATAATTTCTTTACGACTGAAGAAAGAAAGACATGAACATCTTGGATGACAAGGGGGTGAGTAAATTATGTGTAAATTTTTGTTCTGAAAGTGAACTAATCCATAAATCTTCTGAGCATGTTGAAGAAATAACCATTTGAAAACATATATCGTTCTGCCGTAATTCTGATGTATTCAGTTTATTCCCTCTGCCTTCAGTATCACTTGAAACATGACCTTGTAAAACGTCTCTACTCTTTCAAACAAATGGAGAGATACAAACTCAGTGTGTCAAGTGGTATAGATTTCTAGCCTGTTCGCACGGAAAGTTCCCACCAGTAAAAAATTATGTAATCTGAAGCGAGGAGCCCAATGGCAGAGTTTTCAGAGCGTCGACTAAGATCACAGACAAACTTCAATTGAAGAAAGCAATAAACATTTCCCGCCGCAGGCTGCGTTAGGTAGCCGCGCTCTAGTGCGAAGTGACATATTACTACAAATTTTGACATTAAATTTCGTTCCTTTGGTTTTCTAACCAGGGGGAAGATTTTAATGAGGATAATTTTAATCTAAAATCACACATTGCCCTAAAATATTACAGCTCTCGTATCTCCACAGAGACTCCCCTCCTGAAAAAACAGCCCATGAACTGATGCATTTTATTTAGAAGTTCAGTCACTCATGAGATACTAAACATATGGCGTAAACAAAACCGCTATGATACATTGCCGCTTTACCACCTCACTTACCTCTGAAAGGCATTTTGCTCTTTCTTAACCTACAAATCATAGCCACGCAATCGCCCGAGGCGCAGCGTATAAACATTAACGTAGAGCGTTCGCATCTGTGTTGACGACCCGAGGGACACATAGACTGGCACGGGTTGATTGTGAAGTCTCGGACAGGCAGCGCGGGCGGACCGCGGGCAGAGGCGTGACAGCGAGCCCTAATGAAGCCCGACTCCAGTTCTCTCATTAGAGGCTGGAATGCAGGCGTCCCCCGAGAACAACCCTTATTACAGACCCCTACTAACCTCAGAGGCGAAGTGAAGAAGTTAAAAGAGAGTAGATGAGTCGTGCATGGAGAAAAAGAAAGAGGCAGGGAGGAAGATAAAGAGTTTGCAGGAGAGAGAGAGAGAAGATGAAAGACAGAATGTGTCAGTAATATTAGTAGCCTATATTTATTCATTACTTGCATGTCATTTTTACTTACTTTTTATATTGCTCCAAACACAAATGACTTTTTTTCTTCTGTTGAACACAAAGAGCCATTTGTAACTTGGAATGTAATGCGCAAAAACTTATAAAATGGATTGCTTTGTCCCATTTTTTTTAGTTGCAGCTGTCAAAGTAAATAAAAAGAAATGAACCCTCATGTCGTTCCAAACCTGTAAGACCTTCGTTCAACTTCGGAACACAAATTAAAATATTTTTGATGAAATTGGAGAGCTTTTTGATCCTGTATAGACAGCAATGCAACAACCGTGTTCAAGGTCCAGAAAGGTAAGAAGTCATTACAGTTTTATAAAGCTACAAGAATATTTTTTTGTGTGCAAAGAAAACTAAAATAACAACTTTATGCAACAATTTATTTTCTTCCATGTCAGTTTTCTGACGTAGAAGAAAAGACACTCTGACACTTTGTCTTGTTTACAAGCAGAAAAAGACACTGTACATAAAATTGTCTTTGGAAACATAAAATGACTTGAGAGATGGACGTTCTACATCAAAACGCCAAACACAGAAGAGAAAAAAATGTTGAATAGTAATTATTATTTTCTTTGCGAACAAAAAGTATTCTTCTAGCTTCATTAAAAAAGAAAAAGAAAAGTTGAACCACTGATTATTTGAAGAAGTTCTTACTACCTTTCTGTAGTATTTCTCAGATTTTCTCCATGCATTTCTCAGAATTCTCAATGATTGTTTGTGGGATGAGTATTCAGTTGATGTCAGTGTGAAGTCTGCAAGTACAGTTGAAGTTAGAAGTTTACATACACCTTGAAGAATCTGCAAAATGTTCATTATTTTAGCAAAATAAGGGGGATCATACAAAATGCATATTATATATTATTTAGTACTGACCTGAATAAGTTTTTTCACATAAAAGATGTTTATAAAAGATAAAATAATAGATGAATTTATAAAAAAGACCCTTTTCAAAAGTTGATTCTTAATACTATGTTGTTACCTGAATGATCCACAGCTGTGTTGTTTTAGTGATAGTTGTTCATGTGCCCCTAGTTTGTTCTGAACAGTTAAACTGCCAGCTGTTCTTCAGAAAAATCCTTTAGGTCCCACAGATTCTTTGTTTTTAAGCATTTTTGTGTATTTAAAGCCTTTCCAACAATGACTGTATGATTTTGAGATCCATCTTTTCACACTGAGGACAACTGAGGGACTCATATGCAACTTTTACAGAAGATTCAAACACTCACTGATGCTTCAGAAGAAAAAACAATGCATTAAAGGGTTAGGGTTATGAAACCCCCCTGTTTCAGCACATGTGTGTTTAAAACACAGTTTTAAAAAAATGCTGCAAAAGTGGGCGTGGTTTCATTTCGCTCCCATTGAGTTAACAGCACAAACAAATGCACAGCAATTTGCACTATGCATTGAAAACATAAATACAAATGCGCTGTTGCACCTTTATTAACACTTAAGGCTTATTTTGGCGCGTTTCTAATCCTTCTGATGGGTTGCATCAAGGAGCTGTAGAAACTGCTATTACACTCACTATATGAATGAATCACGTTTGTGCCTTACTCTTACAAAGCAAAACAAAACAAACACTCTCCTTCGATCCATGAACGTTTCTCTCATGTATGCAATCTCACAGTTTGAATCGTCTGTCATGGCAAATCTACACATGCTGTCATAAATAATTAGGCAAAGCATCTTCTCATCGGATAAGAACATGCCGCCTCATGAATAATTATGAGATGCCAACGCATCATCGATGTACTATAATCCATTACCACGTCACAAAGTGTGACGTCAACACAAAGTAGATTTTAAACCCGGAAGATGAAAATAGCGCAGAAAAGTTAAAAATTAACCAGTTTTCTCCAACAATTAAAATTAACGGATGCTTATGTTGTGATCTATGATGTGCAACAACAACACCTCTGCTAAAATCTCAGAAAAAAGTACTCTGGGCTTTCATAACCCTTTAAGAGCCATGGCTGAAAACGTTTTAACAGAATGAGGATGTGTACATTTTTCTTATTTTGCCTAAAAATCATATTTCTTTCATTTAGTACTGTCCTTCAGAAGCTACAAAAGATACTTACATGTTCCCCAGAAGACAAAATCAGTTAATTTTACCCTGATCTTCACCCCCCAGCTTTCTTTTGGAGCATCAGTGAGTGTTTGAACCTTCTGTAATAGTTGCATGCGAGTCCTTCAGTTGTCCTCAGTGTGAAAAGATGGATCTCAAAATCACACAGTCATTGTTGGAAAGGGTTCAAATTAGGGCTGTCAAACGATTAGCCGCGATTAATCGCATCCAAAATAAAAGTGTGTGTTTACATACTATATATTTGTGTACTGTGTATATTTATTATGTATGTATACAAACAAACACATGCATGTATATATTAAGGAAAAATATTTAAGATTTATATATAAAATATTTATATTTATTTATAATCTAAATTGTATATAGGTATAAATATATAAATATTTATTTTTACTATATACATGTATGTGTGTGTATTTATATGTACATAATAAATATACAAAGTAAACAAACACATATATGTAAACATAAACTTTTATTTTGGATGCGATTAATCGTTTGACAGCCCTAGTTCAAATACACAAAAATGCTGAAAATACAAAGAACTTTTCCAAGGCAGTCAACAGCAGGAAGTTTAGCTGTTCAGGACAAACAAGGGACTCACGAACAAATATCACTAAACAAACCAAAAAATAAAAAACAGCTGTGGATCATTCAGGTAACAACACAGTATTAAGAATCAAGTGTATGTGTATAAATATATAAATTCAACTATTACTTTCTCTTGTGAACTGTATGTAAATGTATTTTATGTGAAATATCTTCTTCAGGTCAGTACTAAATAAAAAATAACATTTGTTTAGGAGATTCTGCAAGGTGTATGTAAACTTTTGACTTCAACTGTATACACCAGAGGGCACATCACTGAGAAGTTTAATTAAACCTTTTCATCTCAGCATACATAGTTTCTTTCTAGCACAACGCCTCGTTTTGTTTCCACAGGGGACGTCAGGATAAACGCCGCTGTTGTGCAATTCGCTCTCTTGGATCTCAGCGATAGCATTGACATCGTAGCACAGGGCTTAATTAAACACAGCCCATTGTTTTGTCTCCTAGAGATGAGAACAGCAGAACTGAAAGAATGCACTCGAAGAATGACAACTAGAAAGACACGCGTCGCCTTTATCACGCCAAAGGTCTCGCGCTCATATTTCTCAGTTTCCGCCACCGAAGAATCTGTGTTTTTCCTCCTCCTAATGGGATGACATCCGGTCCGAGCGGCTCGAGAATCCGATCAATGAGAAGAGCAGCACGCCGAGAGATTTGATCAGATCTCAATATCCAGACTCTCTGAATCCAATTTGATTTTCTCAAGAGAAACAGAAGAGGCTCTTAGGATCAAATCCGCTGTCATATTGATTGTGTTGCTAACCTACGCCACTTACCAAAGAACATGCACAATGTCCTCATGCCGGGACGCTAACCAATGAATAAACAGTCAGAGAAAAAACACAGTCATTAACGGAAGCCCCGGGGGAAGCTCCGGCTACATCTGACATCTTAACTGTGTGATCGATATGTGTCTTTGTACAGCTGTGTGCACTAGAGGTAATTGGCGTCCTGGTGTAGCCGGATTTGAGCTGACGGTATCTGATTCCCGTGGGACCACTCACTTTGAGTGGTGGCTTGTTGCAAAGCGCTAGAGACACTCTGTGATGGACATGTTCTTGTACCAAAGCGTATTTTAATACACCAAATTGTAATGCATTGAAAGCACAGCGGAATGTTAAAATTACAGGCCTGTTGTGTTTAAAAAAAAGAAAGGGAATTAACCTAGATAACATAACTGCATGAATGTCATTCACTAGAAAAGATATGGTCCTCATCTAGGTGAAAGAACTGCGTTTTTACCTTTTTATGCATGCAGACGTTTCTGCCATGCAGTGTTAATTTCGTTGACGAATAATTTTCGTCATGAACTTCGACATTTTTTTCACAGACGAAAACGAAACGATGATAAACTAAAATTCTTCTTGAATGACAAAAACTATGACAAAAATCCACTGGCATTTTCGTCAACGAATAAAAACGAGACAAAAAAGTTAGGGAGGGAGGATTTGGAAAGAGATTCATTCAGAAAAATCTGTTGCGTAGTAGGAGGTTAGATGCCTACAAACCGGCGGGACACAAGCTAAAATACACTTGCTGCACGTCTTATAAAACATTCAGAAATGTCAATATGTGGGAGAAGTGCAGACATATGGATGAATTTGACGACGCAACAGAGAACTCAATTCGGTCTTGTTTTCTGAGCGCAGACACCGAAGCAAACACACAGAAAGCACGTCTCACACTCTTTCGCGTTGCATGAACTGAGAAATACACACAAAATGATCTCGAATTGTCCGTTTTGACGAGTATTCACGTAAACACAGCCGATTACGTCTTAAATTAACTTAAACAGTAGGAAGAAAGTGTATCAGTACATTGCATCCATTGCATTCATGCATTCGACTTAAAGGGATAGCAGCCACATTTAGTTGCTATTGTCCGAGTCACAGATAGATGTTAACTAAGCAATAATAGAAAGACAGAAAACCAAACACTGCTCTGAACTGAATAACTTGCGTAGCCCTAAAGATTAATCTAAATTAATTTATATAAATAAATATGTCGGTTTGAAAGAATGAAGAATATGTTTAACAAGTTACTATAAATAATACATAATTAGTCTATAAAAACCATTGGTATTTCATTGAAAAGAAGACCATGTTCTTTATGAAAAGTGGTTTTATTTCATTTTAATATTAAGGCATGTTGTGTATCACCGCAGTTAAATTGTGTGTTTATCATGATAAAACCTTAATATCAAACCTATATAATCAGTTTGGAAATTTTAGAGAAACTCTTAATAAATGCATCGCACTGTAATTAAACCCATTGAGTTTTAGCAGACTAAATTTATTGTAGATTTAGTCGACTAAAATCTTATGATATTTCGTCGACTAAAACTAGACTAAAACTAAAAACCATTCAGATGACTAAAATATGACTAAAACTAAATGGCATTTTAGACAAAGACTATGACTAAAACTAAATCAAAATTTGCTGTCAAAATTAACTTCTGCCATGGTAATAGTTGACTGGAGCCGACCACCAAGTCTATACATTTTATAGTAAGTCTATAAATCAGTGTAAGTCTAAAGTGGTCATTCACACAGAATATGTTTTTGCATTTAAAACTGTGAGAGGCTGCAGAAGATGAGAGAGCAATGGTCTGTCTAGCACATAGTTGCAATCAAAATTATTCAACCCCCCAGAGACCGCAGTACTTTACAAATACAAGCTTTTCTGAAGATCCAGGACTTTATAAAAATTACATCTATGACAGATTACCGGCATATTAAAAGAGATAATGTCTGTATATAATGTAATATTTTTTAATAACACAGCTGTGTCATAATTATTCAACCCCTATTCAACATTGCTGTTTTTTAGTCACTTATTTGTATGGTGAGAAACAAAATTTTCTTTAGAAACCTTTAGAAACTCTATTAAAAAAAGAGAATTAGCTTGAGCTGTTACACATACATACAGTTAGCCCATGCATGTGTTGAAGTTTGAGTAGCAAAGTCAACAGAGCTCTGACAAAAGCTGTAGAGAAGAAATAATTGAGTTACTTTAGAAAGTCTACACTGTGAAAAAACAAAAAACGCTATTTGTTGAGTCAACTTAAAATAATTTGTTACCCTGCTGCCTTAAAATGTGAAGTTCAGTCAACTCAGATAAGTTTATACAAGTTGAAATGTGAAGTTGTACTAAGTGACAACTTAGATATTCGAGTTGACAAAACAAAACAAAAAAATGTTTGTTAAACTTAACAGCTGTGCTTTGTAAAATTTTAAGCTGAATAAACTCAAATATCTAAGTTGTCACTTCAGCTCAAGTTGACTAAACTTTTTTTTAGTTGACTGAACCTAAAGCTTTAAGGCAGCCAGGTAACAAATAATTTTAAGTTGACTCAACAAACTGAAGATTTCCAAGACAATACATTTACATTTAGCAGACGCTTTTATCCAAAGCGATTTACAATTGGGAATACAGAAAGCGATTATTCTTAAAGAGGCAAACAGACACAGGAAGTGCTCATAATAGCAAGTTTCAAGTGTTGTTCCAAACAAGTGCAAGCTAGAAAGGGAAGAAATAAAGAAGGTTTTTTTCTTTACAATAAAAGTTCCTAGAAACACAGCTCGCAGCCTTATTTCTTAGCTTAAAGTGTGTTGTATCAGAAAACCTTTGAAGGTGTTGAAGAAAAAAGCATTTAAAATATCTTAAAATGTTCACAACAACTGAGGGAAAACCTGCAATGTACAGCTAAGGCCTTTCAAGATGACAAAATAAAAGATGGAAAAACATTGCAATGCAGAGTATAAGATGAACACAAGAAAAGCATAGCTTTCATGTTGGCTCTTGCCAATTGCCACTTTTGACCAAGAAGAACATAAAATGCTGAATTGAATATGCTAAACTGAATTTAGATAGACCTGTGGAATTCTGGAAGAATGTTTTAACTGGAACTTTTTGGACCCATGGATCAGTCTGTGGATCATGGATATGTCTGGTGCAAAAAATGCAAAACTTATGAGCAGAAGAGCACCATCTCCTTTGTTAAACATTGAGGTGGACCAGTCCTGTGACTGGGATATTTTACTTTCACAGGAAATGGAAATCATGATTGTATGAAGGACATCATGGGTTCTTTTAAGTATCAGGCTATTTTGCTTTTGGTGCAAAGACTGAAGCTGATGATCAGAGGACAATCATCCCAAATCTACATATGCTTGGTTCAGGGATCAGTCTTAAAATGTTCTTTAGTGCTCTGTTTAGTCTCCATATTTCATTCTCATTGGAAATATTTGCTTAAATTTGAATAATGCAATGAAAAACAAAAGCAAAGGAATGCAAAAACTTGTGGAAATACTTTTTTGCATTTAAAACATGAGGCAAGGCAGTGGAATGAAAAAAACAACAACAATTGTCTAGATACGCATTTTTAGAAGTTGAACTTGAGCACATATCTTTAGATCACCATGAGACATGAGAAATGCATGAAAATAAAGCATTTTAAAATTTGAAACCAAGCAGTGGAATGAAAAAAAAAAAAATGCAATGTCCATTTTAAAATTTATTTTAACCACAAAAATAGTAATAATCTTACTTTTTTCTTTTTAATTCAACTTATATTTTTATTATGGGTAAAATATGCTATTTCTAATCCTTTAAAAAATTCTGGAAATCATCTTGCAACCCCTCCTTGTGGTTTTGTGTCCCCCTGGGGGGTCCCGACCCTTACTTTGAAAACCCCTGATCTAGTGCATGTTTGCATAGAACAATTGCATGAGACAAGAGAGCAACGGTCAAAGATGAGAACGGTCACGTTTACATAAAAAACAATGGAAAAGCAGTGCAGTGGAATGAAAAAGCTTTCAAAATATTTACACTAAAACAATAATGCATCTCACACATACTTAGAGCACCTTGAGATGATGCAGAAGACCCAAGATGAAAGCGCAATGTTCAAAGACGTCCATCTTGCACACGTTCACACAGAAAAATAATGAAAAAGCTGTGGAATGCAAAAATGTGTTCAGTGTGAATGGCTCCTAAAAATGCTTTTTCATTGTTATATCATCTATTGGGTTAAAAACCTGATTTTGATTGCTTAGAAAAGTAATAACACATCTCATCAACAAGCTGTATGATTTGAAACATCATTTATTTCTGTAAAACAAACAATGGGTAATATATGAACTTATTCAGTAGGGACCTAAAAGGTGAAATTGTTTCCTCAAGCCTTTCAAATATGGTTTCCATATCTAAAATACTAAAATATCTGTGCATGAATGTAAGATGACAGTTTAGAGCAGAAAGTGTTACTACTGAAAATACAGAAAAGTTATCTATCCTTTATATACTTTACTATATACGCAACAGTCAATAATGCATCTAAAGCTAATGATATTATTTATACGTTTTAATTGTATTACTTATATAGTCAT
Organism: Cirrhinus molitorella; assembly: GCA_033026305.1. Classification (NCBI taxonomy): domain Eukaryota; kingdom Metazoa; phylum Chordata; class Actinopteri; order Cypriniformes; family Cyprinidae; genus Cirrhinus; species Cirrhinus molitorella. The sequence goes on from CM065126.1 coordinate 38,002,635, forward strand.
ATAATATCAATATTCCTAAAATATTACTAAAAAAAATAAAAAAAATAAATGTCAAAAAGCATTACAGTTAGGAAGTGAGCAGAACACAGGTAATAGGTGCCTAATGTTGTGGAGGGTATATTTGTAGTCCAGTCACAGCAAACAAAGCATGGCAGTCCTCTTTTTTTTATTTATTTCCTGAGTCATTTATCTTACAGTTGTCTGCAAAAGCATGTTGTCATTACAAATGAGTTCCCTGGGTTTTACCAGAGCACCAGAGAGCCACCTTAGTGCTTTCACAACCTACAGTCTGTGCCAGTAAAAATATATGTTTTACTGTAAGTGTTTTTAAGTGAACTTTAAATATATAAGTGATATAAGTGAACTTTTGTTATCATACCGTTGAGCTGAAACACCTCCTGATCACAGTCTGGACAGTCTGTTCTCTTCATTCTGTCCTACTTACTGTACAAAACATTTGTGCAAAGATAGAAAGAACATTTTTAGCACAAAGAAAAACGGTGCTATTAATTGCAGTTCTTTGACTCCAACCTCAACCTTAAACTAGAACATTCTCTTACTACTTCATTTTCAACCATTAATGTCTTTAAACAACAAAAAGATTCTAATAAAGAACATTCATGCCAACAGGTAACACTTACGCAGATAGAATCACGGAATACAGTCATAAAAATGGAATTTGCTGAAATTTTGGATGAATAACTAAAAAAAGTAGGTCAGTGCACTTAAATCAAAATGTGATATGGACTAGTGTGTGAATATTAAGCCGCAAAAATACATGAACACATAAACATAATCTCTACTGAGAGTCACTTTATGAACGTTTTACCGTTTTCATTTGAGACAAACTATTGTCATATCATATACAAACAAACTTCTTCACAGCAACCCATCAAAATAATGGTAGTGCTACTACTAATAAAATTGTTATTACAAAATTATTTTTAGGGAATATTTACTAGAAAAACTATTTGGCAAAATTTATTTACCAGAAAAAAGTAAATACACAACACAATATTTCAGAAGAAAACAAAAAACAAATAAATTATTTGATCAAAAATAGTCATAAGTTTGAGTAATAAGTAATATTTAACAATAAGTAATATTGCAAAATATTACAATATAAAATAATGTTTTTTATTGTAATATACTTTACAATATAATTTATTTGTGTGATGCAAAGCTGAATTTTCATCAGCTGTTACTCCAGTCTTAAGTGTCACATGATCCTTTAGAAATCATTCTAATATGCTGATTTATTATTATAATTGACAATGTTGGAAACAGTTGTGCTGCCAAATATTTTTTGCAACCTGTTATTCCTTTTTTAGGATTCTTTGATGAAAAAAGTTAAAGAGAACAGCATTTATTTTCTTTTCTAACAATGTAAATCCATGCTACCACTTTTTATTAATTTAACACATCCTTGGTGAATAAAAGTATTAATTTCTTTCAAAAAAAAAAGGAAAGAATAAAAATGTACTCACCCAACTTTAAAGGTGATTTTCTCAGTATTTAGATTTTTTTTTGCACCTTCAGATTCCATATTTTCAAATAGTTGTATCTCGGACAAATATTGTCCTATCCTAACAAACCATACATCAATGGAAAGCTTATTTATTCATTTTTAATCTTAATTTAAAATTACCCTTATGACTGGTTTTGTGGTCCAGGGTCACATATAGTCAAATATTTTAAAAATAAACAACACAGAAATTTGATTAATTGAATAATCAGATTTTTACTTCAATATCATTAAAAGTACAATAGCAAGGCAATAATGCATAAAATCTAAATAAAAACAAAAACATTCAACACTACAATGTTCTCTTGGCTGCACAGGAGAGATGTATACATTCTGCTGTCATACAATCTTGCTTCTGGGCAACAAACACATTTAGGCAATTTCTCATAACATACAAATAATTTATGTGACTGGTGTAATGATGTGATGTAAATGTTTAAAAAATGAAGTTTACTCTTTAAAAAATGCTAATGTTATTTATGATGAGTGATGACTTAAAAAGAAAAGAAAAAAGAAGTCTTCCTTCATTATTAAAGGGATAGTGAAATTTACTCACCCACAGGCCATCCAAAATGTACATAATTTTCTTCCTTCAACTGAGGAGAAATTAAATATTTGGAAGAAGACATTTCAGGCATTCAGTGGGGCTCAACATAAAAAAAAAGAAAAATGACATACTTTTTAATTACAAATACTCAACTTGGACTACTATGGTGTAGTTCACTAATTCTTGCGTGATATACAGCACTGTTCACTTGCATTAGAAGAAGAAAACTAATACATCTTAGATGGCTTGTGGGTGAGTAAATAATCAGGAATTTTTATTTTTGAGTGAACTACCCCATTGTCATCACATGCTGGCAAAGTAAAGAAAATGTGTTTACCCAGAGGCAATAGCATGCAATTAGGTAATAGTCTTTTCATTTTTGAAATAAGGATTCGTATAAGTGCATATGACCTGTTTTATAACAACATATTGAACTGGATGTTCTGCGTGAGTCAACAGTAATTAATGCACTGAACCAGATGATTGAACCACTATGCACTCTGCTAAATTCCACCTTTGCTCTTTACCAAGAAAATAATTAGGTCCAAAATAACCACACTTCAGGCAGATAGCATACATCCCCACAGCCCCTTTTAGCTTCATCTTCTGGAGTCAGTGAGCGATTGCATATTTAACCTGGGTAAATGCAAGGGAATATGAGCATCCTAAGTAATTAGTTTGCACTGGTTATTTTGGCAGTTCCTGTCAGGTTTTGCTTAAGGGGGGATTGTGTCAAGAGTCAAGCTCAGAGAAACCTGTTTGTTCCTGCTCCACGGCTGCTTTTGGCCCTCGACTAGGACCTTAATAGGAACCCTGAGGAATGTGTTTACCTGGTTCTGATGATGTCATTACCTCTTTGTGAACTTTTCTCAACCTGCAGGGCAAAATTCCTAGAGTATCACAGGAAGAATGCTCGATTCATTCTGTAGTTTTTTATTTGTTTGGTTGTTTGAAAGTGTGAACGTTTTGTGTTTTCTCTCACTCCAAGGATGCTCCGATACCTCTCTATTTCAAGCATAATATTTACTAATAGGCCATAATGTAATTGCCAGATTTGAAGCAGGTGAGTTCTAGGAACTGCCTAGTAAGCTGCTTACATAGGCAGCATTTTAAGGTCAACATAAAGACTGAATATGCTGCTTTCCAGGATTCAGATTTTGGGCAAATTATAAGGTAGGTTTTCTTTTAAAAAATGAAACCAGTTTAAGCTGATTTGCTGGTCTTAGCTGAGTTCCCAAAGTCAGTTAGGCTGGTTGTTTTAGTTGGGTTTCAGACATGGGTGCCTAAACCAGTCAAAAAAAGTATCCAAAAGTCCACACATACATATACACAATATATATCACAATGTTCTGATTCTGATATACACAATATATATTATTTGTGTGAGCTATATATATTTTTGTCTTTATTATGTGGATTTTATGTGAAAACTGTCCGCTGTTCTTTAGAAAAATCCCACAAATTCTTTAATTTTTCAGTATTTTTGTGTATTTGAACCCTTTCTGGCAATGACTGTATGATTTTGAGATCCATCCTTTCATACTAAGGATAATTAAGGGACTCATGTTCAACTATTACAGAAGGTTTAAATGCTCACTGATGCCTCAGAAGGAAAAACGATGCATTAAGAGCCAAGGGTGTAAACTTTTGAACAGTATGAGGATGTGTACATTTTTCTTATTTTGCCTAAATATCATAATTTAATTTAGTACTGCCCTTCAAAAGCTACAGAAGATACTTACATGTTCCCCAGAAGACAAAATAAATTAAATTTACCCTGATCTTCACATTCTTTTCTTAATGCATAGTTTGTCCTTCTGAAGGCTTCGAACCTTCTGTAATAGTTGCATGTGAGTCCCTCAGTTGTCCTCAGTGTGAAAAGATCGATCTTAAAATCTATTTATGGGATGATTTTTCTGAAGAACAGCAGGCATTTTAACTGTTCAGGACAAACAAGGAACTCATGAACAACTATCACTAATAGAAAAACACAGCTGTGGATCATTCAGGTAACAAGAATCAAGTGTATTTAAACTTTTTAACGGGGTCATTTTTATAAATTCATCTATTATTTTCTCTTGTGGGCTATATGTAAATGTCTTTTATGTGAAATATCTTATTCAGATCAGTACTAAATAAAAAATAACATGCATTTTGTATGATCCCTCTTATTTTGGAATAATAATTAACATTTTGAAGATTCTGCAAGGTGTATGTAAACTTTTAAACTTTCAAATGCATCTATCTATGACAAACTCAATTTGAATTCAGTTAAAATTCTGAGAATTCAATTGGAATTGAAATGCATTCTCAGTTCAACTCTGAATGCCAGCAGACGGTGAAGCAGACCCTAATTGTGTATTAACTGTCCATTTCTGTCCCCGTTATTCAGAACGTGTCCCGGTCTCAGCCTTCTAAAATAACATCCAGCATGACTGCATCAGGAATGAGGAAAAAATTACTGGTATTTCTCTAGTGCTTCAAGAAACCCAAGACTGTATCTTCGGCTCCACTCCAGGGCCAAAGGACTGTTTAATTATGCACTTCAATATCAAGCGTTTGATGTTATTCTCTCTGTGCAGTCAACAAACTCCAATCTGGGTTTTGAAAAGTGATCATTAAGGAATAAGCTGTCTGCAGAAGGGACTTATAAAAAGAAAAGATTACTAAGAGGCGGGTGCCTTTGTGACTGTTACACTGTAATTAACAGTTTTAAATGTGAAGAGAGAGGCCTTTGCTCATAATTAAAGTCAGACATGATACACTAAACGCATCCTGAAGTCCCTCCGGGAGGAAGATAAGGGCTATTTCGCTAACGAGCTATTGTAGTCTGACGAGCCAGTGAGGAGAGGGCAACACAGTGACTCCCCCAGCGCATGGTGGGGATGTACTGCCCAGACATGAGATAAGGACCGATCAACATCTCTAAGGAAATATTATTACGCTATGTGTAAAATTGCACTCCAAAACAGGCCTGTCAAGAGAGGTCAGACACCTCTTACATACTGAGGTCACACTTTTGTTGAATAATACTTGCTAGCTTTAATTTCATGCCCTCACAAGAAGGCATATCATATTGCTTATGTAGCGGAAGTGCTAAAATGAAATTCCTACTTCCCATGATGCTTTGCGCGGTAATTACAGTTGAGGGGGTGAAAACTTTTGAACAGAATGGAGATGTGCACATTTTTCTTATTTTGCCTAAATGTCATATTTTTTTCATTTCGTACTACCATTCAGAGGCTACAGAAGATAGTTGCATGTTTCCTAGAATACAAAATAAGTTACATTTATCCTGATCTTCAAATTCCAAAAGTTTGTACCCCCCTTTAATGCATAGTTTTTCCTTCTGGATCATCATTGAGCGTGAAACTTCTGTAATAGTTGCATATGAGTCCCTCAGTTGTCCTCAGTGTGAAAAGATGCATCTGAAAATCATACAGTCTTTGTTGCAAAGGGCTCGAATACACAACAATGCTGAAAAAACTAAGAATTTGTGGGACCCGAAGGATTTTTCTGAAGAACAGCAGTCATTTTTATAAATTCAACTATTATTTTCTCTTGTGGACTATATGTAAACACATTTATGTGAAATATCTTAATAAGACTAAATACAAAATAACATGCATTTTGTATGATCCTTTATATTTTGGTAAAATAATTAACATTTTACAGATTCTGCAAGGTGTATGTAAACTTTTGACTTTAACTGTATATAGCCTACTGAAATAAAGAAGAAAGAAAAAAATATTACTACTTAAAGCTAAAATCATGGGGAAAATAAAACCCTACCCCCCAAAAAATAAATAAATAATTAAATTTGATGTGCTATCAGCATTAAAGATAAGCTAACAGAAAGAAAAAGAAAAAAAAAATCTAGAAAGTTTCCCAAACACTCCCCTCTCTACCATTGGTGACAAAAAAATAAAAATAAAAAATAGTCCCGCCCCCAGACTAGTCATTGGTTGAATCTGTGTTGCTCAAACAAGGCTTTGATAGCACCTTACAGTGTTACACACTTTTCAGTGAAATCAACCTACAAATGTCTTAATTATAGTTGCCTCTGCATATTAAGCTTGAATTATAGAAAATATTTTATCACTAGAAAAATTACACACATCAGCTTTCATCAAACGTACATGATTTAACAACACTTCAGAACTGTAGTAGTCTTCCCTTAAGTGGAGTGAAGCCAGCGATTAAGCGGAGGGTGAAAATTAGATGCCTCTCTGACCACAGCAGGGGTGCAGTAATCTCATATTTATAGTACGTGTTAACTCATTTGTAACTGTCTTTATAAATTTGCAGATATCTGTGGCTGAATAATTTTGTGGCTTCGAAAAACTAATTAAAACTTCATTAAATGCGAAGCTAATTAACTGTTGAGTGCACAAAATCTGACGAGTAAAAACATCCGCAGCCAAAACTCATTAGAATATCTCAGTTTCCAGGTTCGGTATCAGAATTCCCTGTCTTCTGTTTTTTGATATGTACAGTAGAACGGAAGAATCAAGCTCATGCATACATCAGAAATCTAGTTTGTAAAGTTTTATGAAGGCCAATTTAAGACATTTTAAGTTTATGGCCCAGGTAAAAAAAAGGGAACACAATATGTCAATACGTTCTCTAAATGTAAATGTAGATTTTGTTTTAATTAATGATAATAAAAAACAAATACATCAGTCAAAAGTTTTTTTTTTTTTAAGTCTATTGCTTACCAAGCCTGCATTTATTTGATCCAAAGTACAGCAAAAACAGTAAACTTTAGAAATATTTTAGGAAGAAATTATAGAAACTAATGCTTTTATTTAGCAAGGATGCTTTAAATTGATCAGAAAAGTATTGTTATATTAAAATGTTCTATTTCAGATAAATGCTGTTCTTCTGAACTTTCTATTCATGAAATAAACCTGAAAAAATCTACTCTGTTTTCAACATAGTAATAATAATAATAATAATAATAAAAATAATTATAATTATAATAATAATAAATGTTTTTGGAGCAGCAAATCAGAATATTAGAATGATTTCTGAAGGATCATGTGACTGGAGTAATGATGCTAAAAAATCAAGTTTGAAATCACAGGAATAAATTACATTTTAAAATATATTCAAATAGAAAACGGTTATTTCAAATAGTACAAATATTTTAAAAATTACTGTTTTTGCTGTACTTTAAATAAATGCAGGCTTGGTGAGCTGAAGAGACCTCTTTAAAACATTACAAAACTTCTGACTGATAGTGAAAAAAAAAAAAAAAAAAGAATTATTGTGATGTTTTAATCAGCTGTTTGGACTCTCATTCTGACGGCACCCATTCACTGCAGAGAATTCATTGGAGAGCAAGTAATTGCTTTGATGATCAAACAAACTCAGTAGCAGTAGTATTGACAGTGTTGTGTAAACATGGCTGAAGATGTGGAAAGAGAAACAGATGAACCGAATCAATTGATTTATTTACGCTGGAACCGTTCTGATTGATTTAAACTTGTGACTTTGATTATTCATTTCAAGTGATTTACAAGCAAAAAACAGATCAAATTACAAGAGCTGATTATTTTCGAATTTCAACATCACTTGTAACAATTTTAAAAAGCACATAGTTCACTGTTTCGAAGTGCTTCTATCGGATAAGTTTTTAGGCCCAGGTAAAAAAAGGGAACACAATATGTCAATACGTTCTCTAAATGTAAATGTAGATTTTGTTTTAATTAATGATAATAAAAAACAAATACATCAGTCAAAAGTTTTTTTTTTTTTTTTTTTTTTTTAAGTCTCTATTGCTTACCAAGCCTGCATTTATTTGATCCAAAGTACAGCAAAAACAGTAAACTTTAGAAATATTTTAGGAAGAAATTATAGAAACTAATGCTTTAAATTGATCAAAAAGGTATTGTTATATTAAAATGTTCTATTTCAGATAAATGCTGTTCTTCTGAACTTTCTATTCATGAAATAAACCTGAAAAAAATCTACTCTGTTTTCAACATAGTAATAATAATAATAATACAAATAATTATAATTATAATAATAATAAATGTTTTTGGAGCAGCAAATCAGAATATTAGAATGATTTCTGAAGGATCATGTGACTGGAGTAATGATGCTAAAAAATCAAGTTTGAAATCACAGGAATAAATTACATTTTAAAATATATTCAAATAGAAAACGGTTATTTCAAATAGTAAAAATATTTCAAAAATGTACTGTTTTTGCTGTACTTTAAATAAATGCAGGCTTGGTGAGCTGAAGAGACCTATTTAAAATATTACAAAACTTTTGACTGTTAGTGTAAAAAAATAAATACATAGAAAACAACTAGAATATGGATGATGACAAAGCAAAAAAAAAATTTTCCCCTTCAGTATTTTTATCTTGTTTTCTACATTTGCATACCTCATTGACTCAAATTGATTTGTTATTGTTTTTGAGCATAAACTCACTTAATTTAGTTTAATGTCTTATAAAATGTAAGGGAGTTTAGATATTTGTATTTAATGCCATTACTTTTTTTATTATTTTAAAATGTAGAATTTTTGATGTTCTCATATTTAAGATGTTTTAGGCCTTAATTAGGAATGGCAAATTAAGACTTTTTTAAGACTCACAAAATTAAAGAGCTTTATGTAATTCACACAATATTCAGAAATTATAATTCATTAAAGCTAAGATGCAAAATATTTGCGCACAGTGCACACATTAATTCACATTTTGCTGCACAAAAATGCTACACTTTGCAGAGTTAGAGACTGGGTTGACTGCTGTGTAAAAGCAAAAACAAACAAAAAAACACTGTTTTGGCAACAAAGAATTGCAAATGAGGTCATGCATAACAAAAATGGTCACTTTGGGAAGGAGATTGGTTCATATTCACACAATCTAATGCTGGATATTGGATTTAGCATATGAACCCTCTGTGCAAAATCAAAATCCGCCGTCTGTGCGTTCACATGCTTTTAGGGTGAGATTCTGCCAAGTGCATGAAGGCCCCAGATCATCTCATTATTACCTCTAGCACCAGATGCTTATCATCTCAAGATGATAGACACTCATTTATTGTTTTCCAGCTCTGTGCAATCCTCCAGATAGTGCCGGTCCAATGGGGAGGACAGAGAGTGTGACAGACACTGATGGAGAGGACCAATAATATCACAGCCCTGCTTTCACAATCCAATCAAAACCCCATGGATAAAATCAAGTCATTATTTTTCTCTGAAAATTCTGTTACAGTCAGAAATGCATCACATTAAATGTGATGTGAACGTCATATGATTGTGAATTCTGGCTAGGCTGGGAATGTTTGCTACAGTATGTTGTAAGAATAATGCAAAGATTGCACATCAAATGCAGAGAATCTTGCAGTGCAGTTAAACTACTCATAAGCAAGTTTCCTCTCTCAACCAGCCTTACAATATGGTTTTATGTCAGTAGGTGTTATACTGCTTGTGTTGTTGTTTTTTACATGATTTATTTTTTTACATTAAAGAAATAGTTTCCTGATTTTTTTTTTTTTTATTTTACTGAAAATGCATTTACTCTCAGGCCATTCAAGATGCATATGAGTTTTTTCTTTATTTACAGATTTGGAGAAGTGTAGCATTGCATCACTTGCTCCCCAATGGATCCTCTGCAATGAATGGGTGCCGTCAGAGTCCAAACAGCTGATGAATACATCACAATAATTCACAAATATTCCACATGACCCATTCCCATCGTAACATTAACAGCTGTGTTTGTACGAAACAAATCCATCATTTGCAATGTTTTTAACTTCAAACTGTTGCTTCTGGCTGAAACATGAGTCCTTAATCCATAATAACACTTCCACGAATCCATCCCCTGTTGTCCTTTCACATCAAAATCCACCAAAATTTTGATTTAGACTGTTTGATCAACAACCGTGCTTGATCTTTGCTTACTTCTCTACTGATTCGGACAAGATGACTTTTTTAGCGGAGAAAGCAATATTATGGATAGAGGACTTGTATTTTAGTCAGAAGCAACAGTTTGAAAGTTAAAAAAGTCTTAATGATGGATTTGTTTCTTACAAACACACAGTTTTTTACTTCACAAGACATTAACTGATGAACTGGAGTGGTGTGGATTATTGTAATGTTTTAATCATCTGTTTGGACTCTCATTCTGACGGCACCCTTTCACTGCAGAGAATTCATTGGAGAGCAAGTAATTGCTTTGATGATCAAACAAACTCATCTGCATTTGGAATGACCTGCAAATTTTCATTTTTGGTTGAACTATTCTATTAAAAGGGGTACAGACAGGGTTTGTACAAGATGCTCAAAGTATTTGAATTTGACTTTTTAAAATTTAAGGCCTGGACAACCTTTGAAAATAGCAATATTTTCAAGGTACTTGAAAAGTGCTTGAATTAATGAAAAACAATGTATCTATACATTAGCAGTAGTATTGACAGTGTTGTGTAAACATGGCTGAAGATGCGGAAAGAGAAACAGATGAAATGAATCAATTGATTCATTTACGCTGGAGCCGTTCTGATTGATTTAAACTTGATGACTTGTGACTTTGATTATTCATTTCAAGTGAAAAACAGATCAAATTACAAGAGCAAATTATTTTCAAATTTCAACATCACTTGTAACAATTTTAAAAAGCATGTAGTGGTGGGTAAACCACTGTGTTGAAATAATTGTTGATCCTATTGGATCACTTATCGTGAATCGTTTGTTTTAGATTTGAACCTTGTGTATCGGAAATCTTTTTATTCAGGTCGGGACGTTAGAGCGCATATCATGAATCATTTGATGTAGATAGGAACGGGTTCGTGAATCATTTTGTGAATTGAATGGTTCAAATCAAATGATTCATGGAATGCGATTTAAAGTCCCGATCTAAAGCAAATAATTGGCGATTCGTGATTCGCCATCCGAGTCCTACTCTAAAATGATGGTTTGCAAATTGTTATTTAGATCGGAACTTTGGTGTGTATTTGCAAATGTTTTGCTTTAGATTTGCTTTAGAAACTTCAGAGCACGGATCGTGAGTCATTTCGCAAATCATTTCGGCACAACTGACATTAGACACTTTTTGACTTTTTTAATCACCATTTCTATCAATGTCTTTAATTTATGAATATAGCAGATTGCACTGCATTCAAGGTGTACATTTTACTTACTGCATTCCTTGGGAATTTAACCTATGACCTTGACATTTTTAGCATAATGCTTGACAGTTTGTTATTCAGATTGGAACTTCGGTGTGTATTCGCAAATCTTTTGCTTTAGATAGAAACTTCAGAGCACGGATCGTGAGTCATTTCGCAAATCATTTCAGCGATTTCAGAATCTTTTTTCAGATTTTTTTTCTTAAACAGTAGAAAACATCAAACCATTAATGCAGTACAGTTATAAAAACAAAACAAAGAAAAAAATATGTATGCACAAATACAAATCCCTTGAGAAAATTAACCATTGTTTTACTATAGTAATAGTGTAGTATGCATGCTTCACTTTATTTTTGCCATTTTTATTAGTATATTTTTATTAATCTATTTCTCTTTTTTAGAATTTGACATAAACATTGTTTGATAAGTGATATATCTGACTGAAGTCCGAAAAATAGTGTTCGAAAAGTCCTTGAATTTCATTTTACAGTATCTGTACAAACCCTGGATGGATTTTTAGAAACCAGAATATTAGAGACATTAAGGCGGGCTTCTTGAACTTCGACTAGTTCGTAAGCACTTTCCACACATGAAACTTGTATTGAAAAGTCCAAATCTGTTTTGCTCTTTGGGAGTTTATGTTAATACTGGGGCAAAAAAATCATGGCATTAGTCATGGATCAGCTACTCATCTGATTTAGATCAGAACTTCGGTGTGTATTCACAAATCTTTTGCTTTAGATAGAAACTTCAGAGCACGGATCGTGAGTCATTTCGCAAATAATTTCGGAGCAATTTCAGGAATCTTTTTTCAGATTTTTTTCTTAAACAGTAGAAACATCAAACCATTAATGCAGTACAGTAATAAAATCAAAACAAAGAAAAAAGAATGTATACACAAATACAAATCCCTTTATTTTTGCAGTTTTTTATTAGTATATTTTTATTAATCTATTTCTCTTTTTTAGAATTTGAAATAAACAAACTAGTTTGTAAGCACTTTCCACACATGAAACTTGTATTGAAAAGTCCAAATCTGTTTTGCTCTTTGGGATTTGTATTGATACTGGGGCATGTGCTGAAAATAACTTTATTGTTGCCAACGGAGACTCTCCAAACAGCAAAATAGAAAAAAAAACAAAAAACTAAATATATAAAATAATATTTCTGAAGCCAGTAGGGCAGATGTGCAGAGAGAAACTGTGCCCACTTACCCAACTTTAACTAGCTCTGAGAGAAAAATCCTGGAATTGCATCATGAACAGAATCTCTCTAGCTTTTCCAGATCCAGATCCAGGGCAATGCCATTCTTGTCACGAGGATTTGTTCTGTTCTTAGAATGTGTCTGGAAGAGAAATGACAGCATAAACAAGGTTACAGCGAGCTCCAGTTCAACAGCCTGGATTTTACAATCTACTTTTCCCCCTGCTGCATCTCCTTTTAATGAATTCCCATAAATGTACAGCTCTCTGTATCTAGATATCTGCATATAATAGCCTCCGTTACCCCTGCCAGGGATACTGTCAGTACTGTTGCAGGAGATAATTCAGAGACGCGAAACAACTATTTTGCACGGGCATGACAAGATAAGCAGCCGTGATTAATAGGTATGAGATGCCAGCAACAACAAACGCCTGGTATTCAGAACTGAGTCTGCTTACAAAGACAGAGAGGCAGACTTGCTGAGAGAGGATGAGAAACAAATGAGACCTTTGTTGGTCTGAACTCAGAGGAGACTTTTAATGACTTCATTTGAATTTCTTATCAAGTCAGTCATCTTAAGTTAAACTAATGAAAAGTTGCGAGCCTGGACGTGGCGTGTCCTCGCTTTGCCTCTGATAAAAAACAAAAAGTGACATTAGTCACTTTAGCGTGAATGATAGATTGACTTTTTTAATCACCATTTCTATCAATGTCTTTAATTTATGAATATAGCAGATGTTTTTTTTTAAGTGACTTGCACTGCATTCAAGGTGTACATTTTACTTACTGCATTCCTGGGGAATTTAACCTAAGACCTTGACATTTTTAGCATAATGCTTGACAGTTATTGAATCCTGTTAATATTTAATAACACTACCAGTCAAGATTTTTAATGTTTTGTCACTTCTGCTCACCAAGCCTGCATTTATTTGATCCAAAATAACAGCAGAAACAGTACATTTTTTAAATATTGTTTTTATTATTTAAAATAACTCTTTTCTATTTGAATATATTTTAAAATGTAATTTATTCCTGTGATCACATGATCCTTCAGAAATGATTTTAACATGCTGATTTGCTGTTTATGAAACATTTATAATTATTCTTTTTTTTATATTATTATTAATATTATTTTTTTAGGATTCTTTGATGAATTGAAAGATCCAATGAAGAAATTATAGAAATTAATACTTTTAGTTAGCAAAGATGCTTTAAATTGATCAAAAGTGATGATAGAGACATTTCTAATGGTACAAAATATTTCTATTTCAGATTAATTCTGTTCTTTTGTTTTTATATTCATCAAAGAAACCTGAAAAATGTCTACTCAGCTGTTTTCAACATAATAATAATAATAATGATAATAATGATAATAATACTAATAATAATAATAAATGTTTTTTGAGCAGTATGTAAAATTTTTACTGTTGTTACTGTACCTTGGATCAAATAAATGCAGACTTAGTAAGCAGAAAAAAAAACATTAAAAAAAGCTTTTTACTGTATAGTGTAACCCTAATGTCTGTTTTAATTTGATCAAAAACACTGTAAAAATACTAATATTGTGAAATATTATTACCATTTTAGATAGCATATTTCTATAATTATATTATTTAAAATGTAATTTATTCCTGACACAAAGCTGAATTTTCAGCAGCATCTTCTACTCCAGTCTTCAGTGTCACATGATCCTTCAGAAATCATTCTAATATGCTGATTTTCTGCTCAAGAAATATTTACTATTATCAATGTTGAAAGTGGTTCTGCTGCCTAATATTTTTGTGGAAGCAGTGATAATTTTTTTTCCCAGGCATTTTGATGAATAGTTTAAAAGAACAGCATTTATTTGAAATATAAATCTTCTGTAACATAAATGTATTTACTGTTACTTTTGATCAATTTAGTGCACCCTTAGTTTACAAAACCATTCATTTTTTTAATTAATAAAAAAATCTTGACCCCCCAAGACATAAACTAATGTCAATTTAAGGAATTGTAATAACTGTAAATTATAATTGAAGAGATAGATTTACCCGACCTCCGTGGCCCAGCATGACCCAATCTATTGGCTGGATTAGGACAGATGCCACTTGATCACCTCTTAATGAAAACCAGGCTTGAGGCTTGACTCGCGTCACTTTGATTGGCTAAATTATCATGATGTCTGTCATCAGTCTCATGAGGAATCTCTCTCTGATCTGCACACAAACACACAAGCACACACTAGAGCCTGTGGCTCTGAGGACATCAGTGCAATATCCATGTTTAAAAAGGAATAGCTCTCCTAAAAAAATCTACATTTTATCATCTTTTACTTATTTGATACCCTTGATTTTATTTTATCTTTTGAAAACATTGATTTACTTAAAAGCGAAGCTTAAAGAATGTGATTAGGAATTTATTCTATTAATATTTTTAGAATTGAAACTCAAAGTTCATGACATAGAAGGACAAGCATTGCACTTATGCCTTAACTTCTGACCTGTTTAAACAGTCCACCCCAATGCTTTCTCTTGGTCATAACTGGAGATGACACATGCTCTTCTTTCCTTCCTCCTCATCACATCTCTATGCGTCTCATCTTTTGCAGAGGGCAGGCCGGAACTAATTAACGTCTGTCTCTAAGAAGAGAGTCTAGTGCTCTTCATCATGAAAGGGCAGCGAAGAGCTGTGGGTCACAGCCTAACATCACCACAATAAGAGAAATACCTCAGAGAAACACACACATGCACTTCATTCAAACGACCCATCGGCTGTTGCTAAAATAAAACCTGCAAGAGTAGTCTATTCCAGTGTCCAGTGTTCAGTGACCTTGCATTTAAGTTAAAAGCTTGAAGGGGGGTAAAAACACAGTGAGAAAAAATACAAGTAACTTGAATGATTTAGGTTGAGTTGAAATAATAAAAAGGCAGCATATAAAAAATAATTTTAGAATTTTAAAATAACTTTTGTATAAATAGTAAATGCAGTTCTTTTGAAGTTTCTATCCATCAAAGAATCCCAGAAAAAAAAAAGTATCAGTTTCCACAAACATTAAACAGCACATGTGTTTTCAACATTTATAATGCAGCAAATCAGCATATGAGAATCATTTCTGAAGGATCATGTGACACCGAAGACTGGAGTAATGATTCTGAATTAATTACATTTTAAAATATATTCAAATAAAAATATTAATTTGAAATTGTAATAATAGTTTCAGAATATTCAGATTTTAACAGTATTTTGAAACACACAAATGCAGAACAAGCTGAAATAGGGACGTTTTTGCAGCATAAGAAAAGGCAACTCAATACTACAAGGTTGCTAAAAGGATGGCGTGGGTGCAAAGCTTATTGCCTTATGTTCTCTTTTGGCCTCTCTTACTAACCAAGGCTTGAATCAATTAGCCGTTAACACATTGGCTGCTTAACATTAATTGACTGGGTCTGAGATGGGCTGAGTGCTTCTTGATTAGTTTTTAAATGCTTGGATGATATTAAACCACATGTTCAGGGGAATCATACTGATTTAAGCACACGATCATTACTTTGCCTGCTTTTTCCCAAATAACTATGATAAAATGATTAATTGTGGGTCTTTTCTCACCGTGGCCAGTGTTGTGCAGGTGGAACGCTTGCAACAAGACTGATTTTCCATTGCCGGAGTGGAACCAAAGGGTATTTCTCGGCAAATTCTTAAGACTTTAAAGGTGGGTGATCTATCAGAGCGAGCAGCCTGCTTTTAACCTGGTTACACGGCATGACCTGAGACAGCCTATAATTGAAAACAAGCCAAAAAAAAGTTTGTCATCACAAATAAAATTTGACACAGAGCACCACAGGTTGGGAAAAACCACATCTTAACGTACAATGCCTGAGATGTGTACCTTTGGTGCCTTAAATGAGGTCAGCATGACCCAGGAACGAGATGAAATCATTTAGACAACCCCTCTCAGAGGAGTACAGGTGGCACAGCATATAATTTAATATTTAGGGCAATGGTCGGCAACAGCGGCCCCATGCCAAAACAGTTATTAACAATTTATTCAAATCTCTTTTGAATAAGCACTTGCCGTTCACTTTTACTTTCGATTTCCAGATCATGGGGACTCTGTGTAAAGAATCTTATGATATAACACCATGTCCTATGCAATGCCAGGGAAAGCAATAAAAGGAGTTTTTGCCTTAACTAGCGCTGACGGCGACACACAATGTTTACATTTCATAAATGGTTTCTATTTCTGCAGTGTCGCGGCTGGAACAACAACACAAACTGTGACAGTTATAATCTCAGGTACTGATGATGTGCTTTGTTCAATGTTAAAAGTGTCTAATGTGAGTTTGAAGTTCATTTTACGTGACATTTATAACTATACTGAAAGCAGCAACAGATAGTTTACCTCAGATTTTGAAAATAAATTGAAGTAAACTTGTTAAAACCAAGAACCAACAAGTGTTCCCTTTCGAGGGTACAATGGTGTTCGTGTGTTGTTTACAGTGTTAAAGAGTTGGATTCTCATGCTAAACATTGCCAAAGTTTAAAAGAATTTCTGTGCCAAAATCTTACTTCCAGGTTGGTACAACTTTCGGCTGTTTTTTTTTTCAATCGTAAATCTAATGACGTAGACGCTGGTGGAACTCCTTATATGAGCATTTCTCCTGGAAAAGCGCATGCCCATCAACGCGCTTCATCGGGAAATCGTCGGCAGCGCTGCATAGGATTTGTTTGAGAATGTCTCCAGATAAGTGTGTTTTGGATGTGAGGGAAAGTTTACTGTGTTCAGCTTCTCAAAGAACCCAGTGTTATGCAAACAGTGGATGCAGTTTGTTTTTCCGGGACAGCAGCGGAGTGTAGCAAGTGCATTTGTGTATTTACTGTCATTTCAGAATGTTTTATAAACAAGGCCCAGGTCGAAGCTGGATTTGCACATGGTTTGCTATTAAAACATGGAGCGGTCCCAGTGATAAAAGATCCCATTCATGTAAGTACAACTGCATCAGATTTCTGTCTTTTGTTGGAAATCAGCTTGACTCTATAGCTCCGCCCACAACACGCCTCCAGGAGCTCAGATTTTTCCGGAGAGAATCTGAAAGCTGTATTTTTCTTTTATAAATATGATAAAACTAAAGACTTTTTGGAGATATTAAGGATGCAGTACTACTCTATAGGTACTCAAGATTAACATGAGATTAGGTGAAACTGTGTATGTTATGTACTCTTTAAAGGAATTTGATTCCAAGCTTGAGCCCTGCCTCTAGGTCAGACTTCGAGTAGCCTTGTCCTTGCAGGTAAGTCTAGGTATGCGGCTCAGGCCTTTGGCTGAAGGGACTAAGTCACAGACAGCCGATGGACATCATTGGGGCAGCTCCCTCACTTTGAATGGTGGGCAGAGCCGGTACTTAGTGCTCGCCCTAATATTTAGCCTGCACTGCCTTCAACATGTCAGCGTAGGTATTCTGGTTCCCCATAGCAGCCTCTAGAGGGCGCAGTTTGATGTTCCCTCGAAAGGGAACGTCTCAGGTTATGCATGTAACCATGGTTCCCTGAGAAGGAAATGAGACACTGTGTCCTCTAGGACTTGACGCCATGCTTCGTCATTAGCTTCAGACGAAGGCTGTCGCCGGCCAATACTGTACGGCTTCAGACACAGGTCATGAAGGAGACATTCCCCATAGAGGCCCCTAGAGGACGCAGTGTCTCATTCCCTTCTTAGGGAACCATGGTTACATTCGTAACCTGAGACGTTTTCCATGACAATTTTCCCTCTTCACTAAGTTTTGTCAATTATTTTGTTTATTGGTCTAATTGTTGTTTCAGGTTTCTGTTTCTAATTAACCTTACATTGGATTAGTCAATTAATTCTCTTGTGCTTCGTTCCCACCCTTCTGAATTATGTTGCATTGATAAGGAGTTATCACAAACTAAGACTGTTTAGTTGTGCTATCTTACAATCAATACATAGAAAATGTAAGTTAAAGTGTTGCCTATGTAAGCAGTTAAAACTTGAATTGGCAACAAGGACTTAAAATGCATGGAAAGAGTCTTAAAAAGGTATTAAATTTAACTCCATGATTCCTGTATATAGACAACTTGGGGCCAATAATTATAAAAAAAAAAATGTTTAAATTTACCCTTTGGGAAGCTATAATGGGGTTGTTTATAAAAGGGGGCTGTCCAAATTTACCCCGAATCCTATAAAGCCTAAAGGATAACTCAAAACTTCACGAAACCTGGTGAGCACATGTGATTGCACATGTGATTGTAAACAAAGTTTTAAGGAGATCGGACCACAGCTGGTGCCATAACAGTCATAAACATTACAAAACATAATATTTGTATGGTAAATTACCAGTATTTTCAAAAAAATGGCTTGCTACATAATGACTTTTATCATATTTATCAAATTTTCAGCATCATTATTTCAGTCTTCAGCGCCACATGATCCTTCAGAAATCATTCTAATGTGCTGAACAATACAAATTCTTTCCAAAGACATTTTAAAAGACTAAATTATTACAAACGTTTGACCAGTATTTACAGTATAGTGAGGTCCAAACAATACAATAGTACTTTGAATAAGTTTGAATAATTAAAGAAAGTAATCATTTCATGACTTTCTAATAAAACGTCTCTCAAATAGTGCTGGATCTGGTTTTGCACAAAGCTCTGTGTGGTTATAAAGTGTCACTTATTTGATCAATGCCACATATAAACCCACAATATCAATAAACACATAATGTCTCTACAGTATGTTGAATGTGTGAATACGGCAGGGCAGCAGCAGAATAAATCAAACAAACTAGATGGGTCTAATCCTACTATTACCAGATCGGCAGTGACCTTGTTCACAGATGGAGGCCTGTGTATTCACTGTCTGTGCTTGTTCTCTTTCCAGGAAACAATCTGTGGTGACGTTGCCAACAGCCAGTGATAAAGTGGGCTATCAGGCCCAGTGGGCTTCTACGCTTGTTTGGAAATCTCTGTCTCTGTGTGTATTTCCCCTACCGGCGAAGGAAGCAGATGCTTGGACACATAATGATCATGCTATGACAAGCGTGTCTCTATAATGATGCAGGCCAGAAGAATGAGGACAGTGTCCTGTCTGTGTCTGTACAACAAAATAGAGCATATTTTGAAATTCTTGTTTATCATACAGGATATTACACATTCAATTATGTACTCACCTTTTTTTGTTGTTTCAAACCACAAGTACTTTATTTCTTCTGTGGAACACAAAAAAGTATGTAGAGCAACATGTAACAAAAGTGGAGAGTGATTTAAACTGTTAAGCTTTTAAAAAGACAGCATTCAGCGTCATCTGAAGCCAAACATTACCTTTAAGTGGAATAGACAAAAAATGTAAAATATTTGTACAATGTTAAATAACTGTTGTCTAATTTAATTTAATTTAATTTAATTTAATTTATTCAAATGTAATTTAATAAGCTAAATTTTCAGCATCATTACTGTGTCACATGATTCAAAAACTGGTAGTATATATTTATATATATAATTTTCATTTATTTATTTAATTATTAGTATTAGTATTAGTAAGTTCAAAAGAACAGCATTTATTTGAAATAGAAAGTCATATTTTAAATGCATTTACTGTCATTATTTAATGCATTGTTGTTGAATTAAAAAGTATATAATTTCATATTATTATTATGACTGACCCCAATTTTTTGAAAGTTATTGTGCTTTTATGATGCCTTAGAACATGAGGCTGAAAAAATACTAACAAAATGTCTTTTTTTTTGGTCTAAACTATTCCTTTTGGTACAAACTGTATTCATAGAAATAAGGTTTATAGGTGTATATCAATATTCTGGAAAGTTTCTGAATAGAAAATGTGACAAATAATAGTTATTGAGAACTAAAACCAGATGAACTTACCCACAAGATACACTGTCATTCAAAAGTTTGGGATCAGCAAGATTTTTAATGTTTTTAAAAGAAGTCTGTTATGATCATCAAAGTTCCATTTATTTGATGAAAACTAATATTATAAAATATTTTTGCAAATGAAAAGTTTTCTATTTTAAAATCATTACAAATAAAATGTATTTCTGTTATGCAAAGCTGAATTTTCAGCATCATACTCCAGTCTTCAGTGTCACATGATCCTTCAGAAATCATTCTAATATGCTAATTTATTATCAACGTTGGAAACAGTTGTGCTGCTTAATATTTTTTTTAGAACTTTGATGCTTTTTTTCAGGATTCTTTTTTAAGTTAAAAAGAACAGCATTTATTTAAAATATAAATGTTTCTAACAATATAAGTCTTTACCATCACTTTTCCTCAATTTAGCAAGTCCTTGCTGAATAAAAGTATTATTATTATTTTTTTTTTCAAAAAAAAAAAAGAAAGAAAACATTACTGACACCAGACTTTTAACAGTGGTAGTCTATATTGTTACAAAAGATTTCTATTGCAAATAGAAATGTTCTGTTTAATGTTTTATTCATCAAAGTAACCTGAAATAAGTATCGCAGGTTCCAAAACAAATAAATCAATATTGATGTGTTTCTTGAGCAGTAAATCAGAATGATTTCTGAAGGATCGTGTGACGCTGAAGATTAGAGTAATGATGCTAAAAATTCAGCTTTGCACCACAGGAATAAATTACATTTTAAAGTATATTTAAATAGAAAACCACTATTTTAAATTGCAATAATGATTCACAATATTACTGTTTTTTCTATATTTTTAATCCTATAAATGCAGCCTTGATAAGCAGAAAACACTTATTGATTCCAAACTTTTGAACGGCAGTGTGCTTTAGGTTCAAAATCAGGTTCACAAAACCCTTACAGCTGACATTGTTAATTATTTTACTACAAGGCACTCAACACACTGTTAACAGTGTGATATGTGCGTTTCTCCTGCCTCCAGCGACCCATGTGATATAGTAATTGAGCATTTGACAAGGAGCTTGTGACCAGTTGCCATGGCAAAGGAAACCAAAAACAAAAAATAAACATGACCAACCCAGCAAATAAGGCTTTCCCTCGCTCGTTTATCTATCCACAGGTCAATACAATAACGACACCAGGAAACACCATGGCCGACAATCTCATCACTCACTCCAAACCTCAGAGAGAAATAGAACATTGAGAGGTGCAATTACCCAGCACTCCGTCTCAATAGGACATCGCCACTTCACTGGACCACACTCCAAACAGAATAAACATTTGATTTGTTTGTTGAACATGACTCTAGTGGTCCTCGCTGTTAAATGGAGCAGTCTGAACGACCTATGAGACACTGAGGCCAATTTTCCCGGCCTCAGCCTTCAAATCGGACAACAGATCGGTTTTCTGCTGATTGGTTGGCATTCAGAGAGACGGAACCCTGGGTTTATTGGGCTACATGCTGTGAATACACAGAACATGTCAGACACAACATGTCACTGAAATAGATGGGCTTTTCACTCCCCTATTAAAAGAAATAAAGGATAAGGCTTAGAGTTCACACAGATGAAATGCTGCCATTATTTACTCACCCTCTTGTCTTTCAAAACCTGTATGCTGTTATTTTTTCCTGGGGAACAAAAAAATTGATACAAATATTTGAAGGAACTCTTCTCCAAGAACAGTTTGAGAAACAGCAGAATTTTTGAGACACCGCATTTCTAAAGCAGTTTTTTAGAAAATTCTATCTGAACCCATCTGATTGGTTTGAATAAGTAACACTGTGTTGTCTCACCTATACCTCTGTATCTCTTCTGAGCAGGTGAACTTTGTATTTGTGTATATCTAGGGGATGGATTAGTTTTGTTAATAGCAAGATATAATAATATAATAATGTAAGATATTAAAAAGAGTCATTATTAAAAAACAAGAGTAATTTTTTCACTGCTGTTTTTATTATTTGACAACACAGAAGAGAATATAGGAAAATATAACTTAATTCATTTGTGTTTCCAGCTCATTAAATTTCATATACACACATAAAAAAAAAAAAAAAAAAAAAGTATACTGAATTTATCCAAAGTTATGTTAATCCTGAATCAGTAAGAACTGCACCTCTTTATTCATGTCCTCTTAAGGTAAAAAATAACAACAACATACAACTGACATATACAGGTGCATCTCAATAAATTAGAATGTCATGGAAAAGTTCATTTATTTCAGCAATTCAACTCAAATTGTGAAACTCTTGTATTAAATAAATTCAATTCACACAGACTGAAGTAGTTTAAGTCTTTGGTTCTTTTAATTGTGATGATTTTGGCTCATATTTAACAAAAACCCACCAATCTCAACAAATTAGAATACTTCATAAGACCAATAAAAAACATTTTTAGTGAATTGTTGGCCTTCTGGAAAATATGTTAATTTACTGTATATGTACTCAATACTTGATAGGGGCTCCTTTTGCCTTAAATTACTGCCTCAGTTGCATTTTTTGGTCTCTTGTTTCTCATTTTCCTCTTGACAATACCCCATAGCTTCAGGTCTGGTAAGTTTGCTGGCCAGCCAGGCACACCAACAGCATGGTCATTTAAATAACTTTTGGTGCTTTTGTCAGTGTGGGCAGGTACCACATCCTGCTGGAAAATGAAATCAGCCTCTTTAAAAAGCTGGTCAGCAGAAGGAAGCATAACATTTCTTGGTAAACGGGTGCAGTGACTTTGGTTTTCAAAAAACACAGTGGACCAACACCAGCAGATGATATTGCACCCCAAACCATCACAGACTGTGGAAACTTAACACTGGACTTCAAGCAACTTGGGCTATGAGCTTCTCACCCTTCCTCCAGACTCTAGGACCTTGGTTTCCAAATGAAATACAAAACTTGCTCTCATCTGAAAAGAGGACTTTGGAGCACTGGGCAACAGTCTAGTTCTTCTTCTCCTTAGTAAAGGTAAGACGCCTCTGACGTTGTCTGTGGTTCAGGAGTGGCTTAACAAGAGGAATACGACAACTGTAGACAATGACACGTCTGTGTGTGGTGGCTCTTGATGCCTTGACCCTAGCCTCAGTCCATTCCTTGTGAAGTTCACCCAAATTCTTGAATTGATTTTGCTTGACAAGCCTCTCAAGACTGCGGGTCTCTCATTGGTTGTGCATCTTTTTCCTTCCACTCAACTCTCTGTTAACATGCTTGGATACAGCACTCTGTGAACAACCAGCTTCCTTGGCATTGAATGTTTGTGGCTTACTCTCCTTGTGAAGGGTGTCAATGATTGTCTTCTGGATAACTGTCAGATCAGCAGTCTTCCCCATGATTGTGTAGCCTAGTGAACCAAACTGAGACACCATTTGGAAGGCTCAGGAATCCTTTGCAGGTGTTTTGAGTTGATTAGCTGATTGGCATGTCACCATATTCTAATTTGTTGAGATGTGAATTGGTGGGTTTTTGTTAAATTTGAGCCAAAATCATCACAATTAAAAGAACCAATGACTTAAACTACTTCAGTCTGTGTGCATTGAATTTAATATACGATTTCACAGTTTGAGCTGAAAATAGAATAGTGTTAGAGGCCTTCTTTTATTTTATTTTTTTGCTTTTTTGTTAACTGTATAGAGAGAAGCTAGAGTTATTTTTTTTAAAAAAGAAAACAAGCAGTAAGTAAATGAATAGAGTATAAGTCTAAAAGGGCTTTTTTCCCATTTTTTTAAAGAATAGAATTAGAAAAGAAGGTGCTACAGTTCAAGGGTCAAATAAAGATGGAAAACATGTTTTTAGCTGATTCTTGAAGATGGCTAAGGACTGTTCGGAGTGAGCTCGGCATGCACCAGGAGGGTACATTTTATGTGAAAGTCTGTGAATGTGACTTATTAATTGTATGACCTAATTCAGATGTGGCCAAATTACAACAACAACATACACATATATTTACTTGTTTGATCAAAATTATTGCTAGGGACAATTTAGTAGTCACTGAATATTGGTACACTGTAAAAAAAAAAATCGTAAAATAATGGTCAAATGACTGGCAGCTACGGCTGCCAAATAAAAACCATAAAATTACAGCAAAACATCCTAATTAAAATAAAGTGCAAAAACTATAATTTTACAGAAATGTTCATTAAAGGTTTTACAGGGGAAAAAAATTATTTTACAATTTCCCCTCTTGTTTCAATTACATTCTTTTACTTTAATTTTACGGTTTTTGTTTGGCAGCCATAGCTGCCAGTCATTTGACCGTTTTTTTACAAGACTTTTTTACAGTGTAGGGGCATTCCTTAATGTCCCTACTAAATTATATGCCCTTGATTCATTCACACAGACTATGAAGGATTCATATTTAAATAGTCATTTTGTGGCTTAATATTTACAGATCCCAGTCAATATCGTGATCTAATTTAAGTGTAATGACCTACTTTTGATTTATTCAACCAAAATTTGATAAATTCTGCGAAATGAAAAAAGCTGGTGATACTGAGTAAATGCTCTCGACACATATTATACGTCCATCAAATACTTTTACTTCAAACTCATTAAAATCCCACCCTCAGTCCAATCAGAAGTACTGATACTTACATAGAAAGCTATACATCAGACCCTGATAAAATGCATTTTTTAAAGAAAGATGTCAGATGGATTTAGAGGCTTTTGCATCTGAACTCTTCAAATAATAATAAAAAAATATATGTTCATTTTGGGTTCCTTTTTAGAGACTAGTGTCCAGGAGAAATTCTGCACTAGTAGCTTGACCCAGCCTCACACTCTTTTGTATTCAGCACTGGCAATACACTCGCTGTTTGAGACTTACTCGCTTTAGTAGCAGGCCACTTTTTTCTAGTGCCAATTAAAATGAAAGAGTAGCGCCGGACAGTTCTCCACACTTCCACCTTTGTATTGTTTCCTGGCACTCTCATTCATTTAGCAGCTGAATAAATGGAGAAGGAAGAGTGACTTTCTGGTTTCTAATGTGCAAACGCCTCATTTGTGTAATTGTGTCATGCTTGCATTAGCATGGGACTTCAGGTGCCTAATTGCTCTGCTTTAATATTGCAGCGGGCGCTCATTTCCTCACAGCGATGGCCGCTAGATCTATTGACCGACCTCGGGAATGAAGGAGAAACAGAAAGACGCTGTAAAAGAAACTTTCGAAGCCCAGGAGTACAAATATAGAGAAATGACAAGTAGAGTCTTGTTCAGTTTGTCAACTCGGAGCTTCTAAGAGTGAGTCCATTTTTTTTAAAGTGATACTTTACCACCAAGCAAACAATGCAACACACACAATTCCAAGTACATATCACTCTTATCAGTGCACAGCTGAGAGGATGTGGGCGATAAAGTCAAGGGTGGTTACGGTGGAGTGCAGACCAGCGCGCAGAGGATTCATCAGAAGGCGTCGGCAGAAATGAGCTGCTCTCTGTGAGCAAAATAAAGGAGCAGTCAAGTGTTTCCTCGGAAATTGAGTGCTGAGAGAGTAAGTATGTATCAGTTTATCAGAAGGCTAATGAAGCTAATACATTCTCCATTATTAAGACTGTATGACCTGAGGGGCTTTTGTAAAACAAACTGAGATGACATGAAGGAAGAGGATTAGAATAATTAACATAAATGACTCAATCTGCAAAAAAAAACCTTCGGCAATGGTGTATTACTGTTCTCGCTACTAGACCTACACCTGTTGCCTAGCAAATGGATTCAATATTTTTAGCAGGTATCTGGCAGAAAATATCATGCTCAGTTTTTAATCCGGGTTGAAATCATCCTCATCAAAGCAATCAGAAGTAGATAGATAGCAGAAGATTTTTTCTGCTTTTTGAACAAGTTTCTTCTCAAGCCTGCATTTATTTGATCCAATGTACAGAAAAAACGTAAAATTTTAAAATATATTTACTATTTAAAATAACTGTTTTCTATTTGAATATATTTTAAAATTTTCTTTTTTACAATGATCAAATCTATATTTTCAGCACCATTACTCCAGCCTTCAGTATCACATGATCCTTCAGAAATCATGCTTATTTGCTGTTTAAGAAACATTTATTATTATTATTTTATTATAAAAGAATTGAGAATTTTTTTTTCAAGATGATTTGTTTTTTTTTAATTTGATAGCATTTATCTGAAATAAAAAGCTTTTTTAATAAAATATTTTTTTTTTTATTATTATTTAGCAGGGATGCTTTAAATTGATAAATCAATCAAAAGTGATGATAAAGTTCTCACTGTAACAACTGAATTCACTCTAATAACCAAATTGTATCTTATGATTATGTTTTGATTGCTAAACATCCCCCACCTTTTTTTTTTTTTTTTTCCCTTCTTTGCTTTATATCCTGTACTGTTTTAATGGAGTAGTTATGGTTGTATAGTTTGGTTATGTAAAAAATGTAAATATATATATATATATATATATATAAAGTGATGATAAAGACATTTATAATGTTATAAAATATCAGATAAATGCTGTTGTTTTGAACTTTCTATTCATCAAAGAAACCAGAAAAAAATCTACTCTGCTGTTTTCAACATAATAATTATACAAAAAGTGTTTTGAGCAGCAAATCAGAATATTAGAATGATTTCTAAAGGATCATGTAACTGACGTAATGATGCTAAATATTCAGCTTTGAAATCTTAGGAATTAATTACCGTTTTAAATATATTTTAAGTAAAAATAGTAAAAAAAAAAAATCTAAATTGTATTGTTTCTGATGTACTTTGGATCAAATAATTGCAGGCTTGGTGAGCAATTTAAAAAACATCAAAACTCTTACTGTTCAAAAACTTTTGACTGGTAGTGTATAAAGTCATAATGTACAACTTTTATGGCTGTCAACACCGAAACACTTGTTGCACAAATAACGATGCAGTTATGGTATCTACCAGCAGGGGTTAACTGGATAATGCTAACTAGCCAAACTCTGAGCTCATGAAGACAACAGGCCTGTCACCTGACTTTTCATTGTCACATGACATCAAATGCCCACCATGTTTGGAAGATGGAGTGTAGGTGAGTGTTTGATTCAGTTTGACTTTCAGCTCAAGACATCTAAAATCTCAAGCATGTGTAGTCTATGATAAACAAATGAGCAAATGATGTTAATATTGTGCAATTATGTAGCCTGGTATTTTATTTTTGCATTTGTTGTTGAGTTTTTAAGGAGTCATAGTTGGAGTTATGAGTGATATTCTTATCTTACTGTATCTTGCTTTGATAGATTGTTGTTTTTGGCTGGCAGCTTTTGAAATTGCAGATTTGTAATGTGAATTAGTGTTTATATTATACACACAAAAAGGACTGAACTGTAGTTTTTGTGTTTTGTTTCATTTAGGGATCCCACTCATATTCCTCAGGTATTTGTTTGTAAATTGGACTATGCTGGTTGCTCTGTATGTTTTTTCGCTTTTGCTTAAAAAAATAATCATAAGAACTCGTAAGAGTCAGTAGTTTATGGATCACACTAATCTCATTCTGTTTTTAAAAATGAGATCATAAGAGTCTCATAACAGTCAGTTGGACTATGCTGCTTGCTCTGTGTGTTTTCACGATGCGCCATCTATTAACATATTGGCAGCAAATGTAAACAATGCCACTGAACCGAATGAAACTTGCATATTTTGCTGATTATTGCTACTGAAAATGGTCAATTATTGTCATGTTTTGGGCTGTACTAATCAATCAAACTGGGAAAAACAGTTGGAGTACTATAGACTGACAAAAATGATAACAAATCAAGGACAAGAGTCCTAAAAACTGAGGAACAAAAGGCATTTGTGGTTGGCCAAACAGGATTTCCAAGGCAAGAATCTTGACAACATTTTGTTTGTTCTTATAATTTCTGGACAGATAGGTGAAATGTTAGGCTAGTATCTTAATTAATACTGCTTGTATGTATCTTTAGCACCTATTAACTTTAGTTTGTAAGGTTGAAAATGATCAAAGATTCCTGCTTTACTGTCCTAAACATATCTTCAGTAACAAAAGGGCCATTTGGCATTCCTGAAGACACAGAAGAGCTGATAGTGATCAAGGCTTGTAGGTCAAGATGTGTATACATTGGTGGTTTGCTAATTGTCACACCTTTACAGTGGGTAAAGCTGTGATTTGCTGATTGGTCAGTTTGAATGTCTCACATTTGGGTTTTGGTCACATGGTCAAGGAAGGGATAAAAGAAGACTGTAGCTGTTGCTCTATCTCTCTTTTCTTGGTCTGTTCTTTTTCTCTGCTCTTTTTTTTTTTTTACACACGTTTTTTCCATGGTTTAGACATCATAAATTAACAGGAAAAACGTATTCAGTAGTACATTAACCATGCAAACCATGCAGTTGTTTACATCCAAGTATCTCCAATATGGTTGTGCAAGTACGTGCAAACCCTCTATACTGGATCATAAGAGTTACATGAAGTGTTATACAAAAATATACAAGACTCATTGTTGATGCTTTTTTGCGAGAGGACAACACAATAGAAAGACTTCGAAAAAGAAAAACCATTGTTTTGAGGTATAGGCTACATGGTCATTCTGTCCAAGCATATTCAATTCAGACTGCCACTATACAGCTCAGAATTATTAGATTATTATTTCTTTTGCTATGACACTATAGCAGAAAATATGTATAATATGGAATATTTCTACTGTGAATAGTTTCTCTTTGGCTTAACTTGATGGTTTTCAGCTCATCTGAAAAGAATATTCCATGTCAGTCATAGTCTGTCAAAAGCTCATGTTTTTAATCTCAGTCAGTGCTCTGTTGGTCATCGGTCAGGCTCTTGAAGGAGAGGAGTGTGTTTTGTTGTTTTGTTTCCTCATTAGCAGGCCGAGCTGTGATTGTGACAGAACTGAGTCTGGCTGCAGGATGGAAGATTCACTCAGACAGAGACAAAAGGGCCTGCCAGTGTTTGATCTTATTGATTTATTTCAGAAGCATCTCAGAGTTTCTGTATAATACAACAATGACTGATTGTAAACACATACACTCGAGGAATAAAAACACATGTGCGAGGAAACTGAGCAAACACAAAAACATTCTTAGAAAAAAAAAAGATATTTCAAATGAATGTCTATGAACAGCATCCGTGGCATGTTGATTGCTACAGACTAATTCCAACCATGCTGCATATGGTCGTAACATTTTAAGGCATTGCAGGCATGTTCCTGATCTGTTTTTGTGTCTGTTGCAAATACAAAATTGTGTGTGTTCGGATAGAACAGGATGTGAACGGGACTTAAAGAGGACTTAAAGTTTACGCAAAAATAAACATTCTGGCATTTACTCTCGTTCAAATTGTTCCAAACATGTATGAATTTCTTTCTTCTGTTGAAATAAAATATGTTTTGAGGAATGAGGGTCATATAATATACACACATTATTTTTGTTTAGCAGAAGAAAGAAACTTATACAGATTTGGAACTTAATGGCAAGGAAATGAAGGCAGAATCTTCATTTTTGAGTGAACTACAGGTCCTTCTCAAAAAATTAGCATATTGTGATAAAGTTCATTATTTTCTGTAATGTACTGATAAACATTAGACTTTCATATATTTTAGATTCATTACACACAACTCGAAGTAGTTCAAGCCTTTTATTGTTTTAATATTGATGATTTTGGCATACAGCTCATGAAAACCCAAAATTCCTATCTCAAAAAAATAGCATATTTCATCCGACCAATAAAAGAAAAGTGTTTTTAATACAAAAAAAGTCAACCTTTAAATAATTATGTTCAGTTATGCACTCAATACTTGGTCGGGAATCCTTTTGCAGAAATGACTGCTTCAATGCGGCGTGGCATGGAGGCAATCAGCCTGTGGCACTGCTGAGGTGTTATGGAGGCCCAGGATGCTTCGATAGCGGCCTTAAGCTCATCCAGAGTGTTGGGTCTTGCGTCTCTCAACTTTCTCTTCACAATATCCCACAGATTCTCTATGGGGTTCAGGTCAGGAGAGTTGGCAGGCCAATTGAGCACAGTAATACCATGGTCAGTAAACCATTTACCAGTGGTTTTGGCACTGTGAGCAGGTGCCAGGTCGTGCTGAAAAATGAAATCTTCATCTCCATAAAGCTTTTCAGCAGATGGAAGCATGAAGTGCTCCAAAATCTCCTGATAGCTAGCTGCATTGACCCTGCCCTTGATAAAACACAGTGGACCAACACCAGCAGCTGACATGGCACCCCAGACCATCACTGACTGTGGGTACTTGACACTGGACTTCAGGCATTTTGGCATTTCCCTCTCCCCAGTCTTCCTCCAGACTCTGGCACCTTGATTTCCGAATGACATGCAAAATTTGCTTTCATCTGAAAAAAGTACTTTGGACCACTGAGCAACAGTCCAGTGCTGCTTCTCTGTAGCCCAGGTCAGGCGCTTCTGCCGCCGTTTCTGGTTCAAATGTGGCTTGACCTGGGGAATGCGGCACCTGTAGCCCATTTCCTGCACACGCCTGTACACGGTGGCTCTAGATGTTTCTACTCCAGACTCAGTCCACTGCTTCCGCAGGTCCCCCAAGGTCTGGAATCGGTCCTTCACCATCTTCCTCAGGGTCCGGTCACCTCTTCTCGTTGTGCAGCGTTTTCTGCCACACTTTTTCCTTCCCACAGACCTCTTGCTTGAGGCCTTGCCAATGATGGCCTTCTGGACAGCAGTCAGGTCGGCAGTCTTACCCATGATTGCGGTTTTGAGTAATGAACCAGGCTGGGAGTTTTTAAAAGCCTCAGGAATCTTTTGCAGGTATTTAGAGTTAATTAGTTGATTCAGATGATTAGGTTAATAGCTCGTTTAGAGAACCTTTTCATGATATGCTAATTTTTTGAGATAGGAATTTTGGGTTTTCATGAGCTGTATGCCAAAATCATCAATATTAAAACAATAAAAGGCTTAAACTACTTCGAGTTGTGTGTAATGAATCTAAAATATATGAAAGTCTAATGTTTATCAGTACATTACAGAAAATAATGAACTTTATCACAATATGCTAATTTTTTGAGAAGGACCTGTATGTCTTTGAATTTTATGAGCCTCAGAACGTAATGCACATTTTTGGATGAAACTCTAGTTCATTTATAGTTTCTGTATAGAGGGTTTGTACTTAATAGGGATGGGATGATTCGCTACTATCACGATACTTGTTGTATTTATTGTGATTTTTCTTTGTTTATTAATAACTAGTCAGTGGAAAATACTTGATTGTATCCTTAAAGAGATGATGAGTCATATTAACAAAAACAATGCGTCACATCTTTCTGAATTTTAATTTCAGGAGCATGCACATACATACAGTGTATATTTTAAAGTACCTTTAACTATAAAACTTTCAAGTAAAAGAAACCTGAACTTGCACATGAATATAATAGTCAAATGTTGAGAAAATACTTTCTGAAATGAAATGAAATAAACTTTGCAAACCATTTTAGACATGTTAGAGAATTCTGGGCAGAATTTGAACGATTCTCACTAGATCTTGCAGCAACCATTTTCATTGTGCGGCGAATTCAAACACTTCGCACTGGATCTCGCAGCACTGTGTGCAGTAAGGCACCGAACACACCGAACACACTTTTTATGTCTGAAAACGTGAGACGCATCAAACTGTGACCTTTTTAAAAAAAAAAGCAGCAGTTTTTTATGTTGCTAGAAAACGGTCAAAACAACAGCCCCATCAGTCGAATCAAAGGATTATAACATGAGTGCTCTAAAATCTTTGGGTTTTGATGTTAAGTAAACTTATATTAGCTAAAACTTAAAAAAAATAATAACAATAATACAGCTCTGGGTAACCCACGACAGGCACAAAAAGTTTATCCTCCATTTTCTCCAGTTTATCCATTGCAGTCTCCAGACTTTCTAAGCAACAGTAAACTTTCGTCAATACAATGGAAAGGCCCACCTCTCCTTTCATTCGATTGGAAAACGGAAGAAAAACGCGATGACGTTGAGCGTTTTTCTGCTCAGAATTGCTTTTTTTTTTCAACTTCAACTTTGGCCTTTAATTCTCTGCCAGCAGGTGGCGCTTTTCACTATGAATATAGCTGTTTCCTCGGTAACCGCAGAAAACAAAGCAGAGCACCTGACTCTGAAACTTGCTGATATTTAATCAGTTAAACAATGGACCTTTTTCACATTTCTGGGTTTTGCGATAACCAAATCCATCATAGTTGGGTTAACTATGAAAGCAGTGAATTGGAAACTACCACAAATATATTTTTTACATTCCGCTCAAATAGCAAAAGAAAAACTCCACAATAGTTTTTTCGCAACTTTCAAAAAGAGGAAAAAAATTGAGAGAGACTGATAACGGCAATCAGAAGAGGGAACGATGAATTTAGGTCTCTCCCATAGATGCTGCATTAGAAACACCCTTGCATTAGCATTAATTCGTTTTTGTAATTTGAAGCATGAGTGATATAATACAAAGTACAATGTCATAAATGTTTATAAATTTTTTTTATTTTTTTTTTTTATTTTTGAGGATTTACGATGCTGATGACCATTGAAACACATCATCACAGTCCTGTGAAAAGGGTCCATATTCAACCTTGAAATACACTGATGTGATTATTCATATAATGAAGTTTGGGCTATACAAATTACAGGTGTTTTACCAGAGGCGAATGTAGGAAACAAATAAAATAAGCCCAGTGGGATTTTTTTTTTTTTTTTTTAATACAAAGATTAAAAATACGGGAAAATATTTAAACGGGATGATAGCGGGATACAATATTAAAATACGGGAGAATCCTGGGAAAAACGGAAGGGTTGACTGATCTGAAAATATATGGAAGCTGTTAAATCATATAGAGAAGGACTTAGTAAGCCATAAAGAGTGCAATATTTTGACAAGCTAAATTGAATAGGTGGTAAAGATATATGTACAAGCAGTATTAATTAAGATATTAGCTTAATATTTCACCCATGGGTCTAACTCAATCCGACATGACATCATAATCACATGGCACAGCCGATTGGTTCTCTCCTGTATCAGTAGCCAATGAGCTCACTGCTCAACATTCAAATACGTAACAAGTCCTAGATGTAGCAGTTTGCAGCATGCTTCAGAAACCCTTCACCTTCCCCAGCTCCACCTGTGTAGATCTGCTATTTTTTACATGCTTACAGCAGCATGTTTTAAATGTATTGGCAGGAGCAAGTGTAGCAGATCTATTCTGCCAAGACCAAATACATTAACATTGTCATGTACATTACCATGCCAATCCATTAGAGAGTTGTCATGACAGAAATGTTGTTAAGATTCTTGCCCTGGGAGTCCTGGTTCAGTTCATTTGGCCAGCTACAAATGCCTTTTGTTCCTCAGACAGTTTTTTGCACTCCCTGTTTTTTGAGTCTACAGTTTTTCCTGGTATGACCAATTAGTACAGCCCAAAACATGACAATAATTGATCATTTTTAGCAATAATAATCAGCAAAATATGCGAGGTTCATTCGGTTCAGTGGCCAATATGACGCGTTGTGAAAACACTCTATAGCAAATATGCCTTTTATGATTTATAAAATGCGTTTTACTTCATGGACTTTCATATATAAAGTTCACACTAGTCATATTGGTTTTACAGACTTACCATTGCATTATAATTTTAGATTTATTCTTCAAAATGTCAATATTCTCTCTCTTTCTCTCTCAAAAACAGCCAACAAAGCATTATTTTATCTTTACTGTTATTAATCTCTTCCTCTGTTTCTCCGCTTTCATTTAATGTGCTTCATTTGCCGCGCCAATAATTGCACATTTGCATTGCCAAAGCACCTTCAATAGTGCAAAAAATGCACATACAATTAGGAAAGCAGACAATATACAAAGCAATTTCAAAAACTGACCTTTTCTCTTTCTCTCTGTGATTCAAACGCATAGTTCAACGATTACAAATCGCTTTTCAGCAATTTTAATTGGCCTGAGAGTCCAAAAAGTCCAAAAAGGCAGTTTAATAAGATACAGGCCCTTAACCAGAGCCAAATGAGTCATTGATTGCCCTGAAAAGAAAAGTCTGGCCACAGGAATAACTTTTACATTCCAATTACAATAAAAGTGTAACAGTGTTGATTTTAGGATTATATATTTTTTTCCCCTCCATATTTCTCAGTAGGGAATAATATTCATTTGAGAAAGCACTAAAAATTCCTTCTGAATTGATTCCGATTTATCTCAGAAATGTGACTCGAGCAGATACTGATCTCACAGCTCTGCTGTTTTTCTTGCTCTTCTTTGCCTGTTATGATGATAACGGGAGCACGCGTGACGTTTCCGGGCCTCTTAGCCCTCAGGTGAAGTGACACGCTGGTAAACACCTGCGTCCTGGTGGGGCTGATGTGATCAGCGTGCGTGTGACGCTCGGCTCGTTGGCCTGTAGATAATGGGAATACGCAAAGGTGTAAATGAGCTCTGTGCTCGGCTGACAGGGTCTTTATGGATGGCCGCCCGCTATCGCACGCCTAAGAGGCAGATCCATTTCTGACGGCCATTAGAGTGTCGCCCCGGCACAGGCCCGCTGACGCTTCGCGAAGATCCAATTTAACACGGCGCACCCGTTCACGTCCCAATAACATCAGCTCTCATCCTGTGGGTGGCCGTCATAAGCAGATATCATTGTGCTTATCAGGATGAGACGGGTCTAGAATATGTGAGGTGGATTTATGTAGCTTTTGTTCAGTGATGGAAGCTGGGAAGGCCTGAATTTCAGTCATATCGTGCTGTTCCTTCTGAAGACAGCGGACAATTTAGAAGTTAAATTTAACATGAAATCAAAATTGACCTATTTTGGTATGAAAAGCCCACTTTTCAAAATCCAATCTAGTCCTTTTTTCAGTGAATATCCCATAAAACATCATATTACTAAAGTAAAATGATGTGACTTTAAAATAAATGTTGGAATAGTAATATCACAGTTAACCTGTTCTTTTGTGCAAATTAATCTCTCACTATTCAAAGATTTTTTTTAAGCTGGTAATACAATCAATCAGGTCACTGTGCACTGGTGCAAAAAGATAAAGTCGAATAAATCTCCAAGATGTGAAATTTGATGTGCGTGCTCATCAAATATGTTTAAAGACTTTTGTATCCTTGCCATCTTACAAAGGCTGCACAAAAAGATGAGAAAATGTTGCATTTGTCATCTTGACCTGGTCTTATTCCCCCTTTTTCTCTTCTTTACTTTCTATTAGATGTCTGTTAATAATATTAGCAGGTGGTAGCATCTGTAATACGATAAAGATGACTCTGAGCTGCCATCTCCGCTGGGGGAAAGATGTCATTTAGCACTGACAATCATGTGTGGGCAGGCCTGTGATTTTAATATGGACAGCAGAGCTTATGAGAGCAAATATTTATGGTGATTGGGGTAAGGCCACATGGGAAGGTGTATTATAAACAGGCAATTTCGGATTAAATCTATGTACAAATAGTCTATCTGCCTTTATTGTATGTTAATACTCCTGGTGCATTTTAATACTTTAGTGAATATATAATTGGAGGGGGTTTATGACTTTAATTGAAAAGGTAATAATTAATACATTTATGAAAATGTTAAATGAAATTAAAATGCATCCATTTTTCTTTATATCTCCTGTTGCTTCTGATGAAAAGTTTGCTCTTTGACATGCAGTCAGTTTCGGCAGGCCTCATTGTGACATTAGAGCTTGTAACCGTGGTGACAGGCCCCGGATCACTCTGAGGAGAGGAAGTGAGGGCTGACATGCTGTTCGGAGCGCGCTCAGTGTTGAGCGCTGAATGTGGAAAAAGCACATGCATATTTTATAGATGTCAGCACTTATTTAGGATCAGATTAAGAAGGGAAAGACAGAGTGGAGGATGAGGACAGAAGGGAATGTTGAGTGGGAGACGCTGGAAATACAGTGTAACTAAATTTTTTACATTTTCTCAAGAAAATATGAGCAGCTCTTGGCTGTGTAAAATTTACCATGATGAAGTGCTTCTTAGAGTGATCTGTGCAGTTGCCAGGGTCTTCTGAATGGTTGCTAGGTGGCTCTTTTAAAAGTGATAACATCCCTTTTCTTAGCAAGACCATTGATTTGAACACTAAGCAGGTCTCATACCATAGTCAAGCTAGTGTTTACAGTAACATTTGAAGGTTTTATACATTTATTTGAACAGACATACAATAAAAACAGAAATATTATTATTATACTTACTGAAATGCTATTTAAGCTTATAATTCTTCTTCTTTTTAGACTAAATTTCCAAATGCTACTCATCCTAGAGCTTTTAAGCTACATTCACCAAACTCGGCCCAGACTGTTCTGACTTGGGTTGCTATATCTTTTCTACCTGATCAGACTCATGGTTTTCCTAAATATGATGATTAAAATTTGGTTTTAGTTGGTTTTAACTAGTTTTAGCTGTTTTTGTTATATCAACTGGTTTTAGCTGGCTTTAGTTGATTTTTTTTTTTTTTTTTTTTTTTTTTTCTGTTAAATCAGTTGGTTTATAGTTTTTTTTTTTTTTTTTTTTTTTTTAACTGATCTAAGCTGTTTTAGATGTTTTGGGTTTTTGTTTGTAAAAAAACAAACAAACAAACAAACAAAAAAAACAGTTTGTGTTTTTTAGCTTTTTTCAGCTGTTTTTTAGCAGGTTTTGTTGTTTTTGTTGTTAAATCAGCTGATAAATTGGCTGATTTTAACTTCTTTTGCTATATCAGCTGGTTTTAGCTGTTGTTTTTTTTTTTTTTTTTTATCTTTTTTTGCTAAATTATTGTTAGTTGGTTTTTACCTTTTTTTTTTTTTCTAAATCAGCTGGTTTAAGCTGTTTTGGCCGTTTTTAACTGTAACATGCAAGAACCATACTAGCAATGTGTGTCAATGATGCATCTATCAGGCTTTTGAAACTAAATTAAATATGAACTAGTTCAAACTGAAAACCTTTTTATCTAGTTACAATTTAAAATAAATGTTTTCTACTTTAATATATTTTAAAATGTAATTTATTCATGTGATTTTTATGTGGAAAACAGCTGTCCCGCTTAATATTTTTGTGAACACTTTGAGTCTTAAATATTGTTTGATGAATAGAAAATTTAAAAGAACAGCATTTATTTGAAATACAAATGTTTTGTATCATTATACATGAAAAGTATTAATTTATTAAAAAAAAAAAAAACACACACCGACCCAACTGACCCCAAACTTTTGAACATAATTACATTAGGTGGCCAGCTCAAACCCATTTTAAAACCAGCAAACAGGCCAGTTTGGGAGAAAACAAGCTAGATGGCTTGTCTAGCAGGGGTAGCACAAACAACAGCTAACAAGGTCTGAACTTGTTAAAAAAAAAAAAAAAAAGTGTAATGTTGTCCTTAGTTTGTCCTTCGTTCCTTCTTGCGATGGATCACTTCGCCTCCGTAGGTTTCTCTAACCAGTCTTCAGTTCCACAATAGAGTCAATCTAATGCGTGTAGGTGAATTTAATTTTCCCACATACCTCGTTCACTCGAATGAATTTCTATCTGTACTCTGATTCGGCATTGTGCACTTCAGCACTGGATCTGTTGGGAGGTCTCCCGCAATCTCACTTTCTTTTACAGTCCTTCTTCTCCATCCTTTCTCCATGTAGTGCTCCTATTGGTTTTCTCTCTCAGGAACCCTCTTGTCTTTTCCCAAACGGGATTATTTACTTCAGATTCCAGCTGAATTGTTCAGTTCGCCGCAGGACCGCCTGGAGCCACATAACAATCAAAGCAGGATCATCCTCTCCTCACAACCCCCAGAGAGATACAGAGAGAATATGGAGAGATGGATCTAAGGTCATGCCTCTGCTGTTCTGTAGCTGCAGGGTAATAAAGGTCATGAACAGAGAATAATCGGGTGCACGATTGAGGAAAAAAAATCGTCATTTACTCACTCACGCCGTTCCAAACCTGTATGACTTTTGGTTTCCTGTGAAAACAATAGTTGAATTTTTGAAGAATATCCTGTCCACCTTTTATAAAATAATAATAGTAAACACGAACGAGGACTGATGTGGTCCAGTTTCAAAATGCAGCGAAAAAACCACCATAAAAGTAGTAAAAAAAAAAAAGTTTTTGTGAGAACAAACATTTTGCTTTTTGGAAATTAATGTTATTTGTTAACAAAATCTTGATATTAGCTCTCCTTGTTAAGCAAAATTTTAAAATAGCATCAGCTAGAATCAACTACTGAATTATCACTTTAACCATGCATTTCTATGTCTTTCAAACACATTAAAAGGCACAAATTCACAAACTTTTTTGCCACCTGATTCTCTTTCACCTAATATATACTTGTGCTTTTAAAATACATATTTTAATAATTAAGTATCACATTTATATGTTCAATCGTTCTCTGACATTGGTTATGGTCACATGACATGCAGGTAAACACAAGATAATGTTTTTGTAAGTTTTTTTTAATTTAGATTTTAAAATGATTTATTTTATGTAACTTTGTGTTGTTAATAACATCAAATGGAATATATTTTCTTACTCTGTATTTTTTTATATCAATATGGTGCATATTTAAATCAATGTGATAAACAAGATAAGTTAAAAGTAATCTAAAAGTAGTCTGATTATATTACCTAAAATGTGTAATGTAATGGATTATGTTACTAACTACAATTTTTGTCATGTAATTTGGAATCAGTCACGGATTACAATTTGTAAATTATCTACTCAGCTCTGTTGGTAAGTAGAAATTAGTTGATTCATTAACAAATCAAAAAAGATTTGATTGGTTTGTTACAAACATGCAGCTTTTCATTTCACAAGACAATAATTGATGGACTGGAGTTTACTTGCGGATTATTGTGATGTTTTATCTCATTCTGACGGCACCCATTCAGAGGATCCATTGGTGAACAAGTGATAATGCTAAATTTCTCCAAATCTGTTCTGATGAAAAAACAAACTCTATATGTTCAGCAAATATACATTTTTGGGTGTGGTTAATTCGTTGAACTTAAAAACACTACAATAATGTAATGTATACAATCTGTGTATGCTAATTAACACATTTTATGAAGACTTTGAGTGTCAAACATACTAAAAATATTATTTTGAATCTGAATCTTCCTCTACAGTGAGCTGATAACTCTAGGACTGTGATCATTGAATCAGTGAGACGAGTCTAATTTGTGAATAAACTATTTATTCTGATTTGTTTACTGGATCAGCTGGTTCACTGGAAATAACTGACTCAAAAGAATGATTCATTTACTGATCTGATTCTCAAGTTCAACTTATTGACTCTACAGTAGAACTATAGTATCATAATGCCTTAAAAGACTTAAAACTGTTTTGTTGTTGTTGTTGTTTTTTTTGTTTGACATTTTTGTAATTTCATTGAATCTGTAACACTTTAGAATAACTACACACTATGAACCATTAGTTAAGCATTAGTAAATAGTCAATTCATCATTTATAAATCATTATCCCATCCATTTTAAAAATTTAAAATGGATTTAAAATTCATCATTTATAAATCATTATTCCATATCCATTATCTTTTTACATCTTTTTTTTTTTTTTTTTTTTTTTTTAATACACCTTTTTACATTGTGTAATTGCTTTATATTTGTATTTTCATTTGTTGTGTTTTTATAATGTATTAGTAAATGTAATGTGTTGTTTTTTTCTTAAGTGTGACATTTTAACATCTTGTCAAAGGGTCAACAGATGAAAAATTGCCTTTTTGGCTAATTCTGGCACATTTACAGCAATATTTATTAATATGTACTGCCCCTGTAAACAAAGAAAAAAAAAATAATAAAATCCCCACAATAATAGACAGTAGTAAGCATTTTATAAATGCAGCTATAAATGATTTGTTCCTGATTTCTAAGCATCTATAATGTTTTTAATAATTGTATTTTCATAATGTGTGAATGATCAATTATTCATTAAAACTAAGTATTATATTATTAGCAGGCCAGTTATTTAGGAGTTGTCAGAGGTTCATAAGATCATTTAGAAAGTGTAACTAAATGATTAATATACTTTAAATGCACATTTATACATATTATTTTAGACATAAAATAATAGTTCCTCAGTGTGCTAATAAATGCTTTATTAACACATTCTTACTGTAATTCATGATTAATTCAGGTAGGTATAAAACATTTAGTAGTTGTCAGTTATCTATTTTTGTGGTCTCATCTAAAGTGAAGACTATTTATGTCTCGTAAAAGTTTTACAAGGCAGGTTTAAAGGCTTAGGTAGCTTCTAAACAGAAACAGAAAACACGACCATATGCAAAAAACTAAACTGTACATCAAAATATCTAGCTTATTTTCTTCATTTTTTTGTTGCTTATTTTGTTGGCGCATATTATATATATATATAATGTGTGCGTGTGTATTTAGTGAGTGAGTGTTTTGTATTACTCTGTTTGTTTGTTTCATTTTTTGTTTTCAGAAAATGTGTTAATAGAGCATTTATTAAATAATATGTATAAATGTACATTTAAATGGTTCATTAATCATTTACTTACACTTTATAAACGATCTTATGAACCACTGATGACAACTAAATAACTGATTTCTAAATAATGTGATACTTAATTTGGAAATTATAAATTGATCATTAATAAAGCATTACAGATATGTTTAAAAATCAAGAACAAATCATTTATAGCTGGATTTATAAACTGCTTACTGTCTATTAATGTAGAGATAATGATTTATAAATGAAGAATTGACTATGTACTAATGGTTCATAGTGTGTAGTTATTTTAAAGGGTTACCCAGATGTTTTATTTTTAGAACTCTACTTTTAATCTGATCACTTGAGTATCATACTCCAGTGGACTCTCACTCTGAATCTGCAGTCCTCAAAACTGAAACGGAATTCAACTCCTCATTGAGATTCACCTTGCATTAGCTGTCACCTCGTTTCAATTAGCATGTGGGGTGGTGTACTGAGTACACAAATAAATGTTTTATTCATCATTAACAAGTCAGTGTTATGTAAGCGGAATTAGGTTTCCATGAATGATTAATAAGCCGGAACATTTAACCACTTTAAATACAGCTAATCAGCTAAGGATAGTATAGGCTATTAAAGTGTTACAAGTAAGTTGATGCATTCTTTAACAGATAATTGCTCTCCCTAAAAAAAGAGTTACAAGGGTTAGCTTTTTGACAAAAATATGGAGTGTGTATGATTTATTTATTTAGCCTGCATTTTTCCAACAATAATTGTGTTAAATATTTTTTACAATTTCATTGATCTGTTTTAATATGTAATTTAGTCTTCAGTGTCATATGGTCCTTCAGAAATCATTCTACTGATGCACAAGAAATATTTATTATTATTATTATTATTATTATTATTATTAGTGCTGAAAACAGGTGTGCTAATTGATATTTGTGTTAAATGTATGCATGTTTAATATTTTTGTGAAAACCATGTTTTTGTTTTTTTTTTTTTTTTTCAGGAATCTGTTGAATATTAAGTTTGAAGCAACAGCAATTATTATTATTTTTTTTTGTAACATTATAAATGCCTTTAATGTCACTTTTGATCTATATAATGCATCCTAACTCAAAATAATTAATATTTTTTAAAACTCAATCAGTCAATCTGACTGACCTCTGTATGCATATGAACTGCTGAACCCATTTTCTTTGCCACTTCTTTGGCTTTGTTCACTTGAGGAGAACCGTTCATCTTCATCCATTATATAAATTGCATGCTTTTTAATATCATTTATTTGTTGATTAAATACTGGATATAACACGTCTGGCAAATGTGGTTTTGCTGCTACAAGGTTCTGCCCTAAAACATGCTTTTATGCTCAGCAAGAGCAAAAATCAGAGGTAACACTGACCCTTAATACCAGTGACCAATTATTTCCATTATGCTGATGCTTTTCACAAGATACCTATATTTAAACCTTATAATTAGTGGGAGTCATGGTCTAGCAGTTGACGTCCTAAACGCTGCGTTTACTCTTTTATTCTTAAAGAAAAGTTTTATTAAGGATGCAAGCTGTACATGCTGACAGGGATGAATCATTACTTCATTATAAAATGGTCTTTATGGATACGCTGACCTTGAGTGAGGCTTTAGCATCAGACGGCGTTTAACTCAGTTAACCTCAGTGCTGATCTATTGAAGGCTGGGGATCTTTCACCTGTCAAAGCTGAAGTGTCACAAAGCGCTGCGATTCGCTCTGTGTGAATCACTCTGAAAGGGCAGACGAATCTTCACAGACATCCAGAGACAATGCTTCACAGAGAGAGATAGAGATTTCCTTGTGGATCGGGACAGAAAAAAAAGAAAGAAAAAGGAGAGGTTATATGAGAAGCAGATTAGAGAGTGGGGGGGAAAAAAAGAGAAATGAATTAAAGATGACAGTGAATCATCTATGAGGATTTGAGGGTAGAGTGGTGTATGAGTAGAGTTGAGAGGAAAAGGCCTCTGTCAGTAAGTCTAATGTCCCTGAACGGCACAGAAATGCCTGGAGAAAGTTCATTGTTCTCACACACACACATTGGTTTCTCTATCGCTGGCTCTCATTCTGTTTCTTTCTGTCTGTGTGGCCCCTTGTTCTTATGTAACCAGACATCTGAGCCTTTATCATGTGACGAAAACAGGACAAGACGCAAAGTAAATGCTGGTCATGTGACGATGACTATAATTAAATGGGTGAATAAAAACGAGACTAAATGTGGTTTACAAAATAAAAACTATGCTAAAATGTCCCTTCATTTTCATTGACCAAAACGAGATGAAACTAAATGTTATAACATTATTTTGTTGCATTATTATTATTTCTTATTTTTCTTATTTTAGCTTTTAATGGCGGTTGGCAACCAACAATACTACATTGACTGGGTTAAATAGAATTGCATTACTAAAAAGAGACTAAAATACAATTTTCATTGACTAAAACTAGACTAAAATGTCATCGGTTTTCATTGACTAAAACTAGACGAAAATTGTCATGGATAATTCTGCTTAAAATAAGACAAATTCTCAGACTTTTAGTTGACTAAAACTTGACTATACTAAAAAGAGTATGAATGTGACTAAAACTAATAAAAACTAACATGACAGCTTCAATGTAACCATTGTTGTTATAATATAATATAATATATATAATATAATAGCATCTGAAATGGGTCATACCCCTGATATTACCTGAGAAGTTCATGTAAATACGCTAGAAAACCATACGCTTTCAAGGATGCACATTTAACACATGAGTGGAGTAAGAGCATATAAGGTTTAAAACATACATGCACATTTTAGTTGAATGAAGTTTACCCTCTTTAACTTTACTATTATGATGTTTTGTGTTCATCAGCTTCCCCCATTTGTTCTTTTTACGCTATC
Source organism: Cirrhinus molitorella (assembly GCA_033026305.1). Lineage (NCBI taxonomy): Eukaryota > Metazoa > Chordata > Actinopteri > Cypriniformes > Cyprinidae > Cirrhinus > Cirrhinus molitorella. The sequence continues at coordinate 38,046,269 of CM065126.1, forward strand.
ACTCTATAAAGACTAATACAATCAAATGTAACAATAATATCTAAAATATTTATTACAATATAGGCTGGGCTACTGATAAATTTAACCATCACTTCAATATGAGATGAATGCTTTCAACTAATTTCCTATTGAACTGTCACCAGCTGAATTACAGTGAATTAAATAAATATAGTGAATTAAGCTACACTTCATAATGTACAAAGTGCAGCTGGTCATTTTAATGGTGTGTTTTCACTAATTAGCGAGTGTGAATGTGCTTGTAGATTTGTTTTGGATGTTATCTTTGGAACGGAAATATGGATATTTTATTGATAAACATCATATTCTTGATAAAACTAGCAAGCTAAGCCAGTAGTAGTACTGACTGTGTCGTGTAAACATGGCTGAAGACGCGTAAAGCAAAGGAACGGACACACCGATTCATTTCAGTGAGTCATTTACGGACCGCTTCTATTGATTCAAACTCGTGACTTTCTTCATTCAGTTCAAGCTATTCATAAAAAAAAAAAAAAAAAAAAAAAGATGAAATGACCATTAGTGATTAGTTAGCATAAAGTGATAGGTGAAACTGAGCTTTTCGAAAATTCAAATCAGTTAAACCACTGCGTCGCAAAATGATTCACTGTTTCGAAGCGTTCTTATCGGATCGCGTATCACGAATCGTTTTTTTCGGATCGGAACTTCAGACGCGGATCGCGAATCATTTGATTCAGACCGGGGTTTGCGGATCCTTTCAGTTCGGAACTTCAAATCGCGGACCGCGAATCATTTGATTCAGACCGGGTCTTATGAGCGGGTTCGCGGATCCTTTCAGTTCGGAACTTCAAATCACGGATCGCGAATCATTTGATTCAGACCGGGTCTTATGAGCGGGTTCGCGGATCCTTTCAGTTCGGAACTTCAAATCACGGATCGCGAATCATTTGATTCAGACCGGGTCTTATGAGCGGGTTCGCGGATCCTTTCAGTTCGGAACTTCAAATCGCGGATCGCGAATCATTTGATTCAGACCGGGTCTTATGAGCATAGACATTAGCGGGTTCGCGGATCCTCTCAGTTCGGGATTTTAATGCGGGCTTGTGAATCAGATTGGGGTTTTGGTCTAGGTTCGCAAATCATTTGATTCATAAAACATAGGATGAATATTGAAATGCAGTTTTCACTGCAGTTAGGATTAACAGAATTTTTGGATTTTCAATATACTTGTCTAGATTAACTTTGAATGAAGAAAAGAGAGATTTAGAGCCGGTTTTTTATGTATGTAAATTTCATCAGGAAACACAAGTTAGCTATATTTTCCTATATATTCTGTTTTAAGTAGCTAGCTAGTCAGACAAGCCAAAGAAAACATGGAAAGAAAAGTCACTTTCAAAATGAGATTAGGAACACTTAAAAACAAATCTGACCAACATTTCTCTGTGTGGGTGCATTGCCAAACAAGTGAATGACAGCCTAAAATCTATAAGCTTTTTGGGAAATTTGGAGTAACATTAATCTGTCACTTCATATTTAAGGAGAGAAGAATAGTTTTCAAAGTCAGACATCTCTTGTTATAGTTTTCAAGGGTGTAGAATTTAGTAGGGATGCTATGACACTCCTTGCCAATATCCAGCGACGACTAAATTGTCCCCAGCAAAAATTTTGATTAACATTTATAAAACTGAGTACTAAAGGGGGCTATAGAGTTACCCTTAAAGGAACACTCCACTGTTTTTGAAACTCCCTTGGAGTTAAATAGATGAGTTTTATCGTTTTCAAATCCATTCAGATGATCTCTGGGTCTGTTGTTAGCACTTTTAGCATAGCTTAGCATAGATCATTGAATTTGATTATGTTTTCTCAACAAATTTTCTGTCGATCTACAGAAGAGTCGAGTTTTAAATAGGAAAAAATCTGGTAATTTTTGCACTAGATGCTAACGGTCTAATCAGATTCAGTGATCTATGCTAAGCTATGCTAAAGGTGCTAACGCCAGACCCAGAGATTGACTACTCTGAATGGATTCAAAAACGGTAGAACTTGTCTGTTTGACTCCAGGGGAGTTGGAAAATGAGCCTATTTTTTTTTTTTTAAAAAGTTCCTTTAAAATGTTTTTTTTTTTTTTTTTTAATGTAGATGTGATTTAGCCAGTTATATAGCATGTCAACTTATAATGTCAACAGTTTAACTCTACTTTGACAGTAGTAGACCTCAAAAGCAAAATGATCCTGGTTTCTGATTTCACTTCATCTCTAAGAGTCTAAGAAATATGATTTTAATCTGTTTAGACACATTAACTCTAAAGTCTAAAACAGATACATTCATTGATCATTTTTGACCAGTGAAAAAGATCTGGCTCATTTCTTTATTCACATTTGACTACTCTGGTTGCTGTATTTGTATCATGTTTTGTTGCATAATCAACATCTTTACAAATACGTTGTAAATAAACTTTGAATTCTGACTTAATTCTAACATCTTGTAACGTCTGAGATCAGACTTATGTAGCTAGAATCCTTTGTGTTCACATTGCTGCTTAGTTTGCATTTAGGGCCTAAAATGCAAAAAAAAATCAAGCCAGACAGACCCATTTTTGGGTTTAATGTCAGTTTTGTGTGTATTCTGTCAAATAAGTTGGAGTTTATGGAGTTGGAGTTTAAAATGGAGTTTAAAGCGGATCAGTTCTTTTCTTATAAGCTTTTCAGCAGTAAAGGTGTTCCTATTTACAGTAAATATTACACTCCAGCACAAACCATGGCACCCCTTTTCCTTTCTAAAACTCAGACACGTTTCCACACACAGCCTTTTACGTTTTAAAGGGTGACTTTTATACGTTCTGTAAACTGAGCAGGACACTGATTGAAAAAGCCTCTGTTACACTGCAGTTATTTGTCCATGCATGCTGATAAACTGTAATGGTGCAAAGGCATCGATGTGTGTATTATGATATTGTTTGTGTGAGTGTGTGTGTGAGAGAGAGTTTTGTGCTCTGGACAGAAACACAGGACAGTAAAGCATCCGTTAGGAGACAGAGGGATTCATGAGGCTGCGGTGGCCTATATTCAGGATTTACAGCCTTGGCTCTGCTGCACTGGGCAGAGGAAGGTAACACAGGGACTTGCTTCCTTGCAGCCTACTAAGACAGCATAAAAAAAGTCTAGTGTAGGACTTACTTTTAGTTCTTACAGTTTTCTCTCTAAAATTACTGGTAAACTTCACAAGTGTGACCCTGGACCACAAAACCAGTCATATGGGTAAATTTTTCATATGTGAGCTGAATAAATAAGCTTTCCATTGATGTATAGTTTGTTAGGATAGGACAATATTTGGCCGAGATACAACTATTTGAAAATCTGGAATCTGTGAGTGCAAAAAAATCAAAATATTGAGAAAATCGTCTTTAAAGTTGTCCAAATGAAGTTCTTAGCAATGCATATTACTTATCAAAAATGAAGTTTTGATATATTTACGGTAGGAAATTTACAAAATACCTTTATGGAACATGATCTTTACTTGAGTTTTGGCATAAAAGAAAAATCAATAATTTTGACCCATACCATGTATTTTTGGCTATTGCTACAAATATACCCCAGCGACTTATGACTGGTTTTGTGGTCCAGGGTCACAAATGATTACAAAGAAATAGTAAGTGCCGCATTCAATTAAATGCAACATTTTAAAGTAAAAACACTTGTAATTCAGTGGAATTTGGCGTTAGCATATTGCTAAATGAACCACATGATATCTACTAGATCTAGTAGGCATAAAAATAGCGCACAGTGTTTGCTAAACCAATGCCTTTGAATTATATTGGACTATATTTTATTGATACTTTTACGCATGGAGTGGATTTATCTTGCTGCTTTCACAATCTTTTTCTCACTGATCTGATCAGAAAACGTTTTGTGATTATGTTCTCCATGAAGTAAGCGATACTGACTTTTGTGCGTCGCTTCATATCACCTTTAGTTGATTAACTATTTCTTTGTTGAGGCTGCAGAGTTACTTATCTATGTGGTATATTGGCTTGAATTTTATTCTTTTATTTTATTTCATTATTTTTTTTTTAACCATCACATCAAAACCACATTATGGTGCTCAGATCTCTCACCAAATATTAATCATGTTACTGGTTAAATGTGTGTATATTTGTGTGCTGTCAAATGATTAATCGCATCAAAAATGAAAGTTTATATTTACACACTATATGTGTGTGTTCTGTGTATATTTATTATGTATATATAAATACACACACATGTATATATTAAGGAAAAATATTTAAGATTTATATGTAAAATATTTATATTTATTTTTAATCTAAATTGTTTACAGATATAAATTTATATAAATATATATATATTTTTTTTTTTTTGTTTTGTAATATATACATGTATGTGTGTGTATTTATTTGTACATTATTTATACAGAGTAAACACACATAGTATGTAAACATAAACTTTTATTTTGGATGCGATTAATTGTAATCGTTTGACAGCCCTAGTTTATATGCATTTGCCATGAGTAGCATTGTTATTTTTCTTTTCTAAAACAAACTAGGACCATTTTTATGCCACTGGTTTATTTTTGGTTAAAAAAGTATTTTTTTGTTTTGTTTATACTGTTGGTTCAAATTTAAGCTGTTTATTTATGTTTATTTATGTGTTCACCATCATATTAGAAGCAGATTATGGCGTTTAGATCTCTGACAAAATATAAATCATGTTATTGTATTTTTCTTTAATTTTATTTTATGCCATTGGTTATTTTATTTTATACTGTTGGTTCAAATTTAAGCTTTGTTTTTTTTGTTTTTTGTTTTTTTATACTGTTTTATTTTAATTTATTATTAGTAGTAGTAGTAGTAGTAGTAGTAGTGTCATTTTTTTATTTTTTTATTATTATTTATTTTATTTTTTTTTTAACCATTACATCGAAAGCGATTATGGTGTTCAGATCTCTGACCAAATATGATAGTTAATGGTTAAATGTATGTATATGCATTTGCCATGAGTAGCATTGGTATTTTTGTTTTCTTTTATACCTTTATTTTATTTTATTTTATTTTATTTTATTTTATACCTTTTTTTTATACTGTTGGTTTTGTTGTTTAATTTAATTTAATTACATTTTTTTAATTTAATATATTTATTTTTATTATATAACATTGTTTATTTTATTTTATCCCGTTGGTTTATTTTATTCTATTTTATTCTGTTTTTCCGTGCTAAACCTGCTTTAGGACGAGAAATTTTAATTTAATCTGAACCTAACACATCCACGCTTTCTCACACAACCTCTGTATGAATAATAGAACAGAAATTACCCTTTTCCCCCAGCCAATTTTCTAAGAAATGTAATCATATCCAGATACATTACTCATATCACTGCATGGTGCACCTTTACTGTGACACTTTTTTTTTTCCTCACCTTTCTGAGTAAAACAGTAGTTGTTCTGACATTTGAATCCAGACTGTTCAGAACAGCATCAGGTACAATCCTCAGCTTTATTATGTGTTGTGACGTCCCATTGGTCACTTCCCTTGTAAACATTGCGGCTCCAGTGGCCTATATTCAGGATTTACAGCCCAGGCTCTGCTTGACTAGGCCAGATGTTGGTCTCCCAGCATCCTTTTCCTCGGTCAGCATCCTCCCGCTCGTCTCCATCCTTTCGGTTATCTTTTATCACTAAAACACTTGACTGGTATTTCATTATACTTCCTTTAGTTCATTTCCTTCTCCTCTCTCTCTCCATTTCACCACCCCCATCTCTCTAATTCCCACTTCAATCCCAGCATCCCTCTCCGCTCTGCCACCTCTTCACCCGAGGGTCCCGTGACACACTCTGGTGATTTGGATAACAAATAACCTTGGAGAACCGGCTGGATGGGGAACACGGCTTAGCGGCAGCCATGGACAGGTGTGACAATGGCCCAGCATGCAACAGGAGGAGCAGGGAGATATATTTAGTGTCTGATCTCTCCGGTGGCTGGGGTTTGGTGGTATTAGTGGCATAAAGTGTGGATTGGTCAGACCCCAGGCTATGTGTCTCTGTCAGGCCTGACAGTCTGTAGAAATGGAGAGTTATCTTTCATTGGGGCTTGGCTGATTTTGGGCTAGTCAGCTAGTTTTTATTTCTATGGTGTTTGGATGAAAAATTATAACAGTTTTAATGCTCTATTACTTAACCCCCTGATTGTACCTAAGTTTACCTCACCATTTTACAAATAAATCCTAATTTAATCATGACAAACTATGCATTGTTGGAAAGGTCTAAGACTCCTAAATGGATATTTTACCATTTTTTTGTTACAAATTATGTAGGAAAAGTAATAGATGAATTTATGATAAGAGTGCACCTCAAAAATCTACTTCATAACAGGAGTTCTGACCTTTGCCACAAAAAGACTTTCTTTGTTGCCTTTTTCTCTATCACGCTTTAGAAATCATAAGAAATTATATAGCACTTGAAAACTTAAAATCTCAAAATTCATCCTTTGAAAACCATTTTAAAATCTGACATTGCACTATGGTGCAAAATGTACATCAAAATCATATCGCAAAATGTTTTTGTTTAGGAATTATAAAAAATTAAGTTTAAATACTGCATTTTAACATTTATGTAGGAGTGACAGTTAAAAGGTTAAGCTTGACTACAAGTTATCTCTCCATTTGTAAGCTAAGCTTGTATTTTTGTTATGTATTTTGTATATTGATATGTTTTATTTATTATTGCACTGTAGAAAATTCTTTTTGAAGCTGTAAATAAGTCTAAGATAACTGGAGTACATTTAACAAGAAAATAATATTTTAGTTTTTCTACTTTTTTTGAGTTACTTGTAATTTATTTTTTTTTTTTATTTTTTTTTTTGTAAAATTTATTGGCAATTCTGAGTGAAAATAATTTCTACAAAAAATATTTTTAGTTTATAGTATTTATGAATATTTTGAAGTAGCTTTGGTTTATTTATTTCACTTTATTTTAAATGTTTGTTTTTTGGCTGATTTTGGGCCAGTCAGCAAGTTTATATTTCCATAGTGTTTGGATAAAAAATTATAACAGTTTTAATGCTCTATTACTTTAGCTTGACTACCAGTTATCTCTCCATTTGCAAGCTAAGCTTGTATTTTTGTTATCTATTTTGTATATTGATATTTTTTATATTACACTGTAGACAATTCTTTTTGAAGCTGTAAGTAAGTCTAAGATAACCGGAGTACATTTTACAAGAAAATAATATTTTAGTTTTTCTACTTTAAGTTACTTGTAATTTATTTGTTTTTGTTTTTTTTGTAAAATTTATTGGCAATTCTGAGTGAAAATAATTTCTACAAAAATTATTTTTAGTTTATAGTATTTATGAACATTTTGAAGTAGCTTCGGTTTATTTATTTCACTTTATTTAAAATTTTATTTTATTTTTTTGGCTGATTTTGGGCCAGTCAGCAAGTTTATATTTCCATGGTGTTTGGATGAAAAATTATAACAGTTTTAATGCTCTATTACTTAAGCTTGACTACCAGTTATCTCTCCATTTGTAAGCTAAGCTTTTATTTTTGTTATGTTGATGTTATTTTAGTATTTTGTATATTTATATTTTCTATATTACACTGTAGAAAATTATTTTTGAAGCTGTAAATAACGTAAGTCTAAGATTACTGGAGTACATTTTACAAGAAAATAATATTTTAGTCTTTCTACTTTTAATTAATTTATTTGTGTTTTTTTTTTGTAATTTATTGGCAATTGTGAGTGAAAATAATTTCTACAAAAATTATTTTTGTGTATAGGTTTTATGAATATTTTGAAGTAGCTTCAGTTTATTTATTTCAGTTTATTTCAGCATGTTTCTAACATGATTAGCAAGTTACTGACATGTTGTTAGCATGATTCGCATGTTATTAGCATATTTTTAGCATGATTAGCAAGTTGAGAATAGTTTGAATAGATTAGAAATAGTAAATCGGGGGAAGCTAGACTGAGTCTCAAGGGATTGTGGGAGTTTTGTCAGTGTGAGTTTGAATAGTCTTGGCTCATTTGAACATTCCCTCAATGTAAGTCTATGGGATTTTTCCCAATTTTAATCATAATTTTTAGGAAAATCGTAAGTCCGATCAAAGTTATAGCACACCCGGTGAGATCAGTCTGAAGATCTGGGCTGAGATTGGAGTTTGTAGAGTTAAAGCTCTAGGATAAGCAGTCAGAAATTTTAGTCTCAGAAGAAGAAGAAGAAGAAGAAGTTTAAATAGCATTCTTTCTCAGGCCAACTTAATAAAGAGAGATTACATGAAGAATTGAAAACTAATATAGGTCTATCAGAGAGCCTCTGTTTGCTAATTTCTGTATTGTGGTATTGCATTAATCATCAAAAATAAATGTCATGCAGCCATAGATTTCAACTAAATGAAAACATCTTGAAGCATTTTGCCTTGACGTCACCAGTGATGCCTAAAATTAGTATCTACATAGGGAACCGCTAGGTTTTAAAAACAGAGCTACAGTCTATCATGTGAGTCTAATTCATGACCATAACATTTATAAGCAGACAAACAAGATACTCATCATTTCATTGCCTTCCTCTAGTCGTCCATGCACCTGCTGATCAACTCATTTCATCATAGAGAACCTCCTGCAGTCCATCTTACTGTCAGCTCTAGTTAAGGACAGGTGGAAGTACTTCAGACCGACAGGAAACCAGAGGCCGCGAGAGGCTCTAATTGCAAAGTGGGACAGAGTCAATAAAGAGAGCAAATTAAAAATGGCGGCTAAATAGAAACAGGCCTCAACTGATTGCACAGAGGCGACAGAAAGTTAGTGAGACGTATAGAGATACAAGATGCAATTAATCTCTTTTCTCCACTTTTTTGTTTGAAAGAAGTAGCCTTAGCCATTTTTTTTACTTCTTTAGACTGGTATTATGAATACTAATGTGCAAACTGTTTTTATGAGAAGGCTGAGGAAGTAAAATGGAGTGAGAGTTTTTTCCGTTTCAGTTTTGATGCATTTCAGTGATCTGGACGCTAAAAGGGATCATCAGAACAAGCTGAACTGCAGAGCAGATGAATTGCTACAATTGTGAGTTGTTGAGATCGGACTGTTCTCATCTCTGAATTGTCCAGACGTGTCCATGATAAACTAGCAGTACTGTGAAACCATTATGCCTTACTGTTGCAATCCTATTACCTGGGTGCTTTCAAAATTGCCACTTTTAAAGGGTTAGAGCCTGAGTCAAGGCATAGTAATGGCCACTTGAGACTGGATAGAGCATCAGTTAACTCACTGAGACCTGTGTACAGTTACAAGCACTTTAGACTCGCGTCACTGATTCGATATCTGCGTCATACATTTGGCTGACGATTAATTGTCTAAGAAATAATTGCGGTTATGACGATGAATTTGTCTGGTTTAGGCAGGGCCGTCACCAGAAAATCACCAAAACGAATTTATTTAAGAAACAGACAAATTATAAAATAAAACGCAAATTATAATGGCATTCGTTATAAAAAACATACAAAAGTCTTACCAAAACGAATTGATTTAAGAAACAGACAAATTATAAAATAAAACAAATTATAATGGCAAAGAAACCGACAAATTCTAAAATAAAACACACATTATTATGGCATTCGTTACTAACAACATACAAAAGTCTTACCAAAACGAATTTAAAGAGAAACTGAAACGCACCGACATCTCTCATTCGGCACAAAAACAAATATTTCCCACTAGAGGCTCCGGCGCGATCGCTTACAATTTTTTTTCTTATAGGAAAACAACGGAAACAACTTAAAATACTATGTCATTTTTGGTCATATAGATAGGAACAAGACATTATTCGGAATTGTAAAAGGTTCAGAGCGCGCAGATGAAACAGGGTCATGTTATTTTCGGAGTCTGCTGTTTGGGAACAGATCTGGGAGTTAGTTGCACTTTGAGACTTTGCTCAAGCATTTTGGAATGAAAAAACTATATTGTGGAGATTAGTGGGGTTTTTTAATGACCCTTTGGCGACGGGCCTGGGTTTAGGGAATTGAGAATTATGACGATTATGGCGATTAAAGCACTGAAAAGCACTGCATTTGATATTTTTCACGACCCAATTTAATAGTTCAGACGCGGGCCAGCAACGGGCCTGTTTTAGTCTTCTCCTTATTTTTATTTTTTATACTTACATCAGTTATCATCCATCAGTTATGGTGATGAAAAAAATTGCTGAGCTGGTTGAAACAACACAAGATTTCACTTTCGCTTTCACTTTCATGCCTTCAGCGTAGCTGGAAGAGATCCGCGTTTACGTGCACTCAATAGGCTGAAACTTGCCACAAAGCACCGGCAAAAGTAATTACAATGAATGTGTCAGGGGGGAATGAGAAATTTGAATTATTCATTAATACTTCTGTATTCTGAGTCAGTGTCACAAAGATTCTGACTCGCAATTTCCTCTTTGGACGCGCCTTTAGAAAGAAAATCATCTTTGTGGATTACATAATTAAAGAGTTTTTGTTTTCAGTTTGTTTTATTTCGTTAAGCAATATTTTTTGTGTTTGTAATGTTTTGTTGATATTATGAGTGCACACAAATAAAACTTACTCTTACCTTACCTTTACTCTTACCTTTGTGAGCAAAAATGACAGATAATTTTAAATTGTTTCCACTGAAAAAAATTCAAGTGTTTGTGCTGGGGACTCGATCTCAAGGCGGCTTCAGCTTCCACTCTCTGCACAAACGATTGGATATGCGCCTAATAGCGCACATTTATCGAAGTGTAACGTTTAAACTAATATTGCTTTATATTTTAACTGTTTTATATCTATAGATTTTTTGTTTTAGGCAAGTCGTGATGATTTGAGAAGGCAAACTGATCAAACAGAAGTCTTCCGCTGGCCGCTGTTCATTAGGCTACTTAAAAAAAACCCAAAAACTTATATTTAACGAACAAAAAATGTTCTGAATGTTTTTCCAAATTAACTTAATAATAATAAAAAAAAAAAAACTAAACGAAATATATTCACTTTGCCATTACATACAAATTGTAACTATTTTAATAGCTGAAAGTAGGCCATGTTGGTTATATGGGGGTGAGCAATGTCTAGGCTAGACCTAACGATTTTCTTGTGGGAGCGAGCGGTTTTACCTTTGCTGTGGGCGGGAGGTCAGAAAATTTCGCGGGAGACACGCGGGGAATGGTGAGATTTGGCTCGTAAAGGCCGGTACACACCAAGCCGACTTCAAAGAACTGTGCTTGAACACACCGCAAAGATTACGGCCAACTGTAAACTAACATGTGCGTTCTGCTCCTGCTTGAAAAGAATTAGCTGTCTATATCAGCAGCTTTTATATATATATATATATATATATATATATTCGTAATTCAAAAGGAGAAACCTAAACAAATACGAGATAATTGCAGACATATGAAATGTTTGAAATGCTTGCTTATCATTTTGAATTTCAGTTAACTTTAATTTTAAGCGCTCATGTTGATAATAGTGACATACTGGAATGCTTGGGTAAGATCATGTAACATTAGACTAGTCCTCTGTTTTATGACTCCTTCATTTACTTACTCGTTTTCATCCTTTCGCTTTCATTCTCCAGCACTAGGCGTTATTTATTTTGGCATTATTTCGTCTATTTTCTTTTTCGCAATAGCCTGTTAAGCTATTGTGAACGTAAAACCTGTTGGATATTGTAAGGGATTCAATTTTTTTTTTTTTTTTTTTTTTTGTATTTAATTTGTTTAAAGTTAAGTTTAAATTCTAAGTTCTATGTGTTTAGTAATTTGATACGTTAAAGTTTAAAGTAAACTGGTGCCACTGATCTCTAGGTGTTTGGTGCCTGTGTATCAGTATGTTTAAACTGAGGTGCCGCTATTTAATTTTTTTAATTTAATGTTTTAATGTTTTATAACAATAATAAAACATACCCAATGTTTTTGGCACGTGTGGTGCTTTGGTTTTGCATTATCTTATTTAAACTCAGTCATGTTATTCTGGATGTTTACTTGAACGAATATTTATTTGTGAGCATTTTTCACAAGCTCTGAGAAAAAGGGAGCGGGTGGGAGTGGACATAAACATAGCGGGCGGGAGCGGAAAATGCAGAAATTAAGCAGGAGCGGACAGGTGCTGGATTAAGAAAACAGTCCAGCGCCGGACTTTCATTTCCTATGTTTAATCGAACGACACATTCATTTTTTTCAATCACTTTACAGGTAGTTTTGGTCTCTTTATTTTCTTTGTGCTTCTGTGAAAAAAGAAAAAGTTATTTTATGCACTTGTTGACTCCCTGGTGTCGTACCCTCAACATACACGCACAAACACATGATTCGACTATCAGTCGACTATAGGCTAGTCGTGACAATTCTGATTCGACTATGTAAATCCTTAGTCGGGGACACGCCTAGCTGAAAGTAGTATAAGCTGTTTTGGGAGAAGGGGGAATAAAGACAGGTGTGTGAATCCGAACTGAACAACTAGTTGTTAATGAGGTTTTTAACGTGCATAGATGTGTCTATTCTTCTTTCCTATGTGTGTTGCATCCATGGGTGAATCACAGGTTGTCTGAATTGACCACGGTTAGACGAAATAATCGCAATCAGATGGTTATTTAATAATCGTGACAGGCCTATCATAAATTGCTTTTATCTAAAAGGTATGTTTGTGACATTGTAGGCAAGAAGAAAGTATGAAATATACACAATGAACAATAAAAAACACTTGTGCTTGGAGCCGAAAAGTTCTGCTGATTGCTTTGAAAGATTGCAGAAAGAAAACAAGGACTCGCAGCTTCATGAAACCACCTTGGTATGCTCTCTGCAAATTTAAATTAGAACGGAGACACAGTTGCGACTGGTTCAGTTTCACGTCAGCCTGCACGACAACCGGTTTGACCTTCTCCTGGCAAAAGCTGAACTTTTTTACTGCTGGAATACATCACTTTTCACAGCATGTAGAATGTGATACAGTGCCTGTTACACCTTTCAAATGAGTTCTATTCAGATCTGTGCTTGCTCTAGGATTGTTGCAAAGGTGTTTGGCATGTTGTTTTTAATGTTTTGTTTTGTTTTTTGTTTTTTTTGTAGTTGCTAAGGTGTTCTTCAGGTTTTTTTAGTATGTTGTTTGGCATGATTTTTAATACATTGCTCAAACTCAAGTTCACTGATTCGCTATAGTATTTTATGCTTCAGTCCTGCTGCCTGCATCAGTGTGATCCAGTTAGTTTGTGCCCCACCCAATTTTTTTTTAGCACCAGCCGCCACCGATTTCCGATTTGCGATCTGAAGTCCTCATCTAAAACGATGGTTCAAAATGGATCAGATCATTTAATTTAGATCGGAACTTTGAAGCGAGTTTGCCATTTTTTTTTTTTTATACTCAGATCAGTATGTCATCAGTATAAATAAAATCGTGATATGAAGTAGTATGTGTAAATATTAAGCTGCAAAAAGACTATTTAAATATGAATCCTGCACGTTTCGCATGTCCCTGTTTGTATGATTGGCGCAGTTGTGCTGCTTTGTTTACTACACATACTGACGCATGCGGAACGCTCGCGGTGATTTCAGCATCTGCCGTCTCAATAAATGAGAACATAAATACATGAACAACATCTCCAGAACTGCTCTAAGAGTCACTTCATTCACATTTGACTGTTTCATTTGAGTAAAATTTATAGTTAGCTTCCAGCCGCAGCTGTATCCAATCTAGCCACAACAAGCGTCACTTACAAGTATTCACGGCAACCCATCAAAATAAAAGTTTGGTTTAACTTAAAGATGACAGAAATATATTTTTAATATTTAGAATGTACAAAATACTACTACTACTGTTTAAAAAATAATAGAACTTTCTTTTTAAAATAAATAATTACACAATAATTATTTCGTGTTTTAATTTAAATAGTAAATCCCCTTTACTTGCCAATATATATATATATATATATATATATATATATATATATATATATATATATATATATATATATATATATATATATATTTTTTTTTTTTTTTTTAATTAATGAAAATTATTTTTTATGCCTTCTGTTAATACAAATACACAACACAGAATTTCTGAGTGAATAAAAAAATAAATAAAAAATCACAAGGCTATTGTAAGTATAAATAAAAGTTATGCATTCAAATAATTAGACATGCTAAAACCAGAATTTGGTAACAATAAAATGCAAAATTTCATAGGGCCCTAAACATGTCATTTTTGTTAAACCTTTAATAAACTAATGTTAAATTGTATATGGTATATGGTAAATTGTATATACAAGGCATTGTATATGTTTCATGATTTTAATTAATTAGTATGCTTTTTTTGATTAATAAGATTTTATTTAACCATTAAAATGGAGTCCAGAAAAATTTAAATGGGGAAAAAAACGGCATCCAGAAAAATTTAAATGGAAAAAACGGAATTTGGAAAAAAAATAAAACGGAATTTGGGAAAAAATAAAATGGATTTCATAGGACCCTGAATAAATATGACACTAAACCTGCTAGTAGGTGTCAGAGTGATTAATTGAATCATTTTTTCAAACAATTTGTTCAAAACAGCTGATTCGTTTAAATACGAAGCAGGCAGCTGTTGTTATGAATGGATTATTGAATCATTGACTCAAATGATTAGTTCAAAAACAGATTGCCCTGAGATGCACAAATGTCCTGCTTCTGCTTAGCTTGAAACTCTTTTCACTGAAATATGAAAACAAGTTTAATGTTTATAATTATAAAAAAATGTTTGTTATAATCATGTTTATAATTATAACTAAGGTTTTTTTTTTTTTTAAGGGTTTTGTGCCTGGTCTCCAGATATGGCTTGGGTCCTTCTATTTCAGTGGAGATTAATTTTTTTTCCTCATAATTTAGAAAAGCGTTAACACTCCTCAACAAACCCTGTGCATGAGTAATGACAATATTGATATTTGCCTAGCACCATTTTGTGCCCTTTTGTGTGATTGCTATTTAGCGCAACACAAAAGAAAATTATTAATAACAAGAAAAGAATCACTTACCTAACCAATAATCATCTCTTTCCACTCACACTCTAAGCAATCTCTCTTACATTATTAAGAGGCCAGGGGGGCTGAATTACCATAACTCTGAGAGCGCCTACTTCCCAACCTCTTCACCGTATTTATCAGACGCCAGCAATTAACAATATCTCAAACAGCAAACACACTTCTGAATATAATGCAATAAATCAGTCGGGCAGCACGTCGGCCACGAAAGCCATTTGCCTTTTTCCAGTGCGAAAGAGAGAGATGACAAACATTGGATTTGACATTACGAAATGGATTACATTTTAGACCAATTAAAATTAAATGGGCTGCAATGAGTGTTGACCCTGACCAAATTGGCCACTACTGATCTCATCAGCACTGTATCTCCTATTGGCCAGACGGAGAGTTTGATTCCAGCGGTCGTCATGCTGAGAAAACGAGGGGGAAAGAGAGGGCTGATAAGCACGGCGCCAGGCCTCTGGAGGAGTCTGTGTGCATCTGCGTTATTTCATTCATATCACAAATAATGTGGCAGTAATTGTAGTACACATTCAAATGGCTCATATTTTACATTCTGATGTTTTTGTTAGTCAGTCATGTAGTTTCTATGTCCAGGGTACTTTTATTTTGTTTAGAACAAGGTCTTTCTGAGAACATTTTTCAGAATTTCTCTGAATAGGTGACACAGTTGTACAGTAGGACTGTATACAGCATATGAGTCCGTACATATTGGTCCCTCATTCTCTGAGCTGTTTCCATCCTGAGAGGCACTTCAAAGCTCACGCTTACCCGTAACAATTAAACATCGCAGCGTGGCAGACGATGTTTTGATTGCTCATTAAGATGGAGAGGCAGAAGCCATTGCTGCAGATGCTCTTGTTATCATGCGAGATAATTAATGTGGAATGAACAGAGTAATGGAAAGAAAATCAAAGGTGGAGAAGACGGGAATGGCGATAGCCTCGCAGAGGCGAGTTGTCACCCCCCCTTTGTTAGAGAGAAGAGACTCTGTTTAATGTCACCATCAAGGCAAGATGACCTTAGAGTCAGCAGTATCATGGGAACTGCTGTAATTGTCATGGCAGCCTATCAGAACAGAACTGGCTTTACATAGCTTGAGATAGTTTTTTTTTTTCTTTTTTCTTTTTTCTATCAGGATTCTTTGAATGCAAAGTAAGAAGGAACAGCATTTATTTAAAAACTAAATATTTTAAATCTGTTCAAAAGTTTAGGGTCAGTAATCTTTTATTCTTTTTAAGAAATTAATACTTTTACTCAGCAAGTATGTGTTAAATTGATAAAAAAAAAAGTGATAGCAAATAATATTGTCAAAAAAGATTTCCATTTTGAATGAATGCTGTTTTTTTTTTTCTTCTTTTTATTCATTCTAAGAATGCTGAAAAAAGAATCACAGGTTCCAAAAACTAGTTATAAATAAATAGGCAGCACAACTGTTGTGAACATGCACTATATTGCCAAAAGTATTGGGACACCCCTTCTAATGAACAGATTTGACTACTTTAGTAATTTCCATGAGTAATCTTAATGTTTAAGGATATAATGATGTTCTAGGGAATTGTGTCCTTTTAACTTTATAGCAAAAGTTTGGACAGGACCCTTTTTTTATTCTAACATGGCAATGCCTCTGTGTATAAGGAAAGGTTCATAGAGAAATGTTTGATTCAGTCAGTGTGGAAGAACTTGGCTGGTCTGCATAAAGACAAGTTCTAATCCCATCTGAACACCTCTGGTGTGACTTTAAATGCAGAACTCATCACCAATGACACCAGCACCAGTGGCTTGTGCATACACTATATGGACCCTCTTCTTTAGAACAAAAAAAATAAATAAATACAACTTATATTCTTTTTAACCTCAAATGCTTGTCTTGTCTATAGCTCTGCGTGAACTGTGTATTCTGGTTCAAGACAGTTAGGGTATGTCGAAAAACTCCCATTCCATTTTCTTCTCTAACTTCAAAATTGTCCTACGTTGCTGTTTTACCTTTTTTTTTTTTTTTTTTTTTTTGCATGTTCAATTTGTAAACAATGGGTCAGTACTTCTGGTGAGTAAATTATCTGTACATTTTTGTTCAGGAAGTGAACTTCTCCTTTAATATTTTTATAGCACCCCGATGGTATCCACAGTGTTGAATTTATTTTGTATGCTGCATTAGAAGGTCTCTAGGTTTTGGAATAGAGCTAATATTACTGGACATGTGTTTAGACACTGACCTGAACTGCCTCTCAGCTGCATTAAATATGAATAGTTGAACAAATGGCTGCAGTGCAGAGTGGAATTTTGTCTAGGACTTTTGTGTGTGTGTGTGTGAGAGAGAGAGAGAGAGAGAGAGAGAAAGTGTATTTGTGTATATGAGAGTGTGTCGTGACCAGAGACCAGTGTCTGCCCTTTAGAGGTGTTAGTGTGATAAACATGCTCTGAACTCTGTTATATCTCTAGTTTTTCCACTTCGCTGAGTACTTTCTTTTCCCCTCTCTCCTTCTTCCTTGCCATATGCTCACTGTCTGAGGAACCCAGGAGGCGCAGATAAATTAATGAAGCACTCATGCAGTTAATGTAACATGGATCTTAAGCACTCCAGTCTAACACGTTCTCACCTGTGGTGTAGTTTTATTCGGTTAACTGTGCTGTAAGTATTTTGTTTTGGAATAACACGCATAGAATATTCATACCTCATAGAAAGTATTAAAAAAATGTTTCCCTGATGATAAGTTTGTCAGTTTGGTTGACTAGGTTGGTTAGTCACTTTGCAAAATGTACCCCTTTTGACCTTTATGAGAGTTCTGGATATCCTGTAGAGGTTTATTTTATCATAACAACTGTCTGACTGTGCATGGGCTTTAATTAACTTTCTCAAGAATTCAGATTTGGATTTACCTGATGTTTGTTAGTGTCCTATAAGTCACTTTGCATGAGGACAGAACATTCTCTGTTGCGTCTGAAGAAATGCTTGATGTAATCACTGTTAATGCTAGCTTTAGAAATTGATTTTTTTTTTTTTTTTTTTTTTAAATCATAATTAATGATATGACATAAAATGACAGTGTTAGGCTGAAGGGAGCAAAATACGGTGGTTGTTTCTTAATGAAAGCTTTGGCTCATTTCCACACTGGCTGGAGATGTCCTCAATCCCTCTTAGCATTTTATTAAGGGCCAAGGTGCCCTCATAAACTATTCTGATTGGGCAGTTTCAAATGGATATACAGTTTAACCTTTTATCAAGAGGGAGGTGTCCGGAATGACCTCTTTAAGGAATTATACTAAAGACCGGCCACGTCTATAACTCTACATGAGCGGAAGCCAGACGCCGCAGGGATTCAATCACAAACATCTTCATCACATCATATTATAATTGGTGTGTTTATGGTTCTGTTTTCTCATCAGTGAGGTTTGAGAGCAGAGTGTTAATGCATGCAGTTATTTAAAGATGAATTATCCCTGAATTTTCTTTTGAACATTTAAGAAGACTCATCTGAGTAATTTGAGAAAAAGGAGATAAACATTTAATGGGTTCCACACAATAAATGCTTCCATTTGCATTAAGGTCATTCTGTGTCAAATCAACCAAATTTCAATTTTTTTTTTGATTTTGCTAACATTTTTTCTGAAGAAAGATAAACATATATAGTGATGAAAGCCAAAATATGAAATGTCATGGATGAATATTTACTGAGTAATCCACACTAAATGGAGTTTTCCCCTGAGATTGCAGAGCCAAATTACAGGGGGTTAAAAATGACTTCAGAAAGATGGCAGCATCATAATGTTATATTAACACGGAGATTGGTCGGTCTGTTAGTAAAATCTGTTGACTTTAGCAATTTTTGTTACATTATCTGCTAATAATGACCATTCAAAAATGGGGAAACAGCATTTTTCAAGTTTTTACTCCAACATTTGCATGTCTGCAACTCAAGAAGTATTAAAGATATTTTAATGCCCTTTTAGATGTTGGGTCTTAACAAACTTTCCTTTTGGCGTCTTCATTTTTAAGACCCTGCATGGTTCAGTTCCAGAGATATTGGTATTTCAATATGGCTATAGGAGTAAATCACTAAACTGTACACTATCAGTGATCAAAAACCAAATGTGGATCTTGTTTCCTTCTGTCAAGACAACTGCATGGAACATACCTATCTGAGTCTCATAAGCATTCTTTTTGCAAAGTTTGCCTAACTCAAGAAGTATTAAAGGTATTAGTTCATAATGAATTTTTCTTTTGGAATCTTAATCTTCAAGGCCCTGCATCATTCAGTCCCAAAGATATGGGCATCTCAATAAGGCTCCATTTTCTGCCCATATTCAGTGGTTGAAAACCAAATGTTGATCACTTTAAACACAGCCGATATGTATTTCTTACTTAAGAACAATGTCTGAAGGACAAGTAATGCTGAAACTAGAAATGCATCTTATTTGCCTCTATCAAAACAATTGTATAGGATATTTTTGGCTTTCATCACTATGCATGTCTATCTTCCTTAAGAAAAATAAAAGATTTGAGCTGGGGACCTCTGGTAAAGTTGACACAGAATGACCCATTATTGCTACATTATTGACTACTGATGATGAGTTTTGCAAGCACTTAAATGTCAGGTATGATTTACTTGTTTCACTTGTTGAACAGAATTCAGAAAAGAATCAGTTTTCAGAAAAGGTCTGTTCATATCTGTAGATCAGGGTGCTCAATAATGTGTCTTTGACCTTCATTATGTAGGCTATGTTTTGATTAAACTGTGTTAAATAAAATACAAATGATCTAAAACTCCAATCTTTGAATCTTCTCACATTGTTTTTTACCTTTATTTTTTTAGTTTTTCACTAACCACGCATAAACGTTGTTTTCTCAAAAGCACAAACATGTACACTACCGTTCAAAAGTTTGGGGTCCGTAAGAATTTTTTTTTTTATGAAGTCAAGGCTGCATTTATTTTATCAAAAATACAGAAAATAAACTGTAATATTACAAAATGTTATTACAATAGAAAATAATGGTTTTTATTTTCATATACTTATCTTTTCTAGCAATGTAAATCACTTATGTCACTTTTTATTAATGTAACAATTTATTCATTTCTTTCCAAAAAAAAAAAAAGAATGAATAAACATTTGCTGACCCCAAACCTTTGAACGGTAGTGTACATTCATGTTGCTTGCATATTATTGTAGCCCAGTTTGTGCTGATTACAATATCATCTGACTTTAGCCATGAATATGTTTTTAAGATACTGAAAAATGCACAAATGTCAAGGCATGTTAAAACTTCTTCAGGGCCCAAAAACACCCTCAGACCCCTGAGGGTTAACATAAATTACTCTAATTTGATTATTTGGTGCTCAAGAAACATTATTATCAATGATGACAACAGTTGTTCCCCTTAATAGTTTTGTAGAAACCATGATACATTTTTCAGGAAATTAATTTGTAAACAATATATGAATGTATATGTATGTATGCATTTTCAGTTTGGCGAATGAACAGCAACACGCTGTGCTATTTAACATTTCCCTGGCATGGAAGGCATGTGTCAACAAACTACTGTCTACGGTGTTCAATCTTGAATAATGCAGTATTTTACAGTTACAGAAATGATTCACCCAAAAATGATTTGCAGAAATTGGGCATTACATCACTTACCTACCAGTAGATCCTCTGCAGTGAATGGATGCTCAGAATGAGAGGAAGTGTTATTATGGACTATGGACTGGTATTTTGGCCAGAAGTGATGGTTTAAAGTTTAAACCATCTTAATGATGGATTTGTTTCTTACAAACATCCACCCATTCACTGCAGAAGATCCATTGGACAGATTTCTCCAAATCTGTTCTGATGAAGAAACAAACTCTACATCTTGGATGGCTTGAGCTAGAGTAGATGTCAGCAAATTTAAGTTTTTTGATTGAACTGTTGCTAGTATTCCATTCTGAGCATAGCTATACAAAACATAGTGGTCACGAAAGTGCACAACGTGTCAGACGTGACAAGTGTTCCTCTGTTTACTTGTAGATTTTTAAACTGTGTTCATGTGCTAACATGGCACTTTATGCGGATGTCAGCATGTACTGTGTCAGCACGGCCTGTCTGGACGCCTTTTTTTCCTTCTTTCTTTTTTTCTGACTGCGACTGCCTCTGAAGCAGCTCCCTGCCAGCGTGTCAGCCAGGCTCTCTGAACAAGTCCTCTTCACTGTCATTCTGTCCAGGGCTCACTGCAGTCTCCCATGAAGGTGCGGGCAATTTAGAAAGACGATTTGTGCTGTGGTTGGAATAAGCGAGAGCAGGAAGTGCATGCAAATAGCAGCTGCAGGAATAAATTTATAGCTGCACGTTTATAGGAGCTAAAGAAATTAAATGTGCTATGGAATATTGGCATATTTGGTATTTTTTCATACAAGGAAAGCCAGTAATACTGCCAAGCTCTAAAATGACAAAAAGCACCATAAATGTGTCATAAAATTAGTACACATTATTCCTAAGTCTTCTAAAGTATGATAGCTTTCAAAGTAATCCCATTTAGATTAACTTTGGTGATCTTAAACTTGAAAAATTGTGTGTATTGATGTCTTTCCGCGGTTTAAATAAAATACATTCTGATGTTCATTAATGTTTATTTTGTACTTTAAGTAAATATGAGAAGACGATCGGTTCATGTGCTGTTTGAACTGAGGCAATACAGGATCTGTCACAACATATTTAAGAACCACAAATCAGTATTTATAGTTTGAATTTCTTAAAAAAATGACAAAAATTGAAAGCTGAGACCTTGTTTCATATCTGAAGTAACTTGCTCTGTCTTGCCTGTCGGCATCTTGTCAGTTTCCTCTTTGCTTCCTCTTACTGTGTAAGAACATGTACTGTAGTGTGAGAACTGTAGTGAACTATACCTGGTTAGAAATACTTGTATTTTAAAAAATATTATTTTTCAATAGGGTAAATTTCTACATATGCTATATTTCATATCATAGCATCATGAAACTAACATCTAACAGTGGACAAACATGTTTTAATTAATTTATTTTTTGCATTCACTCTCTGACTCCATTAGGCTGCAATGTAATTTGCCCCCTGACTAAGCATATAAAGAATTTAGGGGAAGCATTTAAATAACCCTGAATACACTTAAAGTATGCAGAATCAAATCATTAATAATCGAAACGCATCGAATTTTATTGTGAATCATCTCAAATTGAATCGTTCTGAATGTGAAAAATCGATATCGAATCGAAACCCTATGAATCGTGAATCGAATCGATTCGCTGTGTACCCAAAGATTCACAGCCCTAGTTCAGATGCAAAAGCCTCTAAATCCATCTGATGTATTTGGCTCCGATGTATAGGTTTCTATGCAAGTAGAGGTACTTCTGATTGGGCTGAGACTGGTATTTTAGCGAGTTTAAAGTAAAAATATTTGATGGACGTATAATGTGTCGGCAGCATTCACTCAGTAACATTATCTCATTTTTGACCGAGATGACTTTTAGGGGGTTTTGCATCTGAACTCTTTTATATATATATATATATATATATATATATATATATATATATATATATATATATATATATAATAAAATATATATATATATATATATATATATATATATATATATATATATATATATATATATATATTAAATATATATATTAATTAATTGAATTGTAGCATTTGTGAATTCTTAATAGCAAAATGCTTTATGATTTTTAAATGGGTTTAATATGTGGAATGTGGAAATGTGGATAATCGAATACTCTAATAGAATCGAGGAATCGTTACAGCCCTATATTTCACATCTTGCAAAAAAGTTCCCATAGGTAGGAGATTATGTAGGTTTTTTCTGTGTTGTGCTTTTTGGTTCTTTTTGGAGCTTGTTAATAAAAATCCTCATCCATTTTTCTTTGTATAGACGTCATATACTGCCTAATATCTCAGTTCAAGCGGGAAAGAAAATAATATAGGTTCATAGCGACATAAAGGTGAGTAAATGATCACTCAATTTTCATTTTTGTGTAAGTTGTTCCTTTACAACAAGATTTACATTATATTTGAACATCAGCCTGCTAGTTTAAACATGCATGTCCATTTGGAAAGTAATGTTCTGTGGAAAAGAAGAGAGGATAAGAATTTAAAAAAAGAAACTCATAAGCCCCTTTGAGCTATTTGGCTGCTCTCCACAGAAATCCACATCCTGCTGGCCATTCTCTATGGCTCTCCAGGTGAGTGGAGTCAAACAGATGGAAGTGGAAGTGGAATTGTATGACAGCTGTGCTGTGGCTGTCTGGCACGACCGGTGGGCAGAGGGCTCCATATTTAGGAGCTAAAGGTGAGCGAGTCGCAGTCCCGCTGCTAAAACCCTTCCACAGCATTCACAGCTTCCAACTCCTAATTTATATTTTCCTATTCACGCACACCTCTGCACTCAAAACTGACCTTTCGCCAATCAGGAAGCCCCAGGCAGCCTGGCTTTCACACTTGTTTGTGTGTGATAGGAAACGACAGATAGACGGTATTTGCTTGTGTGTGTGCTTAACTACTGCCATACAAATGCACCGGTCCTAAACACGCTGGTTGGCTGGAGGGTTTCGCTGACACCGGTTGACAGTTTTACTTCAGAAAGGTCGAGAGATGTCAGGGATCTGAGTACACAACTGAGACTTACAAGCGTTACATCATACATTTATAAATAAAATAAAATTGAACAGCAATAAAACAATTTTACTGAACAGCAAATCAGCATATTAGAATGCTTTCTGAAGGATCACACTGAAGACTGAAGTAATGATGCTGAAAATTTAGCTTTGAACACAGGAATAAATTACATTTTAAAATATATTCAAATAGAAAGCAGTTATTTTAAATAGTAAAAATATTTCAAAATATTACTGCTTTTGATGTATTTTGGATCAAATAAATGCAGGCTTGGTGAGCAGAAGAAAATTCTTTAAAAAACAATACAAACTTTTGACTGGTAGTGTATAATGTTAGTAGATGTTTCCTCAAAACAGTATGATACACATTACCTCAGCAGTCAGTCCCCGTATCGTATATTAGTATGCAAGTATAAAGTGTGTCTTTATATTATAATATTAAATCAATATTAACGTTTTATATATATTTCTGAATGTACACTACCAGTCAAAAGTTTGGACACACCCTCTCATTTAATGTTTTTTTTTAAAGAAGTCTCTTATGCTTATCAAGGCTGTTTTCACTTGATCAAAAATACAGAAAGAAATTATTACGATATAAATCCATGTTTTTCTATATTAATATACATTAAAATGAAATTTATATCTGTAATTAAAGTTGAATTTCCAGAATCATTACTTCAGTCTTCAGTGTCACATGATCCTTCAAAAACCATTCTAATATGCTGATTTATTATCAGTGCTGGAAACAGTTGCTGCTTAATTATTTATTTATTATTATTTTTTATTATTATTATTATTATTTTTTTTTTTTTTTGGAACCTGTGATACATTTTTTCAGGATCTTTTGATCAATAAAAGTTTAAAAAAGAACAGCATTTGTTTAAAATAGAAAGGTTTTCTAACAATATACACTACTGTTTAAAGGTTTGTGGGTCAGTACATTTTTATTCTTTCTTTTTTAGAAAGAAATTAATACTTTTATTCACCAAGGATGTGTTAAATTAATAAAAAGTGATAGCATAGATTTACATTGTTTAGAAAAGATTTATAATTTGAATAAATGCTGTTCTTTTTAACTTCTTCAAAGAATCCTGAAAAAAGAATCACAGGTTGCAAAAAAATATTTGTTTCCAACATTGATCATTCTAATAATAAAGCAGAATATTAGAATAATTTCTGAAGGATCACGTGACACTTAAGACTCAAGTAACAGCTCATGAAAATTCAGCTTTGCATCACAGGAATAAATGATATTGTAAAGTATATTAAAATAAAAAGCATTCTTTTTTTATTGTGATAACATTTTGCAATATTACAGTTTTTTTTCTGTATTTTTGATCAAATAAATGCAGCCTTGATGAGCATAAGAAAGTACTTTAAAAAAATCAGAGGGTGTGTCCAAACTTTTGACTGGTAGTGTATATTGTTTCAAAATAAATCCTACAACAATATTTTTTTCAGTGTAGATTCAAAATTAACAGCAAGTTAAAGAAATGCATTGGTTATTTACTGTACACACACTTGCAATCAAAATTAATAATTAATAAATTAATAAAATTAATAATTAATGAAATTTTGAAATGCCTCAAATAAATTTCGGTAACACTTTACTTAAAGCCTTTATGTCTAATGTCTTATAAAGGGTTATTAAAGGGTACAATGCGTTATAACTATTAATAATGTATTACATCTTGTCACAATGAATTATAACCTGAATTTAAAATGTGTAGTGTAGCAATGAATTGATGAGTGTTATAATGTGTTAACTGTGGTTACAATTATTCATGAGACTGTACAATGCATTTTAAATAAGATGCAATACAAAGCATAAATAATGTGTTAAAACTACTAAAATATTAACGTATTTGCTTACTTGTACTCCAGTGTTGCAAATTGTATGTTTTGTATGTTTTTCCCACCAAATTGAGTAATATAATATTGTTTGCTTTCTATATATATATATATATATATATATATATATAAGCACAAGAATGTGGCTTATACATCAAAGTCTTACAGCATTCCATAACAACCTTTCAAAAGCATTACAAAAGAATCTAGAGATGTTCTCAGATGAGAAGCAGGCGAGAAGTGTTTCTCACAAATCAACCTAAGGTGCTTTTACTTGCATATTCTGTCTGACAGATCCACAGCTGTACAATTCACTAACAGTCAGTGAGAATGACAGCACCACTGGGCATGAATCTCATGAATCCAGTATAGCCGATCGGGTCAGAAGCCATTTCCCATTACAGATGCCCTATAAATATTCACCGGGTCATCTATAAATTAGCCGCCGAATATTAATACTCTGTAAAGGATCAATTAGCATATCACATCATCCGCTATTAGATATTCAGCCTGTTTGCATCTCATTTCATAAATTTCTCACCCTCTTTTTCTTTGCCTGTGTGCAAAAATCTCGCTCTCCTGATCCCTAGCTAATGTCTTTAACTGTTCCAATCCAATCTGTGATGAATTATTAATGTCATCTCTCATTAATTAATGGCCCTTTACGCTGGACTAAGTGAGCGAATCGCCTCGCAGAGTGTGCCAGAGAGGCTGTCATCATAAATGCGCTCTTATATCTCTTGTTGATTGACAGGTGGCTTAGCCAATCACACACATCCATCAGGGAGGTAGATGTGCCCATGAGGTTTGCTTGACTGGCGGAGGGGAAAGTGTGAGGCTTCAGACTTTACTAAATGACCCTGTCAGATATTCTGTCTTTATGACACATTGTGTCAAATCAAGGCCCAGTGAGAGGACAGTTTATTAAATATGATCCACAGCGATTTATGTAGCAATTTTCAGAGACGATTTGACAGCCATTTGTCAGGCTTTATACAGTATAAAAAAACATGTCTTCAGGTAAACATTACATTTAGATTTGTGCATTTGGCAGATGCTTTTATCCATTGCATTCAAGATGTAAATTTATGAAATCATCCGTCTATCGTTCTATCTATTAATCTGTTGTTTGTCTATCTATCTATCTATCTATCTATCTATCTATCTATCTATCTATCTATCTATCTATCTATCTATCTATCTATCTATCTATCTATCTATCTATCGTTCTATCGTTCTATCTATCTGTCTATCGTTCTATCTATCTGTCTATCGTTCTATTGTTCTATTGTTCTATCGTTCTACCGTTCTACCGTTCTATCGTTCTAGTATCTGCATATCGTTCTATCTATCATTCTAGCTGTCTATTGTTCTATCTATTCATTCTTTTGTTCATCTGTCATTGTTCTATTGTTGTTCTAATGTTCTATCGTTCTATCGTTCTATCGTTGTTCATCTTCCATTGTTCTTTCGTTGTTCTTTCGTTGTTATATCTATCTATCGTTCTATCTATCTATCTATCTATCTATCTATCTATCTATCTATCTATCTATCTATCTATCTATCGTTCTATCGTTCTATCGTTGTTCATCTTCCATTGTTCGTTCTATCTATCTGTCTATCTATCTATCTATCGTTCGTTCGTTCGTTCGTTCGTTCTAATTATCTATCTATCTATCTAGCTATCGTTTTATCTAATAATTCTTTTGTTCATCTTCCATCGTTCTATCATTGTTCTATTATTTATCTATCTATCCATCTATCTATCTATCTATCTATCTATCTATCTATCTATCTATCTATTCATTCTTTTGTTCATCTGTCATCGTTCTATTGTTGTTCTAATGTTCTATCGTTCTATCTATCCTTCTATTCATTATCTATCTATCTATCTATCTATCTATCTATCTATCTATCTATCGTTCTATCGTTCTATCTATCTGTCGTTCTATCTATCATTCTATCATTCTAGTTATCTGTCTATCGTTCTATTGTTCTATCGTTCTATTGTTCTATCGTTCGTTATCTGCATATCGTTCTATCATTCTATCTATCATTCTAGCTGTCTATTGTTCTATTCATTCTTTTGTTCATCTGTCATTGTTCTATAGTTGTTCTAATGTTCTATTGTTCTATCTATCTATCCTTCTATTTATTATTTTGTTTATCTTTCATCTATTCTATCTGTTTATCTATCGTTCTATCATTCTATTTATTGTTGTCTATTCATTCTGTCTATTTGTCTGTATGTATTGTTCTACCTATCTGTCTGTCTATCTCTTGTTGATTCTATCTTTTGTTCTATGTCTATTTTTTTGGTCTGTCTATCAATCTGTCTTTATCATAAATGGTCATCTGAGTTCTACACATTAGTAGATAAATTAAAACAACAGTAATTTTATCACTTTAACATCAACTTGAATGCATTTATGAGCATTCTGAGCCTCATTTATTAGACTGACCCTAAAACTATCCTTAAGTTTTTGCTGTCACAGAAGAGTCGAACTACACCAATCATTTTCTTTGCTCAAACACCAGTGTCCTCAGCTTAAACGCAATAACAAAGCGATAGCAAAGTCTCCTCTCATTCTTACAAGCTAACACAGTACCCACAACAATCAGTTTAAAACAATAAAGTCCCAGAAACCATAAATGCATCGACACGGGTCCAGCGTATTACCTCCCTCGGTTGTCATCGACTGCCCTGATGGCGGATGATAAAAATTGTTTCATTTTCTGGGCTATTGCAGGCGAGGGGACAATTCTTACATTAATAACATCCAGGCCGGTTGTGTCCGGGCTGGATCTTGCACACGGGGTGAACTAAAACCTTTTATGTCTGTGTTTTGGAGCCAAAGTGTTCTGAGCAGATATTTATTATACGGGTTGCCCTGGATAGCAGGCCAAATGGTGCACTCCGGTTATAAATGCAAAAAACGAGGCCTGCTTTTCCTTTTAAAGTGTGTTTTTCTTATAAACGCATTGCAATCAATTCCATTTTTGTTATTGTGATTTTTATAGCTGAGTGTAAATCCTGTTGCTTAATTTAATTCAAAGCCATTGATTTTGTTTTTCATTTGTAGATAATACAAGACGCAACTAGCATAAGTGGAGCAATCCAACACAGTCTAGCAGGTATTAAAAAAAATAAAATAAAACTTTCTGTTGATCAATGGAGAGTCTAACCAACCAAAACAGACTATATGCGTGGAATGTTTTCAGAAAATGTACAGTGACACTGTAAGCAGATGTAAGAGGAGGAATAAACACTCAGGAATGGGGGATGCTCCAAGATGAAAATACACAGATGATGCAAGAACAATGTAAGCCAGTGATACACAGAAATACAAAGAGCGAGAGAGAGTAAACACAAACACACTGAGATCTCTCCCCACGTGACTGACACTACGGCTTATTACTTTTGGCGTAAACTTTAGTGTAGTCTGTAGTGTTTGTCTAGTCTCATAATAATTTGAGTTAACCTTAAAAATCATAAAATATCATATGGGTTGGCTCAGACAAAACATGCAAAATTTACTCCCACTGAGGAAGAGATGTTGTTTCGTTTGCTTGCTGTCCTATAAACTCTATTTCAAGAAAGAAAATGCTTGCCTACGTCAGTAAACACGTGCGTTATATTATGCATATATTTATGCACCACAAATGTGTGATGTTTGTAACCTGCAGAGCATGGCATTAGCATTGCCAAAGCCATGGGTTTGATTCTCAGGGGATTCACGAACTGATATGTATGTGAATACAAACAATTGTGAATAAAATGTATAAAGGAATTTTTTAAATGAGATCTGTGGCCATTAAGCTTCTGAACATAAAGTACAATAGAAATGCAGTAAAACTTGTATATATGATTTTAATATTTTAGAGTCATTCAAAACAGTTGCATATTCAGTTCTGACATAGTGACAATACACAGTGAAATTTGTGTACAGTTCTTCTTCGTTTTGAACATAAAATAATTGAACTATAAAATAATTTAAGTTAAAAGTACAAGAAAAGCAAGGTGCAATGTGGGTTTTAATTAAAGTTTTAAACTAATATTTTAATAATTATATATGTACATGTATATGGTATGTGTCCATATAAAATATTATAAACATTTTTATTTTTTCAGTTTTTAATTGTTAATTTTAGTTCATTTGTAGTTAACATTATTTTTTTTTTATTCTAGTAATTGTTTTTTTTAATCATTATTATTTGTATTTATATATTTTAATATCAATATATGTACATGTATATAGTGTATGTGTATAATATTATAAAAAAATATTTTTGATTTAATTTTAGTTCATTTGTAGTTAATATTATTTATTTATTTATTTATTTATTTATTTATTTATTTTATTATTATTTGAGTAATTGAGTAATTGTGTTTTTGTAATTTTTATTTATATTTGTATATTTATATTTGTATTTATATATTTTAATATTAAAATATATGTATATCTACATAGTATATGTGTATGATTACAATTTTTAGTTAATTTTTGATTTGTCATTTTAGTTTGTCATTTTAGTTTAGTTTAGTTAACATGATTTATTTTTTTTAGTTTTAAAATTTTTGTAATTTTGTTGTTTTGTCATTTTTATTAGTATTTATATATTTTAACATTAATAAATGTATATATAATATGATATTTTTTGTTTTAGATAATTTTAGTTAATTTTTCAGTTAGTTTTTAATTTAGCTAATTTTGTCATTTTTTTTATTAGTATTTATATATTTTAATCTTAATATATGTATATTTGTATATACCATATGTATATATAATATAATTGTAATTTTTTTGTCTTAGTCAATTAAATTTTTTTAGTAATTTTTGCCTTATTTATTTTAATCATATTTCAATTTGTAATTTTAAAATCTTAGTAATTTTAGTGGGCTTTTGTAATTTTTATTTGTGTATGTGTATATAATTTGCATTTTTTTAAATTAGTTAAATTTTTAGTTAACATGATTTTAATTTTTAATTTTAAAATGTTAATATATAATAACATCTACTGAGATCTACTGACTAGATGACCTACAGTTTTTAATCTAAAAATGTAAATTTGATTTGATTTTGTTTATATTTGATAAGTTTATAACTTTCATTCCATCAGTAATCATGTAATATTTCCATTACTCTGTTTTTACTTTTGTAAAATTTGTGTTCATTTTGGACACTGGTTGTACAGTATGTCTTCATATGAGCCAGTTTTGCGTATTTTATGATTATTTGTATGAGTGTAAAGTGAGAAATGGTTGAAATGCCACAAGTGAATTGAAGTTATTTTTACCGCTGTGCGCATTTGCACTTTCTGTGTCTTCAAATGTTTGTACAGTGGTAAATATTCATCATTCTTGTTCTACACAATCCACTTCTGTACACTGATGAGCAGATGTTTGCTCCCTGCGTCTGTCAATCACACAAACCCTGAGCGTAAATCTTCTGCAATCTGTGATGGTGATGTGAGCGTGACGTCTTTTTCACTAGTTATCACACTGGTTTGACGCTTTCTCGGGTTCGTTCTCTTTCGTCTCTGTCAACCCCTTAACTAACATCTGCTGATCTGTTGCTCATCTCCATATAAGATCAAACACACACGCATACACTCAGACTCATGATTTCACACCCTTATTAGGCCATAACCATCCTTCTGTCAGTCACTTGTGTCCTCGTATAAGCAGTTGCCAAGCTTTGATTGGTTTGATGATATATACGATAAGAGCAGATCACTCCTTTTTTATATTTGTTGTAGGTTCAATCAATTCAATCGTATTTTGAAGGTTTTGTAGGCTATTACCAAACTATTTGTACAGTTTTTTGCCTGCCTTAACTAATTAATGCTTATTAATGTATAGTAATGCAGAATAAGCCATTAATATGTTTTTTTATAAGTACTAATAAAAAGTCAGTAAGCTAATAAGATGCTAATAAGCAACTAGTTAATATACAGAATTGGTTCCGTTACCCAAGAAAAAAATGGTGGAAAAGACTGTTTTATCTGTTGACCATTGTTTCATCTTGTTTTGTTTGTTTGTTTGTTATTTTATTTATTTATATATATATATATATATATATATATATATATATATATATATATTTATTTATTAATTTTATTTTATTTATTTATATGTTTATGCTGTCAAATCATATTAATATAATATTTCAGTTTTACACTGGAATCAAATGGCATATAATTTTTGTCAATAAAAATATTTTAGTTGGCAAAAATGTACAAAATGAGTAGTAAACAAATTGTAAACATTTTCCAGTGTTGTGGAAAAAAATGCAATACATTTCTATATACACTAAATTAGGAATATGCATGTATGTGTGTGTGTATAAATAAATATATATATATATATATATATATATATATATATATATGCACAAACACACACACACACACACACACACACATATATATATATTTGTGTTTTTTTGCAACATATTAATACGTAACTTTTGTGAACATCACAAAAAAAACTAAATTCAAGTATAGGTGTGTGTGTATATATATATATTATTTAGTTCATTTTAGTTGTTTTAGTTTATATTTTAACATTAATATTATATATAATACAAATATTTAAAATGAATTTCTATATACAGTAAATACATTAAAATTTTTTTTTGAGTTTTTATGCAACATATTAATATGTAACTTTTGTGAACATCAAAAAAAACTAAATTCAAGTATAGTTTAGTATATATATATATATAATTTGTTAATTTTAGTTCTTTTTTTTAAGTTAACATGATTTCAGTTTTAGTTTAAAAATGATAGTAATTTTGTGTTTTTGTCATTTTAATTAGTATTTATATTTTTTTTTACATTTAATATTATTAATATTATATATATATAATCAAAATATTTAAAATTTCTATATACACTAAATTAATAAATGTTTTTGTATTTTTATTTTGTTTTTATGCAACATATTAATATGTAAGTTTTGTTAAAGTCTAGTCTGGTCTAGTCTAAATTACATTTACTTTAGCCACAAGTCTTGTTTGCTAAAGCATACACTAATGTTCTAAAGTTTGTAGGATTTAAAAAAAAAAAAAAGAAATTTCTACTTTTCTTCATAAAAAACATTTACAGCGCTTTGTAATTTTATAAGGATTTTTAAGCTCAAAACAGCATAAAGTGATTTCTGAACTAAAAACTGGAGTAATGATGCTGAAAACTGAGCTTTGCATTATATTTGAAAAATTATTAAATTAGAAAAGAGTTACTCTAAACTGTAATATTATTACTGTTTTTTTACTGTATTTTTGATCAAATAAGTGCAGTATTGTTGAGCATTGGATACTTCTTACCTACCCTAAACTTTTCAATGGTTTTGTGAGCAGCATTTATTTCCAGTCTATCTGTGGTCTTTAAGCTGAAAAGTTTCTCTCGTTTGGAGGTTTCTCGTCTGGCTGTCTTCACCATGGCCTTGCTGCGAGCTACTCGCCCACTGCCGTGTACACAGCATCTCAACTTTCACGCAGCTCTGGTCTTGGGCTAATGAATGTAATATGTCTTGCATTAATAATGCACCTCTGAGTTATTTTCAGCTGCTTGGGGTTAATTATCTGCTTGTTAAAGTTGCATAAGAGTTTGATTAAGCACAATAACAGATAAATAATCTTTCCCTCTCTCCATCCCCTCTCATTACTGATGTCACACGCTTGGCTTATTGCTTACTGAGCTTTCAGTAACGTGCACAGACTTGAGTGTGTGTGTGCATCATAATTACACACACACATACAGTGAGGCTGTTTATCGTTTGCTCCAGATCCAAGCCTGATTTCTCCCTGCAGGTCACTTTTTAGATTGTATTATTTGGCTCAACTCACAGTGGCAATCATGGCTTGATATGCACAGTCCAGGCTGTCATCGCCTAAACACTAACGCATTACAAGTTACGCAACAATATTACTTTTTTTCAAGTAACTAGTAAAGTAACGCATTACTTTTTCATTTCCAAGAAAATATCTGAGTTAGTTTTTGTTTCCTTTATGTATTTAATTTCATTTTATTAACCAATGACTTTGCTGCTGACCGTTGTTGATCCAATTCAAGCGTCCACTGCAAAAATACTTTTCTTACATTTTTTTGTCTTGTTTCCTGTCAAAATATCAAAAAATTCTTAAATCAAGTAGGATTTTCTGGACAAGTAAATAGTTATTTTCTTGTTTTCAGAAAAAACAAGTCAAAATTAAGTGAGTTTTTGCTTAGAACAAGCTAAATAATCTGCCAATGGGCTAAACAAAAAAAAATCTTATTTCAAACAGAAAACAAGATTTTGCTTAACCAGTGGGAGATTATTTTGCTTATTTCAAGCAAAAACATAATTTTGACTTGTTTTCAGAAAATCCTTCTTGATTTAAGAATTTTTAGATATTTTGGCTGGAAACAAGACAAAAAATCTCAGTAAGAAAAGCATTTTTTGCAGTGTACTAATAAGCAAAACTTACTTTATATGAACTAACATTTGTGTTTTTTTTCTCATTGCTGAAGAGTGTTGAACTTTCTTTTCCTACAGTTCTACTGTACAGACATCAATTTAATTTTCCTTTAGCCTTAGGCTTATTCACTTCATTTCATTTTGGTGTGAAAGGGCTTTTACATTTGCTAAGAATCAAACGTTTTATATTAAAAACAAACAAGCAAGCCCTGCCCAGAGTTAAAAAGTAACGCAAAAGTAACGTAATGCATTACTTTCCATAAAAAGTAACTAAGTAACGTAATTAGTTACTTTTTTAGGGAGTAACGCAATATTGCAATGCATTTCTTTTAAAAGTAACTTTCCCCAACACTGCTGAACAAATAAGCACCTAAATAGTGTTCCAAATGACAAATATGCACTTGTTCTATGTACTCTAGCATCTAGACATTTATTTTTGTGATCCAGCCATTCTCCACTATTCAAGGAAAGCTGTATTTGATATGCACTTTTATTTTTTGGGGTCATTCAATGTAAAAAAAAAAAAAAATATATATATATATATATATAGCTATTTTTTTTCCTGGTGAAGGAAATACATAAATCAAGAAGAAAGGGAAAATACTAATTGTTTTTGATGAATACTTACTGTGAAATCCACTATTTTGTAGAGGGGGCAAAAGGACGTTTCACCTGAGATTTGGAGCCAAATTAGATTATTAGTTAGATTATTTTAGTTTTTCCAGAGAGATTTGTAGGTCTATTATTAAAATCTGTTGGCTTTAGCAATTTTTGTTTGATTAGTTGACAGTTCAAAAATGGCAAAAAGCACTACTCAAGAAGTAAGAAGTACTCAATAAAGATATCTTAATATCCTTTTAGATTCTGGTTCTTAACAAACATTCCTTTTGGTATCTTTATTTTAAAGGCCCACAGTATTTAAATCCCAGAGATATGGAGATCTTAATGGGGCTCCGTGAGTAAACTCAATCAGTGTTCTGTAAAAATGACTTTAGAAAGCTGGAAGCATCTTTATTTTGTTTTATACACAGATATTTGTAGGTCTGTTATTATTTTTATATATATATGTTGACTTTTTTTTTGTTACATTATATGTTATAGATGACCGTTCACTTCGTATTAAAGCTAATATCCTTTTAAATAAGTTTTCTTTTGGTATATTCATTTTAAGTGTTCTCAGTGGTTCAATCCCAGAGATATGAAGATCTGAATGTGTCTCCATGAGTAAATTGGTAAATTATTCACATTTCCAGTGGTCAGAAACCAAATGTGAGTCACTTTGCATTCCACCTATATTTTTTTTCAAGAGGAATATCTAAAGAACAAATCATTTTAAAACTAGAAATGTATCTATTTTTTTCTCTGAGCTAATTTGCATAGTGCATATCTGTCTGAGTGACAGAAATACACTACCAGTCAAAAGTTTGGACACAACCTCTAATTGAATGTTTCTTAAAGAAGGCTGTTATGCTCAAAAATGCTGCATTTATTTGATCAAAAATGCAGAAAAAACAGTAATATTGCAAAATGTTATTACAATATAAAATAATGGTTTTGTTTTTATATACTTTCCAATATAATTTATTCCTGTGATGCAAAGCTGAATTTTCATGAGCTGTTACTCCAGTCTTAATTGTCACGTGATCCTTCAGAAATCATTCTGATATGCTGATTTTTTTATTAGAATTATCAATGTTGGAAACAGTTGTGCTGCCAAATATTTTTTTGGCAACCTGTGATTCTTTTTTCAGGATTCTTTGATGAATAACAAGTTAACAAGAACAGATTTTTTCTAACAATATGAATCTATGCCATTACTTTTTGTTAATTTAAAACATCATTGGTGAATAAAAGTATTAATTTCTTTCAAAATTGACTGTCCCCAAACTTTTGAATAGTAGTGTATATTGTAAGAAAACCTTTCTAAAAAAAAAAAGAAAAAAAAAAGAAAAAAATCAAAAGATCAAAAAATCCTTAAAGTATTATAGGTTCCAAAAAAAAAAAATATATATATATATATATATATATAGATATATACTGTATATATAGATATATACTGTATATATAGATAGATAATAAATCAGCATATTAGAATGATTTTTGAAGGATCATGTGACACTGAAGACTGGAGTAATGATTCTGGAAATTCAACTTTAATTACAGATATAAATTACATTTTAATGTATATTAATCTAGAAAAACATAGATTTACATCGTAATAATATTTCACAATATTACTTTTTTTTCTGTATTTTTGATCAAGTGAAAACAGCCTTGATAAGCATAAGAGACTTCTTTAAAAAACATCAGATGAGAGGGTGTGTCCAGACTTTTGACTGGTAGTGTACATCTTAGACATTTAATGTTTTGGCTTTCATTATTATTTGTGTTTGTCTTTCTACAGAAAAAAATAGTAACAAAATCAAAAAAAGAAGATTTAGTGTAATCTCAGTTTACTCTGAACTGAAGCCTGATGTCGTAGTATCTTCTCTTCCTCACGCCTGTGTGACCTGCACTTCATTACTGTGAGAGTATTTTACTCAATCACAGACTCTCTGCTGACTGACTCTCCTGGTAGCTGTCAAACACTTTATCTTCAAACAGGTTTAATCCTGCTTTAATACTGACTGAGTCATGATAAAATAACTCTTAGAGAGAGAAATCCTTTTAGCCAAGGGCAGCCCTTTGTTGAGGGTGGGCTAAGCATTTAGGAAGGATCTTGGAAACAGATCTAATCCTCCGATGACTCTCAAATCTGACACACTCTCTCACCTTCATCTGCCGTCACTGTGGGGCTGAGATGGGCATCTTTTGCATTACATCCTGCGGTCCTGTTTGCATGCAGCTCACAGATGAGAAGTTGTAGGCAATTTATGAAAATGGGCTCTGGTGTAAAAACTGAAATCCAGTGGTTGATTATGAGTAATCAGTAAAATAAGAACCATACTGTACATAACTGGGTATATAATTGTTTTATTTATTTATTTATTTATTGCAGATTTCACATAAATGAGTGCAGCCAAATCAAATCAGGTATAGCTGTGAGGGGGAAAAAATTTAATTGAATACACTCAATAAATTAATTAAATGATATGTAATACATTAATAATCATATGTAATTCATAAAAAGTAATTTGTGTATATTATTATGTTATTAATATTATTTATTAATAATTTTCTATATTTAATCCATGTAAATTAAAGTGTGCATTTAGAGCAGATCAGGTTCAGCAACGAGGGGAAAAAATCAATACATAATTCGACATATATGTAATAAATATTTAAATAAATAAGTGTTTATATATTATTAATTCATCTATTATTTATCTGTCTTCATATAACAAAGGCATGCAGTTAAATCAGGCACAGCGGTAGTTTATATTATTAATGTTATTTATTATTTTTGCATTTATTATTTAGTTATTTTTAATCCATATAAACAAAAATGTGCTTTTTGTACAACAAATCAGGTACATATGTACAAATAATTTGAATAAATAAATAAAATCTGTGTATACATTATTTTTTTATATTATTCATGTATTGTGTTTTTTTTAATCTGTGTGTATTTCATATAACAAAATGTGCAGTTAAATCAGGCACAGCAGTGAAAAATAATTTTAAAAATCCCTTTAAATATGTTTAATATGCGCATTAATTATTAATAAATTCATTCATTCATTCATTTACCATGTTTATCCAAATGAACATTACTTTGACAGCTGCTTAACTGAATGATAAGAAATATTTATGTATGGTAAATATTCTCAGTTTACCCGCCATAAAATTAATTTGGACCCTGTGGCACTATAACACCACTAAATGTCTGTTTAGCAAAATTCAAAGGCTCATTTTTTTTGAAGTTTACAAAATGTGTACTGTATGTTTTAGTTTGTGTCACTACTTTATGCATACTCCTTCAAAACAGGCTCAGTTGTTTGTGCCTGAAAAGCAGACCTAGAAGGAAATATTTATGTGCCAAAAAATAATTTAGCGAAATACAGCAGATAAATAAAAGAAGGCAAACACTTGTGTGTTTGTATAAATGTTATTTGAATTCAGGCGCTGTTGGACAGCTTGGCTCTTAAATGTTTAAACCAGCTTCTGCTCTGACGGGCTATAATTATGCGCGGATGCTCGTGGGTGACACAAACTGCACACCCAACAATTACCAATCAGTCTGCTGAATGTGAGAGCTTATGTGGATAATGACAGCGGAGCAGTGAACTGTGATTGGAAGGTGGGCATTTAGACTCTCTCTCTCTTGTACTTGCTGTAACTGTCAGTCTCCTTGATGCCTCAGACTTACATAGACATTTCCTCACCTTTTTTTTTTTTTCGTGTGCTCTCTATCATTTACAACAATTTGACATTCACTGGACCTTTTCAAGTACAACTTTCAAAATTAATCTGTAAAAAAACTCATGATTTTTTGAAATGGCACACTTGTACACTCTCAGAAAAAAAAAGTACAAAAGCTGTCTCTGGGGCAATAGCTTTTCAAAAGGTGCTAATATGTACCATTTATGTACTAATATGTAGCTCTGAGGTACTAATATGCACCTTAAGGGGCTTTTGAAAGGGTACTGGCCACTGACAGCTTTTGTACCTTTTTTCTCTGAGAAGGACAATGTCATTTATCCATGAAATACACTATTGTGTTGCTTTCATTCCCTGTGTGACAAATGAATTGGAACTGTAATTTTTAACATCTAGTTCTTTCTTGTCATTTGATAAAAAGTTTAGAAATGTTTGTGCAAAATTGGATTAAAAGTTGAAAAGTAGGTTTTTTTTTTTTTTGTTTGTTTTTTTTGTTTTTTTTCTCCGATTGGATGCTACTCACTGAATTTGAATGCAGTGAGGGGATGACAATTTGCAAACTATTGTTTGAACCCCTTGTGAAACAGAATTATACTTTAGCATACTTTACAAAAAAAATTGCTTAGTACAGAAGTAATGTACTTTTAGAAGTATATACTTAAATATAAACTGAATATAATGTTTAACTAAAATAACTAAAATAGTATAGTTAAAATTAATATTAAATACAGTTTTTTTTTTTTTTTTTTTTTTTTTTTTTTGAGTGAATCAAAAAAAATATGTAATTACCAAAATTTGTAATTATGGCTGAAGTGTATTGCCAAATGGTCAACTTAAAAATAATGAATAGCATGTATTTAAATATATTTGTATCTATGCATTTTAAATGATAAAGTTGCAATTTACTATGTTTAAAATAAATTTAAATGTGATATCAAGTAACACTGTACAATTAAAATTACACTTAAGTACATTACATGTGCTATAAGATGCATATAAAAAACATGCTACTTTAAGACATTGCAAAAATTATTAAAAAAGTGATTTAAAGTGTATTTTACGTTATTACAAAGTGCACATAAAGTCACACTGTGTCTATATATATATATATATATATATATATATATATATATATATATATATATATATATTAGTGCTGTCAAACGATTAATCGTGATTAATCGCATCCAAAATAAAAGTTTATGTTTACATACTATATATTTGTGTACTGTGTATATTTATTATGTATATATAAATACACACACACATGCATGTATATATTAAGGGAAAATATTTTAGATTTATATCCAAAATATTTACATTTATTTATAATCTAAATTGTATACAAGTATAAATATATATACATATAAATATTTACTTTTAATATATACTGTATGTGTGTGTATTTATATGTACATAATAAATATACAAAGTAAACACACATATAGTATGTAAACATAAACTTTTATTTTGGATGCGATTAATCGCGATTAATCGTTTGACAGCCCTAATAAATATATATATATGTGTGTATGTATGTACATATATATGTGTGTATGTGTATGTATGTGTGTATATATATATATATATATATATATATAGATAGATATAGATATATATATATATATATAGATAGATATAGATATAGATATGTATATATGTATGTATGTGTGTGTGTATATATATATATATATATATATATATATATGCCTGTGTGTGTGTGTGTGAGACCCTGGAACACAAAACCAATCATAAGGGTCAATTTTTTTGAAATTGAGATTGATGCACCATCTGAAAGTTGAATAAATAAGCTTTCCATTGATGTATGGTTTGTTGGGATACTATTTGAATCTAATGCAAAAATCGAAAATCGCCTTTAAAGTTGTGCAAATGAAGTTTTTATCAGTGCATATTACTAAACAAAAATGTTTTGATACATTTACAGTGGGAAAACATGAAATTTACTTAATAATTTTTGGTATATAATTTTGACCCATACAATGTATTTTTGGCTATTGCTACAAATACACCTGCGCTACTACTCCTGTTTTGTGGTCAATGGTCACATATATATGCAGTAGTCTTGTTTGGT
Source organism: Cirrhinus molitorella (assembly GCA_033026305.1). Taxonomy (NCBI): domain Eukaryota; kingdom Metazoa; phylum Chordata; class Actinopteri; order Cypriniformes; family Cyprinidae; genus Cirrhinus; species Cirrhinus molitorella. The sequence goes on from CM065126.1 coordinate 38,086,643, forward strand.
ATTCATGTAGCATCCTACTAGAGATTTTGAAAAATTGCATATGTAGTGTACACTGCAGTATGTATAGTCCTTGTCCTTTAAGCTTTTTCATTTAAGTGTCATCACTTTGTGTGTGTGTTTGTGTGCATGTATTTATGGATGTGTAGTGTGCATATTGAGGTTCCTATGCAGTCGACTTTAATAATAGTGCCTCCTATCAAGATGACAGTACAGAGCACCACTTACATTATCCTGACCTCAAACACTTGAAAGGAAGAGCAAGAAAACTCATCCAGAGAAATACGTGGCCCACCTCGTGGATGATTATAAGCCATTTGAGGACAGGCGTAATCCTATTGTGCTACAGATAATCACAGATTTATATGGAGCAATCGGGTATGAGGTTATATGCTGTATTATGTATTTCTGGAGATCATAATCCCTGATTGAACAGTCTTTGATGTGGCTGCGGGAAATGAAGCCAGGTGCACCTGTACGGGGGAGGGTAATCCTTCCTGCTGGAGCAAACCAAGAGCAAACCATTTATGATTAATACAGGAAGCCGGAAAAGGTGGACTCTGTTTGTGTGTGTGTGAGGTAGATTCCATCATGTCATACACCCTTCAAATCCTCCTCAATATGAGGGGTTACATCAGGTGAGTGGGATAACAGGTTGCAGTGAAGCTAGAGAGAGAGATGATGAGTGTTTGCCAGCTCAACTCAGTTGTGTGTGTTACTGCGGTATTTTGGTTTAATACATTTAAAGAGACTATATTTAGAATTTAGAAAGCCTTGTTATTAGTGACACCTGAGGCTGGTAAGTGTGTAAATGTCACATCCTTTTGGTTTTTCCGGCAAAAACGTCTCGAATCCTTCGCATAAAAATCAGTCACCTAGGAAGTTGGTGAAGATCTTGTTTTTTTAAGTTTCCTTTACAAGCTGTTCACACATTCACAATAGAAAAAGCATTAATGCATCAAAGTGCTTACTTTAATTTCCTCATTTTAATCTAGAAATGTTCTCTACATCCGACAACTTTCATTCCTTTCCACACAAAGTATGATTTAGAGGGCCAGTTTCAATTAAGAAAGCCTAATTCCTTGCAATTTGATGACTTCAAAACAATTTTAACGTGTTTCAAAATTAAAATCTGCTACTTTTGAATGTTAGTCATATATAAATATTCACTTGTGAGGTGAAGCACTCCGGTATGAATCCAGTGAAGCTATGGTTTGACAAAAACCTGCGTAAAAGGGATTTAAAATAGCATGGTTGCATCAGCAAATGTATTTTTATATCACTTTTGCGTGTGTAGGTTTAGGGTTGGGTTTCATGTATTTCCATCATGATGGCAGATCCTTGTGTATAGGCTTCAATACATGTTGAGAATAGTTCGCTAAGAAATAACTCTGTCATTTAATTACTCACCTTCATGTTGTTTCAAATCCTTAAGACCTTCGGTTATCTTTGGAAAACAAGTTACATTTTTTTTTATTAAATCCAAGAGCTTTCTGATCCTGCATAGATAGCAGTGCAACATCGTTAAAACTGTCCATGTGAAGTCAGTGGTTCAACCTTAATTTTATAAAGCTACTAGAATACTTTTTCTCTAATTTCTTCTCATTTTGAGTAATTAATGACAGAATTGTCATTTATGGGTGAACTATCCCTTTAAGGACTATTTAAAGCATCTGTGCCACACTGTCTAGACATTAACGTCAACATTGTAAAACAACAAACATGTTCACAGAAATCCTTTGTCTATGGGGTGAACTTCTTTACATTTGTAGTTTCAAAGAGAAATGTCCAGAGAGTTGCGCAAAACACACATTCAATATGTGAATGTGGCACTATTTTATGTTGGTGCAGGCCAGTGTTGCCAAGTGCGCGGTTTTCCCGTGGAATTGGGCTGCTTTACACTGTTGCTGCGGGTAGTTTTCGATGTCCAATAACGTCATATTTAGCCCCTAAAATACATGGGAACCCATTTTTAATAGGGGACCCCCCTCAAAATGCAACTGGGCTAGTTTTGAGTAGCAATTGGGCGGGTTTTGGTGTGAAAACCTGGCAACCCTGGTGCAGGCACGTATTCTGCTGCTTGAGGTATTGTGGCTGTTCAGAATCCGGGTAGTGTCTCGTGTTGGAAATATCCCCTACACCAAACCCAACCCTAAACCTGATAGTGTTAACAAATGCAAAAGTGATATAAAAACTCATTTGTGGATGCAGCTGTGCTATTTTAAGTTCCTTATGTGGATTTGAGCTGTTTTGACAAACCGTAGTTTCACAGGGTTTGCAATGGAGCGCTTAATCTAGCGCAACGCTGTGTTGCATGAGCAACCAAGCAAACTTACTGAATTTGAAAACTCATGCATAAAAAGCTGTATATGTGATGACAACCCTGTTGAAAAAAACAGCATATGTTGGTTAGGTATAGGTTTTGATGCTGGGATGCTAGTTTATGCTGGTCCTAAACTGGTTTATGCTGGTCCTTAGATGGTTTATGATGGTCCTAAGATGGTCCTTAGCTGGTCATGTGCTGGTCCTAAGCTGGTCCCTCCAGTGCATTACCAGATAAGGACCAACATAAATCAGCTAAGGACCATCTTAAACTAGCTAAAACCAGCATCTCAGCATCAAAACCTAACCATAATATGGTGGGGGGTTTTTTTCAACAGGGAACGTTCAAAAGTATCAGTTTTCAGATCACGCAGGATGTTAAAATTGTTTTGAAACCATAATATAATATCCTGCAAGTAACTGTGTGAAAATTAGGCTTTATTAATCAAAGCTGTACCTGTTAGTCATACTTTGTGTGGAAAGAAATAAAAGTTGTCAGAGTTTTATTGCCTGTAGTGTATTTCAACTGGAAACTGCAGAGACTTGTATAGGTATGTTTTTTCAGTTTTGCAGAAATGTATATAGAGGCACGTATTTCCAATGAGTTTTTTTTTTTTTTTTGTGTATTCGGTGGCACATTTACCATCAAAACCAAAACTAATTCACTGCATCCTCTGTGCCTCTGATGTTTTACACAGTTTTACACAGATTAAAGTGCAAAAGAATTAAAAGACCAATAGGTATCACTTTACAGTAAGATCTTATTAGTTAACCTTAGTTAATGTATTAACATGATCAATGAACAAAAGCTACATTTGCTACAGAAGTTATTATTTTTTTGTTAAAAATAACACAACTTTTATTTCATGTTAGCTCGGGTTCATTTAAAAAAAAAGTTTTTATAACTTTTGATTTTAACAATGTGTTATTATTATTATTATTATTATTATTATTATTATTATTATTATTATTATTATTATTATTATTATTATACTGGAATTATCTAAGATTAATGAATGTTTAGAAGAATTTTTCATTGGGACTTTGTGTTAGCTAATGTTAACTAATGAAGCCCTAATGTAAAATGCGACCGACCAATAATCAATACACGTTCAAACATTATCTAGGGCATGTTGTAGTCCAGATTAAAATGTGAAAAGTGTTAAAATAAATAGCCTATTGAGTCTAAATATTAAAGTATTTGGTGCTGTGATGAACACCACTGCGAATACAGAAATCTGAATGGCTATATAAATCATTTAAATACGTTTTAGAAAATAGCGCAGCTGCTTTGTTTCTGGGCCATCGTTGCATTTGCGGTTTAGCGCCATCTGCTCTCAGCGAGTGAATGACATTTTCACTTTCACCCAAAGCGTCTCTCATTTGTTCCGCAAGGTGCTTGTTTACATCACGTGTCTTCGACACAGTTTACAGCGGTGTTGTGCATTTAACCAGTTAATGGGAAAAGTATTCTTAAAATGCATTCAAAATTCGGACTAATTTTTAATAAATAATTATTTTCAATATTTTGAAATGCCCACGATAATAATACCGTGCATATTCATTAACGTGATTCACATTACTGAATACCAGCACATGTCTGCTGTTTAGGTTTTTGTGGATTAGAAAAACTGATTTTTATTATTGTCCACACACTGCTATTATTTGCAAACACCGTTACATTTTACATTCAGTGTCCCCTTTAAGAAAGTAATTATCAAAAAGTTGTTTGCACCGCGCTCTGTCGTAGTTTGGTTTTTCATTTGGGTGCATCAATCCATTGAATCACTTTAGTACATCACCATGATTCGCACTCACATTAAATAATTTTTCTTTTTGTTTCATTCGCAATCACCATGGGACAAAAGCACAAACGTTTCGCCTCGCAGGCCTTCTTCAGTGTGTCCCTTTCCCTTTAAGAAAGTCACGTTTTTGCACAATTTCTTGCATAATATTATATTATGACTTCAGATCAATTTTAACATATTTTAAGATTTAAAAAAATATACTTTTGAAACATTAGCGTCACATATACAGCTTCATGTAGTAGGTTTGATGGGTAGCTCAAGCACTTGTGAGGTAAAGCATTCTGCTACGAATCACGTAAAACTATGGTTAGACAAAGCACCAAGTTAAAATAGACGGTTGCATCAGCCAATGAATTTATATATCACTTTTGCATTCGTTAACACAATTGGGTAAGGTTGAGGGTTTGGGTTTATTGTATTTCCAACACTGTAGAGCATTAATCTTTTAGTGCCACTTACTGGTTATTTGAAATCTGAAACAAAACAAAACAAAAAAACAACAAACCAAACAAACAAACAAAACAACAACAACAACAAAAAACAGCTGCGCCACTCACTCTGCATTTTACTTTAAAACTGTGGCGAAATGTGCAGTAAGGTACATAATATGGGTGTTACAGAAACGTCGCAAAAAGCATGTATTTTCAATGAGTCTGGCCTGTGTAAAACATGCATTTATGCATGCATTTGTTATTTGAAGTGCTAGAAAACTTTTTCTGTGGTGGATCCTCACCTCAACACATGTTAGGGATAGTTCACTCAAAAATAATTCTGTCATTAATTACTCACCCTCATGTAGTTTTGAATCCGTAAAACCTTTGTTCACCTTTGGAACACAAATTAAGATATTTTTAATGAAATCTGAGAGCTTTCGGACATTGTTAAAATAGTCCATGTGACATCAGTGGTTCAACCTTAATTTTATGAAGCTACTAGAATACTTTTTGTGCGCAAAGAAAACAAAAACATTTTTTTTCTCATTTTGAGTAATTAAGGACAGACTTTTCATTTATGGGTGAACTGTCCCTTTAAGGACTATTAAAAGCATCTGTGCCACACGTCTCTCTTCTTTACATTTGCCCATAGATACCCACTGCAAGTGTTAACATTTTTAAAGATTCTAAATAAGAATGTACATTTTCTGAATGGATGTTGTCCATAGAATGTGCACTGAATTCATAATATTCCAACTCTCAGACAATCAGGACCACATTATATATGGACAATGCCATTTCTCTCTGTTATTGCTGTAACAAAGCATGGCTGTATTTCATTAGCAATTAGTTAGTCATGGAACTCCTCTGTTCGTTCTTAATAGCGTACAACACATTTTAGATTAATTACTAATTTTAATAAAAATAGGCCTTTTATTACCCTAGAGAAATTTCTATTCAAATGCTTGAATATGTATGACCACTTATCAAGGAAATAAAGTTTCAGACATTTCAGATCAGATTTATATGAGGAGAACTGAAAGAAATGAGAGGGAATGAGAGAAAATGTGCATGTAATTATACATATTTATCTAATGTGCATATTATTAGTAATGTCTGTGCCCTTTGACCTCAGCAGCTCTGTTCCAAGACCTAATGACCTGCCTAAATGGGCAACATTTACACTCTTCAAAAAGTTTGTTCTAAAAGTTGTAATTAAGATACCTTTGCTAGGCCAGGTGTTTTAATTAAGAGAATCATATTGTTAGATTTTCATGGTAATGTTAAATTGATAGTTCAATGCATTGCAATGCATAGAAAGCAGAGGCTGGCTAGGTGTTAGAACAGAGTCAGAGAGAGCATACTGCTGATTATCCAGGGATGTCTTCTCTGGAGATGCCTGCATTTCCACCGTTGAAAGTCAGGACAGAAGTCACACGGTGGCCAAACAAAAATGTGCTGAAACCAGGTGGTCATTTCCTGTTCGGGGGAAACAGAGCCAAGCCTGAAATGGTAGAGTAGTCTGCTGGGTAAAGACCTGTCATTGCAGGGGTCACGGATTCATTTGTAGTTTGGAACAACCTATAAACTCAAGAGTACCTTTGAGCCAGACTTGTAATACCAGGTTGCTCTCAAGAGGTCAAGGTTTGGCTGGTTAACATGGTCTAGTTAGCCTCTGCTGGTAGATAACTACAGCTGCTATTCTGACGTTTTTGTTGTTGTTGTTAGTTTTTGAAAGAAGTGTCTTATTCTCACTTATTCTTAGTCTGTGTTTATTAAAAATACAGTTAAAATTAATTAATATTATTACAATTTAAAATAACTGTTTTCTATTTGAATATTTTTTTTAAATGTAATTTATTTCTGTGATGCAAAGCTGAATTTTCAGCATCATTACTTCAGTCTTCAGTGTCACCTGATCTTTTAGAAATCATTCTAACATGCTGATTTGCTGCTCCAGAAGCATTTGTTATTATAAAAACGATTTCTGCTTTAATATATTTGTGGAAACCGTAAAAAAATTCAGCATTCTTTGATTAATATAAAGTTAAATGAACAGCATTTATTTGAAACCGAAATTCTTTGTAACATTATAAATACCTTGTCACAATAAATGTCACTTTAGACCAATTTAATGCATCCTTGATGGGGAAAAAAAAAATACTAATAATAATAATAATAATAATAATAAAAAAAAAAAAATATATATATATATATATATATATATATATATATATATATATATATATATATATATATATATATATATATATATATATATATTTTTTTTTTTATTATTATTATTATTTATTTATTTATTTTTTTTTTTTAATTAATTAATTTACATTTATTTAGTGAGGACAGCAGTTTTCGTTTGAAAAAAAAAAAACTTATTAAAAAAAAAAGTTGCCAATATAGGAAGATATATTATATTATATTATATTATATTATATTATATTATATTATATTATATTATATTATATTATATTATATTATATAGAAAATATATGATCTATTAGCCCAAATCAGAAGTTATATTGTCCCTAAATAAAACTATTAATTTCTTTAAAATCAATAAATAAAACATCTAAATAAAATCTTAGAAAATATATTAATGACCCCAAACATTTTAACTCTTTTAACATATTATTTAAGTGTATAAATTAAAAATAATTAATTATTTAATTAATTAATTAATTATTAAATCTATTTAAATATTAAATATTATAGTACGTTTTGCTCTTTAAAGCATGACATGTAATGGAAATGCTAAGCGATAGCTTCCTTAAATTATTAAAGACCTCTTCTGTGGTTTCGTAAGGAATATGCATGCTAAAAGTGTCCCATAAGTAAAACACATCTAGATAGGCCAGTTTGATTCATATGTGACCCTGGACCACAAAACCACAAGTGATAGAGCTTAATAAATAAGCTTTCCATTGATGTATGGTTTGTTGGGATAGGACAAAATGTGGCAGAGATACAACTATTTGAAAATCTGCAAAAAAAAAATCTAAATATTGAGAAGATTGCCTTTAAATTTGTCCAAATACAGTTCTTAGCAATGCATATTACTAATCAAAAATTAAGTTTTGATATATTTGCTGTAGGAAATTTACAAAATATCTTCACGGAACTTGGTCTTTACTTAATATCCTAATGATTTTTGGCATAAAATCATTTTGACCTATACATTTATATTTTTTTAGCTGTCGCTACAAATATACCTGTGCTACTTAAGGTTGGTTTTGTGGGTCACATATCACTTTTAGGGGTCCCAGCAGCCCCCTTATCAGTATCAGTAGTGCTAACTTAAATTGCAGTAACCATAATCATCGTGATGTTTTCTATAGCAGCAGAGTGACATTGACTGAAGTGACAGTGATTGTCTGATTTTGTGTCTTTATGCAGCACGCCTGTTGAGATATCAGAATAACCGTGATCTATAAGAGCCCTGACAGCTACCACGGAGGGAGAAATAGTTACAGTGATTTTGACAGCGTCTCAACTTAATAACAGTACTAAAGATAACTGTGATGACAGCGAGGAGAAGTGTGAAACAAACCAGCTTAACTCAAGAGCACTGGAGCATTGAACATGCAATCAGATAGAATTATATATTAAATTCTCCCTCCCACTTTCTCTGTGGCTTTGTTCCCAAACCGACGTAGGCAGCATTTTATAGCGTTGTCGTTGCAAAAGCTGAACCAAAAGAAAGAAATATGACCAATGCTGCCTTTTAAGAGACATTCTTTTGGCCAGATCCTAACGCAGCATCTTTGCAGAGAAGCCAATACCAAGATATAGTTAGAAAGATTAATAGAAACAGTTTGATTGAAACTGATTGATTTCAGTTGATTCAACCGAGTTTCAGTTGATTCAAAAATTAGCCCAATTTTTAATTAGGCCATGTAACCCATTCTAAAAAAACCCAAAGGAAAAATCTTAAGTGAGCAAATTTGCCTTCCTGGTTTTGATGCAAAATTGGTGATGTATAATTACCCTAAATATAATTACCAAATGATTTGCTCACCCTTAAGCCATCCTAGGGATGTATACTGTATGACTTCATTCTTTCAGACGAATACATTGAGTTATATTAAAAATGTCCTGGCTCTTCCAAGCTTTATAATGGAAGTGAATGGGTGTTGAGATTTTGAAGTCCAATAAAGTGCATCCATCCATAATTAAAAAAAGTACTCCACATGGTTCCGGAGTGTTAATAAAGACCTTCTGAAGCAAATCGATGCATTTGTGTAAGAAAAATATCTATATTTAATAGGGATGCCACAATTCTGAATGCTTTTTGGTTTTGCATTTAAATAATTTCCTTGTTTTATTTCTCTCAGAATTTGCTGTGTGTCCGTGATTTCACATGCTGAGATGAGGAAACGCTTCTCTGCTTATATTTGAAAAAGCAGAGCATCTTTCCTTCTAATGGCATGCGATGATAAGCCTTTCTAAACCTGCTCTCCAACAAAAGAGTTATAAAAACAACAAGAGTTATAAAAACATTATAACTTGTTTTTAATTCACAACATCAGTTGAGTGTTTGAATATTTGAAAAAAACTTCCTTATGTGATCTGATGTGGCTTGGTATTACAGAATGAGGCAGACAATATATTCTATACTCTATGTACGTCGATTAGCAATGTCTTACATATATACCTAATCATTATGAAAATACACGAGATGGCTTGAAGAACACAGATAAACCATATATTATTGCAGACGAGTGGTTATTGTCCTTAATTACAGCGATAGCGATGCCTTTATCCATCCCTGCGTCCCAATGTTCGTACTATCTATCCTAAACAGTAAGTGAGCTTACAATAAGTGTGTCCCAAAGCATAGTATGCTGAAAAGAGTATGCCAAAAGTCCTTGGATGGTCTACTATTTCAAGTTGAATTTCAGGTTGATTCGTGCACACTCGAATGGCTAATATTGCCCACAATTCATTGTGTTTTGGTAAAGGATTTGGTCCAGAACTACAAACACGAATAACATGTGTTTCAAAACTACAAACATGGCGGATGTGCACGACCAGCGGTTAGGTAGAGATGTGTAGAAAAGGGGTTTAAGTTACTAGTAATCAACATTTAACCTGGTAAAACATATTTATTTAATGTTATCTGTTATATTTCATCTGCAACAGCAATGTGAACTTTTATAAACATTGTTTGGTCGTTAACTTTTACATTTTCGGCATGAAAGACCCACGACTGGCAGATCAACGTGCCACATCTTTTCTCTCCAGTACGGTAGGAAGTTAAATGAAATGTGGAGGATGTTAACTGTGACAAGATGATCGAGAGGCCAGTTTGATGTGACAGAGCGCCCGTTAAAGACGCAGATGTGTGACGTGATGGTATGTCCCAAAGTTTGCCTACTCTTCTGCTACACACTCAAAAGTGTGTACTTTTTCTTCACCAAAAGAGTTAGCGGAAATTAGAGATTACGGTTTAGCCAATAAAGTTTTAAATGTGGATATTTTTCTTACACAAACGCATCGATTTACTTCAGAAGGCCTTTATTATCACTCTGGGGCCATGTGGAGTACTTTTTATGATGGATGGATGCACTTTATTGAACTTCAAAATCCCAACACCCATTCACTGCCATTATAAAGCTTGGAAGAACCAGGGCATTTTTTTTTTTTTTATAACTTTGACTGTATTTGTCTGAAAAAAGAAAGTCATATACACCTAGGATGGCTTGAGGGTGAGTAAAATTTTTAGGTGAACTATTGCGTAAATATCAATGTAATATTTCATGTTTTGTAGTTGTTGAGTGTGTTTGACTCAGACTGAGAATACAAAACAAATCTGACAACTCATAAACCCATCAGAGGCCTTTTAGATCATGAAGTATATCAAATGATAACAAATAAAATATTAGATCAGTTCATTTTAAATGCGTTTAGACACTTTCCGTTGCATTTTTCTCAGAGCCCTGGTTCATTTCTGGACTGTATAACACTAATCAAAGCGGAATATGAGAAGAAGGAAGGAGTAGAATGAGAAGAAAAGTAATGGAGGTGCAGTGGAGGAAGAGATGCCATACTGACATCTTTCTAACCTGTCTTAATGAATATCACTCTAATCAAATTTAAATATACAGAGTGCCAAGGGAGACCGTAATTAGCATACAAATACAATTGTTTTGATAATGAAGTTTGCAAGAGCAGCTGAAAAAAAAAAAACTATTTGCAAAATGAAATACATGACTGCTGTTCATTTGTTTGTCTGGTTTTGTTTGCAGGAGGGTTTGAAGATGATGGAGTCTGAGTGCAATTCACAGTGTTGTTGTTTGTGTTTGAACTTGCTCTGAGTGCACTGTGACATTTAGCAAAATAACACTCAGGCTTCATTTGAATCTTTTGTATAATAAACGTCATGTTTTGAAGTGACATTTAATTTGTCATATATGATACGTAATATAAAATTAGAGCAGAATTTGTAGAATTTTGTCAATGTAAAACTAGTAATAAGTTAATAGGCTGGGCTCACAATGCACCATTAAACAGATGTAATAGTTTTATTTCAGGGGATGTGTCTGCTACATTCATAGCGAAAGCCACTTTAGACTGGCATAATGCAATTAAAGCTTTTATTCAAGACAAAATGGATCTCATTGATAAACAATTCCTTGAGATGTTAAATGAAAGACCATAACTGCATTTGTGCTCTATGCAGTAATCAGCCACAAATTGTGAAAATGTAAGCTTTGCATTGTTTTGAGAATATCGGCTATTAGAGACGAGAGCCACCTTTTGTCTCTGTTTTTATTTATGCATTTTCATTAATATTTTCTAAATGAGAAACACATATTTCATTAATTTACAGGCTGAATATTGCATTAAATCGTAAATAAATTTGCAGGTTGAAGAATTATCCTGGTTGGTAAACACTTATTCTTTCTTTTCTTCTTTTTTATTTCTTTTCTATAAATGGGTTTGAAAAACATGGCATAGTAGTATTTAATTATAATTACTTTAAAATGAATAGGCTTTTGTCATTTTGCTGTTTAAATGGTTGCATATTTAATAATGAAATAAAAAATTCAAAAAGGTTATTGCACCTTTTTCACAAGTCTGTCATTTTTTCTCAGAATGGCGTGACATTAACTCGCAATGCTGACTTTTTTCTTAGAATTGTGAGATATAAACTCACAAATTGTGTCAGAATTGCGTAATATAAACTTGCAATTGTGAGTTATAAAGTCAGAATTATGTGATATAAACTTGCAATTGTGAGTTATGAAGTCAGAATTATGTGATATAAACTTGCAATTGTGAGTTATAAAGTCAGAATTATGTGATATAAACTTGCAATTGTGAGTTATGAAGTCAGAATTATGTGATATAAACTTGCAATTGTGAGTTATGAAGTCAGAATTATGTGATATAAACTTGCAATTGTGAGTTATGAAGTCAGAATTATGTGAGATAAACTTGCAATTGCGAGTTATAAAGTCAGAATTGCAAGATAAAAACTCACAATTCTGACTATTTTTATTACAAATGCAAGTTTATATCTTGAAATTCTGACTTTTTCCTCACAATTCTGACTTTTTTCCTCAAAAAGATATATTGCAATTGTGATTTATAAAGTCCAATTTTGAGGGGAAAATGACTGATATGTTAAAGTAATAAGTGAAAGTTTATATCTCACAATTCTGACTTAACTCGCGATTGCACTGTAAAGTAAGAATTGAGAGATATAAACTTGCATTTGTGAGAAAAAGTCAAACTCGCAATTATGATTTTATATCACGCAATTCTGACTTAATTTCTCAGAAGTGCGAGTTTATATATCACAATTCTGAGAAAAAAAGTCAAAATTACAAGATGTAAACTCACAATTGTGAAATAAAAGGTCACAATTACCTTTTTTTTATTTATTTTTTTTAATCAGTGGCAGAAACAGGTTTTCATAATATAGTTCCACTGGTGGTGTAAAAATATAATATTTATGTGTATCATGTGTCTTATTTTGTATTTTAGTTACTCAGATTAGAAACTAGGCAGTTAAATTGTATATTTACAACCAACTGAAACGTTTATAATCGCATGAAAATGATAGTAATGATACAACGCAGCTTAGTAAATACTTCAGTAGGCTGATTTATTTACCAGCACTGCATTTATGATGACAAATGAAGTATGTAAAACATAATCCAGGCATTTTACTGCCAACTCTCTCTCGTAAGGAAACATCCATTGACTTTTATCTGTGTGCCCAACAATATCAATTTGTCAACTTGTTTTGCATGATTTCAAGTTTAAATATGCACAAAGTACTGAAAAATTTATGAACTGAATAGTTTGTTCCTCATGTGGCTTCAGAAGAGTGGTCCATTTGTATAGTATGGTGCTTTTAAAAATAAATTATCATGATTGTCAGTTTATTTGTCTTTTCCGTGTTTAACCCGTCTTGAATAATGGTGGCAATATTTTGGTGGTTCACGGATAAGACTGCCCTGTTACTGCATTCAGCTTGGGAAAAGCTTGAGGACTCCTTTTCTTGCTACACTCTCAGGAATAAAGGTACAAGAGCTGTGACTGGAGCGGTACCTTTTCAAAAGATACAAATATGTGGCATTAAGGTACTAATATGTAAACTTTAGGTACTAATATATATTATAGGTACTAATATATATTGTTCAGGTACTTATATGCACCATTTATGTGTAAAAATACAATACAAATGTGTCCCTTTCGAAAGGATACTGCCCCAGTGACAGCTTTTGTACCTTTTTTTTCTGTATAGCATTTTCTGTGTTCATACACACACACACACACACACACACTCCAGACCTCATAACAACAGCATAATCCCTCCTCATATATGTGCTTCTGAAGTGAAGTGAGCAATTACAATGAGCCGGTGACCTGAGAGATCATTAATCCCAATATTAATAACCCGATTATGAAGCTGTAGGGATGAGAACAGAGCACAGGCCTTCAGCATCACGCAACATTAGTTATATTTGAAGAATTAAACTTAATCATTGCTCTAAGCAAAATAAGTTCATTGGTAAAATCTTTTTATTTTAATTTTAAATGTAAAAACTACTTGATGATTTACGGGGTTCCTCAAGGATCTATTCTTGCCCCATTCTGTTTTCTTTATACCTGCTCCCTTTGGGGTCAATTTTTAAAAAACATGGAGTATTTTTTAATTTTTATGCAGACGACACACAAATATATATGCCCATAAAGCAAAATGACAATGCCTGTCTGCTTTAATGCCATGTTTATCAGATTAGAGCCTGGATGTCCAAGAATGTCTTGCACTTAAATGAAGGTAAAACTGAGGTAATAGTGTTTGGACCGCTAGCCGCATCTGTTAACTTAAATCAAGTGTTGGGCAGCTTAACTGCTTCTGTTAAAAACTTGGGTTTTATTTTCGACTCGGACCTGCTACTTGATAAGCAGGTAAATGCAGTTGTTAAATCGTGTTTCTTCCATTTGAGACTTCTGGCCAAAGTTAAACGTTTTTTTAACCTCTTCTGAACTTGAGAGAGTAATTCATGCATTTATATTCTCTCGTCTGGACTATTGCAATTCACTCTGTGTAGGTATTGGTCATTCCTGTATGAATCGTTTGCAATTAGTCCAAAATGCAGCTGCTAGATTTCTCACTGGCACACGTAAATTTGAGCACATTACACCTGTCCTACTCTCTCTGAATTGGTTGCCAGTCTATCTTAGAGTAGAGTTTAAGGTTTTACTTTTTGTTTTTAAGGCCTTAAATGGTCTGGCTCCTTTGTACTTATCTGAGTACTTGTGTTGTTAACATAACAGCGAGATGTTTAAGGTCGTCTAATCGTCTATTAGGTTGATCACTACAGAATTTCTGTTTAAATCAAAACTCAGAACTTACCTATTAGAAAAGGCTTATGGCATGTGAGTCGGCCTGCATGTATATTTTTATTTTTTATTTTTTATTTTATGTCACTTTTATTGTTTTTATTGTTTTGTACTATCCTCTTTTAGGATTCGTTGTAAAGCACAATGGTCAACGACCATTGCTGTATTGTGCTATATAAATAAACTAAACTAAACAATTTTTGATTATTTATAAATGCAATTTAGTTTTTTGTTATTGTGGTCAACTACTATTCTGTTGTTCCTGCATTAATAAATATTAGATGTGTAGAAAATCCATTAGAGCGCAGATCTCATTGGATAACTCCTAATATCTTCTCCTCTTGTGTCAGTGTGTGAGTATATACAGTATATCCATATGTAAATGTACGTGTCTGTGGGTTCACAGGAACCTCCAGAACATGATTAATGGAATTCCCATGCAGCTCAGCTCCTGGCTACTGATTTAGGACTATAATAATGCTTCTCTATATTGGAGTGTGGTTTCCAGACCATTAAAATAACACGGCATGGGCCCCTTTAACACAAACACCTCATTTAAAACATATTGCTGCTGCACTCTAGGGAACTGAGTCATGGTGTCTTTCGAAGTCTATAACTGAAGAACAGTGCAAACTTTTAATGTTTGCTCCTTCATGCATCTTCCTTGTAAGACTTATAGCTTTACTTTTACCATTATCTTTTGACAGCAGAAAGGAGCCTCACCTGAGTGATGTGTTTTCGCTTACACTTTAGTTTGGAGAACAATTCTTACTATTAAACAGAGCGGGGTAGTAACTAATTGCATGCAATTTGGATGACGTTATTAGATTGCAAAAATGAAGTACTTGTAATTAAATTAAATTGCAGTTTAAAAAACTCATAATCAGACGACAGTTACTTTATGGATTACATATTTACACAACAGCAAAAAAATATTCATAATTTATCAAGTTACTTATCAAATTATTCATCATTACTCTTTTAAATTTGCCTTTCTAGAATACCCCTACCGCTTATATAGATTATTTTATATACAAAGTCTTCACGTTTTGTGGACATTTGGGCAAAGATCAGTCATAAGTCTACACAGCACTTAACCGTTGATTTACCAAAATAATTTCTGGTTTAAGAAGTGTTTCAACGTTGCATTAACTACTGATGACACGTAATTTTATTTGAATTATCACTATGTAGGTTATTTAACCATGTATTGTCACAGGTGTGTGCAGGAAGGAGTGCAACACAAAGATGAAGGTTAAAGTCTTTAATATAAATCCACAGGTAATTCCAAACACGGGTAAATCCACACTGAAACAACTTATTAAGGGTATCTAACGATCGACAGGCAAGTGTGGGTGATTAATAATGACTTGGCATTGACAGGAACAACCATATATGGGCACATGAGGGAGAAAAGACAACAAATGAGTTCATAATCGTGACGTATATGTCTTTGGAAAGCTTTTGTCTTTCAAACACATTGAAATGAACAAAATCGTTTTTTTTTTGGCCATCTGATCTGCTTTCACCTAATATATTATTTGAAGTACCTCTGAGCTTTTAAAATAAATGCTTTAATAATTAAGCATCACATTTGCATGTTCATTGGTTCTCTTGACACTGGTTATGGTCACATGACATGCAGGTAAACAAATAAAATATTAATTTTTCAGTTTTTTTTGTTTTATTTTGATTGATTTGAAAAGTATTTATTTTAATTTCAAAAATTGTATGATTTAATTATTTTTTCGTTCAGTTCCTTCACAAAAACATTGACGTAATGTTTAATGCACTTCATGTTGTTGGAATATATTTTCTTACTCCTTGTATTTTTGTGTCTGTTACAATATTATCCTATTCAAATCAATGTGATAAACGAATTAGGTCAAAAGTAATAAAAAAGCAGTGAGAATATATTGCCTAAAATGTGTAATGTAATAGATTACAATTTGTGAGTACCCATCTCTGCTGTTAACTACAATTTTTGTCTCAATAAACTGAATTTGCTGCTTCTTTTGATTAGTAAAGCAGTTGTTAAGTTTAGGTATGGGGTTTGAAGCAGAATAAGGCATTAACCAGTTTCGTAAGTACTAATAAACAGCCAATATGCAAGTAATATGCAGAGAATTAGTTCCGAAACTAAAGTGTTATTGTGCTTTCTGTGTCAATTATCAATGAATTAATGGCTTGACTTTTGGTGTTATTTGCACCAAACTATCGTATGAAATGAAAAAGAGCATTGAAATAGTGCATGTGCTACTTGATTTTTGCTTCTCTTTTTTGAACCTAACTCATCACCCTTGGAAAGCAGAAGATGAAACATTCTGCCTAACATCTCCTTTTGTTTATCACGGAAGAATGAAATACTGTTTTAGAACAACATGAGAGTCGGTAAATGATTGAAAATGATTTCCCTTAAAGAAAATGAGATGATTGTGGATTTTTCCCCCTTCAGTCACAATCAGTCACTGGAACGCTTCTTGATGGATTGACTTTGCATTACGTTTGGAATTATTGTTGCTCCAGCAGCTTTGTTAAAAATGAAAGACTCTGTAAATATTAAATTATTCCTTGTAAATATTTTAATTTTCTTCATACCAGCTAAAGGATTGGGGAGGACATTCTTACTGGTGGGGGGGAAAAAGCTTGAACCTGCCTAAGCTGGTTTCCTGGTCTCGTTTTAGAAGGGCAAAGGACACTTTTCAGCTGGGAAACCAGCTGGGCACCAACTGAACACCTGCTTGGCCAGCCTGTGAGATAAGTTTTAAGACTTAAACCAACCTAAGCTGGTTTGTCTTAAGCAGGATTTTTTCTTTGTGGTTAAATCACAAGCTAGCTTAACTTTGCATATCCATCTTTTTGGCTTTTCTTCCTTTCAGCCACTAAACAACATTAACTTTGCTGTTGTTGGTGATTTATGGTGTTGGTCTGATGGCTATGCAACACTTTCCCAACTGAAACAGATGAGTGATTACTGGTGGCCTTGAGTTTTATTCAAATCACTGCTGTTTTGCTAGCTCAATTTTAATATTTGTTTTATTTTTACCTCCATATAACTGTTTATATAGTAAATTGATTGCTTTTGAAGTAATCTTTAAATAGAATCTAATGTATACACTTCAGTTTAAAGTTTGGGGTCCAGAATCATTTTATGTTATTGAAAGAAGTCTCTTGTAAAAAAAAAAAAAAAAATACAGTAAAAACAGTAATATTATGAAAATGTTTTACAATTTAAAATAACTGTTTTCTATAATGATATATTTTTAAATGTAATTTATTTCTGTGATCCAAAGCTGAATTTTCCAGTATTCAGTTTCACATGATCCTTCAGAAATCATTCTAATTTGCTGATTTGCTGCTCAGGAAACCTTATCAATGCTGAAAACACTTGTGCTGCTTAATATTTGTCTAAAAACTGATTTTTCAGGATTCTTTGATGAATAGAAAAGTTTAAAAGCACAGAGTGAAATAGAAATCTTTTATAACGCTATATCTGTCATTTAATTTAAAGTGTTCTTGCTGAATGATAGTGTTCCTTTCTTTAAAAGTGTGTATAAGTGTACATCAAAACTGTTGAGTGATAAGAAAATTATGAATCTAATTCATTCCCGGTGAAGGACATATAAGCTGAGCCGGTCTCAATTGTGTTCTCCTTAACTATGCACAGCATACTCATTTAAATGAGACACACTTCTCTCTGTCTAGCCTTGTCTGATGAAGAGACAGCCTATCAGGCGCAAGTCTCGTCTTCATATAAGTCCTCGCTCCCAGAGGGGTCTCCTCACTCAGAACGGGGAGGACGATCACCCTGTCAATCATACAGACACTGTAATTGAAGAGCTGCTTTTCAAGGCAGATTTTAAATTAGCTTCATAACATTCACCATCGCATCTGTGTTTATTTGCAAAAGCTGCAGTGGGAAGGAACTCCACAATGCAGGCTGCATGCAGAATAACGCCGTGATGAACTGATAAAAAATCTTATGAACTTAAGGTGACTTTTGAGAGTGTGGCTTAATAAACAAGTCAGACTTTATATTTTATATGTTGGATTTTTGTGTATAAACGGCAGATCTATAGAGAAGAAAACTTAATTCCTGTAATGACAGGACTGTAGATGGAACATTTATTTATTTATTTATTTATTTTAAATTCCTTTTCTTTTCTTTTCTTTTCTTTTCTTTTCTTTTCTTTTCTTTTCTTTTCTTTTCTTTTCCAATTCCTGATTCCTTTTCTAATTTCTAATTACTGTTTTTCACTTAATTTGCTGCATTTTTCTTTTCTTTTCTTTTTTTTTTCTTTTCTTTTCTTTTCTTTTCTTTTCCAATTCCTGATTCCTTTTCTCATTTCTAATTACTGTTTTTCACTTAATTTGCTGCATTTTCTTTTCTTTTCTTTTCTCTAATTCCTGTAATGATGGGACTGTAGGTAAAACCTCATTTATTTATTTATTTATTTATTCATGTATTTATTGATTGATTGATTTATATTTCCTTTTAAGAATGAATGTATTCATTAATTAATTAATTCATTCATTTATAATTCATTTTCTTTCGTTTTTCACTTTAAAATTACTTTCCCTTTTCCTGTTTTTCACTTAATTGGCTGCATTTTCTTTTTTCTTTTCTTTTCTTTTCCTAATTTCTGTAATGATGGGACTGTAGGTAGAACTCATTTATTAGTTTGTTTGTTTATGTATTTATTTACATATTTATTGATTTATTTAGACTTTCTTTTAAAGAATGAATGAATGAATGAATGAATGAATGAATGAATTGATTCATTTTCTTTTGTTTTTCCACTTAGTTTTTCTTCTTTTCTTTTTTAATTCCTATAATGATGGGACTGTAGGTAGAACCTCATTTACTATTTAACCTCATTTTTTAATTAATTAATTAATTTATAATTCCATTTCTTTTGTTTTTCACTTAGTTTGCTGCATTTTTTTTCTCTGATTGTCTTTTTCTGTTTAATGTTTTGAAATTGGATGTTGTATGATGCATATGATTAAGCCTAACTGTATGTATGTATTAACGTTTTAAAAAAATATATTTTTCTTTAATTAGATTCCTTTCCTTTCCTTTTGTAACTGGATCAAGTCTTATTCATATTTATTTATAAGTTTATGATTAATCCATATATGATATACAAGTATATGATTAATCATTTTAGGCAAGGCATATAGCACATTTCATACACAATGGTAATTCAAAGTGCTTTACATAAAATAAAATAAAATAAAATAAAATAATAAAAACATAAGGTGAGTTAAAATAATCACAACAATAAAAACATTTAAAATGATTAAAAAAAAATTGATTTAAAATGAATTAAAATAGGAATAAAAATTATAATACATAAAATACAGTTCATTTTAATTTAAGTTTAGGTGGAATTTGAAATAAAAACAATCAAAATCGTGTTTTTTGCCAATAATTACAGCTCTGTAAGAAGAAACAGCATTTAATTTAATGTAGCATTTAGTTAACATTTTCCTTTCATTTTTATTTTCCACATATGACATTTCTGCTCATAAGCGACAAAAATGCAAAGATAAACTATATTTGATTTGCACATATAATCTTCCCCTTGATGTGCTGCACTTAAGTGTATATACATATTTAAGTCATACATGAATACAAAGTATATGCAGCTTTTCACATTTATTGTGAGGCAACACATTCTTGGCTTTCCTTGAATACTGGTTGTGTGGCGTCGTATAGAAAGGTCCTACAAGAAAAAACGGCTGCAAATCCTCCTATATTGCTGGAGCTTTATATTCTTACACTCGCAGATATCCAAACAAAGCTTCCTCCCAATCTCCCGCTGAAACTCGGCCAAGAGAGCTGTAAAGCTGGGGTCTGGGAATGTTTTAGAGAAGAGGCGCCCTTTACCCTCACAAACAGACAAGAGATTTCCACCAAAACAAACAAACGGATAAACGGGCTTAGGTTCCTCCTGGAATGAGAATCTAGTCGCTGTAACCTTGACTCTGCCGAGGGGAAGGAAGAGACCCGATATCCTCGCAGGATGCTGTGGCGGAGGGTCGATGCTGGGTGGTGGAAAGGGATCAATGGCCACAAACTGATGCCCATTACTTTCCCATGCTTCTCAATAGGCAATGCAGTCCATGCATTTGTGAGTCTGGTTATAGCTTTGGTCCCATCAGGAAAACAATTCCGTAACCTGCAAGCCAAGCAGGTGAGTAAAGGCTCTGAAAATATCGACAGTACAGCAATAGCCTTCTGTATTCCCTCTGAAGGTGACATTGCTTTATAATGGCCACCAGGAAACCTTGTGGCCAAATTCAGAATTGATTTGCAGTTTGTTTTTCCTCTTCAAGATGCCTCAGAGAGCTCGCATTAGATATGGCTGTATGTATGTGGGCAGCCCAAGGTCATTTAGCATATAAGAGTGATATATTCTGACGTCGGGGCCCCGCGTTCAGAACGGGCAGATGCTTCGGCTCGGATGCCGGTTGCCAAGTGTCTTTATTAATAAGCTAAGGGGAGGTTTGAGAGCTGTTGGCAGCGCAAGCAGGAAGCGCTTCCCCGGGAGCGTGAGCCACGTCGATGCCGCGCGACCCCTGCTGCTTCTGTCTCCGTTTGCGTCCAGAAACGGGAACATGCTCACCTACAGAACACCGGAGATTATTCACATTATATAAGTGCTCTTGTTTCTAACATCGCTTCTGGCTGCAGTCTTGTAGAGCACTTTAAGGTGTGCTGCTTATTCATGCGGTCAGGCTATTACGTTTAAGCTAAGAAAGCTCTCTCTGTTGGACCTTTACATTTCTTGAAATGTAATAAAAGCAAACGTCTCCTGGATAGTTTTGGCCTTTTGAAGTTTTTGAGAAAGTAAATGATGTCATGCGGCTTGGTTCTGGACCTGGCGCGCTCTCTTTGATACATTTGAACTTTAGCTGATGTAATTTATCTGGAAAAGTCTGAAAATTAATTTAACGTACTTTGATCTCGAAAATGAAGTATATTTCGTGTCTTTTAAGGTGCAGTGCTACTTTTAATATGCTCTTGATGGCTGACATGAAAATGTATGTGGAAACCGGTGTATCAATCATGTAAGCTTTCCCACAGACTCCCTACGGTTCGGGGCAGGGGTTTCATCAGCAACGGAGAGAGAGTGGGCCTCTGTCTTCTTGAGTCTTTGGTATTTAACATTGATCATGATGTCATACCTTCAGGAACGTGTCATAAATGCTCTCTCGTCTTTGCAGAGTAAGCTGGGATGAATCTGTGCACTACACTCGTGTCAGCTCGATTTCTCACTGTCCTCCGCGCAAGTCACCACTGGGCAAGTTTCCTCTCTCTGTGCCTCAGATTGAATATTTTTGAAGATGCATCAAAAAAGTTTGTATGTGCCTGGTATTTCTTACATTATAAGAACCAAACAAGAATCAAATAGTGACTCGAGCTTGTTTTCAGTTAATGAACGGGACATCCCTTTCAATAAATCGTAATAAGCTTTGTGCTTCATTGCTTTTATTAGGGATGCAACGAAATGAAATTTTTTGGCCGAAACTGAATAAAATGAAATGCTTTTTACAGTTTTGTCTTGCTTTTCAAAGAAACAAAATCAATTACATGTTATAATTATAAATGAAATGCTGTTTCTTCTTACAGAGCTGTAATTATAGGCAAAAAAACAAGATTTTGATTGTTTTTATTCAAATTCCACCTAAACTTAGATTAAAATGATAGGATTAATCATAAACTTAAATAAATATGTATATGACATGATCCAGTTACAAAGCAAAATGATTTTGACAAAAATGATTTTTTTAAGAATTAGGTAAATATTAGTAAAGAAAAACGTTAATACATACATACAGTTAGGCTTAATCATAAACTCTGATATATGCAAAATAAAACATCCAATTTCAAAACATTAAACAGAAAAAGACAATAAGTGAAAAACAAAAGAAATGGAATTATAAATTAATTAATTAATTAAAAAATTAGGTTCTACCTACAGTCCCATCATTACAGGAATTAAAAAAGAAAAGAAGAAAAATTAAGTGGAAAAACAAAAGAAAATAAATCAATTCATTAATTCATTCATTCATTCATTCATTCTTTAAAAGAAAATCTAAATAAATCAATAAATATGTAAATAAATACATACACAAACAAACAAACTAATAAATGAGTTCTACCTACAGTCCCATCATTACAGAAATTAGGAAAAGAAAAGAAAAGAAAAGAAACCGAATAAAATGAAATGCTGAGGCGAAGGCAGATGACCGAATACGTGTTTTTTGCCAATTTTTTTCACCATTGCATAAAATGAAAAAGCCAAAATGTGCTTTTTACAGTTTTGTCTTGCTTTTCAAAGAAACAAAATCAATTACAAAAACAACAATTTAAAAATATTTACTTAACACTGAACATTTTTAACATTCAAGTAGACATACCAACAAAGCACAATTTAACTTGAAATAAATGAGTATTAATACAGCTGTTGTAATTATTATTATTTTTGTCTTTTTTAATTTTATTTTACAGAACAACAGTAAAATGAGAGTACTAACATTTATGAATGTTGACTTTTATTTTAAGACATCTGTGCTTCTTTTTGTTGACAGGAGCAGATTTCTGAATGATTCTCTCATGAAGCTGTTTCAGAGCATTAGAAAAAATAGCGTTCTGTAGTTTATTTACTAATGGTTTAAGGCCATTTGGCGATTTCAGTCATCATACAGTAACCAGCAACAACCAGCCGTTCCTCTTCGCATCGAAAACATGCAATGTAGCGTTAAACAGACTTTTTCTCTGTTGGTACTTGTAATGATGCTTGTGTCTTTCTCTGACAGTTTTAAATGCTTCCACACTATGGACATGTTTGCTACATTAGTGCGCACCTCTATTTGATCGTGTCACCTTATTGTTTGGTATAATTTATTCAGTCTTTTCGCTTATTCGGCCGAACACCAAAATAGCTTTTTTTGCTATTTTCGGCCAAATAATTTCAGTTGCTGAGCATTCGGTGCATCTCTACTTTTGATATGAAACAAAAACTCAGATTTCAAATTATGTCCATTTTATTACAGTATTCAAACTGTAATAAATGGCATTTTGGCACTGTTTAATGTGGAGTGACTGTCAACTGATCATTTCCTCCGCTTTAATACCAGTTTTAGCATGAAATGAACATGAATAAACATCCAAAGTTGTTAAAAGAAAGAGAACAAGTTACTGAAATCAGTAATTTGTCTCACATAATCGCTTAATCGGTGTTTCAATCATGGAAAGATGTCAAGGAAAGTAGCAAGGGTTTATTTGTAGCAATAGCCAAAAATACAATTCAAAATTATAGATTTTTCTTTTCTGCCAAAAATCTTTAGGATATTAAGTAAAGATCATGTTCCATTAGGATATTTTGTAAATTTCCTACAGTAAATATATAAAAGCGTAATTTTTGTTTAGTAATATGCATTGCTAAACTTAATTTGGACAACTTTAAAGGCGATTTTCTCAATATTCAATTTTTTTTTTTTTCTGATATTCAAATAGTTGTATCTTGGCCAGGTGATGTATACATCTCAATTAAAAAAAAAAATTAAAAATAAATAAATAAATGTACCCATATGACGGGTTTTGTCGTCCAGGGTCACATTTGGTGTCTTTAAAGAGGAGCATTTTTTGCTAAATATGCACCTTATAACACATTCATTATAATTTTTACTGTTCTTCAGTGTTTAATTTATGTTAAAAAAAATCTGTCAAGTTTTTATGAGAGACACCATTTAAATATATTTCAAAAACAAATTGGAGTATAAATATAGGCCTAATTATGTAATTGTAAACTTCAGTATTATAAAAGCTTCACTGAGTACAGTTTAAGTGTTCGTATACAAATCAGTTAATTTTCATCTGACTCTCGTGTATATTTCACACCATTAGTTGAGAGTTTTTGTTTCCTTTCAGAAAATTTGGCATGTACTGGACCTGATATATATCCAAAATAATAGATATTGAATTGAATTGAATCGAATCAGAAAATCAAATCGAACCACAAGCTTGTGAAGCAAAATCAAATCATGAAACTGTCAAAACCGAGGCTGTGTTTGCTGAGATTGTATTTAGTAATAATATTTGACATTATTACTGTTTTATGTGAATTTTTGCCTTGGTGAGCGTAAAATATGCTGTTGTAGTTATAATAACATGTTTACACTGCAAAAAAAGATTTTCTTGCTATTTTTGTTTTGTCTTGTTTCCAGCTAAAATATCTAAAAAATCTTAAATCAAGAAGGATTTTCTGGACAAGTAAAAATTATTGTCTTGTTTTCAGACAAAATATGTTAAAATTAAGTGAGTTTTTGCTTGAAATAAGAAAAATTACCTGCCAATGGTGTAAGCAAAATAATCTAGCTTTCTGCTTGAAATAAGATTATTTTGCTTGTTTTAAGCAAAAACTCATTTCATTTTGACTTCTTTTTTTCTGAAAACAAGACAATAATATTTACTTGTCTGGAAAATCCTTTAAATATTTTTAGATATTTTGGCTGGAAACAAGACTAAAAATCTAAGTAAGAAAAGCATTTTTTGCAGTGTATACTACAAGCTTGTGAATCAGAATCAAATCAAATCGTGAAACTTGTGTCAAACCCATTCCTAA
The DNA here is from genome assembly GCA_033026305.1 of Cirrhinus molitorella. Taxonomy (NCBI): domain Eukaryota; kingdom Metazoa; phylum Chordata; class Actinopteri; order Cypriniformes; family Cyprinidae; genus Cirrhinus; species Cirrhinus molitorella. Next base: position 38,111,717 of record CM065126.1, read on the forward strand.
TGTTTACAGAGGTTTTTAATAATGCTATTTGGAATAATAATAATAAAACATAGAAGAATGTTGCGTGTTTCAAGGCACTTCGGTGGACCTTTAAAACTTGTAATACAAAAAATGTTTGCAACCATCAATGTAATCAATCAACTGGGTAAGTAAGATAACTATTAGTTAACTTTTTTTACCCTATTAACCTGCAGTGTCTCGCCTTAATACCAAGTTTGGATGAGCCTATTTTTGTCTTTGTGAGATTCATCTATTAGTATAATGATACTAACCAAACTGTTTGTAATTCCCCAGAGCTTGAACTTGCATGTGTAAACAAAACGCTGGTGTTTTCTAATGTCACAATTAATGCAGGCTGCATACACAGGATATAAAACTGCCACTAAAAAGGAGAGTCGTGTTGTATTGTGTGATGATCATAGCACATTTGACCTGATCATTTTTAATAAATGGCTTGAGGACTGCTGGAGAAACAAAAGCTTGACAAAATGTTGGCAAGAAAACATGCTCCATTGTTTATAAAGCTGGTTGATTTAAACAGCAGAGAACAGTGTTATAATGGACGTGTGTGAGGCTGCCAGGGAACATGTTCCACAACCTACTGATGTGACATTGAGATAATAATCTCTTATTGTGTCAAATTAATTACATTGGCAGCGTGTTTCTGTGTTCAGCATGTCTTCGGTGGGAGGGAATGTGTGTGTGGGTCAGGAGGAGGCTGTGCTGACACCTTTATTCACTCGTCTTGATTGTAAATTCCTCTCATCTGTTCAGTGTCTAGGCACATTTTCAGTGCTTTTGAATTATGATGACCATGGGATTTCCTTAGGCGTCAGACATCGATAAAAGCTTTCCTGTAAATATGTTTTGCTAATGCATTCCCACATACGATGAATGCCACACATATACACACAGACAAAGACACTCACAAGATGGTAAAAATCAGATAATTGACTAAACCTGGAGGTGGATAAAGGCAGACAGGCTTGAATCTGTTTATGGGTAGTTGAGAAAAAGGGGATGAACATAACCTTATTTTTGCACAGAAGTTTATCAAATTAAAATATATATATATATATATATATATATATATATATATATATATATATATATATATATTTGTATATATCTGTATATATCTGTATCTTTTTTAAACTATAACTGATCATCATTTTTAAAGTAATTCACTATTTTTAACTCCCTTTTCACCTTTTTAAGACAAGCCTCAGGGTACTTGAAGGTATTGAACTACTTGATTTCAACATTTAGATTCTCATATACAGCATCCACTAATAAATAAGGATTTCATTCGTTTAATGCAAAAATCTCTTTGTATTATGTGGTTTCACAGTAAAGAAATATGTATGCCATTCCATGTTAAAAGATAATTGAGAAAGTTTTTAAAAAAGAACAAGAAAGTAAAACTCTGTCTTCCTAATTTACAAGCTTGAAAAATGTATTTATTTATGTGTTTTTTTTTTTTTTTTTTCTGTTAAGCCCATTAATTAATTAAAATGGCTGGTCATCATTACTTGTTACTTTAGAAATAAACTATTTTTAAGGTAACAAGTAATGATGACCAGCCATTTTGAGATAATTAGATTTAGATAATGGCAGCATAATTAAATAAAATGTATCTATTTTAAATCTATTTTAATTATTTTGTCTATATTATTATTTTTTTATTTCAGATTTAGTATATCAAATTAAATTAAATTAAATTAAAATAAAAAAGTTGCACTGGCAAATGGCAATAGTTGAACAGTATTTGAAATAAAATGTATATTTTATTTTTTATTCTTTTATTTTTATGGTTTTAGTTTTAGTTAACTATAATAACCCTGCATTTTAAGATCTTTATTAATGAAATAGAAAACTAAGGAAGCCTGTTTCCACCACTGAAAAATAATAATAAAAAAAAAAAAAAGTTACTGCGACTTTTATCTTACAATTCTGAATTTTTTCACAGAATTATAAACTGCAAGTCAGAACTGAAAGATCACAAGAATCAAAATTTTGACTTTTTTTTTTCTCTGAATTGCATGATATAAATTCACAATTGCAAAGAAAATGAAGTTAGAATTGCAGACAAAAACTTGCAATTCTGAGGGTGTGGTTTTTTTTAAATTATTATTATTTATTTATTTATTTATTTTTAGAATTGTGAGATATAAACTTGCAAGAGTTATAAAGTCCAGTTTTGAGGGGAAAAAAGACTGATGTTCTCAGAATCGCGAGGTTGTTATCTAACAATTCTGTCTTAAGTCGCAACTGCATGTTATAAAGTCAAAAGTATGAAATATAAACTTACAGTCCTAAGAAATTCTGACTTCATTTGACTGTGTTTCTCAGAATTGCAAGTTTATATCTCACAATTTTGACTTTATAACTTGCAAATGCAAGTTAATTTAATTTTTATTTCAGTTTTAGTATAACAAGGTATACTATGAAAATAAAAATAAAAATGTTGCACTGGCAATAGTTGAACAGTATTTGAAATAAAAAATATATTTTATTTTTATTTTTTGTTTTTAGTTAACTATAATAGCTCTGCATTGTGAGATAATTTTTATTAATTAAAACATTATTTAAATATGCTATTTATGAGAATAAAAACTATGGAAGCCTGTTGCCGCCACTGGATCAAAAAAAAAAAAAAAGTAAAAAATGTTACTGCGACTTTTTATCTTACAATTCAGATGTTTTTTTCACAAAATTATAATCTTCTAATTGCAAGTTATAAAGTCATTTCAATTTCAATATATAATGTCACAATTCCTATTTTTTTTTTTCTCTGAATTGCATGATATAAAAGACAAAAACTTGCAATTCTGACTTTTTTCTCACAAAGGCCAGCTTGTATCTCACAATTACGAGTTTTTTTTTTGTTTGTTTGTTTGTTTTTTCTCAGAATTGTGAGATATAAACTTGCAACAATTTTGAGGGGAAAAAAGGCTGATATGTTCTCAGAAGTTTATATCTCTGTCTGATGTCACAACTGCATGTTATAAAGTCAGAAGTACGAGATATAAACTAAGACTTAATTTGACTTAATTTCTCAAAATTGCTAGTTTATGTCTCACAATTTTGACAATGCTGAGAAAAAGTCAGAATTGCAAGATGGAAACTTAAACTTGCAATTACCGTTTTTTTTATTTTTATTCAGTGGCGGAAATGAGCTTCCATATAAACACAGCATAAACTAAATCTGGAGTAATTCTTTTTTTTACCTATCAGTACTGAATGGATTGATTAGTTTTGAATGAAAAATAAACATTGATGGTTCCACGAAGAGCCCTTTACAATCCACCTTTCTTTTGCACAAATGGCTCTTTTTAATGGAAAACGATTCTTCAGATTATTACAAAAAATGTTCTTCATACTAAAACAAAATTGTTATTTCTAGAACTCTTCACTGAAAGGCTCTTTGGGGACATAAAATGGGTATTTTAATGACAATTATGACATTATTTGAGTGTATTGGAGCAGCATGTTTTCTCTATCCACTTTTTGGAGCATATAAATGTGTCAGGTGTGTGTTTATGATGCATTAATATGCTGTCTACATTTTGGGACAGTGCATATTGTAATGGTCTGGGTGTCTGTCCCTTTAAGACTCTGAGTTTTCCCATTATTATGTCTCTGCACTTCTGCGGATATGCGTTTTCATATCGTTCTGCTGCTCTTCCCTTTAATAAATATATGTTAGTTCATGGTGACCTGCTCCGAGTGTTTCTTCAGTGACGCACAGCAGGTTACAATATGTCAGATCATGCATTTTCGCAACCAACGTTATTATCTTAATTTGAGATTATAGATCTGACACCTATTGCCATTTACATCTTTGGTGATGGGAGTTGCTGATGCTGTCAGTATAACATCACCAGTCTGTCCCAAAAATGAACTGTCGGCTAATTACTGACACATGCCTCTCTGTCTCTCTTCGCTTTCTCCAGGCGGACATGACCCAAAGAGTCAGACACTCACAAGCACCACTCGACTAGACCCAGACACATCCCGCCTCATCATCACAGAAATGAAAATCTCATTCCCTTCACTCCTCTCTGCTCAACCAGCATACAGATGGACATACAGACAGAAACAAGGCACATCTCACCAGAAAGGAAGTTTGAAGTTGCAAGGTAAATTATCTTCTAGGCTCAGTTCCAAAACTACTGCGCTGCTCGCATAGGCATTATTTCGAGGCAGCATTAATAAAACTTTTAAGGTAACATTTTTGACTCAAAGGCCCCTTCCATAATGTTTGATATCTTCCTGATTACATCAACAGATAAAATAATGCTGGGTGCTTCAAAGCACTTGAGTGGACCTTTAACAGTGTATGGGAGGGGCCTCTGAGTCAAAAATGTTGAAACTCGCCCCCCTTTTTTAAATGGCCAATAGCGTTTGGTTTATATCGCAGCTTGGGCCAGAGCCATTGAGCTCAGTAAAGTTGCATTTGACAGTGTATGACTGCCACAATCTCATCCATATAGCTATAAAATATAGCATTCTGTGTAGAATTCAAATGGGTCAGATACATTTTGTTGTTTTCGCCGATTTACGCTTACGATCCATTCCTGCTCATGTGTCTCTGGACAGGAGCAGACTGTGTGTCAGACTTCATTCACCCCAATGGAAAGCATATATACACTGTCTCAATTATTTCAACTTCCCTATATAGTGCACTACGTGCCATTCACCATATAGAAAATACTAACTCTGTGAACAATTGACCAATCTGTGTAGGAGGCAGGACGCTTTGGTTTCTGGAGAGCATTTGATTGGACAGAAAGTTTGATGAGAAGCTGAAGTGCAGGGTGATGTCATCAAAATCGTTGATCCATATTGGCGGAAGTTAGAGACTGTAAGTTTTCAATGCTTTCATCTTTTAAATGCAAATGTTGTCATTGTTTTGGAGCACACTAGCTTATAAATAGCCTTATGGCTAACTTATATATACAACAAACCAAAAAACTCCATTTTGATCTCATGGGAACTTAAAAGAACCATCTTTTTTAGAGTGTTTAAGTTATTTCCTTCAGTATTTATTTTTATATTTATGACAAAGCTGCTTGTTTTGAATCTGAACTGTGTTTTTAGGTTATTTATTTTTAGTTATTTAGATTTTTTTTTTATTATTATAATTTTTTTTTAGGTATGTTATTAATATTAATTAATGGTACTTTGAATAATTTTAGTTATTTTGTGGCCCCCTTGAATATTTACTGAGGTTTATTCTGTTCAAATATCCATGAAAGCTTGTTTCCGCCACAAGAAATACATAAAAATAAATAAATAAAAAAAACCTGGACCACAAAACCAGTCAAAAATTAAGATTTATACGTCATATGAATGAATAAGCTTTGTATGGTGTATTGATGTATGGTTCGATAATATTTAGGACAATATTAGGCCGAGATATTTGAAAATCTGGAATCTGAGGGTGCAAAAAAATCTAAATACTGCGAAAATCACCTTTAAAGTTGTCCAAATTAAGTTTGCAATGCATATTACTAATCAAAAATTAAGTTTTGATATATTATATTTGGAAGTTTACAAAATATCTTCATGGAACATGATCTTTACTTAATATCCTAATGAGTTTTGGCGTAAAAGAAAAATGTATAATTTTGACCCATACAATGTTTTGTTGGCTATTGCTACAAATATACCCATGCTACTTAAGCCTAGTTTTGTGGTCCAGAGTCACATATAATAAAATGCAATTTTTATCTCATAAATCCAACTTTTTTCTCGCGATTCTTAAAAAATAGTGAGATAAGTCATATTTTCCTTTTTCTTTTTTAATCCTATATGGTGGAAACAGTCTTCCATAAACATCTGTTACAGTATAATTACATATTATAGTGTAAAAATATATTGCAGTGCAATATTTACAGTTTATATAAATAAAAAAAATGAATGCAATATTTGTGTATCTATGTTTATTTAGTTATTTTTAACAGTATATACGTATTGCAGCATGGTAAAGGCAAGTTGAAATCAGCTGTCGAGTCTCCTGTGTGCATTGCATGTGCTCAAATCGATTAGTTGTGAGGTCACATTTCAGGTTCAGATGCTGCCTTAAAAGGCAAACACTTATGTAGGCAGTGTAAAGCAAGACAGCTCACTAGTATTGGAACAGAGCCACTAAATGACCTGGGGGTCAGTCTTACCTTGAATTGAACATGCTGCTTTTGTACCTGCAGACCTGTAGCGTATCCATTTACCCACCTAGATTTTTTAAAAGCAAATTGTTAGTCAGTTCACTTTAACAGAATATGTGCAAACATTTGCCAGTTGTGTTGCATTTGCATGACTGCATGACAAGCAATTCACCTTTGAGCTCAAAAGACAAAAACTTCTTTGATCATTAAGAAGAGTGAATGACTTCATGCACTTAAGTTATTGTGTTTTGATGTATTGTGCCATACTTCTATCTGCGCATATGTGGTGATGTCAGGTCACACAGTATGTTACACAGAACGAAAGTGCTCTGGTTTTAGAATTTTCATCTAACCATCCTCTACTCCATCTGTCACACAGCATCCATCAACGCCCATCTACCAACCTACAGTCTATTTCTATAAATCGAAACCTGTCAAATGGTCTCTAGCTCTCTGTGGCTGTGTTTTTATATATATAGACTATACATATACTATTAATACTATATACCTAAAAAAGAGGGGAAAATTCAGTCTTACAAGACAGCATCATAATTTAAATAAAATAATTATACAAACAGACCAATTATAATTACACAGTGCCTTAAAGTGCTGCCGATATCCACCTTTTTATTTCTGCAAGAGTGAGCACGGCCATATGTAAATTTTATGGGTCTGGCTTCCAGTCTCATCCGCATCCAGCTATTTTTAGCTGTACAAAACGGCTTGTTTTGCTACTTGATATTGCTAATTGGTGTGTCTTACCATTTTATTTAAATGTATTCTTTTAATTATAAGCACACTGGTTTGTAGAGCAAACGGTTTAACTTTTTCCTGCATGTTGTTATTAAGGGTTCAATCGTGTAGCGCTGAAACCCTATTGTAATTGTTAGATAGGTCACAGATCAGCGATCTCCATGTAAAACTGATCGTGCAGACCAAACTGCAAGTCGTAGAGACTTACTCACACTGCTACAACTTGACCAAGGCTTGCCCCAGTCGGCCTGATGGGGGCGCTATACAGCGATCCAAAAATAGGAAGCTCTTATCTTCTAGCTCATAACTTCTAAACTGTCGGTCGCCGGTTCAAATCCTTGGCAGAATTCTTGGGTATTTAGCATTTTTCAAAAAACAACTTTTGCATACTCATCCTAGGTTTTTCGCCCGATCGGAACCAAACCAGTGCAGAAAGAGAGAGAATATCAAGAATTATCCAAAAAAAAAGTTTAACTTTCGACTCGATGTCGCAAAGGGGCGCTAAAACTTTAGAAAGGGACACGGCAATTTTTAGAAAAATGCCTATAACTCCTGAACGGAAAAAGGCATCTCCACCAAACTCTGAACGCTTATCTAAGAGCTCAATCTGAGGTCACAGGGGAAAAATCATAGAGCTTGGCCATTTGGTGGCACTATAAAGAGAGGGAAAAAAATGACTATAACTGTGGTGTGCACCGCATCGGTGTGCACAGTCTTGGTCCAAAGTGCCACAAGTGTGTACACAGACATTAGCATATCTCAAAAACATGGCTGTCATTGGCCAACAAAGTTTGAGCACCTGTTAGACAAGGTTAACGGAGGCTGATCGGAATGAAACTCAGTGGGCCTGTTTGATTAACGACCCCAAAGGTCTTAGAGAAATTTGAAAGAAATTAGCAACTGGGGGGCGATATCGCATTTTTCAAGGCATAAACAATTGTACCTTGCACGTTTTTTCGCACAAACGCACAATATTCGTGTGATACGATAGAACTCCTCATTTGCCTCCGAAACCATTACTGTCAATCAAATTGTTAAATAATTGATAAAATGTAAAATAATAATAATTAAAAAAAAACTACTTTTGCAAACTAGTCCTAGGTTTTTTTTCTCAGTCTGGGAAAAATACTGCGGTACAGTTCTCTGGACTCTCGAGGCTAATAATTATCAAAAAAATTTAAAAATGTACCCTTTAGGAAGCTAAGGTTGTTTAGAAAAGGTGTCTTTCCAAATGTACACAAAATATATATTCCTATAAAGCCTAAAGGAAAACTCAAAACTTCACAAAACCTGCTAAGCACATGCAACAGATGATTCTTAACAAGCAGGCAAATTTGTAAGGGGATCGGACCACAGCTGGTGCTATAACAGTTATAAATGTAAATAAAAAAAAAAAAAAAAACATTTCTATGGTAAATTACCTGGATTTGCCAAAAATGCTTGTTAATAATCAATTTAGGTGGGTATAGCTTTGCTAAATAATATGCAATGTCTTTTTCCTTATATGCTTAAAATGAATAATACTCAATGAATTTGAACATTTATTGGAGATTACCTTTTTTTCTTGATAATTTTATTTTATTTTATTTTATTTAGATAATTTATTATTTATTTTTACATTTCTTTTATTGTCCTCCATGGGTATAATATATAATATTATAATTTAATATAATAGATTTACCAATAATAAAATTATTGGTAAATGTAAAAAAAAAACAAAAAAAAAAACAAGCAAACAAACACAAAAAAAAAAAACTAGGGCTGTCAAACGATTAATCATGATTAATCGCATCCAAAATAAAGTTTATGTTTGCATACTATATATTTGTGTATGGTGTATATTTATTATGTGTATATATAAATACACACACATACATGTATAAATTAAGGAAAAACATTTAGTAAACATTTTAGTAAACAAGTTTATAGCTAAAATATTTATATTTATTTAGAATCTAAATTGTATACAGGTATAACTATATATACATATAAATATTAAGTTTTAATATATACATCTATGTATGTGTATTTATATGTACAAAATAAATATACAAAGTAAACACACATATAGCATGCAAACAAACTTTTATTTTGGTTGTGATTAATCACGATTAATCTTTGACAGCCCTAAAAAAAAACATCATATTTCTATGGTAAATTACCTGGATTTGCCAAAAATGCTTTTTAATAATCAACTGAGGTGAGTACAGCCTTGCTAAATATTATGTAATGTCTTTTTCCTTATATGCTTTAATGCCTTAAGCGTTTAAACCCGGTAATCGCCGCTTGCTGCTATATTCTTCTCATTATTTCCCTATAGCAGATGATGAACTGAAAGTCTCACCCATAGGCTTACTTCTGCATTGAAAAAAGGTAGATAGGTAGCTTGCCATCTTGAAACAGTGAATTTTTTTGTATTGAGGGTTAGATGAAGGTATATTATTCTGTCGTGTGTTCTTGTCACGGATGTTTGAGATTCCTCAAGCAGGCCTGCGTATCGCTTTCTGCAGATATAAGTGTCGTGTTTAGCAGATGTATGAGGCTGTGACCTCTGGTGTTGTGTGTTTGTTTGGCTCGGTTATTCTCTAATCTACTAAACACCCTGACAGGAACACGTGTATTGTTTGAGACATTAAGTTGACACATATGCTGAGGCGTGGAGACAGGGTGAAAATATCTGCTGCGGCCAAGGAACCGTCTCTCTAGTGCTGCTTTAGGCCATGGTGAATTATGGCTGTCTCATTTAGTGATGATGTGAGCGAAGGAGAAGAAGAAAAAAACAACAACCTTGGATCCTCTAAAGTCACAGTTGCAGGACTTCAAACACTTGATTGTTTTGAAAGCCATTCTGAATGATAAGAATGCAAAAGTACTGCAGGAATAATCGGATGCACTCAATATACGAACAATGACTGCACTCAAAGATAAAAGGCAATAAATAAATAAAAGTAGGTTATTTTCTTTAACAATTGTATATTTGTTTATCTGTTATTTTAGCATTATTTACAAACTAGTTTGTATTAATATTTTGAATTAGCTTATCATTTTATTTACATTTTTAGTCATTTTAATGAGCTTTTGTGTTTTTTAACTTTAGTTATTTGTATTTAAAAAATTTTGTTTTAGATTATAATGTAATATGTATACTTTGTTTCATTTAATCTTTTTTAACAAAACTTTGTACAGTTTTATATTTAAGCACTAAAATAAAAATGAAAACTAAACGCATAAAAATAAAAGCTAATAATAAATAATACTAAAATGAATAATACTCAAGGAATTTGAACATTTATTAGAGATGACCTTTTTTTCTTGATTATTTAATTTAATTACATTTAATTTAGATTAATTATTTATTTTTACATTTCTTTTATTGTCCTCCATGGGTATAATATAATATAATATAATAGATTTGGCAATAATAAAATAAAATAAAATAAAATTGTAATTAAATTAAATAATAAAAATAAATGTCCAAATTCACTGAGTATTATCCATTCTATATAAATAAAATTACATTTTAATTAAATGAAATAATAATTAATTGAATATTATTAATTTAATATATATATATATATATATATATATATATATATATATATATATATATATGAGTATTATTCATTCAATATGTATATAGTATCTATATTATATTATAATATTATATATTATACCTGTGGAGGACAATAAAAGAAAGTTTTAAACAGTAAATAATTAAATAAAATAAATTTAAATTTAATAACATTTTTTTTTTGTAATTTGAATGGCAAAAAAAAAAAAAAAATCCTTTTCATTTATTTATTTTATGTTTGGTAGACATCAGAACATTCTTCTCATCGTTTCCATCCCGAGAAATGTATGAGATTGTAACTTCAGTTCCAGCTTACAAATCGATTCTTCCTTCATGGTCACATTTCACCCTTTCAGTCTCCTGTTCTGATTGATATCTGCTCGTCATGTTCATTCCTCACATCAGACCGGATTAATGGTTGGAACATGCTATGATTTGTGTTTAGCTTATATCGCTGGCACTCAGAAATGGGTCACCTGTAATGAAAGTCTGCGTGTGTATGTGCTGTTCTTTATCTGCTGTGGCGGTGCGGGGCCACGTTCGGGCCCTGCGCTTAATAACAGCTGAGTTATTGGAGGGATCAGGAAGACACCACTGTGTCATCCACACACAGTCCAACCAATATTATTGCGGCTCTATTCTGAGCCCAAGTTTTGACTTTGGGCTGTCAAGCCACACACACATTTATTCTACAAATCACAGTCAGTCTTCCTATATAACTGCATGGTTTCTGCATGTATAAAATGTTAAATATTTTTTGTTAATTGAAATAAAGTTATATCATAGTATAATTATATAACTTTATATTATATTAGAAACTATTATGTAATATTATATATTATACCCCTAAAACTAAATTAAATTAAATACAATTTTGCATGTATAAAATGTTAAATATTTTTTGTTAATTGAAACAAAATTATATCATATTATAATTATATTACTTTATATTATAATATAAATAATTATGTAATATTATATATTATACCCCTTAAAAATAAAATAAAAAAAAATAATAATTTAATTTAATTTAATTTAATTTAATTTAATTTAATTTAATTTAATTTAATTTAATTTAATTGCATACATCAGCTAAACACGACACTTATATGAATAAATAAATCAATGTAATATTATATATTATACCCCTGGATTAAATTAAATTACTTAGTAACTTTTGGGTTTAATTTGCATTAGGGTTAATTAAATTAAATACAAATGAATTAATCAATAAATTGATGAATTCATTAATTTAACAAATTTTATTTATATTATATTTCAATATAATTATAAACATTGTTATTTATTTATTTATTTATTTACTAATTCCTTAATACAAAAAAATCTAAATTTTGTTTATTCTGGTGTTTTTTAAAGAGCCTGTTAATTAAGCCTGGCCAGTATGATCTTACATTACATTATGATTGATATTTGACCATATACTGTATTTATTATAGGCTTAATTCCACATAAAATAGTTAAGAATATTTGTCTCAAAAATGAATGAATAAATAAATTGATGTAATATTATATATTATATCCCTGGATTAAATTAAATTAAATTAAATTAAATTAAATTAAATTAAATTAAATTAAATTAAATTAAATTAAATTAAATTACTAAGTAACTTTTTTTCAAAATTTGGGTTAGGGTTAATTAAATTAAATACAAATGAATGAATAAATAAATTTGTGAATTCATTAATTTAACAAATTATATTTATATTATATTTCAATATAATTATAAACATTGTTATTTATTTATTTATTTATTTACTAATTCTATTCGGGTGTATTTTAAAGAGCCTGTTAATTAAGCCTGGCCAGTATGATCTTACATTACATTATGATTGATATATGACTATATACTGTATTTATTATAGCCTTAATTCCACATAAAATAGTTAAGAATATTTGTCTTTTTGAATCAAATAGAATATTTTTTATTTATTTATTTATTTATTTTATTTAGATTGTTTTAATCAAATAAATTATCTTGATAATTAATAGATTTTTACAATTAATTATTTTATTTTGTTTTATTTTATTTTTTATAATAAACTTAATAAGTGTGGCATCAGTGCAAAAACACCATCACATTATCTGATGCGTAAAAAGAAATGTCTCAAAACAGTAAAACCACAATAAATCATTAAGCAGATACTGTAGATACATAGGAAAAACACACATTTCTAATGTCATATGATGCTGTACCATGCATCCGTGTAGCTTTGGCTAAAAACAGGTGTGGGTTCCTCTGAGGTGAGGCATTATGTAATGTAATCAGTTCTCTCAGCATTGAGCGGGAGTATTGATCCGAAGGGTCTTGTTCTTGTGCTCTGACACAGAAAAGGTGAGAGGAAATCCTCTGGCCTGAAAAGAGCAGACAAATGAAATGTTATATAGTCACTCGGTGAGTAAGACACATGTACGCTCTGCAATCTCTCCGCATTCGGCAGCAGCGCCGCATCTTCGTTCGTTACGAAAGACTTGAGGGACTTGTTTAACTAGAAACTGGTTTGTTCTACTAGAAGATATACAGAGGCAATAAATGTCTGAGAATGTTGAAATGAAAGTTTTATTGATATTGTAGAGAGCGATTAGTTTGATTTGTGTGTGAGAATGTGGGACGATCTATTCTCTAACAAAGACTTGCAGTCAATGAACCGTCCCAGAAACATGTCCTGATGATGAATTTCTACATCTTCATATTTGATGTATTTTTGTCAGTTGTATGAGGGACCAAAGCTGCTCAGTGACAGTAGTAAATAAAGGAAATGGTTGTTCCCAAAAGAGGTCAAAAGAACATTCATTTCTATATTATTTACATGTGTTATATACATTTTTATTCGAGTAAATAAGGTATCGAGTGAGTACTAAAAAATTAAAAAAAAAAAAAAATTATTAAAAACAACAAATTGCAGTTTATTCAAACTTATTTCTGTTAGGTCTTAAGTAGCATGGGTATATTTGTAGCAATAGCCAACAATACATTGTATGGGTCAAAATGAAAATTATGCCAAACTTAATTAGGATATGAAGTAAAAATCATGTTCCATGAAGATATTTTATACATTTCCTACTGTAAATGTATCAAAACTTAATTTTTGATTAGTAATATGCATTTCTAAGAACCTCGTTTGGACGACTTTTTTCAGTATTTAGATTTTTTATCATTTTTTTTTGCACACATTTCAGATATTCAAATAGTTGTATCTCGGCTAAATATTGCCCTATTCTAACAAACCACACATCAGTGGAAAGCTTTATAACTTTATAACTGGTTTTGTGGTCCATGGTAACATATATTGATCAATACAACTTTTTGGTAGAAATGTTTACTGTATAGGTTCTGTGTATAAAAAAAATAAATAAATAAATAAACTTTTATACACCATGGAAGCATGAAATTGATCAAAAAATTGATATTGCAGATACGTAATAATGTCACAAAATATGAATTTTGAACTTTCAATTAGTCACAGAGTCCTGAAAAAAAAAAACTTGATATACACAAAAATAGTAAGCAGCACAACTGTTTTCAATATTGATAATAATAATAAATGATTTTGAGCAAATCTGCATATTAGAATGATTTCTGAAGAATCATGTGACACTGAAGACTGGACAATTACTGTAAGCTTTGCCTTTACAGAAATAAATGACATTAACAATGTTCACATAGAAAACAGGTATTTTAAGCTGTTAGAAAATCACTAATATTTTTAATAAAATAAATGCAGTCTTGATGAGAAATAAAAGACTTCTTTCAAAAGCATAAAAAAACATCTTTACGATCCTAAATATTTAACAAGTATTTCTGAAATGAATTATTCAGTCAGAAAAAAAGCAATCATGACCAGTCATAAATATTAAGAAATATAAGATTAATGAAATATTTTTTTTTTTTTTTCCAGAAATTGTTTTCTTTCTGTTTTTTTTTTTTTTCCCCCCCATTTTAATTTCCAGGATCTTTTATGGTAAAATTAAATTTTAGTAATCGAAAAAGCATGTATAATTAAAACCATGACACTTACAGTTTTGTTTTAGTTTAACAATAAATACATTTTGTGGATCCTTTTTTTATATATATAATATAAAACTTAAATTATAATCAAATGAAATTAAACAAATTTATTATGGCAAACAAAGTGGTGAACAACAGAGGTTTACTGTTAAGATTAAGGTATCTAAAAAAAAAAAAAAAAAGATTATTTTTAAAGTTTTTAATAAAAATGTTATGATTGCTGTAATCATCAGTGAGATGTACATTTTACTGTAGGGCAAATCCAGTGTTATGGATGTGACATATAAATGCTTAGAAAATGTATGTGTAACCAATATACAGAACTGTCTGTTTATATTTTAATAAACCTTTGTTGATAGAGTCTAAACATCAGAAAAACATCAGTCTATGCATGTAGGGCTGTCAAACGATTAATCACAATTATTCGCATCCAAAATAAAAGTTTATGTTTACATACTATATGTGTGTTTACTTTGTATATTCATTATGTACATATAAATACACACACATACATGTATATATTAAAACAAAATATTTATATGTATATGTATTTATACTTGTATACAATTTAGATTATAAATAAATATAAATATTTTAGATATAAATCTAAAATATTTTTCCTTACTATATACATGCATATGTGTGTATTTATATATACATAATAAATATACACAGTACACAAATATATAATATGTAAATATAAACTTTTATTCTGGATGTGAATAATCGCGATTAATTATTTGACAGCACTATATGCATGAGTTTTCTATGTTAAAAAATTGAAATAATCATGCATTGTGGATGTGACAAAAATAACAGTTTTTTGAGAGACTACATTCTTTGTAGGATTTCTGCGAATTAAAATGCACAAACCAGATGCAATAATGCCCAACAAATAGAGAACCGATGGCTCTTCATAGAACATATAATTGTTACTTTATTTACATTTTGATGTGTCTATTTATAAGGAATTTCTACTGTTATGGTTGTAACAAGCACACATAGGTATTTGAACCACCAAGTGTTGACAACTGTGCTATCAGTAGAGTAAAAACCTTTGGTAAAAACATTTTTTCATGGTAAGATTGACATTTGCATGGAATTACCCTGTACAGAAATATGTGACCCAGGACCACAAAAGCAGCCTTAAGTGTCAATTTTTCGAAATTGAGATTTATACATCACCTGAAAGCTGAGTAAATAAGCTTTTCATGGATGTATGGTTTGTTAGGATAGGGCAATTATTGGCCGAGATACAACGAATGAAATCTGGAATCTGAGGGTGCCAAAAAATCAAAATGTTGAGAAAATTGCCTTTAAAGTTGACCAAATGAAGTTCTTAGCCATGCATATTACTAATCAAAAATTAAGTTTTGATAGATTTACAGTAGGACATTTGCAAAATATCTTCATGGAACATGATCTTTACTTAATATCCTAAAGATTTTTGGCATAAAATTAAAATGTATATTATATATATACAATAATTTTGACCCATACAATGTATTTTTGGCTATTGCTACAAATATACCCATGCAACATAAGACTGGTTTTGTCATCCAGGGTCACATATATACTAACTATAACTTCAAGTTAAGCTGTACTTTATTTTGATGGGTTGTAGAAGACCTTAATTTCTGTGCATATAATATAGCAATGGTTTTTCTCAAATGAAGTGGTAAAATGCTCATGAAGAGACTCTCGGAGAACATAGAGATGATTTTTTTTATGTTTTTATGTCCTCATATAGTGAGACAGCAGAGGCTGAAAACACTGCTCTTCAGTATGTGTACATATCGCATTTTGATCTAAGTGTACTGAATTTCTTTTGGTTTATTTCATCCGAAAATAGCCAAATTCCATGACATTTCACATTCAACAGCAAATTCCATTCCAAGACAGTTTAGGCTGCATGAGACAAACAAGTTGCATCTTCACGTCCTATAGAAAATCATTGAGTATGTACTTTATTTTGCTTGTTATGGTGTAGATGCAGTCCTTTCAGGGATTGACACTCATTTGTACTGAGGCCATGTAGCTCTCTGTGTCCCTTTCTATCGCTCAGCCCTTCTTCCCTCTACTTCGCTTGTTTTACAAGGTTGTCTGATCCGACGATTGAATCTGCTACGGTATCTTCAGCCCATCTCGACGCCCCACTGATACACGATATTTGTTTTTCTCCGTCCTTTGTTTCTCCACTCTTGTATGGGATCTAGAGAGGCGGCTCATTTTCATTTCAAAACAAATGCTGGCTGCTCAGATGCTAAAGCGCTGCAGTGGACTCTGTGTTAAAAGCTGCATAAGAAAACCAGTCCTATGAATTTCTACAGATTGATCAGTGGCTCAGGAGGGACGATAACGTTTGAGGTTTGAAGTTTGCACTTGTATACTGAGATTCAGGATAAACACATTCAGGATAAACACAAGTAAGCAGGCATTTCTAGCCTATAAGTCAATTTTCTAGCCTAAAATTCTGCATAGTGATAAAACACCTGTAAAAAAAATTCCTTCAAATTATACGGTACATTATGACTTATTTGTACAGATTTTTCTTGGAGTTACCATCAGTAAATTAAAGAAATATTTGAAAGCTACTTATTTCAATCTTTGCAAGTTTACAAATTTTGCATTGCATAGATTTTAACAAGAGAATGTTTTAATTAGGGAGAGATTTTTAGTAAACAATAACATTTTTTAAAATGTCTTTCGTATCATTGAGATACTAGTTTTATTAATATTTTGAATCCATTTTTTAATTTAATAATTTCCATTTTTATTTTAATTTTAGATACAACCAGTTGTTGGTCGTTATCAATATTTAGTTATTAATAATTGTTTTGTGTGTTTTTGTTATTTATTTATTTATTTTTTATAAAGTAAAACTGCATTTAAAGGAGCAAATGAGAAAGTCTGGTAACACTAATGTATTATATCATTTTATAAATAATTGTAACCAAAGTTAAAATGCATTGCAATATTGCATTTTAAAATTGGTTGTTTGTCATGTGTTTTAATGTATTATACTTTCAATGAATAGACAAGTGATCTAATGTATTGTAACTGTGGTTACAATTATTCATGAGACCACACAATGCATTATAAGGTGCATTACAAGGCATAATAAATAATTTTATAATGTATTATACATGATACTTTAAGAAAAGTGTTACTAAAAGTATTTTTTTATATTTCATTTTAATGTAAATGTTTATTTTATTTCAAGTATTAAACATGTCTGTATTGTAATAATTGTAATGAGTGTAATTATTTATATTTTTCTGATTGTTTTAATTTTAGTTTTACTTATGCTTTTGCTATATAATAACCCTGAATATGTCTTCAGGATACTTGAATTATGGACAATTTTTATAAAGCTTGACAAAGTAAATGCCACACCGATGAGTAAATGATGAAAACATGTAAACTACTTTTTTCAAGGACAGAGCCAGTTATGATGCAATAGAAGTAGTTCAACACTTCCAATCCTGCAAACAGACACAGAGATGAATCAGTTCTTTATGGCTGTGTAAGATTTTCACTTTTACAATGAAAGCAGGATCATAAGAGTACAATGCCCACTTTATGCTTCAGTGTCATGCATCAGCACTTTTTTATTTTTTAGAGATCTCAACACAAAGAAATGCATCACCTGTGTATTAAGTTAGATATACAGAACATCCAGCTGTACCTACATACATACAGTACAATGTATCAGTGATTGTTTGTCCTAAACAATCAAACTGCCTGCTGTTCTTCAGAAAAATCCTTTAGGTCCCACAGTTTCTTAGCTTTTCCAACATTTTTGTGTATTTGAACCCTTTCCAACAATGACTGTATAACTGTAAGATCCATCTTTTCACAATAAGGACAATAACAACACAAAGGGACTCGTATGCAACTATTACAGAAAGTTCAAACGCTCACTGATGCTCCAGAAGAAAAAAAAAAAAAACATGCATTAACTTTTTGAATTTGAAGATCAGGGCAAATGTAACTTATTTTTTTCTTCCGGGGAACATGTAACTATCTTCTGTTGCCTCTGAAGGGCAGTATTAAATGAAAAGTATGACATTTAGGACAAAAAAAATAAAAAATGTGTACATCACAATTCTGTTCAAAAGTTTTCACACTTAATGTGTTTTTTAAGTGAAATATCTTATTTAGGTCAGCACTAAACAAACAATAACATGTTTTGTATCATCAACATTTTGCAGATTCTGAAAGGGGGGATGTAAACTTTTGACCTCAACGATAGATAGATAGATAGATAGATAGATAGATAGATAGATAGATAGATAGATAGATAGATAGATAGATAAAGATCATGATCAAGATCAAGATCCAACTATAATCTGCTAAATTTGAGTACAAGGAATGACTCTATTAAGATATTATAATCGTTAGCATATTGACTTCGAATTTGAACTTGAAGATCAGGGTAAATTTAACTTATTTTTTCGTCCGGGAAACATGTAACTATCTTCTGTTGCCTCTGAAGGGCAGTACTAAATGAAAAATATGATTTTTTTTTTTATTATTCAAAAAAAATATATACATCACAGTTCTGTTCAAAAGTTTTCACACTTAATGCATCTTTTAAGTGAAATATCTTACTTAGGTCAGTACTAAATAAACAATAACATGTTTTGTATCATCAACATTTTGCAGATTCTGAAAGGGGGGTGTAAACTTTTGACCTCATCGATAGATGGATAGATGGATGGATAGATAGATAGATAGATAGATAGATAGATAGATAGATAGATAGATAGATAGATAGATAGATAGATAGATAGATAGATCAAGATGCAACTGCTAAATTTGACTACAAGGAATGACGCTATTAAGATAATATAATCATTAGCATCTTGAATTTGAATTTGAAGATCAGTAAATTTAACTTATTTTTTCTTCCGGGAAACATGTAACTATCTTCTGTTGCCTCTGAAGGGCAGTACTAAATGAAAAATATGATATTTAGGTCAAAAAAAAAAAAAAAATATATATACATTACAATTCTGTTCAAAAGTTTTCACGCTTAGCTCTTAATGCATCTTTTATGTGAAATATCTTATTTAGGTCAGTACTAAATAAACAATAACATGTTTTGTATCATCAACGTTTTGCAGATTCTGAAAGGGGGGGGGGGGGTAAACTTTTGACATCAACTGTAGATAGATAGATAGATAGATAGATAGATAGATAGATAGATAGATAGATAGATAGATAGATAGATAGATAGATAGATAGATAGATAGATAGATAGATAGATCAAGATCAAGATCCAACTATAATCTGCTAAATTTGAGTACAAGGAATGACTCTATTAAGATATTATAATCGTTAGCATATTGACTTCGAATTTGAACTTGAAGATCAGGGTAAATTTAACTTATTTTTTCGTCCGGGAAACATGTAACTATCTTCTGTTGCCTCTGAAGGGCAGTACTAAATGAAAAATATGTTGTTGTTTTTTTATTATTCAAAAAAAATATATACATCACAATTCTGTTCAAAAGTTTTCACACTTAATGCATCTTTTATGTGAAATATCTTATTTCGGTCAGTACTAAATAAACAATAACGTTTTGTATTATCAACATTTTGCAGATTCTGAAAGAGGGGTGTAAACTTTTGACCTCAATGATAGATAGATAGATAGATAGATAGATAGATAGATAGATAGATAGATAGATATAAAATTTGACTACAAGGAATGACGCTATTAAGATATTATAAACATTAGCATCTTGACCTACTGTAAAGCTGCTTTGAAAGGCTCTATAAAAATACATTTGCCTTGACTTGAACACCTACGGATGGTGTGGCGTCACCACAGGAGCAGCTAATGAGTGTTTCACTGATGAAACCACAGGGATACACAGCTTCAAAGAGAGGTGTCAGTCACACCAGACTGTTCAAGATGCAGAGGAGGATGACCAGCAACATCCATGTCATGTTCAGAGTGGAGCAGGTAGCTTTGCTGTACTGCCTTTGCTTGACTTCATAGCCTTTATCTGTCTAAATACCTCAAACCAGGAGTCCACAGAAAACTACAACAAGCCAGCTGTCTCTGCTTGGGGATAATAAAATCTTGTAACATTGAAAAACATATTACATTTATATTTAAATTGATTTGCTTTGTGACTATTTTCTATATATATAACTATATATGACAGAATATTTATTCTAAAAAGCCCTGTACAAATGCACCTTATATTTTGAGCCCTTTCCATAGGAATGATCATATTTGCAACTGTCTTTCCTCAAACCACCTCACAGTGTTTGCACTTCAGCTGTGTCTCTGCAAGCTTAGAGAAGTTAGTGCAAAGGTGTTTGTTCTAAAGAAGATAAGACAGCTGGATTTGGGCAAACAAGACACTGCTGAAGGCATCGCTGAGGCGAAACTCTTGTGTACATTGTTTTACTCAGTTACTACACTGAGAGACATTGTGTTTTGTGGCTTTGCTGAGGGATACGTGTGTTTACGTTTCATTCTTTCATATAAGAATGGAATAAGATTAAGAAGAAGACTGGAGCTAGTTGTCACAAGGGCTGTATCTCAGTAACAATAAGGCATTGGGGCGATGAAAAATGGGATGATACCTTTATTCAGTCAATGTACTTTTGATATAAAATCTGTCGGATGAAAAAGTAAGGATACTGAGATACATTCAGTCAAGTATCAACTGCATAAAGCATGGATAGTTTTAAAATTTTATGTTGACCCACATTTTGTCTTGTCCATAAGTTGTCTGAATCAGGAGAGAAATGTAACCCTGGACCACAAAACCAGTCTTAAGTAGCATGGCTATATTTGTAGCAATAGCCAAAAATACACTGTATGGGTCAAAATGATTGATTTTCCTTTTATGCCAAAAATCTTTAGGATATTAAGTGAAGATGTTCCATGAAGATATTTTGTAAATTTCCTACTGTAAATATATGAAAACTTAATTTTTGATTAGTGATATGCATTGCTAAGAACTTCATTTGGTCAAATTTAAAGGCAATTTCTGAACTTTTTTTTTTGCACCCTCAGATTCCATATTTTCAAATAGTTGTATCTTGGACCTGTCCTAACAAACCATACATCAACAGAAAACTTATTTATTTAGTTTTCAGATGATTTATAAATCTCAATTTGGAAAAATTGACACTTATGACTGGCTTTGTGGTCCAAGGTCACAAATATGCACGGATCAAGCACCATTTACAAGTAAATACAGTCCAAAACAGTTTTAAACAAATATGTTGGTGGATTTTGATGTGGGAGGACATGGCATGGACTTTTTCACTGGAGGAAGTGTTATGGATTATGGACTCATTTGGCCAGAAGCT
Source organism: Cirrhinus molitorella (assembly GCA_033026305.1). NCBI lineage: Eukaryota > Metazoa > Chordata > Actinopteri > Cypriniformes > Cyprinidae > Cirrhinus > Cirrhinus molitorella. Next base: position 38,133,579 of record CM065126.1, read on the forward strand.
AAATGATGGATTTGTTCCTTACAAACAAGATGTTAATTGATGGACTGGAGTGGTGTGGATTACTTGTGGATTATTTTGATGTTTCTGTCAGCTGTTTGGGTACCCATTCACTGCATATAAGATTTATTGGTGTGTAAATTATGTAATAATATACAGTTGAGGTCAAAAGTTTACACATACCTTGCAGAATCTGCAAAATGTTAATTATTTTACCAAAATAAGAGGGATCATACAAAATGCATGTTGTTTTTTGTTCAGTACTGACCTAAATGTAGTATTTGAACCATTTCCAGCAATGACTGTATAATTTTGAGATCCATCTTTTCACACCGAGGACAACTGAGGGACTCATATGCAACTATTACAGAAGGTTCAAACACTCACTGATGCTTCAGAAGGAGAAACAATGCATTAGGAGCCAGGGGTGAAAACTTTTTGAATTTGACGAGCAGGGTAAATGTAACTTATTTTGTCTTCTGGGAAACATGCAAGTATCTTCTATAGCTATGAAGGCCACTACTAAAAAAAAAAAAGATATTTAGGCCCAAAAAGGCAAAACAAGAAAAAATTACACATCGGCTCAATGCATTGTTTTTCCTTCAGAAGCATCAGTGAGCATTTGAACCTTTTGTAATAGTTGCATATGAGTCCTTCATGTGTCCTCAGTGTGAAAAGATGGTTCTCAAAATCATACAGTCATTGTTGGAAAGGGTTCAAATACACAAAAATGCTGAAAAAACAAAGAATTTGTGGGACCTGAAGGATTTTTCTGAAGAAAATCTGTTCAGGACAAACAAGGGACTCATGAACAACTATCACTAAACAAAAAAACAAACAAAAAAAAAACACAGCTGTGGATCATTCAGGTAACAACACAGTATTAGGAATCAAGTGTATGCAAACTTTTGACCTTTTTAAATTCAACTATTATTTTCTTTTGTGGACTATGTGTAAATGTATTTTATGTGAAATATCTTATTTAGGTCATTACAAAAAAAAAATAACATACATTTTGTATGATCCCTCTTATTTTGCTAAAAAAATCAACATTTTGCAGATTCTGCAAGGTGTATTTAAAGTCTCCAAATCTGTTCTGATGAAGAAACTAAATTCATCTACATCTTTCATGGCCTGAGTGTGAGTAAACTTTTAGCTAGTTTTAATTTTTTGGTGGACTACTCCTTGAAAGGCATGTGCCATTACAGAAAGGACAGAGTGTGACAACTAGCCACACTCTCTACACACAAAAAAAAAAAAAAACTAAAATCAAATTCTGAATGAAACTTGAAGTACTTATACCTTTCTATTGAAATCTCCTCCAAAAACACTCGAAAGCTTGTGCCTTGTTCATTTCCCAGTGTTCTGTGGCGGTCTAGAGAGAGTCGTGCTGAATGGAGACTTTGTGGAGTTGATCAGTGTAGAACTAATTAAAGGGCAGAATGGCTCAGTCATTTCCACCCTCCGCTCTCATGACACACTTGGTATTTAAGGAGCTTTACAGAAAAGATGAATACAGAGCGCAAAATGTTCTGAAACAGCAGACCTGAAAGCAGTGCCCAGAAAACTGCCTCTTGGCAATTCATTTTTCAACTGTTCTTTGAAGCTATAGTTTTATTTCATCATCATGCCATTCCGAACCAGTATTTTACCATGGAACAAAACAAGATAATATTAAGGCAGCTTTTTTATGATAGTTCATAGTTACCACATCTGTGGTGTAAAATAAATATCTAAATAATAGAAAAACCATATCTGATATATAGTTTTCTGAGCGCACTGCACAGAAAGCGGCTGTCACACGGCATCTGAGTACTAAACTAAGTTCTCTTTCATGTCTTATTGCACTTAAAGTGTCAAATACAAACATGTTTAAGTTAAAAACAAACAGGTGTTACAAAAGCAGTTGGTTATGTCCAAGAAGGCAAACAGCTCGGAAAGAAATTACGTTTATATTAGATCTGTGTGACAGCAGCGTAATATACAGTGCATAAATCAATAAATCCGCTGCTCTCTTGTCTCATCTGTTCATAGTTACCACATCTGTGGTGTAAAATCAATATCTAAATAATATAAAAACCATATTAGTTTAAACTTCTGATATATGGTTTTCTGAGCGCACTGCATAGAAAGCAGCTGTCACACGGCATCTGAGTACTAAACTAAGTTCTCTTTCATGTCTTATTGCACTTAAAGTGTCAAACACAAACACGTTTATGTTAAAAACAAACAGGAGTTACAAAAACAGTTGGTTATGTCCATGAAGGCAAACAACTGGGAAAGAAATCACATGTTTACATTAGATCTGTGTGACAGCAGCATAATATTCAGTGCATAAATCAATAAATCCACTGCTCTCTTGTCTCATCTGTTCATAGTTACTACATCTGTGGTGTAAAATAAATTTCTAAATAATATAAAAACTATATTAGTTTAAACTTCTGATATATGGTTTTCTGAGCGCACTGCACAGAAAGCGGCTGTCACACGGCATGTGAGTACTAAACTAAGTTCTCTTTCATGTCTTATTGCACTTAAAGTGTCAAACACAAACACGTTTATGTTAAAAACAAACAGGAGTTACAAAAACAGTTAGTTATGTCCAAGCTCGGAAAGAAATTGCATGTTTATATTAGATCTGTGTGACAGTAGCGTAATATACAGTGCATAAATCAATAAATCCACCGCTCTCTTGTCTCCTCTGAGGCTTGTTTTTTCACACGCTTGCAGAAAAAGGCTTACCAAAACAAAGTTACTGGGTTGTCCTTTTTCAAATTTTCTTGGTTGGTAGATGCACTGGGGACTCGATTATTGCACTTAAACACAGAACAAGTCAGGTTGTCATGATATGTCACCTTTAATATAAATTCTGAATGCAAATTTTCTGTCCTCTAAGACCTATGATAAGTTTATGTGAGGAACAGACTCAAATTTAGCCTTTTAGTCATAGGAAATTTTCCCCTGAATTGTAGCTTTTGAGAATATTGTGTGTATTTCATATTCTCAACCCAAACATATCATTATGTTATTTTGCTTTTTCAGTGTTTGAACAGCTAAAAAAATACCCAAAATATTTCAATCCAGAACTCACTGACAGTCTCCTGTGGTGTTTTATCCAGACAGGCTCTTTGATCCTCATGTGGTGGTTTGAAGGTTTTTTTTGTAGCTTTTCGTCTTTATATTCACGTTCCAACAGGAGGCCATCCTATCAATCACAGCAACAATGGCCATCTCTCTCAAATGCTCTTGAATGACAAATTGGAGCCGGAATGAGACAGTGGTCAGAGAGATATTTCCCAGTGCTGTCATAAGATCCTTGCGCAAGAGACCAAGAGAAAAAAAAAGGGTAACGCTTTAAATTACAGCCGCAAAGAACTATGTAAGTATGCTGAACTTACAGCGTACTTATAAAGAACGTACGTGTAGGTATAAGGGAACAATATGTTAAGTTCGGGTAATAAGGGGGTAATAAGACTGATAATTAACCTGCAAAGAACTATGTAAGTATAAAGCATTTACGGTGTACTTACTGTGTAATTATAAAGAACGTACGTGTAGGTATAAGGGAACAATATGTTACGTTCGGGTAATAAGGGGGTAATAAAACTGACAATTAACCCGCAAAGACCTATGTAAGTAAACTGAAGTTACACCGTAACTTTGTTGTAATTACAGTATACCTATTTAATACATCCATGTAGGTATAAGGGAATAGCATGCGATATTTGGGAAATAACGGGGGTAATAACCTGTGAAATTTTTTTTTTATACTGTAGCCTATCATTTATAACTAGGCTATTTAAAACTAAAGGCTACTATAATTAGGCTACATCGTATGGTACAGTGTACTGTATATGGCCTAAACAACAGTCTTATGTTGTGAATATGATTTAAAAAGACGATGTACTTTTCATAATTTTATATTAATGTTTTTTACAGGCCTAGATAGACTATTTCTTATAGCGTAGCTACATATTTAATATTAAAGGATACATGATGATTTCACAACAAAACTAGACATCCAGTGAAATGAGTTGAGTTTATAATTTATCATTCACATGTCTCCTTACCTTATGAAAGCTTATTGATTACCCTCTTGTATCCTTTAATATTAAATATGTAGCTACGCTATAAGAAATAGTCTATCTAGGCCTGTAAAAAACATTAATATAAAATTATGAAAAGTACATCGTCTTTTTAAATCATATTCACAACATAAGACTGTTGTTTAGGCCATATACAGTACACTGTACCATACGATGTAGCCTAATTATAGTAGCCCTTAGTTTTAAATAGCCTAGTTATAAATGATAGGCTACAGTATAAAAAAAAAATTTCACCGGTTATTACCCCCGTTATTTCCCAAATATCACATGCTATTCCCTTATACCTACATGGATGTACTAAATAGGTATACTGTAATTACAACAAAGTTACGGTGTAACTTCAGTTTACTTACATAGGTCTTTGCGGGTTAATTGTCAGTTTTATTACCCCCTTATTACCCGAACGTAACATATTGTTCCCTTATACCTACACGTACGTTCTTTATAATTACACAGTAAGTACACCGTAAATGCTTTATACTTACATAGTTCTTTGCAGGTTAATTATCAGTCTTATTACCCCCTTATTACCCGAACTTAACATATTGTTCCCTTATACCTACACGTACGTTCTTTATAAGTACGCTGTAAGTTCAGCATACTTATATATTTGCGGGCTGTAATTTAAAGCGTTACCAAAAAAGATCTCAGTTGATGAAGCTACTGAACTATTTGAGAGTGTTGTGTTGTTGAAATAAGAAAAATAGTGTTTTAAATAATATATATTTATTATGAATTGCTTGCAGACCAAACTACCCTGGTGAAGAACATACAAAACAGCTGCTGTAATCAAAATTTCACTACGTCAGTAAATATACGTGTATCACAGTCATAAGATATCCAGCACTGACAGGACTAAAGCGAGATGTGTGCTTGTGTGAGGATGTTGAGTGGAAAAATGACAGTGCTTGTACTGAGTGAAAGGCCTGATGTCCAGACACCACCATTTTGTGTTATATAGACCTCATTCCTCTGGGCCGGCAGGTGTTTTGGGTCAGACGTTTAAGTACAGTGCTGTGAGAGAGAGACCAGCTACCTACATAAGTGCAGCTATTTTCTGCACAGCCAAAAAGTGGTGGAAAAAGCCTAAAGTGGTCATTACCTTTGAGAACTGGAAAAAAAAAGGCTTGCTTGATCAGTCTAAAGGGAAAAGGCTGTGAGAGAGGACAGGAAATCAAAAGGAAAATAAGCCAACAGGTGACCTAAGCTTTCACACATGCTTAAATTTGACAGTAGAGAAGTCTGCCGTTTATCTCTTTTTAGTGATACGGCTGTGTAAAGTGAGTAAAGGATTGAGATCTAGGGATAAAATCTAATTGTTATATAAAATGTTAATTGTTATATGACAATATGATATTATTTTGAAATTAAAACGTATTACACACAAACTATTGGTCGAAAGTTTGAAATAAGATGTTTAATGTTTTTAAAGAAGTCTCTTTTGCTCAATAAGGCTGCATTTATTTGATCAAAAATACAGTAAAAACAGTATAATATTACAGTACGATATAGTGAAATGTTTTCTAATTGACACATGATACTACAGAAATCATTCTTATATGCTAATTTGTGTTCATTATTATTGATTATTATTGATGTTTAATTATTAAGAATGTTAATTACTGTTATTTTTTGTTTGTTTGTTTGTTTGTTTGTTTTTCATTCTTTAATGAATAGAAATGTTTAATAGATATGTCACCCGGGACTACAAAACCAGTCATAAGCCGCTGGGGTGTATTTATAGCAATAGCCAAAAATACATTGTATGGGTCAAAATTATTGATTTGTCTTTTATGCCAAAAATCATTAGGATGTTAAGTAAAGACCATGTTCCATGAAGATATTTTGTAAATTTCCCACCGTAAATATATCAAAACTTAACTTAATTTTTGATTAATAATACGCATTACTAAGCACTTAATTTGAACAACTTTAAAGGCGATTTTCTCAGTATTTATTTATTTTTTTTTTTTTGCACCCTCAGATTCCAGAGTGTCAAATAATTGTATCTTGACCAAATATTGTCCTATCCTAACAGTATGAGCATTTTTTTCTTTTTGAAATATAAATCTTTTGTAACATTTTAAGTTTCTACTGTCACTTTTGATCAATTTAATACATATTCCCTGAATAAAAGTATGAATTTCCTAAAACATGGATAGTAATAACTAAATAGAATATTAGAATGATTTCAGACTGCAGGCGGGATGATATAGCAACCTAAGTGTGCATCATTTCAGCGTTTGCAGAAACAATCCCAGATCTGTTTATTCTGATGACATCATGTGTTGGTTTGTGCCCCTGTGGTTTTCTCTTTGCCCACCATTTTCAAGAACCTTAGAGAACTGAAAGTGACCGCAGCAGGAGAACCAGCGTATAAAAAGAGTGTTTCTCTGTCCTTCAGCAGTGTTTTGTCACACATCAGGGGGAAAGCGCAGTGTGTAAAGAGTCACAGGGCCTGAAACTATACACACTGACTCGCCTCTGATGCCAAACCTAATCCGTTAACACCTAAACGTCCCATAATGGATCAAACAGGGGTTTATCTGCTGCGGTGTGTCAATGACATAAAATTGCAACAGTGTGTTTGTGATTACGAGCGGGTGAGAACATTATCAGGAAATTTTAATTTAGGACTGAACTAATCCTTTAAAGGAGCTGTATGTACTTTTTTTTTTGACTGTACTAAAGCATTAAATACCATAATATGTTTGCAGATTATTAGTAAATATGCTAAATTCTCATACTTGTTTCTCTGAAAAACAGTGCTACAGTTGGTTATTCTACTTTGAAATGTGTGTTCCGTTTTGGAATGTCTGTTTTTGTTTTGGTCTGTGTGACTCCACCCACTGCCAATCTACCCAATAGAATTTTGACACCCCAGGTTGCCAGCTGGTGAAAAACACAATGTCTTGCAGTCGTGGAAGCCAGCTAATCTCAGAATCCATCTAAAAAAAACACTATAACCAGATGCATTAAAACACAGATAAATCAGCTAATCAAATTACGTCTCATCATCTTCCATTGTCAAAAAAAATCTCGTTCTTGTTGTGTGTCCTCAATCTGGCAACCCAGCATGAGTTTTGAGTCTGGGGAGAAATGGACTGCAGGACAGCTCTCTCAATATTTAGAATTTTGGCTGCAGTACCGCAACCACTAGCCGTCAATATTACAATTCTGCCCCTTTAAACTTCAAACTTTTTCACATTTAAAGATTTTAAAGGTGCTGTATGTATTTTATCCAGAACTGAAGCATTCACTAAAGTTCACATACTTGTTTCTCTGAAAAACAATGCTACCAGTCTACTTTGAAATGTGCATTCTGTGTCAGAATGTGTGTTTTGTTTTGGTCTGTGTCACTCCACCCACTGCCAATTTACCCAGTAGTTTTTTGTCACTCTGGGTTGCAAGTTAGCAGAAAACACAGCATATTGCAGTCATGGGAGCCAGCAAATAAACTGGGTTAGTGATTGCAGTTTCTACCCGACATAAAAAGCCTCGGCATCCATTTAAAAAAAGCTCTATGACCAAAGGCATTTTAAAACACAAACAAATTTGCACTCGTTCCTGTTGTGTGTCCCCAATCTGGCAACCCTGTGAGTGTTGAATCTGGGGAGGTGGGGACAGTAGAAACAAATCTCTCCAGTATTTTGAATTTTGGCTGCAGTGCCCATTTCAACCACTAGCTGTTAATATTACAAATCTGCACCTTTAAACTTCAAACTGCTTCACCTTTAAAGATTTTAAAGGTGATGTATGAAATTTTTGACCATACTAAAGCACAAAAATACCATAATATGTTGATATTGGGAATATCCATCCAACATTAAAGGTGCTGTATGGAATTTTTGCCATAACTAAAGCATAAAATACCATATGTTTGCAGATATTTAGGAAAAATGCTAAGTTCACATACTTGCTTCTCTGAAAAAAAAATGCTACAGAGAAGTTATTCTTACTTTGAAATGTGCATTCTGTGCCAGAATATCTGTTTTTGTTTTGGTCTCTGTGACCCCGCCCACTATCAATTTACCCAATAGAATTTTGACGCCCCAGGTTGCCAGTTGGTGGAAAACACAGCATAATGCAGCCATGGAAGCCAGCAAATGAACTGGGCCAGAGATTGGAGGTTAAACCTGACGTAAAAAGCCTCAGCATCCATCTTAAAAGCTCTAAGACTAGAGTCATTAAAACACAGATAAATCAACTGGGCTCATCATCTTCCATTTTCAGTTGAGCTTATTCCTATTTTGTGTCCTCAATCTGGCAACTGCTTCATGCTTCATTATTTTAAAACAACTACTTCAAACTTAAAATCTTCAAGTATTTGTCAATATATTTGTGTTCACTGGCTGCTTTGAGTAAAAATGCAGGTTGCCTAGCACAGCCATTTATTATTCCTCATTTAAACACATGGAACATTTTTCATTCGCAAAGCTACTCTGTGCTTCATGTAGAGCACATTTACTGCACACGCTCATAAACACGTATGTATATAATACATACTTATATATATACTTGTTCAATCGATGTTGATTTATCAAGCCATAATGAAGACTCTAGAGAATCCCGCGCCTGGCTTACCAGACTGTCAGCGGGTGACCAATGAATAGAGTTAAATGTGAAAATACAGTCATAAAATAAAAAATAACTGCCTCTTAAGTCCTTGAGTCTTATAATGGAAGGATGGATATAATTGTGTGCTTGTGTGTGTGTGTGTGTGTGTGTGTGTGTGTGTGTGTGTGTGTGTGTGTGTGTGTGTTCAAGACAGAAAGAATGAGAAAGAGTGTTTATGTGGTGTTTTGCATGCTTCCAGGCATTTCACAGTGTAAGGGGGCCATTTTATTGGCAATCACACAAATCTGCCACTTGCTCAATATTTAATGAGCTGAACAAATGAAGCACAGAGAGGGATCTATGGAGTCTCTGTATCAGCAGTGCCGCCCAAGAGGCCCAACTTCATACCTGACACTCACATTACTGCCAACTACCCTCTTTTTCTGCCTTTTTTTCTGCCTTTTTGTTTGTTTGTAATGTTTCTGAAACACCAAATTATAAGAAAATGTAGGTGTCGGTGTGAAATATCAGTTTGTTAAGGCTAATTTGAATTCATGTTATGGTTTATTATGAACTATAGTGAGAACTCACAGTAGCCAGGGCCTTAAAATCTATGAGTATGAGTAATTTGAACATTAGACTGGTGCATTATGGACTTGACAGCTGTATTTAATGTATTATTATTATTAATAATAATAATAATTATTATAATAATAATAATACTGTGAACTTCCTAATATTTAACTTTATTGATTTTAAACATTTTTTTTTTTCTAATTTAATTTATTTTCTTTTTTTTTTTTCGTTTTTAAACATAGTAGGGTCACGATGTGTCACTATATGGCAGTTTGGAATAATACAAAATAAATATTCATTTAACAAAATTATGAATGAATGAATCTAATGTAAAAATAATTTGTATAGTTTCAATATTTCATTGATACTTCAAATAATAAGGACATGATATGTTATTATATGGCAGTTTTGTTAATAAATACCACATTTATTTATTTAATATTAATGAATTGGTGAAATTCAGTGAAATTCAGTGAAAATGTATTTATTTATTTTTATTGCATCAATATTTGAAATAGGGGCATAATATGGTATTATGTGGCAGTTTTAAATATAGTAATAAAAAAAAGATTATTTATTCTAACTTGAATTATATATATATTGTTTATCTTTAAATATTAAGGTTATGATGTGTCATTAAATGCGCTTTTTTTTCACTGTGTGCATGCTATGCTTTCAGAAAAAATATGGTAACTTTCACTTATCACTTCGCTTGTACCTCAAATGTACATCTTAGTGCCTTATCTACCATTAAAGGGAGCATATTAGTATCCTAAGATGATAAATGCACCCTTAAATAAATAATATGTACCTTTCATGGGTAGAAAAGGCACTCAGGTGTCACTTTGAGGGTACTGCTCCAGTGAACTCATATTCCTCATAAAGAAATAATTTTTTGCACATTTTCCAACAGTGTACAGTGTATGCATGGCTTTGTAATTGTTTTTTTTTTACATGCTAACTCTGTAGGTATAAATAGTTTTGGTTCTGTATATAAGTAGAAGATGAGCATGTTGCGACCTCCCCTTTAGACTTTGTCTCTTCCTTGTCCCAGTATCTGATGGTATTATTGAGCTCAGATCTGTGATGATTTGGATCTGAGCTCCAATCTGTTCAGTTCAGTCTTCTCTGATGGTTCAGGGTGGCATTAGGCACAGATCGCTTCAATCAGTCACTGATTGGTTGCGGCACGGAGGTGAGAATAGCCTGTCTTTCCTCTTCTCAGCTTCACCCAGGCTGCATCCCAGTTCGCGTAATTCTCCAATAGCTGCTGGAAGAATTAACTCTGATAAGTGAGTCTCATCGAGGGTTCATTTTTTTCTTTTTGGCCACACCTGCCAATGGTGCCAACTGAGAAAACCTACCGGCCTTGAAACGGTCCCAAACACTTCATTAGCAACTATCCTGAGCTGTGACGTTAAAGACAGCAAACATGAAATTTATTTTATACATTTAAAAGCCCTAAAGAGTGCCTGGCAAAACATTTACAATAATATAGAGTAAAATACTTTACAATATAATTAATTCCTGTGATGCAAAGCTGAATTTTCATCAGCTGTTACCCCAGTCACGTGATCCTTCAGAAATCATTCTAATATGCTGATTTATTATTAAAATGATCAATGTTGGAAACAGCTGTGCTGACAATTTTTTTTTTTTTGCAACCTGTGATTCTTTTTTCAGGATTTTTTGATGAATACAAGTTAAAAATAACTGCATTTATTCAAAATGTAAATCTTTTCTAACAATGTAAATCTATGATATCACTTTTTATTAATTTAACACATCCTTGGTGAATAAAAGTATTTATTAATTTCTTTAAAAAAAAAAAAAAAAAGAAGAAAAATTGACTGACCCCAAACTTTTGAACAGTAGTGTATATTTTTACAAAACCTTTATATTTTATATTTTCCAAAAAAAATATTAAGCAGTGCAACCGTTTCCATCACTGATAATAATCAGCATATTACAATGATTTTTGAAGGATCATGTGACACTGAAGACTGGAGTAATGATTCTGGAAATTCTTTAATTATATAAATTTTATTTTAATGTATATTAATATAGAAAAACATTGATTTACATCGTAGTAATATTCCACAATAATAAATTTTTTCAAGTGAAAACAGCCTTGATAAGCATAATAAACTTCTTTAAAAAACATTAAACAAGAGTCAAACTTTTGACTGGAGAAACTATTTAACTAAGAAAGTAACATTTGTTAGCTTTAAATGTAAAAGTTATGTTGAAAAAAAGCTTGTTTGAAGGTTATGGAAATAAGTGTTTTAAGCTTGATAGGATTTACACATGGAAAAATAGATATTAATACTTTTAATTAATTAAGGATGCATTAAATTGATCAAAGGTGATGGTAAATACACTTATAATATTAAAAAGATTTCTATTTTTATTAAAATTATTTTATGTGGCTGTTGAAAATGCAGCTTTGCGATAACAAGAATAAAGTATGTTTTAAAATTTATTCAAATTCAAATACAGACCCCAGTCTTTTGAATGTAAGTTTGAAATGACACCAATATAAATTTCTATTTATCATATTTAATAAATTAGAGCCACCCTGTGTTTTGGTGCACAGTCTGCATTATAATCAGTGTTGGGGAACTTTTAAAAGTAATGCATTACAATATTGTATTACTCTCTAAAAAAGTAACTAATAATGTTACTTAGTTACTTCTTATGGAAAGTAATGTGTTACATTACTTTTGGGTTACTTTTTAAATTTGGGCAGGGCTTGCTTGTTTGTTTTTCATTTAAAATGTTAGATTCTTAGCAAATGTAAAAGCGCTTTCACACCAAAATGAAATTAAGTGAATAATCCTAAATTTAAAGGAAATTAAATTCACGTCTGTACAGCAGAACTGTAGGAAAAGAAAGTTCAACACTCTTCAGCAATGAGGGGGAAAAAAGCACAAATGTTAGTTAATATAAAGTAAGTTTTGCTTATTAGTACACTGCAAAAACATGCTTTTTTTACTTGTCTTATTTCCAGCCAAAATATCTAAAAATTCTTAAATCAAGAAGGATTTTCTAGACAAGTAAAAATTATTGTCTTGTTTTTCTGAAAACAAATCAAAATTAAGTGAGTTTTTGCTTGAAACAAGCAAAATAATCTCCCAATGGTGTAAGCAAAAAAATATAGTTTTCTGTTTGAAATAAGATTTTTTGCTTACTCCATTGGCAGATTATTTTGCTTGTTCTAAGCAAAAACTCACTTAATTTTGACTTTTTTTTTCTGAAAACAAGAAAATAATTATTTACTTGACTAGAAAATTATTCTTAATTTAAGAATTTTTTGATATTTTGGCTGGAAACAAGACAAAAAAATGAAAGTAAGAAAAGTATTTTTGCAGTGTACGCTTGAATTGGATCAACAAAGGGTCAGTAGCAAAGTCATTGGTTAATAAAATGGGATTAAATACATAAAGGAAACAAAAAGTAACTCAGATATTTTCTTGGAAATAAAAAAGTAATGCGTTACTTTACTAGTTACTTGAAAAAAGTAATATTATTACGTTACTTGTAATGCGTTACCCCCCTCACTGGTTATAATGCTGTTTGCTGATGATATAATCAATCTTTGAAGTCAGGCAGAGACTTCAGTGATGGAAACATACATGTCAGAGCACAGAAGTGAATAAGAACATAGTCAATCACAAAGAAAACACAAGTAATATGTAAAAGATCACTGGGCAGGCAGAGCGTGTCTCCAGATCTACACAGACAAATCCTCAAAAATCAATAGCACCTCCATTTGTGTGTGTGTGTGTGTGTGTGTGTGTGTGTGTGTGTGTGTGTGTGTGTGTTTAGGGAGGTGGGCCATGAAGAATCATGCTGTCAAAATACTATATCCTCATCTAAACAGCAGCTCCATTTCTCCGGGTGTCCTAATCCCTGCAGTCATCCAACTACAGCTAATTCACATCACCGACGGCCCTCGCTCACACTCCTCCCTCCCTCTCACAGTCTGCTTTTCTTCTGTCGCTCTTTGAGTCACGCCCCCCCGTCCCTTAGTCCTTTATCCACTCCATCATCTTCATCACTTTGTCTTCCTCCATGCATGTTTTTGAGGTGACTTTCTCGCCTAGAGGCTCGCAGGATCCGGCATCGCTTTCTTATTCTGTTGGGATATTCTCATGGGACCGAACATATTCTCCGTCTTTACTTCCTCTCACTCTCTCTGCGCCCTCTTATTTTCTTGCTCATTTCATTTCTGTCCTCATTCTTATTCTCATATTGTATATGTTCTCTCTTTCTCTACGCCTCCCCAAATCTCTTGGCAGTCTCTGCAACTTGCAGTCCAGTCCATCTGTTTTCATTCATTAGGACAGATCTGCTTCTCTGGCTATCTGACACCTTTTCACGTTGTACTGCACAATGTAATTAAGAAAGGCTGGGGAATCATGTCTGCGGATCCCGGCCAGACGCTTCCACAGCCCTTTGCTCCTCTCCTCTTCACCTCCTCTTTGCCTTTTTCTGCTTTCTCAGGTCTCTGATGCCGAGGGCGATTAGAGGAAATAGTTTAGCCAGCAATGAAAATTTTGTATTTGTTTTGTGAGTAGAACACAAAAGGACACATTTTGGAGTGTGTTCATACAGATCATATTTATCAGGCTTCTATAAAAGTGGTCAGTGCTGTTTTCCAAGTCTACTGAAGCCATGTTATAGCTTTTTATTTTAAAAAAATATTGAAATATAGGTTGTTATCCACAGAAAATCTTCTTGGTGGCAAGTTAGCACCATTTGATGCCCATATTTGACTTGTACACTCTTAAAAAAGAAAGGTTCTTTATTTGCACTGAGGTTTCCATGAAGAACTTTAGTTCACTTCCAGAATGAAAAGGCAAGGCAAACATTCCAGGATTTTTCTCCATATAGTGGACTTCAATGGGAACCAACAGATTGAACAGATTTCAAAAGGCTCTACGTGATCCCAGACAATGAATAAGCGTCTTATCTAGCAAAACGATCAGTCATTTTCTAAAAAAGATTTAAAATGTATACACTTTTTAACCACAAATGATTGTCTTGCACTAGCTCGACTTCCTGCATTACATAATGATGTTGGAAAGGTCATGCATTGTTAGTTCTTCATCTGTGTATGCTGGTTCAAAAAGGTCATCTCATTGGTTCAAAACTCCATCTCATTTTTTCCTCTGACTTCAAAATCGTCCAACATTGTTGTTTTACCTTTTAATGTAGGCCATTTAACTTTCTTTGCATGTTCGCTTTGTAAACATTGGTACTTCCTTTCCAATGTGACTACATAATGTGTGAAGTCAAACTAGTGCAAGACAACATTTGCGGTTAAAAATTATATAAATGTATTTTTGTTTTTAGAAAATGACAGAGATAAGGGGTCAATGATGTGACGCTCATTTTTTAGTGGTTTAATTCAATTTAAAAGGGTTAAAATTTTAAAACAAATGTGCAAAACAATTGCGTACATTCTCTTTTTTTGTGGACCAAGTCAAAATTTTCTGGTTTTAATTGATTTTGAGATGATACTTGGGGGATGACCACAAAAATTTTAACCAAATAATTGATCTTGTTTAGAAAAGGTGAAATTCTCAATAAAACACCGGCTAGTTTGACATAATCTTACATTAATACAATTTAATAGTAAATAAAAGTAAATGGAGCACCATTGTTCTGAATATTATTATTAATTTGGGGAATTATGTGAGCCAATTCAAATTCCTGAAATGTCAAGGTGGTGTAACCACCATTAAAGGAGCCATTTTGTTAATATTTTACAAGAAGGTCATGTGACAGAAAATTATATCACAGAGAAGGACCTCTGGTTATATTAACTTGGGCATGCAAAAGTTAGTAACTCTCTTTAAAATGTGAGATAATTTGACATTTTTAGGGTATGGGCAGGTATTATATATAATGCATCAGTATTATAAAAATGAGCATTAACTTAAAAAATTTAATTTGAAGTATTTCCACCACCTATGTACTTACACAGGTGTCTAAATTAGATTTTAAATTGATATGTCAAGTGGTGTAACCGGTTACACTATTTGACTCCTATTACAAACGTTTCTGTTAGTGACCAATTTAGTCAAATAACACTAGTATATGATGCTGATTAAAGATATAATATAAACAAACTTACTATTTGTAACTATATTCAAGTGTTTAATGCTGAACTTTTTGAGAAAGTTGTTCTTTATCCATAACTTTATTATTTAAGCTCTGTAAGTCTAGGATAAAATAATTATGTTGCACAGTATTTGTGTTTTTGAAATGTTTAGCTTTAATGCATATTTCTATTCCATTCACTTTAAAGAGATAGTTCACCCAAGAATGAAAAGTACCACCTGATTTACGCACCTTCAAGCCATCCAAGGTGCATATGACTTTTTTCTTTCAGACAAATACAGTCAGTGTTATATAAAAAATAAATAAAAGTCCAATAAACTGTGTCTATCCATCATAAAAAGGTGCTCTAGATGGCTCTGAGGCTTAATAAAGACCTCCTGAAGTGAATCAATGCACTTTTGTAAGAAAGATATCCATATTTAAAACTTTATAAACCATAATCTCTAGCAGTAATTCTTTGGCTGGGATTGCGTAGGGCCCTTTGACGCTGCATTTTGGCAATTTGGACCTTGGCCAACATTGAAGTCCACTAAATAAAAGTTAAAAAAAAAAAAAAAAAATCTTTGGAATGCTTTCCTCAAAATTTCTTTTTAACTGAAGAGACATGACATGACATGGAGGTGAGTAAATTATCAGGAAATGTTCATTCTGGAAAGGAACTAATTTCATTGCACAAAAGATTCTTTATAGTAGTAAACCGGTTCTTCAGATGATTAAAATGATCTTCACGCTAAGAAAATAAATTGTTCTTTTTAGAATTATTTTTTGAAAGGTTCTTTGGGGAACCAAAAATTATTCCTCAGTGACATCACTATGAAAACTTCTTTATTAGAACCTTCATTTGAAAGGAGTAGCTTTGACTTTCAGTGTGTAATGACTCAATTTTTATCAAACACAGTTATCGTATGACTTCTACTGACAGACATTGACAGACATTTTTACCATGTTGTATGTTGAAGATTTGTGTGAAACTTCTTCTAAACTTCTCCTTTTGTGTCCTAATAAAAATATAGTCATGAATGTTAGTAAATAATAAATGATTTATTTTTTTGTAGGGAGTAGACTGTCCCTTTAAGGCGACCCAGCTCTGGCTCTGTGCTCTATTTGTTCTGCCAGACTCAAGGGTGGCACATTTTATGATGGGCAGCAGATGGTCACAAATGTGAAACTATCAGCAGCTGACATCAACAGTTGACATTGATTCAATCATCAGGTGGTAACGCAACAATGCAACATGTTCTCGTGAACCATGTGCACTACAATTCAAATATCTGGGTTTGGTTAGAGTTTTTAAAATGTAGAAGTAAAAAATAATTAGTAATACTGTGAAATAATATTATTACACTTGTAATTTGTAATTTATTCCTCTACTCCAAAGCTGAATTTTCAGCATTACTCCAGTCTTCAGTGTCACATGAGCTTTTAGAAATCATTCTAATATGCTGATTTGCTACTCAAGAAACATTTATTATTATTATCATAATCAATACTGAAAACAGTTGAGCTGCTTAAGATTTTTGTGGAAAAAAATACATTTCTAATTAGTAATGTCTTTTAAAAAAAGCCTATTTGGCGAAAAAGTGTCATTTCTAGAACATCTGTTTCAGAAATGTCTACAATAAATATTATGTGAGGGGAAAAATGCTTTAATACAGCACCTTTAAAAGATACACATTTAGTCTTAAGAGTTATCATGAAAGCAGCACAATTTCATATACACATGATGTAACATGCAAGCAATGCTTCTGAAGTACCTACATCTTTGTTTGGGTAGCATATTTTGTTCAGTCATGCCATCGTTTTGTGCTTTCTCAAAGTTTTTGAAGTTTTTTCCTGCTGACAGTGACCGAACATTGACTCCTGCACCTGTTCTCCAGCACCTTCCCATATGTCTATGAATGTACAGTTTTCACTAGAAAAACTCGAACTGTCTCACCCATTACTCAGCGGTTGGGGTCGTCCCACTACTGTGTGTTAGCTCTGTTTTAGCTGTCTAGGAGGAAGCCAGATTTTGCTGAAAATTAACCATATTTCTAATCAGGCACCCAACTGAGGCGCCCATCCGCTGTTGAACAGACCGAGCTCAGTGTGTCTCTGTGGCGGGCAGCTTGTGTCAGCATGTGTCTCCTCCACACAGTATCTCCAGCAGTGGATAGAGGACAGGCATTTACCCCTCGCCTTTCATTACGGCTTTCCTCTGAAACAAAAATAAAGTAAAAGTTATTAAAAAAAAAAGAAACATTGAGTTATTGGCCTGCATCTGCCTTAGTCTTGTAGGTTTTCATCACATTTTTGTAGATGATCAAACACAGAACCTCATATGTGACCAATTTGGAACGCTCTACAAAGGCTTGCTGGAATGTTCCAAATCAGTCACTTCTGAAGTTCCATTTCACTTAGGAATTGGATGCTGCCTTAGAAGGAAGTTGCCTATGTAGGCAACAGCCTGCAAGGCGTCTCACTAGGTTTTGACTTGTTTGATCATGTAACAGCTTTTTACTTTTATATGTTCGTTAAAATTTCGGACAGTTGATTCCAGTAGAATTCGACACAGACATGTTGCTAAGTTGACAACATGGATTCACTAATAAGCATAAAAACTTGTCCATGTAGATTTTTTTTTTTCTTTTAAGTTCCTTCTCTTTTAAGCTGCTTTAAAGAACCCAGAAACCAAAACACTTACCTGAATTACCTATATCGGAGTTGTGACCGTTCTGAACTGAATTAAAAAATGCCTTTTTAAAATTACCATTAAGTTTCTAAATTCGAACTGAATTTAAAATGAGATTGCAAGGATGCAGAATAGTATTTTGAATGAAGTGGAGATGGATAGATGATGGACGAAACGATGTATCAAATAATAGAACAACTGATGGATGGATGGATGAATGGATAGATAGATAGATAGATAGATAGATAGATAGATAGATAGATAGATAGATAGATAGACAGACAGACAGACAGACAGACAGACAGTAAGATAGATGAACTGATAGATGGGCAGTTGAAGATGGATAGATGGGCAAAAAGAAAGATGGGCAGAAAAATGCACAGATAGAATGCTATATAAAAAACTTGATAGATATTAGATGATGGATGGATGGATAGATGAAAAGATGGATGGTTTAACAGAAAAATGATAGATACATAAATAGATAAACGGATGGATAGATGGATAGATGAAATGATGGATGGATGGTTTAACAGAAAGATGATAGATAGATAGATAGATAGATAGATAGATAGATAGATAGATAGATAGATAGATAGATAGATAGATAGATAGATAGATAGATAGATAGATAGATAGATAGATAGATAGATAGATGGGCAAATAGAAAGATGGGCAGAAGGATGGATGGATGGATGGATGGATGGATGGATGGATGGATGGATGGATGGATGGATGGATGGATGGATGGATGGATGGATGGATGAACAGATGAAATGATGGATAGATGGTTTAACAGAAAGATGATAGATAGATAGATAGATAGATAGATAGATAGATAGATAGATAGATAGATAGATAGATAGATAGATAGATAGATAGATAGATGGGCAAATAGAAAGATGGGCAGAAGGATGGGTGGATGGATGGATGAACAGATGAAATGATGGATAGATGGTTTAACAGAAAGATGATAGATAGATGGATAGATAGATAGATAGATAGATAGATAGATAGATAGATAGATAGATAGATAGATAGATAGATAGATAGATAGATAGATAGATAGATAGATAGATAGATAGAAACTATGTGACTCTTGAATGCTGTCCATCTAAAATAAACTCAATTATGGGCAGTCGTCTCTTCTTTGTTAGCTTGAGTCTGTTCTCTGTATTTGCGGTGAGAGTGAGTGACACGAGCACTGCTCTGGACAAACAGCCTCAGTGCTGAGAGCATGTACCTCTGACCGCATCTCACACTGTGACTATGTCCACGGCTGCCCAGAGTAAACAGCACATAGATGAATTGAGCGCTACTACATAAATAAACCTGAACTTTGACCTCGGCAGATGACACAAAGAATAAGATACACTTTTCAACCCCTCCGGCGATCCCACGTCAGTCGCTGCAGTGACTGGAATTGTAAACGGATCTTCTAAGTTTAGACCTCATCCCTGGAAATCTCATGGATGCATCTCTCACTCCATGAACTGATGCTCAGAATTCCATAAGGAGTACCAACCTACTTCTCTTATATATGAATATTTTTGTGAGGAGACCAGAACAATGGTCTCCAGACCTGATTTGCAGGTGGAATTTGTCAATGTCAATAGAACTGAAGAGGAGAGCATCATTTTTGTGAGAAAGGCCCATCTGCCATCTACACTTGTGTTGAAATGGAAGGTCTTCATAATGATGTGAATGAATATCTAACACACTCACTCCCAGCAGACAGCTGTGTCATATCCACTAACGATAACAAGAGACAAGTTCTCAGCACACTGCTGTACATGATTTCAGCCATTTTGATATGTTTTACCTTCAACTACATGGTCTTTCTCTGCAACCCACCATCCAAAGATATGCTAGCAACCCTAAAAGTGCAAAATGATTGTTACTCTCCGAAAGCTTTTATCTAGTTTACAGTTTACAGCTTTTTAGCATGGTCCAGTTTGCCTCTGCTGGTAGATGATGCAATTACACCATTCTGGATTTGAAATGCTAAAAATAGCTGAAAAAAATTGTTTTAATTAAATATTAAAATATATTTTATAATTTTTTTTTGGATTATTTATATATTTATATATATATATATATATATATATATATATACAATTTGCATTATATATTTATGTTTTGTTTTATTTTATTTTATTTATTGATTTATTTATATTACATTCAATTCATACAGTTCATGTTGAAATGAGTCAGTAGAAAACTTTTGACTTTCTGAACTGGTAGTTTGTTATTTAAAGGAATAGTTCACCAAAAATTGAATTCTTTACGGGAGGAAGCATTATTATGGATTATGGACTTGGCCAGAAACGATGGTTTAGTTTGGACGTGTGGATTACTTATTGGTTATTTTGATGTTTTTATCAGCTGTTTGGACTCTCATTCTGACGGCACCCATTCACTGCAGAGGATCCGCTAGTGAGCAACTGATGTAAAAAATCTGATGAAGAAACAAACTCATCTATATCTTGGATGGCTTGAGGGTGAGTACTTTTTCAGCAATTTGCCAATTTCATGGTGAATTATGCCTCGAATGGCTGTAATTTTGATTGTTAACATTATTATTGATCATAATACAACAGTGCAATTTAGCTTGTACACATTTTGTGTGGTGTTAATGAAGAATAGTGATGCAATTTGCTGGAAAATACCGCTCATTTAGCTGTTGTATAAGGATATAGACATTCCCCATCATTCTCTACTGCAGCAAATATATGAGTTAATTGATAAAACAAAAGTTAAACACCTAATGTGCAGCTAATCAATTTTATTCTAACCAAAATCACTTGAATGCACAGCATGACGTTGTAATTTTCATACTAATAAGTAGGAAATTTCCAGCAGCATCTGTGCTGACTGAGTCTAGTATGATATCTCCATCTCTGTATGTGTGCAGGAATGGACATTTTATGCTGTGAAACACTTACAGCATCTTTAAATTAAATGTTAGTCTCACACTTCTATGCAAAAGTAAAACAGCTTCAGCTGGCGTGTTGCTGTTTAAACACTTCTTGTTTTAGAGATTTCTCCTTATGTTTCAAAATATGTCCTACATGTTACATCACCCCAGAAAACAGCCACAGGCTGAGCTCGGTCCTGTCATTAAAACAGTTATTGCAGCTTATTATGATTTACTTTAAAGGGATCTCAGTCACTGGGTTTGTCTGTCTCATAGCTGTCCTGCATTGCGCTGACATGGAGCCATGTTCATTTGCAAATCTCTCCTCAGCTCTTGTAACAGTGCATTGATTTAAGGAGCAGTACTGGACAGAAAGCCTATTATATTTCACTATTGCATGGCTTAGGAGAACGTCCAGGAGTAGCGATTAATTGCAGTGTATTTGTGTGGGATAATGATGTTCAGTGTTGGGGAAAGTTACTTTTAAAAGTAATGCATTACCACATTGCGTTACTCCCTAAAAAGTAACTAATTACGCTACTTAGTTACTTTTTATGGAAAGTAATGCATTACATTATTTTTGCATTACTTTTTAAATCTGGTCAGGCCTTTTTTTATATAGTGAAATGAATATGCCTAAGGCTGAAGGAAAAGTAAACTGATGTCTGTACAGCAGAACTGTAGGAAAAGGAAGTTCAACAGTCTTCAGCAATGAGAAAAATGAAGCACAAATGTTAATCTAAAGTAAGTTTTGCTTATTAGTACGGTTGAATTGGACCAACAAAGGTCAGCAACAACATCATTGGTTAATAAAATGGGATTAAATACATAAAGGAAACAAAAAGTAACTGGCGTTACTTTTTGGCTTTTTAAAACAGTAACTGAGATATTTTCTTGTTTAATGTCTATCTATCTATCTATCTATCTATCTATCTGTCTGTCGGTCTGTCTGTCTGTCTGTCTATTTATCTAGCTATCATCTTTCTGTTATACCATCCATCCATCCATTAAATCATCCATCTGTTATACCATCTATCCATCCATCCATCCATCCATCTGTTATACCATCCATCCATCCATCCATCTGTTATACCATCCATCCATCCATCCATTAAATCATCCATCTGTTAAACCATCCATCCATCCATCCATCCATCTATCCATTATGCCATCCATCCATTCATCCATCCATCCATCCATCCATCATCCATCTGTTAAACCATCCATCCATCCATCCATCTGTTATACCATCCATCCATCCATCCATTAAATCATCCATCTGTTAAACCATCCATCCATCCATCTATCCATTATGCCATCCATCCATTCATCCATCCATCCATCCATCTATCTGTTATACCATCCATCCATCCATCCATCATCCATCTGTTAAACCATCCATCCATCCATCCATTATACCATACATCCATCTGTTATACCATCCATCCATCCGTTATACCATCCATCCATCAATCTGTTATACCATCCATCCATCCATCCATTAAATCATCCATCTGTTAAACATCCATCCATCCATCCATCTATCCATTATGCCATCCATCCATTCATCCATCCATCCATCCATCTATCTGTTATACCATCCATCATCCATCTGTTAAACCATCCATCCATCCATCCATCCATCCATCTATCCATTATGCCATCCATCCATCCATCCATCCATCCATCTGTTAAACCATCCATCCATCCATCCATCCATCCATCCATCCATCTATCCATTATACCATCCATCCATCCATCCATCCATCCATCCATCAATCATCCATCTCTATCCATCCATCCATCCATCATCCATCTGTTAAACCTCCATGGAACTGGTTGGCCTCGTTGTTATGAGCATATGCATCTCAGTTTTGATTGAAAAATTCATTATTTGTGTATAATTTTGGCAATGTTCACTCAAAAACTTTAAAAATGACTGAATCCAATATTTGGTAATTTTAACGCAACAAGTAATGTATTTGCAAGTTTGCCTGGGAACACCACAAGTGAAGAAAATGAAAGAAAAGAAAATCCTCTCCAGGACCAAGTGACCAGAATTCAACATGAGTATTAATTTGGCTATTATTTTTGGTTTTATTTTTGGCTGTTGCTTTACTGCACCATTCACTGTTCCAGAGATCCATGAATATTAAATAATGCGTTACATCATTATCATGTCTACAAGACTGGAGTGAAACTGAGGAGAAATAAAAGACATAAATTGAAGGAGAAGACGCCTTTAGAAGAGGCTGGAGTGACGACCCTCTTGGCTTACTTTCAAATATTTTATTTTCCACATTTCTGCTACAACAACAACTTTCTGCTGTATTTTGGGCCTAATTAGTACATTTTCTTAAGGATAAGAGGATATTTTAGTATGTACAAAGTGCATAATTAATATACCCAGAAAGTTAAATGTCCTCTGGGTGTTAAGTGTTAATTGCCTTGGCAAATTAACATACCCGCCCTAGCACCTCACTTCCTGAAAATTGCTGAAATACACACCACATCTATTCAGAGACAGGGGGAAAGAAAGCGAGAGAGACAGATAGATAGAGTTTGTGTCTCTCTGCCCAGTCAGTCAGTACTTGTGTCTGGAAAAATTCAGCTTTTATAGGAAGTATACAGAGGTAGGAAGGCATCCAGACACATCTATATCTAATGTTTGCATTCTTCATCTGGTCAAATGTTGGTAGCACAGATTTTATGCTCACCATGGCTGCAATTATTTAATTAAAATTATTACAATTTAAAACAACCGCTTTTTGTTTGGATATATTTTGAAATGTAATTTATTCCTGTGATGCAAATCTGAATTTTCAGCATCATGACTTCAGTTTTCAGTGTCACATGATCCTTCAGAAATCATTCTAAAATGCTTTTTCGCTTCTTTATTGTTGTTATTATTATTATTATTATTATTATTATTATTATTATTATTATTATTATTAATGTTGAAAACAGCTGTGCTGCAGCATACTTTTATGGAGAGCATGTTTTATTTTTTTTTAGAATTATTTAAAAAAAAAAGTTTAGCATTTATTTGAAACCGAAATATTTTATAACAATGGCTTTACTGTCACTTTTGGTCAAGTTAATACATCCCTGCTGAATAAAAATATTAATTTCTTTAAAATCTCAGGTGTAAAATACTGAATCATCATCTATTTATTTGAGTGGATGCCATTTAAAAATGTAAAATGTACTTTCATGGTGCATTCAATAGTTAAACATTTTGAGATCAGAAATGTTATGAGGGCCTTGAGTGGACTTTTCATCCTTCACAAATTTATTCAATTCAATTTGATTCATTTCAGTTAAGTTCAGATGTGTTTGTATAGCGTGATCATCTCTGTGGGAGTAAAACTGGGGTCACAAAAGCATGTAAAATATCCTACTTGTTGCCCTGTAATGAATATGAGCAAAAGTATATGATTTCACACTCTGTTGCAAACTTCAGCTTGTGTATAGGCAGTAAAAAACTGACCTTCTATACATGTGCTTGTGTTTATGCTCTCTTGCATTTGCAAGAATTAATAGAAGTAAATGAAACTGAAAGTCTATTTTGGCTTCAACTGAAAAGAGGGAATTGTAAGATCATAGTACCAGATTTGTCCTTCATCTTTATTCTACAATGGGTGAAATGATCACAGCTCACAAATGATCACAGGCATAGATTCTGTTTTATTTTCAGGTATTTAATTTAATTTAATTTAATTTAAATGTAATTTTATTTTATTTTATTTTATTTTATTTTATTTTATTTTATTTTATTTTATTTTATGTATTTTATTTTATTAATAATAACATACAATTTTATATTAAAAAAATTGTAAAGTATTTTATAAACATTTTATTTTATTTATTTTCATAAAGTCCATAACAAAACAAAATAAATTAAATTAGATGTTTTTTTTTTACCATTATCATCATCAGCAATAACAATAATAATAAAATCCAATTTTATGTAGCATTTTATTTTATTTGTATAGTATTTATATAGGAACAATTAAGATCCATATCAGAACAAAACATAAAATAAATAAAAAAAATAATTTAAATTTTCACCATCATCATCATCATCATCATAATCAATAATAATAATAATTATTATTATTATTATTATTATTATTATTATTTATTTTATCTTATTTTATTGAGAAAGTTTAGAAAGAGAAAGAAAAAACTTGACCAGAGAAATGGTGAGCAAAGACAAAATTAATATGAAATAATAATATGCATTATTTTCATAGCACTATTTTATTTTATATTATTTTGTTTTATTTTATTAATGACATTCAATTTTATATTACATTTTTTGTAAAGTATTTTATAAACATTTTATTTTGTTTATTTTCATAAAGTCCATATCAAAACAAAACAAAAAATAAATACAATTTGATTTTTTTTTTACCATTATCATCATCATCATCAATAATAATAATGTAGCATTTTATTTTATTTGTATAGTATTTATATAGAAACAATTAAGATCCATATCAGAACAAAACATAAAATTATATTTTATTTTATTCTATTCTATTCTTTAAAAAAATAATAATAATTTAATTTTCACCATCATCATCATCATCATAATCGAGAAGAAGAAGTAGAAGAAGAAGAAGAAGAAGAAGAAGAAGAAGAAGAAGAAGAAGAAGAAGAATTATTTTATTTTATTGAAAAAGTTTAGAAAGAAAAAGCAAAAACTTGTCCAGAGAAATGGTGAGCAAAGACAAAATGAATATGAAATAGTAATATGCATTATTTTCAGATTACTATTTTATTTAATTTTTTATTTTATTTTATTTTAGAATACAATACAATAGAAAAACTTCCACCTGACCAGAGAAATGGTGAGCAAAATCAGATTTAACAAGATGCTGAAATAACAAGAAATTAAGATCTAAAACATCACTAAAAATCTCTGTGGGAGTAAAGCTGTGGTCACTAAAGCATGTAAAATATCCTACCTGTTGCCCTGTAGTGAACATGAGCAAAAGTTGCAAACTTTAACTTGTGTATAGGCAGCAAAAACCTGACCTTCTATACATGTGCTTGTGTTTATGCTCTATTGCATTTGCATACAGTGAACAGAAGTGAATGAAATTGAAAGTCTATTGTGGCTTCAACTGAAAAGAGGAAATTGTAAGATCATAGTACCAGATTTGTCCTTCATCTTGATTCTACAATGGGTGAAATGATCACATCTCCTGTGTGAAAGTATCTGTCTGATCTTAGCTTCAAAAGTACAATCATTCGCCTGTTATTTTATGTTACTTACAAAAATGAGCTCTCAACCCTTTAATGTAATACTTGTATAAAATGTGCACAGGAAATGAAATGTGTTGCAGTGAAGTTAACATTAAAGGGATAGATTACCCCAAAATGAACGTTGTGTCATCATTTACTTTCTTTCTTCTGTGAAACACAAAGGGGATATCGTGAATAATGCACTCCTTGCACTTCCCATGAAGTTAGAATGTGTGCTTCAGCTTTCAAATCTTCTAAAATTATGCAAAAACACGTAAGTGGTAATGATCAAAGTAGTCTTGACTGATTATATTCCTAATGTTTTGAAGCCATGCAATAGCTTAGCTTATTAAACGGAATTGGCAGCTATTGCTTTGTCTAGGTTCTGCATTATTTTCAAGTCACTAATAAAAATAAAATACAGATAGTCTCCTTAGCTGTAAATGCCATATGATTGATTGCTCCTGTTGAATTTGGAATATTTTATTTTATTGTCATTGTTTTAGATTTTTTTTTTATTATTTATTTTGTTTTGTTATTTTATTATTTATTTTATTTTATTAAGAAAATAAGATCTAAAACCACACTGAAAATCTGAAGAAGAAGAAAAAAAAAAACTCTGCTATATTTCCTGGTCACTATTTTATTTTGTTTTGTTTTGTTTTGTTTTGTTTTGTTTTGTTTTGTTTTGTTTTATTTCTTTCTTTCTTTCTTTTGTTTTACAGGCTAAATTTGGAGTAATATATTACCATTATTACTTCGACTATTGCTGCCATATGGCATTTACAGCTCAGACAATTGGCTATTTTTTGACTTATGAGAATAAAAATGAAATTACAGAAAGTCACCTTAGCTGTAAATTAAATTAAATTAAATTTAATTTAATTTAATTTAATTTAATTTAATTTAATTTAATTTAATTTAATATTTAATTTAATTTTATTTTATTTAATTTTATTTTATTTTTGTATTATATTATTTTATTTTATTTTATTTTATTTTATTTTATTTATTTTGTATCTAAAACCACATTAAAATCTAAACAAACATTCTGCCTTATGTCCTTGTCACTACATTTATTTATTTTTTTTATTAATTTTTTTTACAGGCTAAATTTGGAGTAATATACTACCACATTATTTCTTCGACTATTTTTATTTATTTATTTATTTATTTTGTACCTATGAGAATAAAAATTAAATTACAAACAGTCACCTTAGCTATAAATGCCATATTATTGATTGCTCCTGTTCAATATATAATATTTCATTTTATTTTTAAATTGTATTATTTATTTTATTATTAATATTTTAATTGAGAAAATAAGATCTAAAACCACATTAAAATCTAAAAAAATCATTCTGCCTTATTTCCTTGTCACTAAATAAAAAAAAAATAATAATAATAATAAAAAAACTTTCATTCTGTATTAAATGTTGCATCTTCTCACTTTCATTTTTCTACAAGTGGTCCATTCATCCATCCCTTCCAATTTTTACCTTTAAAGAAAATCAATGAATGAGAAAATGTTATTAGAAGCATTCTTTGCAGCAGAGCTGCATTTTCTTTAAAGCAGTAGTTCATCTTGAAAATCTGCCTGCAGACGGTTACTGTGTTTATTGCGGTAAACCTCTAGAGCCTCGTCTCTTTTTAAACCTGTTATCCGTTCTGTGTGTGTGTGTGTGTGTGTGTGTGTGTGTGTGTGTGTGAGTGTGAATTCATATGTGTGTGTTAGTCTGCAGGACTGAAATGGACATGTTGAGGCTCAGTCAACCAGATGACTCGTCAGTCAGCCCCACACACACACACACACACACACACACACACACACACACACTCACTCAAACACACACACACACACACACACACACACACACACAGTTCCATCTGCTCCAGGCTCAGTCTGGCTCCAGCTCTCAGTAGCCGTTTCAGAGACAGCAGCTCAGACGTGGGGAAGCTGGAGGCTGCAGGCGCTGTGAGGTGATAACAAGGTGGTAACAAGGTGTAAGGTTTGCGAGGGTCCACTCCAGCGCTGGTTGCGAGGTGACACCTCACATCATTTTTAATCAAGATTTGTGGCATAAACTAGAGTGCAGACATTTTGTTTTCCGGATTCTGACACTCGTGGGGGCTGAAGATGTCATCGTGGTGGGTTTTATTAAGGGCTACGGTCCACATCCGTCGCTAAATTTGTAATGTTTGGGGAAGCGGCATTGAGATATGAGTAATGTTCCCTTTATTTGTTGTTTCTACTGAGCAAAATCTATTTCTATAGGTCAGACCTTTTGATCCCACTAGATCAGAAATATTCAGTGTACCAGCCTATGTACCATACTTAACTAAAAAAGTTTAGAGAATGAGAAAAGAAACAAAAAACTTTTACCTGATCAGAGAAATGGTGCGCAAAAACAAAATAATGTTTACAAGATGAAATAACAAGAAAATAAGATATAAAATTTAAATATGAATGTTTTATTTATTTTTATTTTTATTTTTTATTTTTTTTTTTCATAAAGTCCATATCAAAACAAAATAAATAAAATTTGATTTTTTTTACCATTATCATCATCATCATCATTATTAATAATAATAATAATAATAATAATAAAATCCAATTTTATGTAGCATTTTATTTTATTTTTATAGTATTTATATAGGAACAATTAAGATCCATATCAGAACAAAACATAAAATAAGAAATAAATAAATAATTTGACTTTCACCATCATCATTAGCATAATAAATAATAATAATAATAATTTATTGTATTTTATTGAGAAAGTTTAGAAAGAAAAAAAAAATTGGTGAGCAATGACAAATTTAATATTAATTAATAATATGTATTATTTTCAGATCACTATTTTATTTTACTTTACTTTGCTTTGCTTTATTTTATTATTTTATTTTATTAATAATAATAATAATAATAATAACATACAATTTTATATAACATTTTTTGTAAAGTATTTTATAAATATTTTATATTATTTATTTTCAAGTCTAAACAAAATAAATACAATTTGATTTTTTTTTTTACCTTTATCATCATCATCAATAATAATAATAATAATAATAATAATAATAATAATAATAATAAAATCCAATTTTATGTAGCATTTTATTTTATTTGTATAGTATTTATATAGGAACAATTAAGATCCATTTCACCATGATCATCATCATAATCAGTAGTAGTAGTAGTAGTAATAATAATAATAATAATAATAATAATAATAATAATAATAATTTATTTAATTTTATTGAGAAAGTTTAGAAAGAAAAAGTAAAAACTTGACCAGAGAAATGGTGAGCAAAGACAAAATTAATATGAAATAATAATATGCATTATTTTCAGATCACTTATTTTATTTTATTTTATTTTATTTTATTTTGAAAAGAAAAGAAAAGAAAAACTTGACCAGAGAAATGGTGGGGGGTACATTATTTCCAGGCCATTATTTTACTTTACTTTGCTTTCATTATTTATTTATTTTAATTATTTTAGTCATTAACCTCTCGATCAAGTTCACATTGGATTAAATTTACAAAAAAAACTAAATAAATAAATAATAATCACAAAAAATTACCTTGAGTAACTCTTGTGACCATGTGCCTCAGCTCCAAATATTTTCATTTTTTACTTAAAAATTTGTGGTGATGTTCACTGCTTTTTAAAAAATTTGCGGCAAGATATTTTTTTTCTTTTTGAAAAAGATTACTACTTTCATTCAGCAAGGATGCAATAAATTGCTATGATTCAGACGCAGCTTCAAACAAATGCTGTTTTTTTTAAGCTATTCAGGAAAGAATCCTGAAAAAAATGCATCAGTTTCATAAATAAATAAATAGGCAATAAATAATGCCTTCAACATTAATAAGAAGAAGAAATATTTATTGAGCAAGTCATCTTATTAGAATGACTTCTGAAGGAGCATGTGACACCGAAGACTGGAAAACTTCAGCTTTGCATCACAGGAATAAATTATGTTTTAAAACATATTTAAAGTGGGAAAAGACACCAAATAACATGTTTATCACAGGACTGTTTTTTTTTGTGGTTGTGTGGATCCACTTAGACTTAATAGTTCCCTTTACTCTCAGTTGCTGGCTCAGACTCTGATAGTTTCTCTTCAGGAATGTTGCTGAAAAACTAAGCACAGCGTCTGATTGATGTCTTTAATTTGGCTAATTGAAAAGCCTTGTACTTTTCAACAGTGGAGAAAATATAAGAACTGCTTAAAATCTCAGCAGCAGGTGAGGTAATGAGAGTTCAGCCAAACTGCTCAACAACCAAACTGCCTTCTTACCATCTACACAAACGTCTGACTCATTGAAATCCGCGAGCTTCCTCAATCAATACGCTCCTGGCAAACTGTTACGACACATTCATTAAACCTTATATGAAATGCCCATTTTTGAAGGAGAAAAATTTAGAGAACTCCATTAAAATAAATGCATTTTTTTCCCTGTCTTCATTAATATGACCCTTGGAGATCATATGGGTAATATTGTTCTCTAAAAGGCGAGTTGGCTCAGAAACCTGGGCAGTAATTGAACCGCACAAGCTATAAGCTGAATAACCAAAAGTCAATTCCAAAGACAGATTGAGAGAAAGTCAGCCAGATGACAAACAATCCTGACCTAGAATATAAATAAATGTCAGTAGCCTGGTCAGGTGTTGGGGAAAAATTATGTATAAGGGTTCATATTGCAGGGGAATTAGAGAGGTTCACAAGAATTTGGGCAAAGGGAACACTACAAACCAAGTGGTTTCTAATACTTGGATGAAGCAGACCATTTGCATTTCCCACTCATCTCAGTTCGGCTCAATCTGTGTAAATGTGGCATTTACCAGCAAGGCCACAGTGTTGTATGGGTAACCAGATCTATGAGAGAAATAATACAAAATAAGACAAGACAAGATAGACAGAGAGATATAAATAAATAAGAAAGAAAATTAAATAATATAATAATTATTTGTAATAAAAAAAAATGAAATGAAATTCTAAAATAAAATAAAATAAAACATCTAAAATTAAATAATAATAATAATAATAATAATAATTACTAAATAATTATAATTAATAATGAATTTTTCACCACCACCATCATAATCAATAATAATACTACTAATAATAATAAAATCCAATTTGATATAACATTTTAATATAATAATATATATTTTTTATTATTATTTTTATATATTTTTTTTTTTCATAAAGTATTTTAGAATTTTTTTTTTATTTTACGTTATTTTTATTTATTTATTTTTTGGGGTAAAGTATTTATATTAGAACAATTAAGATCCAAAACATTAATTAAAAACTACTTAAATTTTATTTTTCACCACCCATCATCATCATCATTGATGATGATGATAGTGATAATAATAATAATAATAATAATAATAATAATAATCTTAATTCATTTTATAGCATTTTATTTTATTTGTATAGAATTTATATTAACAACAATTAAGATCCATATTGAAACAATACATAAAATAAACAAACAAATAAATAAAACTTTAAAATAGATTTTCACCATCATTATTATTATTATTATTATTATTATTAAAAATGATGATGATAACCATATCCAATTTCAACAATGAAAATAAAAAAAAAAATAAATTTCATTACCGCCGCCATCATTATCATCATCATTAATACTACTACTACTAATAATAATAATACAATAATACATTGCATAATATTACACAATGCATACATACAATAATACATAAAATTATAATTAACATATTTTGTGTTCATCAAAACTAGAGTAAAAGTGGAAAATTAACTGAGACCCAAAATATGATCTGAGGTTCTCAGATTCCCTTAAACATGATGCATGACAGTAAATGCATCAGAATGTCCAATTATTATGATATATATAGGAAAAGTTGTTTTCCATACTTTGTCAATTCCGAACATGACACATAAGCAGTCTTATTAATTCCTGGAAAATGAACAAAGCGTTATATCCTGATGTAATTCAGAAAATGACAAAGAAAGCAAAAGTTTTACCCTTTCACCTTTTTTATAGGCAAGAGCTTCTTTATTTAGAAAGAAAGTGCAGCTATTGCGTAGAATAATTTGCTTGTTTGACGAACTACCGAGTGACCTTTTCCGCAGCTGTAATGTTAGGTTAACGATGTTAAATTTGCAGAAGAAGTTCCTTTTCCAGTCTGACTCCTCCTAACGAGATCAGGCTGTTAGACAGCCGTTCGCTCTCTATTTGAGCTTGTTTACTTTCATGACGACTACCAGGACAGGCTTCAATCATTCACTCTAATAGAACCTGATGTTTCCTTTGCTAAACCCAACTGCTCATTTGAGATCTGATACTGAGATGGAGCTCCTTTCCAAAGCTGGGTTATGCTTTTGGGTTTTTGAATTCTCACACAGGGTCTAAGCCACTGTCACCAGACAGACAATCACGAGATGAGCTCCTATCACTCGGAGATGCCGCACGATTCATGTTCGAGGAGAAAAACATTGCTTTTCTCAAGAGCATGCAGCCCATTTCCCCAAAGCTCTCAGCGAGGCTGTTTTTATATGCAATCGAGAGCTGAGAGTCGCCCTCTGCTCTGCCTGACAATCAGACGACTGGCGCCGGGGAGAGGAGTGGCCCCTTGTGTTTCCTTCTCTAACGAGAAGTCAGATACATCCAGCCCTCCTAGATCCATCTCATTTTCTCCGTCGTTTCTGTGTATTCTTCTTATGCATGTCATGAATATGAGATTTTCATTGACGGCTGACTTATCGAGTCTAACTCTTCTAGCAGGGCTGAGGAATGCTACCGAATCAATTCATCTGTTAATGGGTCACAAACTTTTAGTAGCAGTTTCCCATGAGATCAGGCTCGAGTGTTCGCCAGAACCTCAAAGAGGTGATTGAAAATCCTCTGAGATGAAGAAATGATTCGAAGTAGGGTCCAAAAGTCTAAGACCACTAGTAAAATTACTTCTATGCTGAGTTTCTCTAATTTAACCCTTTAACTGTCGCACCCTATTTTGAACATAGACGTGAAAATGCATTATCTCATTTTTTATTTTTATAATTCAAGAACGAAAACATTTTGTAATATGATATTCATGTACAATTTCCATGATAATGCAATGTTTGATTTTAAAATGGCTTTCAAAGGATGAATTTTGAGATTTTAAGTATTCAAGCGATATACAATTTCTTATGATTTCTAAAGTGTGATAGGGAAAAAGGCAACGAAGAAAGTCTTTTTGTGAAAAAGGTCTGAACCCCTGTTATGATGTAAATTTTTTGAGGTGCACTCTTGTCATAAATTAATCTATTACTTTTCCTACATAATTTGTAACTCAAAACAGTGGTAAAATATCTATTTAGGAGTCTTAGACCTTTCCAACAATATATAGTTTGTCATGATTAGATTAAGATTTATTTGAAAAAAGGTAAAGTAAACGTAGGTGTCCCTGTGACGGGACGGTGCAGTTAAAGGGTTAATATAATATTCAAAATTGCTGATACTACTGTTCAAAACTACTGTTGGGGTCAGTAAGTTTGTAATGTTTTCGAAAGAAGTATCCAAGATATGTGACCCTGGACGACAAACCCAGCAGTGGTGTAATGTAACAAAGTAATAATACTTAAGTATTTTTTGGCAGTTTCTGTACTTTACTAGAGTTTTTATAATTCAGCCTACTTTTACTCCACTACATTTCCTAATTAAAATGTATACTTTTACTCCGATACGTTTCCCTAAAGCATATTTGTTACTTACTACAAAATAGACAGAAAAACACTGACGGCAGGAAAGCAGGTTTGACCAATCAGTGTCTGGTGCTCGCAAGTTAGACAAACAACTGCGGATGATTCATTTACACTCAAGTTTAGTCTGGAGTGTGCGATATATAGTATATCTTATGGATAATGTGGTAAGTTTTGTTGTAATGATGTGCGATCTGACATTATCAAGTAGGCTATATCACCAAATCACACAGAGTGCAGCATGTCAATTTATTAGTCTATTAAAACTCAAAATTGCAGGCTTTCTAAATTGTAGATGCTAAAATGCTTCTGTATTTTATATATCTATAATCTGATCTAATTAACTTGATCTATATCACACAAAGAGTACCGTTTTTAGCATGATAACACAATTAATAATCATTTTATACAAGTTCAGTTCAGACTTACATTGTAGACATCATATTGCTTGTTTTTTGCTCAATTTTGCAACGAAAATAGTTCCAAACACAAATCACAGCACTGTTTTGCATCTCTGAGCAATAGACGGCATTTACTTATTAAATGAATCAGTGTTTTGAACGAATCGGTTGATACAAATGATTTCGCTCATTAACACAGCCAGATGCTTTTTACTGAATTATTCAGCTGTTTGAATGAATCTCTTCTGAAAACTCTTCTTTCATGTCTTAAATTATTTCAAATATCAGTATTTACCATTTTATGCTTAAAACTAAACATTACGCCTATTAATGAATCTGCATCTGCTGTTTAAATGCATTAATGTCCCCCCTATACATCTAAATGCTATTTCAAATGCAGATTCCAGAAATGTTTTCTTATGTTGGAATCAAAGACACTAATTTCTGGATGAAGTGCTGCTTATTCTTACCCAAAAATACAAAATGGAAGAAAGAGTTAAGACAGAACACAATTTTGCTATTTATGAACATTTTATATATATATATATATATATATATATATATATATATATATATATATATATATTTGCTTCTTTTCTATTTTGCATTTACTTGTAATTTTACTTTCAAAACTTAAGTATGTTTACTTTTAAGACTTTTACTCAAGTAATATTCTAACCAGTGACTTCAACTTCTACCAAAGTCGTTTTCTGGTAAGATATCTGTACTTTTACTTAATTATGACTTTCAGGTACTTTATACAACACTGAAAACCAGTCATAAGTGTCAGTTTTCAGCTTTCAGAAAACCTGAAAGTTGAATAATTAAGCTTTCCACTGATGTATGGTTTGTTAGGATAGGACAATATTTGGCCGAGATACAACTATTTGAAAATCTGGAATCTGCAAAAAAATCAAAATATTCGTAGAAAATCGTTTTTAAAGTTGTCCAAAGTTCTTAGCAATGCATATTACTTATCAAAAATTAAGTTTTGATATATTTACAGTAGGACATTTACAAAATATCTTCATGGAACATGATCTTTACTTAATATCCTAATGATTTTTGGCATAAAAGAAAAATCAATCATTTTGACCCAATGTATTTTTGGCTATTGCTACAAATATACCTCAGCGACTTATGACTGGTTTTGTGGTCCAGGGTCACATATAAGTACGTCTGCTTCTTCATGAGAACAGGTTTGGAGAAAGTTATCATTAGATCACTTGCTCACCAGTGAATGGGTGCCGTCAGAATGAGTCCAAACCGCTGATAAAAACATCACAATAATCCACAAGTAATCCACATGACTTCAGTCCATCAGATAACATCTTGTAAAGCGAAAAGCTGCATGTTTGTGAGAAACAAAGCCATAATGAAGGCATGTTAACTTAAAAAATATTCATAATCCATAAAAAACACTTCCTCCAAAGAAAAAAAAGTCCATCTTATGTTGTTCTCTCACATCAAATTCCACTGACATGTTTGTTAAACACTGTTTTCATATGTAAATACTGCTTGATCTGTGCATATTTATGTCCTTATTCAAATGAGATGTATTTTTCACTGTAGAAAGCAATAGAGGAATCATATTTAAAACTGTTCTAATGGTTTGTTTCTTACAAATACTCAGCTTTTCACAAGATGTTAATTTATGGACTGGACTGGAGTGGTGTGGATTATTGTGATGTTTTTATCAGCCGCTTGGACTCTCATTTTGACGGCACCCATTTACTGCAGAGGATCCATCGGTGAGCATGTGAAGTAATACTAAATTACATTCAATAAAAAGTGAAAGTGGATGAGGACCAATGACAATGATTCATAAAAACATTATAATATACTCCTAACAACTTAAATGCTATATTCCAAGTCTTCTAAAGCCATAAGTACAACTGAAAAGTCAAAAGTTTACATACACCTTGCAGAATCTGCAAAATGTGAATTATTATACCAAAATAAGTGGGATCATACAAAATGCATGTTATTTTTTTATTTATTACAGACATGAATAAGATATTTCACATAAAAGATGTTTGCATATAGTCCACAAGAATAAATAAGGGTTGAATTTGTTTTAAAAAATGACCCCGTTCAAAAGTTTACATACACTTCATTCCTAATACTGTGTTGTTCCTGAATGATCCACAGCTGTGTTTTGTTTTTTTGTTTAGTGATAGTTGTTCATGAGTCCCATGTTTGTTAAACTGCCTGCTGTTCTTCAGAAAAATCCTTCAGCTCCCACAAATTCTTTGGTTTTTCAGCATTTTTGTGTATTTGAATCATTTCCAATAATGACTGTATGATTTTGAGATCCATCTTTTCACACTGAGGACAACTGAGGGACTCATATGCAACTATTACAGAAGGTTCAAACACTCACTGATGCTCCAGAATGAAACGCATATCTTCTGTAGCTCCTGAAGGGCTGTTCTAAAAATAATAATATTTTTTGTTCAAAAGGCTCTTAATGCATTGTTTTTCCTTCTGGAGCATCAGTGAGTGTTTGAACCTTCTGTAATAGTTGCATATGAGTCCCTCAGTTGTCCTCAGTGTGAAAAGATGGATCTCAAAATCGCACAGTCATTGTTGGAAAGAGTTTAAATACACAAAAATGCTGAGAAACCAAATAATTTGTGGGACCTTAAGTATTTTTCTGAAGAACAGCAGGCAGTTTAACTGTTCAGTACAAACAAGGGACTCATGAACAACTATCACTAAACAAAAAAACACAACCGTGGATTATTCAGGTAACAACACAGTATTAAGAATCAAGGGTATGTAGACTTTTAAACGGGGTCACTTTTATAAGGGTGAACTTAAAATAATTAAACAGAAATTCATGTTAAATTTATTTATTTCCTTTGCTAAATTTACTTAATTAAATTTTACTTAATTCCATACTTAAATTTTACTTTCAAAATGTGCATGGAAAAACTTGCCAAATAAAAATTAAGTAAATTTTACTTATTGTTTTTTGTGTATGATCTCTCTTATTTTAGTAAAATAATTCAGATTTTGCAGATTCTGTATATAACTGTATACAGGGTCCGAAATTAACACTCGCCACTCGCCAAATGCGAGCAAATTCTGTCTGGCGAGTTAAATTTAAAGCGCCATCCGCCACATGGCGAGTAAATCTTTTCACCAGTAATGTTAATCAGTATCAGTTTTGCGGATCTCTGTGATTTTAATATTTTAATAGTCCTTTACGATTGTTGCTTGTCAGACTGTACGAACATGATGATCATGTCACACTGTGCGATCTCAGTGTCATTAATGTCAGACTGTACGACAGTCAAGACGCGTTCAAAACGGTTGCGCGCAAGAAAACCTGTCTGGAGTTTTACCATACATGTTCAATGACTATTAATTTCAATGGCTTGGGTGGCACGAGGACGGTT
This sequence comes from Cirrhinus molitorella, assembly GCA_033026305.1. Taxonomy (NCBI): domain Eukaryota; kingdom Metazoa; phylum Chordata; class Actinopteri; order Cypriniformes; family Cyprinidae; genus Cirrhinus; species Cirrhinus molitorella. The sequence continues at coordinate 38,171,338 of CM065126.1, forward strand.
TGTTGCTGCGTAGTCCAAAGTACACGCGCAGTGGAGCGCGCAAGCCGCGCTCAAAGTTCAAAATAGTTTCACTTTTGCCACTGCGCTATGAAGGGCTGCGCTGAACCCCGCGGCCAGCGGAGTGCTTTCCGCGTTCGCTGTGAAAGACGCTTTAAATGTTGGCTATCATTAAGTTTATGAAAAGCGTAAGCAGCACTACAAACAAGCAAATGGAAACAGCGGCACAACCGGTGTTTGTTTTAGCAAATGCAGCATATCATATGATTTCAGTGCACGGCTGATGAGTTTATGCGGTTAGAAGAAATCTCTAGCAATAATTCTAATCATGGCTTGTCTTGAAAAACGGAGGTCGTTTGACGTTCGTCGTAGGAGAAGTCACACTGCAGGATTGTGCGCCAAATCTTCTGACACTGCCAGAAATTCGTCGGAGGTAAAATTTGATCGCAACGGCCATTAATCGGCTGTCGGTGAACATGTCAAACCAGCGATCAAAGACTACAGATTTTAGCCTAGGATTATAGGAATCTTTTAGGATTTCAAAATTTGTCTCAGACGACCAAATCGTGGCCAAAATCGCACAGTGTGAGCCGGGCTTAAGACTATGAAGCTTGAGACTATTCGAGAACATGAGAGAAGCAGATGCCATATTGCCTGCACAAACGTGTCCCGGGCTCAGTCTGAGTCTCTGCTAGCGACACCCACAGTGTCTGCGTTGACGGCCATGTCAAAGGAAACGTTCAAAAATGAAGGCACTGTTTCGCACCGTACATGCCATTGGGAAGAAAACAAGTAGTCTGACTAGATCAGATAGTTCGTTAAAAACATTTCCAAGTTATAATAAAAATCTAAAATGACCAAAAAGTTCTTATTGATGTTTTAATTGTCACTCCTCTCTGTCCGGAGCACACATAATATACAGAATAACGTGCTTTGGATATATCTGTTAAATCGTTCAGAATTTTGGCAGGTAAAAAATAAGCTTGGCCGGTGTGTCAAAAACTTAATTTCGGTCCCTGACTGTATATAATATAGCAGCTTGGACATTTTGTTTTGTTTTTGTTTAAATAGCCGTTCTATGTTGTCTTAAGCCCCTTTAGCACTTGAGCCGTGAATTTGACTTAATATTAACTCATTTATAATTTCACTGAGCACACAGCAAGTCCGTAATGAGCTCCTGATGCCAACAGTAATGAGGATCTCTGCGGTCCGGTCACATAGAAGACGCGTCCACACCCCTGCTCTGTCTCTCAGACTCTCTGCTCATTACCCCACGCTGTGATTTTACACCACTAGTTTGCTATCCTGATGCCTCCAACATATTAAACTGAGTATATGAGCTCGAGCAGGAGTGTTGATAATTAGAGCGAGTGTAAACACCCATCGACACACGTCCTCCGCGTTTCTCGAGCACTTTCTGCATAGCTCTCCCCAAATAATCAAGAGCAACCCGCCGTGAAATGAAGGGACTCCCTTCTATTAAATATTTGGTTTATATTTGGAATTAGCATAGAAAATGCAATTAAAACAAGAACTTCTGCTTGTAGATTGTGAAACGGTGCATTCTGATAAGGATTCTTTGGTTTTAATTAGCTAGTTTCTGAATGAAATGTAATCCTTGGATGACTTTTCTGGCAACGTCAGACACTCGCAGACTGAATTAACCTTCCCGTATTTGATTGCCAAAAGGTAGAGTGTGTATAGCACAAACATTGTCCGGCTTCAAGCATGTGTAGGTCAATTACTCCTCAACATTTGAGCCAAATATTCTTTTAGAGAACAATGCTATCCATGTGAACTTGAGAGGTCACGTTGATGAAGATAGAGAAAATTATTTTAAATTTACCTCCCTCATATTTCATTGCCAAAGAAACATAAAGCGGAAATAATTAGCCGAATGAATGAACTCATTTTTTGTCATATTTTTTTCATTCTAAATCCTCTTTTTTAACTGTCTTTAAGATTTTAATGTAAGCATCCTTTTTTGCAAATTTTAAACAAACTTTTATTGTTCATTCTTCTGGTGGAGGGGAATAATAATAATAATAATAATAATAAAATAGAAATTAGAATTGTTGAACACAATTGACAATTTTTAGCAACAAACTGTAATAAAATAACCGTGAGTGCTAAAATTACTAAAACTAAAACTGAAATAAAAAAAATAGAGCTATACTAAAAAATAAAAAAGAAAATCAAAAGAACCATAAAACATACTAGAATTAAAATAATTAGCAAAAATTAGAAATGTTGACTTGGTAAACTTTAAATGGTAAAATTACTAAAACTAAAACTGAAATAAACAATAAAGATAAAAAATAATAATAATCCAAAATTACAAAAGACCCTAAAACATATTAAAATTAAAATAATTAACAAACATTAGAAATATTGACTAGCAAGAACTAATAAAATAACTTGAAGTGGTAAATAAAAAAATTACAGAAAGAAAGAAAGAAAGAAACGAAATGAAACGAAAAAAAGAAACAAAAGACAATAGAAATGACAAAAGATGAAATTTAAACAATAAACAAAAATCAGAGGTGTTAACTTGGCAACAAAACGGCCATAAAATAACTATAAGTGCTAAAATTAAAACCGAAATTTAAAAAAAAAAAAAAAAAGAAGAAGAAGAAAAAAGAAAAGAAAGAGAAGAAAAAAAAGATGATGAAATGACTAAAATTACAATAAATAATGAAAATTTGAGATGCTGATTTGGCAAAAAAAAAAAAAAAAAAAAAAAAGAATTATAAAATAAAATAACTTTAAGTGCTAACATTACTAAAATAATAAATAAATAAAGCTAAACTGAAAAATAAAAAAAGAAACAAAAGATAATAAAAAAGACTAAAAAGACCATAAAACATACTTAAATTAAAATAATTACCAGAAATGTTGACTTAAAATAACTAAATGCTAAAATTACCAAACTATACCTGAAATTAAAATTAAAACGAAAAAAAGAAAAAATAATAATAATTTAATAAAATTAAAACCAAAATGTAAAAATAAAGCTAAACTTAAAAAAGGAAAAGAAACAAAAGATAATGAAAATGACTAAAATACTAAAATTACAATAATTAACTAAAAAAAAGTTTAAAAAAAAAAAAAAAAAGATAATGTAAATGTCAAAAGATCATAATACATACTAAAGTGTGAAATGTGAAATGTTGACTGTTGAAGTGCTAAAATGACTAAAACTAAAATTTAAATTTAAAAAGCTAAACTGAAACATTCAAAAAAGGAACAAAATACACATAAAATATAGTCAATTTAAAAATCAAAACTAAAAATATATTAAAAAATGAAATCTAATTAAAATTATTATAATTTATTATTATATTATATTATATTATATTATATTATATTATATTATATTATAATTGTATTATAATTATAATAAAAAAAATATTATATTATAATTGTACATAAATAATACTAGATAACATATGGCATTCTCTGTTTTGTGTATGGATAGTTTAAGGGCATTTGCATTGCTGCATTTTTGCACTTAATGGATCAGTCTGATTCATTCTAGCCCTTCTTAAAAATCACATTCATATTCTTATCTGAGCTGTAAAGATAATAATTTTCCTCCAGGGTCTTATCACTGTTTAAACTTCAGTCTTCTCATCTGCGAACAATTACCCATCGTGCTAACTCTAGTGTAACAGCATAGTTGGTGCGATGACAGGTGTGAAAAAAAAAAAAAAAAAAATACAGTAAGTGGAGCCTATAATGGTCTGTTGACATTTTCACCGCCAAACACCAGTTCCATGTTTTCAGCTTGTAGGATATGTGTTGAGTTGTGTTGCCAAACCATTAAACACACTGATGTATCCGTCAACACTCGTCTATTAGTCCTCTTGTGCTTTCTGATAAACCTCACAGCAGTATTGTCTATCAAATGCTTCCCTGTGTTCATATTTATAGCCAGGCATAATATTACTCACAACATGTCCTGCATTTCAGCTCCATTTATTTACTAATTACTTGCTTGATTTATGTTATTTGAGATGTACAACCTCAGTTGCACATTTTACTGTAATGAGTGCCTACACCTGTCTCTATGTAGGTGAATGTGTGTTTAGAGCCACAGCATGTTATATGCCTTCAGAAATGTTTGTTTTTCTGTACTATTTACTCATAAGAAACAAATCACAATAGAGACCTCTATAAAAACTCATTGGTTTATTTTAGACAGTAATGAGTAGAATGAGAGCAAATAGAGACTCTCTCTTTTACAATCAAGTGTTTATTTAATTTGAACTCAGTTGTTTTATATCCTTTAATTTCTTTCTTTACTAAATGCAAATCATTTTGCCGGTTATGACCATTCACAAAAATGTTAAATGTTGACTTGGCAACAAATTTTAATAAAATAACTTTAAGTGTTAAAATTACTCAACTAAAACTGAAATAAATAATAAAAAATAAATAAAGCTAACTAAACTTAAAAAAAAAAAAAAAAAAGAAGCAAAAGATTATGAAAATGACCAAAAAAAAACATACTTAAAAATAAAATAATTACCAAAACTAAGAAATGTTGACTTAAAATTACTCAATTAAATAAACCAAAATAAAAAAAAACAAGAAGAAGAATAATTCTTAAAATTACAAAAGATTATAAACTATACTAAAATTAAAATAATTAACCAACAAACTGTAATAAAATAACTTATTACTTAATAAGTTCTCAAATGACTGAAACTAAAAAAAATAAAAAAAAGCTAAAACTGAAATAAATAATAAAAAATAAATAAAGCTAACTAAACTTAAAAAAAAAGAAACAAAAGATTATGAAAATGACAAAAAAACATACTTAAAAATAAAATAATTACCACAACTAAGAAATGTTGACTTGTTAACAAACTGTAATAAAATAACTTTAATTGTTAAACTTACTAAATTAAAGAAGAAGAAAAAGAAGAAGAAGAAAGCTAAACTGAAAAATTAAAAAAAGAAACAAAAGATTATAAAAATTGCAAAAGATCATTAACTAAAACTATACTAAAATTAAAATAATTAACAAACATTACTTGGCAACAAACTGTAATAAAATAACTTATTACTTAATAAGTGCTAAAACGACTAAGACTAAAACTAAAACCAAAAAAAAAAAAAAAATGAAAATAATAAAAAATAAAGCTAAAGTGAAAAATTGAGATTAAGAAAACCAAAGATTATGAAAATGCATTACAATTTAAACAAAAAAAGAAATATATATTATATTTGTTTTGCAGCTTTATTAAAGTTACAGTATGTTTGCATGGTACAATGAAATAATATCAATATTAACAAAACAAAGTAGCCCATTTTATTCTGTTCACAAAAATGTTAAATGTTGTCTTGGCAACAAATTGTAATAAAATAACTTTAAGTGCTAAAATTACTAAAACTGAAATAAATAATAATAAATATAGCTAACTAAACTAAAAAAAGAAACAAAATATTATGAAAATGACCAAAAAAAACTTACTTAAAAATAAAATAGTTACCAAAACTAAGAAATGTTGACTTGTTAACAAACCGTAATAAAATAACTTTAATTGTTAAAATTACTAAATTAAATAAACCAAAGTAAAATAATAAGAAGAAGAAGAATTCTTAAAGATCAAAAGATCATAAACTATACTAAAATTAAAATAATTAACAAAAATTACTTGGCAACAAACTGTAATAAAATAACTTATTATTTAATAAGTGCTCAAATGACTGAAACTAAAACCAAAATAAAAAATAAAGCTAAAGTGCTAAAGTGAAAAATTAAAAAAGAAACAAAAGATTATGAAAATGCATTCAAATTTAAACAAAAAAAGTAATATAATATAATATAATATAATATTTTCTTTTTTGTTTGAAAGTATAAAATAATACTGGAAATAATACTATGCCATTTCTGGGGGGTTAAAAAAAAAGAGTCAAATGACTTAGAAACAAACTGTAGTAAAATAACCTAAAATGACTAAAGCTGAAACTGAAATAAATAATAAAAAAATCAAATTAAACTGAAAATAAAAAAAGACACTAAAGATGCTTATAATATCACAAACTACTTCTATTTCTATATTTTTTGTATTTTCTGTTTTCTGTTCAAAACAAAACATCAAAAATCCTGGAAAAAAATGATCACAGTTTCCACAGAAATATTAAGCATCAGAACTGTTTCCAACATTGATAATAATAAGAAATGTTTCTTGAGCAGTATAGAATGATTTCTGAAGGATAATGTCACACTAAAGACTGGAGTAATTATGCTAAAAATTCAGTTTTGTATCCCTGAAATAAATTACGTTTTAATTATTTTATATAATTATTTAGTTATTTTAAATTGCAATCTTATTTCAAAATATTACAGTTTTTACTATATGTTTGGTTAAATAAATGCAACTGTGGTGAGCATAAGACTTATAAAACTCTTATAGACCCCAAATGTTGAGTGACAATTTATGTAAATGCAATTACTCAAGTGTCTTGAGCTTTAACTACTGAGCAATAACATTTCCCTAAACCAAGAGCAAAGCTTTATTTCAGACAATACTCCTAAAAAAAAAAAAAAGGCAATCCCAGATGTTTCATCAACTTTTTTCCAGTTTCTACCCACATTGATTTCACAGCTGCATTCTTTCATTCTGACTCATTTGTGTCTATTTTTATTTCTGTTAAAGAAAACGTCTGAGACAACATTCATTCTTAGAATAAAAAAAGTCTCCTGAGCTATGAAAATCAACATTTGAACCATAAAACCTTCCCGTGGGCGTCCGGTGATGAATGATCAAATAAACGGCTGTAAAATTGTGTTTTGATATGAATGTGAATGTGTCATTTTGGTAATCGGCACTCGTTTTAATAGCGTCTCTGAGTCACAGTGTTACACTTTTCAGAGGAAATCACCTACATATAGCTCATTTATGTGTATCCATCTAGGATAGAAGGAAATATTGTAACTGAATAATTAATTTTTTTGTTTTGGAGGCTTCAGCATTCTATGATAAATGCAATAGTTCTCTGTTGTTTCTCCGAAGTGTAGGATTACAAATTTAAGAATCTGCTCAAGATATGCTGATCCTATGTGGACATAGCATCACATGGAAAACTAAGCTGAAGTACATTGTAATTAGCTTCTAAGAAGATCAAGTCAGGCAGCTCAGGGGTCTGAGACATTAACCCTTTAGGCGCCAGGGTTTTTTTTTTTTTTTTTTTTTTTTTTTTTTTTGAATGAAATGAATTTTGAATCACAAGCCAAATAATCTGCCAATAGGGCAAGCAAAAGAATCTTATTTCAAGCAGAAGACTAGATTATTTTGCTTACCCCACTGGCAGATTATTTTGCTTGTTTCAAGCAAAAACTCACTTAATTTGAACTTCTTTTTTCTGAAAACAAGACATTATCGTGTACTTGTCTAGAAAATAATTCTTGATTTAAGAATTTTTAGATATTTCAGCTGGAAACGAGACACAAAATCTAAGCTAGAAAAGCATTTTTTTGCAGTGCAGCCTGAAAAAAAACAGTTAATTTAAAAGTAGTTTTAATTTGTTAAAAACAAGAGCAAACGGAAAGAGAAAGCGCAATCTATTGCTATTACTAGCTCCCTATATAAAGCATTCTGACAGAATGGTTGAACGGAAAGATACACAATCTTCCAGCATTTGATAAAGTCATTATGAACATTAACAATAATGTACAAATCAAGCTGAAATAAGAGTGTGCACTTTATCTGTAAATCAGATGTGCATGAAAGCTGTGTTTGTTACTAAAGCAACAGCAGAGTATGCTTTCAGAATCATCCTGGATCCAAATCGATTACTATTAATATAAAGTGATTTGTGATTAAAGACACGTGTACCCAGTGCTCTGCATGTTGTTAGTTCACAAAATCAAAATTGTGTGATTTTTATCCATTAAACATACTAAAAAAAAACACAGACACAAGAAGTTAAGAGTTAGGTTCACTGTTAGACATATCAAAGAGTTTTTACAGTAAATTACTGGCAACACTGTTGCCAGTAAGTTACTGTAATTAAAAATTACAGTAACAAACTGCATTTGATTTACAGTTGCAAACTGTACTGTTTTACAGTGATTTACTGTAAAACAATCTAATTTATCAGTATACCACTGTAATTCATTAATTTGAACATATATTTCATTAGATTTTATTCATTTTTATTTTATTCATTATATTTTTACTCTATAATGCTGTATTAAATAAAAACAGACACAACAATAATTCCAAAATATCAAATTCTTTATTTAAAACATGGAATGTATAACACTTAAAAATACAGTCCAGTACTTCCAGTGTAGTACTTCCAATGCTAGAACAGTGCATCTTCTTGTATCATCTTGATTTATCCTTGCAAAGAATCTTTAGGCAACAGAAACATATTAGGTAAAAAAGACAAACAGTCAAAGAATACATAGCCATCTGCAAAACCCAGGTACTGTTCCAAAACCTGGCCACCACCTTTGCTCATCATCCACTTTGACAGAAATGTCTTCTCTGAAAAACAAGAAGTAGAAATGGCACACTTTTAAAAGGCAAACCCCATAGAATACAGAAATCTCTCAAAACCACAGTTGTTCTCTTACCATGAATTATCAGTCTCAGGGTGGCTGGCATGCTCCTCTTTCTTAATGCTTCACTGCAGTTGCCTTTAAAACACAAATACAAAAAATGCAGTAAATCTAAAATTCTATATGAAAACTATAACAAACTAATTATAAAACTAAAAAGTCAGCTAGCAAAAAAACTTGGGTGAACCTAACTAAAATACGATTTTACTTCCTCATTAGGTTACTGGCCAACATTAACTACTAACATTTGAACAAAAACTTTACATTAGCTAACTCAATGTTAATACAAGCGTTGCTCGTTAAAAACAAATTTAACTCGGTAACTTAATTCAATAAGCTGACAAAAGTCGTTTGAAATGACCGCGCAGTTTACCATGGTAAAGTTATCGCCATGTTGACAAGTAAATTTTACGGGTAAAAGTTTAAACTGATGTGCAAAATCTGCCACAAACACACGGACAAACGTATTTATATTGTTACCTTGATTGCTGGTCTTATTCTCTTGTAAGGTGCGTCGACACACAGCGCTGATGTTCTCCGGAACTCTTCCTCTCTTGCGGGTTTATCCCCGGGTAAAATCCGCGGCGCCGGCGCGCTTCTTCCCTGCCTTCCTCGGACTCGAGTGGCGAGGCGTGGTGCGACTCGGCAAAAGACAACATAAAGCCCATGTACTATTTACAGTGGATACGGACAGTAAAGTGATACATTTCTGACGTACATATGTAGCCTACTCCAAGCGCTCGCGCTGTTTCTGACATGAATAACAAATGGATTTCCCAGTCATTACAAGCGATGTAACGCGTCCAGTGTAACTTAGTCAGCCCCAAGCTGTTGCGGTGCTGCAGACACGGTGTAGAGCAAATGTCAATCCAAATGTAAGAACTGAGGAAAATAAAGCAACCTCAATAGAATGGTACCAAAGAGGCGGTTACAGCAAATACAGTAGTATACAGCAATTTTAAAAAATACAGTGAGTCTCTGTATGTGTGCTCTGACGTCACAGAAAATTCCCATAATGCAAATGGTAATACAGTTATTTACTGTAAAGCAAATCTGCAGTATTATACTAGGTGATATATAGTAAATAACTGTAGAAATTACAGAAATGTCTAACAGTGTTGTCCCCACCAATGTCAACAACAAACCTACGCCCTTGGGCTATACTAACTTTGTAACTTGCAAACCCCAACACTGGACATAGCACACGAATGTAGCCAAGTACAAAGATGTCCGTGGCAGAGACTCAAGAAGAGAACTGAGAGAAATGTCCCAACCAAGCAAAAGTGTTTTTTTACATCTTTAGTTAAATGTGACATTGTTGCTATTAGCTAGAATTGAGCATAGTACAAATCAGGAAGGTATCAGGATTATGAGATATTTTTTATTTTTTGATTAATCACTTGGATTAATCATTCATTTTGGTATCACTAATGTTTATCGTATATAGACAACCATACAAGGGTAATTGTTACTAAGCCTGCCCTGGGTACAGCTAAGCTTGGATTACATTTACATTCCAATAAAGGTTACTGATGACATGCCTCTGAAGTTTGACTTTTTGCACCATTACAATACTTATAGGCAAGAGCTAGTCTTTATATCTTCTGCTCCATGAAACACGTTAATGCTCAGTAGAACATATATGATTCTTTAATGTATTTGCATTGTACTAAAATGCGTTCATTTTCAATTTGCATATATGCGGCTGAAACAGGTAGCCTAGTGCATCCTACATTTTTTTTAACATTAACATTTTTATATAACATTATAGTCATTATGGCCTTTAGAATTTTTTTTTTTTTTTTTTTTTTTGAGGAGGTGGGGTAGTGCACAATAAGCCCCTGTGGCACGGCCTAAGCTTTTGTCCTTAATGGCGTTTTTTTCCTTACATTACTTTTACTTTTATACTTCACTGCAAAAAATGCTTTTCTAGCTAAGATTTTTTGTCTTGTTTCTAGACAAAATATCTAAAAATTCTTAGTAAGTAAAAATGATTGTCTTGTTTTCAGAAAAAAAGTAGTTCAAATTAAGTGAGTTTTTGGTTGAAACAAGCAAAATAATCTGCCAATGGGGTAAGCAAAATAATCTAGTCTTTAGAAGATTATTTTGCTTACCACATTGGCAGATTATTTTGCTTGTTTCAAGCAAAAACTCACTTAATTTGAACTTCTTTTTTCTGAAAACAAGACATTAACGTGTACTTGTCTAGAAAATAATTCCTGATTTAAGAAATTTTAGATATTTCGGCTGGAAACAAGACATAAAATCTAAGATAGAAAAGCATTTTTTGCAGTAGTTTTGAAACCAGTACTTTTACACTTTTACTTGAGTAAAAAGCTTGAGTTGATACTTCCACTTCTACAGAAGTCTTTTTAAACCCTAGTATCTATACTTCTACTGAGTAATGAATGTGAATACTTTTGACACCACTGGTCACTACTGTAAGGTCAACACTTTTAAGGACTGCCCATTGAATGCCTATATAAACTACAATGTATCTCAGCCTGAGTTAGACATCTTGATGACTACAGCAATGAGCAGTGCGTCTCAATAAAGAACTCTGCGAAAGATACACTGCAAAAAATGCTTTTCTTACTTAGATTTTTTGTCTTGTTTCCAGCCAAAATATCTAAAAATTCTTAAATCAAGAAGGATTTTCTAGACAAGTAAAACTTATTGTCTTGTTTTCAGACAAAATATGTCAAAATTAAGTGAGTTTTTGCTTGAAACAAGCAATCTGCCAATGGGGTAAGAAAAATTATCTATCTTTCATCTTGAAATAAGATTATTTTTCTCACCCCATTGGCAGATTATTTTGCTCGTTTTAAGCAAAAACTCACTTAATTTTGACATATTTTTTCTGAAAACAAGACAAACATTTTCACTTGTCTAGACAATCCTCCTTGATTTAAGATTTTTTTGATATTTTGGCTGGAAACAAGACAAAAAATCTAAGTAAGAAAAGCATTTTTTGCAGTGTACCCAAGAGTCTCCTGGTTTTTTGCTTCAACGAAGAAATAGGTTTCCTACAGAAGGCAACCTTTTTGTCGTGTCTCGTCATACGAGTTTGTGATTACAGCCGTCGTGCATCCTTTTCCTGCGCCGGTCAATATCAAGTTTTCTTTCGCGATGCCTCACGCAGGTGCTGGATGAAAGCCCAAATTAAGTGGCCTTCAGCAATCAGGTAGAAAAGTGTAGCATGTGTCACTTTCCTCCATCTAGATGTGCTCATCGACTTACTTTATCAGCGCTCGTTTCTCATCAGACCTTCGGTTGGCCGTCAGCGGGGACGTCTGCAGAAATGGCCCTCTATCACCTGCTCTCAGCTGGTGCTGATGCCTCTGATCGGAGCTTTGAAAGGTGTTACCGTAGTAACCACACTTCCTCAGCAGTGCACCGTTAAAGGCTTTTGATTGGTGATCCAGAATCGTGACTGTCAGTGTACAGCAGCTGGCGTTCTCACCGAGCGGCCTTTGGACACTGTAAGGGGCTGATTAGTGGGGCTGACTAGTTTACTTAGATTTCTGTTTTGTTTTTGATATTTTTAGCACTGAGGCATGAAGGACTGACAGAGATTTTGATTTTATTTAGCATGCGTGAAAGTCTGTTAGCAGGGTAAACTCTTCCTCTTGTTTGTAAATTCATCCCTTTTAAAACACCAGCATCAAAGCACCACCTGTGTAACAAAAATTCATTTCATAACAATTGCTGTCAGACTTTAGATCCCCTGCCACCACTGTTTCCTTTATTATTCATAATCCTTACATGTTTGTTTGTTTCTGTAAAAAAAAAAAAAAAAATACACTGCAAAAAATGCTTTTCTTACTTAGAATTTTTGTCTTGTTTCCAACTAAAATATCTAAAAATTCTAAAATCAAGAAAGATTTTCCAGACAAATAAAAATTATTGTCTTGTTTTCAGACAAAATATGTTCAAATTAAGTGAGTTTTTGCTTGAAACAAAGAAAAGTATCTGCCAGTGGGGTAAGCAAAATAATCTAGCTTTCTGCTTGAAATAAGATTATTTTTCTTACCCCATTGGCAGATTATTTTGCTTGTTTTAAGCAAAAACTGACTTAATTTTGACTTCTTTTTCTTGAAAACAAGACAATAATTTTTACTTGTCTAGAAAATCCTTTTTGATGTAAGAATTTTTAGATGTTTTGGCTGGAAACTAGACAAAAAAATCTCTCTAATCAAAAAAAATCTGCTGAATATCTGTTGAAGGGTTAGTTCACCCAAAAATGAAAATTCCTCCATTAACATTCCAGGATTTTTCTCCATGTAGTGGACTTTAATGGGGATCAACAGGTTGAAGGTCCGGATTGCGGGTCTCATCTAGTGAACTGTTAATTTTGACATCAAATTAATTTAGTTTTAGTCATAGTCTTTTGACTAAAATGCCATTTAGTTTTAGTCATATTTTACTCATCTGAATTGTTTTTAGTTTTAGTCTAGTTTTAGTCGACTAAATATCATAAGATTTTAGTCGACTAAATCTACAGTAAATTTAGTCTGCTAAAATGTAATGGTTTAGTTACAGTGCAATGCATTTATTAAGCATTTCTCTAAAATTTCCAAACTCATTACACAGGTTTGATATTAAGGTTTAATCATGATAAACACAATTTAACTGCTGTAATACACAACATGCCTTAATATTAAAATTAATTAAAACCACTTTTCATAAAGAACATGGTCTTGTTTATCATATTCTTTATTCTTTCAAACAGACATGTTTATTTCTACAAATGAATTTAGATTAATCTTTAGGGCTACGTAAGTGATTCAGTCAAGATCAGTGTGTGGTTTTGTGTCTGTCTTTTGTTGCTTGATTAACATCAGTGACTCTGACAATAGCAACTAAATGTGGCTGCTATCCCTTTAAAACCAAACGCATGCAAAAAAAGGGAAAAGAAGGAAATTTTGGCTTTCTTTTGTCTCAGAAATGCAATTGTGACTTTGTATCTCACAAATTTACCTGAAATTTTAATTGAACATCTCAAAATATATGAAGACAATAGCAACTAAATGTGGCTGCTATCCCTTTAAAACCGAACGCATGCAATGGATGCAATGCACTGATACACTTTCTCCCTATTGTTTAAGTTCATTTAAGGCATAATCGGCTGTGTTTACGTGAATACTCGTCAAAACGGACAATGCGAGATCATTTTGTGTGTATTTCTCAGTTCATGCAACGCGAAAGAGTGTGAGACATGCTTTCTGTGTGTACGCTCAGAAAACAAGACTTGAGTTCTCTCTTGCATCGTCAAATTTATCTATATGTCTGCACTTCTCCCACATATTGACATTTTGTAACGTTTTATAAGACGTGGAGCAAATGTGTCCCGCTGGTTTGTACGCATCTAACCTCCTACTACACAACAGATTTTTCTGAATGAATCTCTTTTCATATCGTCCCTCCCTAACATTTTCGTCTCATTTTTATTCGTTGACGAAAATCCAGTAGATTTGTGTCATAGTTTTTGTCATTTAAAAATAATTTTAGTTCGATATCATTTTGTTTTCATCTGTGAAAAAAATGTCATTGACGAAAATTATGACAAATTATTTGTCAATGAAATTAACACTGCTAGTAAAACGGTCAGTCATTTTCTAAAAAATAAAAAAAACATTTATATAATTTTTAATTACAATACTCACACATTACATAGTCATGTCAGAAAGGTCACAGCCTTTACAAAAAAAAAATGGTAAAACAACAATGTTGGGCAATTTTGAACTTTTTGAACCGAAGTAAGCAGATAATGTAGAGCTAACCTCTCGTCACTTTTTCCACCATGAACATCACTGAGCTAGTGCAAGACAAACATTTCATGGTTAAAAAAGTACATACATTTTTTTTTTTAGAAAATGACAGATCGTTTTGCTGGATAAGACCCTTATTCCTTGCCTGGGATTGTGTACACTGTAAAAAAATAAAAAACACAATTTGTTGAGTCAACTTGAAATATCTTGTTACCCTGCTGCCTTAATTTCAAGTTGAGTCAACTCAAATCTCTAAGTTGTCATTTAGTACAACTTAACATTACAAGTTGACTACACTTAAACTTCAACTTTGAGTTGACTGAACGTAAAATGTTAAGGCAGCCAGGTAACAAATTATTTAAAGTTTTACTGTGAAGAGCCATCTGAAGCTGCATTGAAACTGAAAATTGGACCTTCAACGCGTTGATCTCCATTAAAGTCCGCAAGAAAAATCCTGGAATGTTTTCCTCAAAAACCAAAAAGTTTCTTTTTGGCTGAAGAAAGAAAGACATGAATATCTTGGCAAATTAGCAGGAAATATTTCTTCTGGAAGTGAACTAATCCTTTAACATGCCTACCTGTTTGAAAATGAACCTGCTGCACTGTAAATGTATACAGATCAATATCAGAACCATTTCATCTAGTCACTGACCGGTTATATGCATGTTATGTGTTTTCTGATGTTATCGCTCACTGATGGATTAATAAATGATAATATGGTCACTTTGTTAAATGGTGAGCTTAATTACACAGATTCCATGCACATATTAGCCTATGCTAATCACAGGATTAACCTCAGGGCCAAAGGTTTCATTTGCTCTTCCCCAAGGTGATTACTGTAATGAGCCCCGAGAACTTATTCATCTGTGAATTTTGTGATATAGAATCCATTCGCATGCATGTATCAAAGCATGACGGTAAGCAAATATTCAGGCGGGATTTTCAGGGGATGCGTTCGTCAGGTTTTGGCCTTTTGTTCGGCGGGAATCAAGGTGCATGAAGTTATTTATAGATGAAGAACAATTTGCTCAGTAATGACATCAGGCCATGCATCATTTCTCCCAGACGAGTGTTAGCATTTGTGGCAAGGCCCATTAACACATTATAATGGAACTGTGACATTGACATGCCTCGGAGGGTAGACGCGCTCACGCTCGCTCGACTTCTATTAACATAGATCACAGCTTGTGTACGCTGATTGATAGAACATCCTTGTTTTATTTACGGTATTGTTAGCCGCAGGTAAATACGGCAACGTAATCCGGGCCCGTCGCTCACGTTCCCCACCGGAGCAAAGGCCCTATCAGATATCTGCTCCCGACCTCTGGCCAGCCAACCGGAAAATTATCCATTGTGGATTCATTCAGAAGTGTGTTTGTGTTTGCGTGCGAGTCCGTGTCTGTGTGCGCTGGGGAGTGACTGTAAATGGATGGAAATTGCGAATAAGTTTGGAAATGATAAACAAAACTCTGACATGCTGTCTGATATCCTCCACTGCCCATTTGTGTGCTGGGTGTTACAGTTGTGACTTTTACTTTTGGAAACTGAGTTTAAAATTTGCAGACAAAAGTGAACAGTAGTGCATTGTTTACTCACCCTCATGTCTTTCTGTATTCTTTCTGTATTGAAACACAAAAGGAGATGACTGAGCAACTGTTGCAGCTAAAGTGAATGTTTATTTATACTGCCAGAAAGTACAAATCAGTCCAAAAAAAGGGAAAAGAAGGAAATTTTGGCTTTCTTTTGGCTCAGAAATGCAATTGTGACTTTGTATCTCACAAATTTACCTGAAATTTTAATTGAACATCTCAAAATATATGAAGAGTTCAGATGCAAAAGCCTCTAAATCCATCTTTAAAAAATGCATGATGTATAGGTTTCTATGCAGGTACTGGTACTTCTGATTGGGCTGAGGTTGGTTATTTCAGCAAATTTGAAGTAAAAGTAATTGAAGGATGTATAATATGTGTTAAGAGCATTCACTAAGTATTATCATGTCATTTTTGGCTGAGATGGCTTTTAGCTGGTTTTGCATCTGAACTCCTCATATATATATATATATAATTTTTTTTATTTTTTTTATTTCACAATTTTTAATTTATCAAAATTCCTTTTTTAAACTTTATTAAATAATTACCTTTTTTGGTGAGAAATTGGCTAAAATCAATTATATGTACAACGGTAATCTTAATTAATCTATATAGTTTAGCAAAATGGTGCTGCTGACAAAGTAAAACCTGAATATGCTGCACCTTGTTTACAAGCAGAAGACGACACAAGTTATACATAAAACAGTCTTTGTAGACATGTCTGAAGATTTCGACAGAAAGGATGACTTGGAATTTTTTGCCCAGCCTATACAGAATATACAGACAATGAACTAAGAGAGAAGGACGGCCTTTGAACCCTTTCCAACAATAACTGTATGATTTTGAGGTCCATCTTTTCACACTGAGGACAACTGAGGGACTCATATGCAACTATTAAACACTCACTGATGCTTTAAAATATTCAAACATGATGCATTAAACATGATGGGTGAAAACTTTTGAAGAGAATGTAGATTTTTCTGATTTTGCCTAAATATAATATTTTTTATTTAGTACTGCCCTTCAGAAGTTACAGAAGATTCTTACATGTTTCAGAAGATTACTTACAAGACAAAATAAGTTGAATTTACCCTGATTTTCATCGTGTTTCCTTCTGGAGCATCAGTGAGCATTTGAACCTTCTGTAATAGTTGCATATGAGTCCCCCAGTTGTCCTCAGTGTGGAAATATAGATCGTAAAAATCATACAGTCATTGTTGAAAAGGGTTCAAATACACAAAAATGCTGAAAAAAAGTAATTTTTCTGAAGAACAGCAGGCAGTTTAACTGTTCAGGACAAACAAGAGACTCATGAACAACTATCACTAAACAACAAAACAGCTGTGGATCATTCAGGTAACAACACAGTATTAAGAATCAAGTGTTTGTAAACTGTTGAACAGGGTGATTTTTATAAATTCAACTATTATGTTCTCTTATGGACTTGTATGTAAACGTCTTTTTATGACCCCTCTTATTTTGGTAAAATAATTAACATTTTGCAGATTCTGCAAGGTGTATGTAAACTTTTGACTTCAACTGTATTAGGGTTCTTTGGATAATGTTATAACTGTTCCAGCAAGCCTGCTTTATTAATTACCAAAGAAGCATGTCAAAATTATTCAGGAAAATAAGAATTTCTTAACAAAGAGATAAAATGTTTGGCAAAAATGAGTACACCCTCAGGAAAGTTACAAAATATAACAAAATAAAAGGTTAAAAGCTATTTTTAATCAACAAGTAAGTTTGCCGAGCCAAAACAGTTAAAGAATAGTCATTTATTGACAATTAGAAGTGTTGTATAGCCCTCTAAAATTATTTTCAGACTTAATGCTGACAACAATGGAACCGCTTGTCAGAGAACTGTCTTAAGACTTGTTTCTTTGTAATGAAAGAGGACAGTGGTACAAATTATTGTTTTAAGTGTGACAATGTAGGTAAAGTAACACAGAAATCCAAAAACAACGGATTGTGACAAGGAATCTGAAATAGCAGGGCTTTATTTCAAGCTTTCATTTCATAAGTGTTTTTTTGTTGTTGTTGTTGTTGTTGTTGTTGTTGTTGTTGTTGTTGTCTGGGAAAAAAGGAGAATTACCAAACGAGTGTCTCAGAGCTGGCAAAAGTTATGAAAACAGTGACTGTTTCATCTCACGCAGTAAGATGCAATGTTCAGAAGTGAAATGCATGCTTGTTGACCACACACTATATTGCCAAAAGTATTCTAATGAACAGGTTTGACTACTTTAGTAATTTCCATGAGTATTAATCTTAATGTTTAAGCATATAATGATATTCTAGGGAATTGTGTCCTTCTAATTCTATAGCAACAGTTTGGACAGGACTTTTTTTTTTCTAACATGACAATGCCTCTGTGTATAAGGCAAGGTTCATAGAGAAATGTTTGATTCAGAACTTGACTGGTCTGCCCTGCTGAACACCTCTGGTGTGACTTTTTAGACCTTGAGCCAAAAACTCATCACCAAACACCAATGACTTGTACATACACTATATGGACAAAAGTAATGAGACACCCCCTTCTTTAGAACAGAAAAAGGCACTTCCAAAACTGTAGCAACAAAGACGGAAGCATAAATAATGTATTTAAAAATTGTATTTCCATCTCTGTTGCTTCAGTTTTGGAAGTTTCTGAAATGACTGAGTTTTTGGCTCAAGGTCTGCATTTAAAGTCACACCAGAGGTGTTCAGCTGGGATTAGGACTTGGCTTTATGCAGACCAGCCAAGTTCTTCCACGCTGACTGAATCAAACATTTCTCTATGAACCTTGCCTTATACACTAGAATAAAAAAGGGTCCTGTCCAAACTTTTGCTATAAAATTAGAAGGACACAGTTCCCTAGAATATCAATATATGCTTAAACATTAAGATTAGTACTCATTGAAATTACTAAAGTAGTCAAACCTGTTCATTAGAAGGGCCAATATAGTGTACCTACTGTAGCCAAAGCACAATGAACTCATTTAGCCTTTTCCAACCTCATATTTACCAAATATAGACTTATATAATCCACACTCTGGTCTCATGAGACCAAGTCAGCCATTTTGGATCTAATAGCATCCAAAATGCTATGGCGAAATTAGGGGAGAAGCATAGTGAGAAGTACCAGCTTCCCACAATGAAGTTTGGTGGTAGTAAAGTTTGTATATAGAGATGTATGAGTGCTAAAGGTGTGAGGAAGTTGTGCTTTGTCAATGCTGTCATGAATTCACATGAATTGTGTGATATAATGCACATAAATTACACCTTCATTTAAACAGAATTGACTGATTTGCTTATTATCTTAAGCATGTTTAACACATTTCAATTTCGTCTTGAGTTACAGTAGTGATTAAGAAAAAATATATTTTGTATTTGTTCAGAGGGGGTGTACTCATTTATGCTGAGTACTGTACATGTATGGTTTATATACATTGTATATGCCCTTAGAGATATAAACGAATGCATTTGTGTGAGTAATTCATCATCGTTTGTGAAGGGAAATCAAAAACCTGTCTGTATAAACTCGAGAACGTGGCTTGGTCTCCAAGTGGCATTGAAGTGCTTGATAAGCACGGTAATTATCTACTTAACACTTCTCATCAGCTTCCTCAAGCCACTGTTTGTTCAGTAATACAACGCACTTGACAGCAGGGTCTTAAGCCCCTCGCAATCAGCCGGCATGGTGATATGATTTCATACGCACTTGCTCGATTTATGAACATATTTCTGTGAGCGATGCAATTCTGTGAATGAACTTCACAAGGAATACGAAGAACATCTGTGTGTGTGTTACTGCGCCATCTGTGTCTGGATCTGTCTGACGTTAAATCAGTTTGCAAACATGCAAGAGATAATGTGTAGTTAACCGGTCAGTATTGCCAAATAAACCCAGACAAGAAGATCAGGACACTCCAAATCAGTACAGTATCCCTCGCTTAGTGTTGAGAGGTATATCGGTTCATACCGAATACCGGTTTTCATTTTTTATATCATATGAATTTAATACAGGTGCTGGTCATATAATTAGAATATCATCAAAAAGTTGCTTTATTTCACTAATTCCATTCAAAAAGTGAAACTTGTATATTATATTAATTCATTACACACAGACTGATATATTTCAAATGTTTATTTCTTTTAATTTTGATGATTATATCTGACAACTAATGAAAACCCCAAATTCAGTATCTCAGAAATTAGAATATTGTGAAAAGGTTCAATATTAAAGACACCTGGTGCCACACTCTAATCAGCTAATTAACTCAAAACACCTGCAAAGGCCTTTAATTGGTCTCTTAGTCTAGTTCTGTAGGCTACACAATCATGGGGAAGACTGCTGACTTGACAGTTGTCCAAAAGATGACCACTGACACCTTGCACAAGGAGGGAAAGACACAAAAGGTCATTGCAAAAGAGCTCTGTGTCCAATCACATTAATAGAGAGGCGAAGGGAAGGAAAAGATGTGGTAGAAAAAAGTGTACAAGCAATAGGGATAACCACACCCTGGAGAGGATTGTGAAACAAAACCCATTCAAAAATGTGGGGGAGATTCACAAAGAGTGGACTGCAGCTGGAGTCAGTGCTTCAAGAACCACTACGCACAGACGTATGCAAGACATGGGTTTCAGCTGTCGCATTCCTTGTGTCAAGCCACTCTTAAACAACAGACAGCGCCAGAAGTGTCTCGCCTGGGCTAAAGACACAAAGAACTGGACTGCTGCTGAGTGGTCCAAAGTTATGTATTTCCTTTGGAAATCAGGGTCCCAGAGTCTGGAGGAAGAGAGGAGAGGCACAGAATCCACGTTGCTTGAGGTCCAGTGTAAAGTTTCCACAGTCAGTGATGGTTTGGGTTGCCATGTCATCTGCTGGTGCTGGTCCACTGTGTTTTCTGAGGTCCAAGGTCAACGCAGTCGTATACCAGGAAGTTTTAGAGCACTTAATGCTTCCTGCAGCTGACCAACTTTATGGAGATGCAGATTTCATTTTCCAACAGGACTTGGCACCTGCACACAGTGCCAAAGCTACCAGAACCTGGTTTAAGGACCATGGTATCCATGTTCTTAACTGGCCAGCAAACTCACCTGACCTTAACCCCATAGAAAATCTATAGGGTATTGTGATGAGGAAGATGCGATATGCCAGACCCAACAATGCAGAAGAGCTGAAGGCCACTATCAGAGCAACCTGGGCTCTCATAACACCTGAGCAGTGACACAGACTGATCGACTCCATGCCACACCGCATTGCTGCAGTAATTCAGGCAAAAGGAGCCCCAACTAAGTATTGAGTGCTGTACATGCTCTTACTTTTCATGTTCATACTTTTCAGTTGGCCAAGATTTCTAAAAATCCTTTCTTTGTATTGGTCTTAAGTAATATTCTAATTTTCTGAGATACTGAATTTGGGGTTTTCATTAGTTGTCAGTTATAATCATCAAAATGAAAAGAAATTAACATTTGAAATATATCAGTCTGTGTATAATGAATGAATATAATATACAAGTTTCACTTTTTGAATGGAATTAGTGAAATAAATCAACTTTTTGATGATATTCTAATTATATGACCAGCACCTGTATACCGCAATGTATGCCGCTTAAACAACATTTGAAACACGCGGCGCAACGCTATTTGAGAGGGGTCACTTTTAACTTAGAACACGTCTTTGCATCTAAAAACACGAGACGCAGCGTTTTGGAATGGTTTTGAAAAGCGCAGAATAGAACGCGAGGGTCTCAAGACGCGCTTTTGAAACGTGATGCAATAACGACAATAAGGGGCATTTTCATTACATGACAGATGTATTTCTCTCCAAGCTCCTTTTTTAAGGAACAAGTTGTGATAATCGCTTAAAGAAATGTTATATAATTCAGGGTATCCAGACACAGCCACTATGAGCGCCTCCTCTGCCATGTTGCCGTCAAATAAAACAGTTGTCATGCCGACTTGCTAATGTAAACAGAAACTCGCAACAGTTGCCCCGCCTCCAAGTTCTTCTGATTGGTCCACTGCTTTGAAACGGACATTGATGAGCGGCGCTGTGCGTAAAAGTTGAAATTCTTTTAACTTGACACGGTGTCTTAAAAACGCGGCGCTGCAAAAGATGCGATCGTAACGGTCATGCACGTCCGTCAACACGTTCTGTGTGAATGGCCCCTACACTGCAAAAGAAAAGTCGAGTCAGATGTCACTTGAACACGCGTTTTCTAGAGGTACTGTCTATGTAGTTTACCTAGGCTTAAACATGAAGGAATAGTATAAATGCAAGTTGCACACCTTTTCTTTTTATTTGTTTAAATATTATGTGTACAAGATGCCTTTGCATACTTTTCAGCTGTTAAAGAAGTTTAAAATTTGCAGTTATAGGGGAAGGGGATTGTTTACATTGTGTAGTTGCCAGGTGGTTTACAAAATATATATATTTTTTAAGTTTGAGAAATTTGCACAATTAAAATGTTCTGTATTTTGACTGCAACTGTCATGCATTCTGATTCCTTCACTTAATTAGAATCATGAGTGCCACCTCTTTGTAAATGCCATCGTTTTGTGAGGCCTTGCAAACCTGTATTAATACTAGTGTGCAATTTACAATATTCATTCATCATGGCAGTAAAATAAGCCATTCTAAGTCAATCTACTGCAGTATTTCCTCACTTAATCAGTAGAAAATGTGGTTAACACCCGGTCATGCATGAAAAAAATATACCGTCATATGAATTTTTGGTCATACCGCTGAGCACTACCCTCGCTGACTCATAGTCCTCTGAAATGCACAGCTAATCCAATTCCTATTGAGCGACAGCCTTCCTCAAGTCTTCATAAGTCAGTCTCCTCTGTGTATTTGGATTTCTTCACCCTGTTCTCTAGTGTAAGTGTGTGAGTGTTAAAATAACAGTTGATAAAGCAAAAAGACTCTGAAGATCTTGTCTAGACAAGAGTTACTAAAGTCAGCATGGCTGGCAGTATTTTGCTATTATCTCTATAAGTGAGTGATTGTGGTGTGAGAGGTCCTGGTGTGCAGACAGAAGAGTCAGTCAATGCCTTAAATGAATCAATCAGCCAGTGAGTCATGAACGTGAAATGTGGAGAGCTGGGGGTTTTCTGTATTTCTGCTCAAAAGAGCCCACTTTTCACAGTATCTCTTCCGTGTGGTTTAGGATACAGTGTTGTTCTGCTCTACTTGTGATCAGATTTCTTTAGCTGGCATCATGTAAGGAGGCTCTAGGGCACCATTGATTTCTAGCAAATGCACCATTACTTCCTGTTCTCAGGTTTTATAGCCTATAGACAGGATTCAGTCCTTGATATTGGATATATCTGTGGATCTATGGGTATATTGCTGTTTTTTTGAAAGTTACAGTGTGTGTGTTTTTTTTTTTTCATGGTTCAATGAACGCTTTTATCTCAAAACATCAAAGAAGATATGATTCCTTACATCTTGGCCCCCTTTAAAAATAGATGAACCTGAACGAATGTGTCAAGAACAGGACACATAATACATACGTACAAAAACAAACAAACAAACAAATACTGAAGCTTATTTTATAACCATTTTAATGGAGTCATTCATTAACATAAGTATTTATATATTCTGATATGATTCGTTTAACTGTCTTTATTGAATGTCATCAGTTGTGATGTTTAACTGTCATGCATGTAATATGAAAACGCAAGAAATCTTAACGGTCATTCCTAATAATGCTAATCCTATAATGCATTGCAATTGTTGTTAAAAACTTATGTCGAATCATTCAAATAATAAAAAAAAAGTTCAGTTATTAAAATAGAGTTTAAATACAAAAAAGAGTAAGTAATAAATTTGTAAAAGAACATAAAATTACTAACACATAATTAAAATGAAAAAAAAAGAAACGATAATAATACATAATAATTCTTAACTTAAGTTAATTTAGAATGAACTATTTTGCCCAGTGTTTGAGTCTGCTGCCTATTTTTATGATTATTAGAATTTCACAAAGCACTTTTGTCACTGAATGATATGTTTTAATGTCTTTATGGCATTTTTTGTGGGGAAAATTATTGCTTAATTTGAACATTTTTCTTTTACTCAGAGTAACCCATTGTGTTAATAAAATTAAAAGGATAGTTCGCCCAAAAATGAAAATTACCCCATGATTTACTCCATCCTAGGTGTATGTCATTTTCTTCTTTCAGACTAATACAATTGGAGTTATAGTAAAAAAAAAAAAAAAAAAATTAATTAAAAAATGCCCTGGCTCTTCCAAGCTTTTTAATGGCAATGAATGGGTGTTGAGATTTTGAAGCCCAAAAAACTGCGTCCGTCCATCATAAAAAGTACTCCACGCGGCTCCAAGTGAATTTATGCACCGTGTTCACAAGTGTGAATATCCTAGTTTTGTGAGGTTTTGTTTACAGCAAAGGAAAACTAGTCTCCTCTTGGCTTATATCGAAATCCTCCATCATTTTTCTTTATAAATCCTTATTTTGTACTTCAAATTCGTGACTGGTATTTTGTTCTCCTCTGTGTTTCCGCGTTTGTCACTTCCACATTCATCACATTCATTCGCCTACGATTTATGAAATTGTAAATATGTATATTTTTTCTTACACAAATGCATCGATTCGCTTCAGAAGACCTTTATTAAGCAGTGTGGAGAACTTTTTATGGTAGATGGATGCACTTTATTGGACTTCAAAATCTCAACACCCATTCACTGCCATTATAAAGCCTGGAAAAGAATAGACATTTTTTAATACAAGTCCAATTGTATTCACCTGAAAGAAGAAAGTCATATACACCTAGAATGGCTTGAGAGTAAGTAAATCGCAGGGTAATTTTAATCATATTGTACTACAGGAAATCTCTTGTCAACACAATAACATCTTGTGCAGTAAAACATACATGGCGGTTTATTCATAGCATTCTTAGCTGCTTCAATAAGACGAGTGCTATCTCTTTATATAAACACATTTATTCAGTCAAATAAACATCAGCTGAGATACTCCAGGCAATTTTCTTCTAATTCATAAACACACACACATTGAGGTTGAAGGTGGTCTTTTCCCAGACTAATGATAATGTGTCTTTAGCCTGCGAGGGATTTGTGATGAATGGATTAATATCTTTTGATGAGAAGTGTAAAGTAAAATAAATGACAGTAAAGTATAGACATTTGGGGAGGTCTAAGAACTGGGAAAATCTGTCTCTTTTAATGATTCACCAGAGTGTGACCGTGAGAGAGACATATTTAAGGGCTTCTTATATATATATATATATATATATATATAACATATGCAGACATGAGCTCCTGCCTCCTAAGGGAATATCCTTACTGAAACTGAACCTGATTATTTGGTACGCTCTACAATGGCAGTAACAGATTTTACTCACAATTGATTTCAATGGAGTTTGGCATAAGCATGTTGCTAATCTAATGCTGTGATACTCTTTAAACTAGCAAAATACATAGCACACAAAATCTTTGGGTCGGCTTGTTTCCACCATGGGATTTAAAAATAAATAAAAAATGCAGACTTTCAATCTCAAAAGTATGACTTTTTCTCAAAATTCTGAATTTATACCTTACAATTCTGATGCTTTTTTCTTGCAATTTTAAGTCAGAATTGCAAGATTTAAACAGAATTGCAAGATATAAACTCAATTATGAGAAGAAAAGTTGGTATTGTGACAAAGTCAGAATGTCAAGATGTAAACTCTGAAGATGTAAAAAGTAAGAATTCTGAGATAAAAAGTCACAAAACAAATGAATAAAAACAGAATTGCAAGATTTAAACAGAATTTAATAAAATTGTGAGATGTAAACTCAATTTTTACAATTTCAATTCCAACTTTCCTCTGAATTTTCAATTTTTAAGTTAGACAAAAATTTATTTTTGTTTGTTTGTTTTTGTTAGTTGTTCATTATTATTATTATTATTATTATTATTATTATTATTATTATGTTTTTGTTCATCCTGTGGCAGAAATGTGCTTTCATATATTTGCCACTGATGCTTTTTACTGTTATTTTATTATTATTTTGTATTAGTGCTGTGCAACGATTAATCGCAATTAATTGCTTCCGAAATAAAATTATTTTTGTGTACATAATATATGTGTGTGTACTGTGTATATTCATTACGTCTATATAAATGCATACAAATGCATATCATATTTTCTGTTTATATTTATTTAATTTTAGTATTTAAACTAAAATATAATTTTTAGTTAATTTAAGATTAAGTTTTATATTTAATTTAATTTCAACATTTAACAAGTTCAGCAAGTTACTAAAAATTATGTCCACTAGTTTTCTTTAACAATTACAACACCGGGTGCAATGCATTATAGCATTGTCTTTCCCTCTAAGGATGCATGAAATCCTGCCTCAGAATTTGACCTAAAGAAGGCAGCAAAATTAAATCTTCATGCATCACATGCTACATACATAGGTGACTCGTTAGCTTTTTAAACAGAGCCATACGCTATTGTAGTCAGTCTACTGTATGATCAGGCGTGTGGTTTACATAAACCTGCAGCTGTGTTGGACTGCGCACATGCAATTCCAAGCATTTTCACAGTGCTGTAATTATGCAATTATGCTGGAATTATACAATCTTCAACACGTATTAGTGCACGAGTGCTCAGCTGGGAGAAAATAACATTTTTGAATAACATTTATAATAGCCAATTTATCTATTGCATTAGTAAATCAACTCATTTGCTGGGCCAAACAATACATGTCATTACCACAACATATTTTAGAAATAATAAGAGCTTGGTGTGGATATTAGCTGAGCTCATGCATCACATCTTCGCCAAACTCACACAGAGGGAAACTAACCAACCTGTGGAGAGTGTGTGTGTGATAAAACACCTGGTTCCTCCCATGGCAGAGAGCACTGGACGTGACACCTCCCAAAATGCCTCATCAAAGGGTTTATATTCACCACCGACTCGCTATTCTGAGACGAGACTGAGAAAGGAACTTAAAGGCAGAACAATGAGGGTTCACAGTGTTATTTATTTGCACATTCTGTTTGCATCGTTTCAGCAATGATTCACTAAAGAGATTATGCAAATCAAGTCATGGCCTGAAATTTTTGTGCTGAACCAAACATCTGGACATACGCCATTATGACGTTCTCCTCCAACATTTGGTCAACTTTTGATGAATTAGTGCAGCTGTGATCAATAGACAACGTACAAACATCTCATTTAAAACTAAAAGCGGTTTACCAGCTGCTTTTTGTGCGCTAAAATACTGTTGATATTATCTGTGCCAGACAAATAGTGCTGAGTTCTGTGAATAGGAATCCAAGGATTTCTAAATTGGCTGAAGTTTCAGTAAATGGTCTTTTTGGATTTAAACTGAGTGGGTCAGTTGAATTCTTTCATTTGAGAAATAGAGTATTTTTTTATAGTACATCAATCTCAAAAGATCAAGTAGAATTTGATTCTTCATCAAATGGCCCTTTAAAACTCTTGCATTAGGCTGTATTTACCATGCCACTAAGATTAGTAATCCCTCAGCACATCATTATGGTTTATTTTCCACACAAAGTTGTTGAATTTTGTAAACAAGACACATGTATGAACTGTTCTGCTTGCTTCAGAGTTTTTCATTCAGTCTCATTGTAGTCCCGACTCATCACTCATGGCAAAACTGGCACGGAAACAGATTGATCACTTATTTTTCCCTCGTTTTTCCCTGCCCATGGCTATTATCATTACCATTACCAGTGAAATATATACATATACAGGCTGAATCAAGTTCATGAGAAAGTCAGTTATATTTTACAGAAAGTATATCTAATTGAGCTTCTTGAAATTCAGAGTGCTGGAAAAACTCGTTTTCTATGTCCTGTCCATTTCCATCTCCACTCGATGGTTCGTTTAGACATTTTTGGATTCAGAAAATTATATTTTACATATAAATAATGTCCATTCAGTGTTCAAACACCCAACACATCCAATGCACTGTTACTTTATTAGAGGCCAAGTACAGAAGGTTCCTTCAATCTTCTTCTTCTGCTGTTACATCAATGGAATCCCATAGAACCGTATGGTAAAACGTTTTGAAATTTGGCACATAGAGAGACAGCAGACTGAACATTAACCACAGCAATTTTTGGGTCTCTAACCCAGACCTTCTTGTGCCACTAACTGTCCAAAGTTGCATTTATGGTATATATTTATATGTATGTGCTATTCCAACTACACAATACACAATAATAATTACAGAATAGCAAATTACAGTAGAAACAAAATGATAAATTACTGTGAAAATACAGTACAATACTTTTTTTAGTTATACAGTACATTGTTCTTCATACTGTATTTTTACAGTAAGTTACTGGCAGCAAGGTTGCCAGCAAGTTACTGTATTTTGTTTTACAGTACATTGCTGTAAAAAAAATACAGTACCTTGCTGGCAACCTTGCTGCCAGTAACTTACTGTAAAAATACAGGCAAATTTCTAACAGTGAACTATTAAAATCCTTGTACGAAAAAATACGACCTCATGTAGTGTCAATCACGTTTATATGCTGCCTCCGAAACTTTAGTTTGTTAAATTTTCTGCATTTTTCGCATTTATAAAAAGCATTTTAACCGTACCCACCGTACAAGCAAACGTCAAAATCTGACAAGTTGATCAACTTTGTCTCGCAACACAAAAGCACTGTATGACAAACTAAATGAAGAATAAGAGATAAAATACAAAGATCCAATATTTCCTCTTTCTATTTTTCTTTTTAGGAAGAGAGAGGACAACAAAATCATCCTCTCTTTTTTTACACTTAATTCCAGAAACAAATAATGAGTTAACAAATAAAGAAAAATATTTTCCCTTTTTCCTTTTCTTTTTTTTTTTCTTTTTCTTACTAAATAGTATTTGGAGATCAGTCCTGCGGTGCAGAAATCTTTCTTATAGCTTTGCAGGTATATAAATACAGCAAATAAGCAGTTAGAATTCTGCCCCTGGTTTAATATACATCACACGCACAGAGGTGTGTGTAAATATAGGACTTGTTTGTGTTTGATTGGGTTGTGTTATTTATTGGATTTCAGAGTTCTATATAATGGTCATTGCATAGTGTTCCCTGCCCTGCACCATTATTGTTCTGTATTTCAAATCGGACACGAGGAGAGAGCCTTTAATAACCAAAGCCCCAGCTCTCCAGTTATTTTTCAAACACTTCACTGTGGTCGTCAAGGTAACCGCTGTCCCTCTCCCAGTGGGGAAGTAAGTTTGGTAGGATTGTTCATTGAATTTTTTTTAACGCAAGCGGTCCTGGTTTTTCCACGTCTCTCCCGCAGCACAGCAGCCCTTTAATGCTTCTCTTGTTTTGCGTTCATTTACATTTGCTCGGTTTAATTTGTGCCGCTCCCTGCTCTGTGTTTGATTGCTGTTTTCCATTCCCTCAGTACAAATGGTTTGTGACAGCAAACCCGACCACTGAACGAGGGGAATTTCAATGTCGCCGGTGAAAGAAAACCGAATGACATCTCCAGCAAGAGGCGTCAAAGGCACAGGTGTTGAGGGGAGCTGAATGTAAAACACGAATTACAAAGCAGCTAAATGTTGTTGCGTGTTGACATACATATCAGATCTCATGGAGCAGCAGCGAGGTTAGTCCAGATATATTACAGATATTTTCTTTTAAATATCATTTTGGACTTGAATTGGAAATGGAGAATAAAAACAGAAACAAATAAGACAATTCACGTACAATGAAAGTATAGATTTTTATATGTGGAAAGCAGCGCTGAACTAATCTGAACTTTAAAAATGATTTAAAGCAAGAGACTACAGGCAAAAACATTTTCAATTTTCTCTTGTTTTTTCATGCACTTTTGAGAGTTTGGGCTATTTGGCGTAATATTTACAATGTGCTGTTTCAGACTAGTGGAAAGAAAACATCCAATATGCACTTCAAAAAATAAATAAATAAAAGAGATATATAAAATGTCTTTTGTAAAAACCTTTAATATGACAACAAAACTAAACTAAATGAGTTTGTTCAAATTTCTGTTCTGGAAATGTATGCAAAGTAGTTCATATTTAATTAGAAAAGGCATAATTTGCATATTTAAACAACATTTCAGAAAAAAAAATATATATATAATACAAAAATCAACATGGCAAGTATAGACACCTGACGTGTCTTGCCTTGACCAATGATATATGCATAATGATACAGTTTATATTAAAATATTATTTAAAACTGACCCGGATTACTTTAACTCTGTAAATCCTGGTATATGGAATAATGGAAACGTTTAGACCAAAAAAAAAAAAAAAAGAATTGTGCATTTGTGGTTTTTGTGGAGTTTCATATTTAATACGGATCAAATATACAGAGGCTCATATGGCATGATAGAGGATAATTTATGTAAAAAATATGACGTAAGTTGTAGTAATATTTCATAATATTATTTTTTTATATAGTATTAATGTTTTACAGTCATAAGAGACATAAAAACATTTATTTCAAACTGTATATATATAGAAAGAGAGAGAGAGAGAGGTGATAAAATGATCACAAAAAAACTAAATGACAACTATGACCTTTTTAAGAATCATTTTTGCAAAAAGGTTACATTTAAATTTTATTAGTAAAAAAAAAACGCATTGAAAAAAACTATAAAAAGATAAAATATAAAAGATTTAATGTAAAAAAAAATGTACTATTATGCAGATTTATGCAGATTATTTTATTATGCAGATAATTTTTTTTATGGTTAAAAAGTAGGATGAATTTCTAATAGCTTTGACAGGTTATGCCAGATTTTTCAGCGAATTTTTGATCATGTTGACTAGACAGACGGACAGACAGATAGATAGATAGGTTTCTCTTCTTGGCAATATATAATACATAATTAATTCCGCCGATTCCTAATGGAAGTCCCAGCCTGCTTTTTTAAATCTTGTTGAATATCCTCATTTAGTCCATTATAAGCCACAATCCAGAATTTAAGCAGGTTACGGATGCTGTTTCATGTTGACTTCCAAATGGATTCAAAAGAATCCATTTGCTCTACATTGAATCTCACTGGTGTTTAGAACAAATTATGGTATTAACAAAAAAGTCCTCATTTATGATTTTTCTTAAGGGAGACTGTTGAAAAATTAATCAGCTCGACTCATTATTTTTCTTTTAAACCGAAAAGAAAAGGACTTTAGTCTAAGGTTGAAGGTTTGGATGGCAGCCCACCTGGCTCTATTCTTTCGCCATGAGTTATCGTTCTGTTTTGCTTTTCTTCGGAGAGAAAGAACCCAGACAGTTCATCCATCAGGTTCATCTGAACCAGACACTTCATCAATCAGGTCAAGGTGCATCCTGCGCACTCTACTCAGAATTAACGAATGAACGAGAGCAAGAGACAGA
The DNA here is from genome assembly GCA_033026305.1 of Cirrhinus molitorella. Lineage (NCBI taxonomy): Eukaryota > Metazoa > Chordata > Actinopteri > Cypriniformes > Cyprinidae > Cirrhinus > Cirrhinus molitorella. The sequence goes on from CM065126.1 coordinate 38,202,646, forward strand.
AGGAAAAAGGGCTTGCGCATGCACATCGGCTGCGAGAACGATTGAGCCGCTGAATATATCTGTTTCTCAAAGCGTTCTTGAATTATTCTTCCTCGGCTTGTGTTGGTTTTAAGAGAGAGAAGTCGCGAGGAGAAGGATAAATGTGAGGGAGAGAGAGAAAGTGTGTGTGGGAGACAGAGAGAGAAATGGCAACTAATAGGCATCTGGGTACGCAGTGGCAAGTCCTCTGTTATCCAGCAGCACTTGCTTCTGTTGCCTCTTAAATTGCTCTGAGATTTAAAAGCTCCTGGCCTCTTGTGCTCACCTGGGACCGCATCAGATCCATGTCTCGCATACACAGCCAACAGGAACGCTTACCTCCATCAACCCAGCCAATTAAAAAGCCTCCCCCTCTGCCCACGCCTCTGTCTCGACCGAGCGCCGTTTGTAATGAAGATGAGACGGCTGCAGGAATACTGCGGGTCACATAGACGAGCCGAGAGCTGAAGCCAGTGCCATATCCCATCAGTGTACAGGTCAGGGGTCCGATTGGGGCTGTGTCCAGTTAAAAGTAGCTTGAGACGCCTTCATTCCACTTCTCTAGATGTTTTTGAATGCAAAAACACATTCCTGTGTTAATGTGTTTATTATAAATACAAATCACTTTCGCGGACTTTCACATTAAATGTACCCTCCTGGTGGAATGACCTGCCCATCTCACTCCGAACAGCTGAGTCTTTAGCCATCTTCAAGAATCAGCTAAAAACCCATCTTTTCCATCTTTATTTAACCCTCCAACTCTAGCACAGTCTTTTCTAATTCTGTTCTTTAAATTATGCTCTTTTAGATTTGTACTCTATCCATTTACTTACTGCTTGTTTTCTCTAATAAAAAAATAAAATAAAAAAAACACTAACACTAGCTTGCCCCCCCATCTATTTTGTTTTATTTATTATGTACTTTAACCCTTTAACTGTCACTCCCATTTTTAAACCTAGATGTGAAAAGCAGTATTTAAACTTTTTTTTTTTTTATTCATGAACGAAAACATTTTGTGATATGATTTTGCTGTACATTTTCCATCATAGTGCAATTTCTGATTTTAAAATGGTTTTCAAAGATGAATTTTGAGATTTTAAGTTGTCAAGTGATCTATAATTTCTTTTGATTTCTAAAGTGTGAGAAAAAGGCAACGAAGAAAGTCTTTTGTGACAAAGGTCTGAACTCCTGTTATGAAGTAGATTTTTGAGGTGCACTCTTGTCATAAATTAATCTGTTACTTTTCCTACATAATTTATACACAAAAAAGGGTAGAATATCTATTTAGGAGTCTTAGACCTTTCCAGCGAAATATGGTTTTGTCATGATTAAATTAGGATTTATTTGTAAAATGGTGAGGTAAACTTAGGGGGGTTAAAAATCCTTGCTACATGTGCGTTAGGCTATATGAGACATGTCATAACACTTGCATGTTTTGTTGCTCTTTTGTTGATTTCGATTGCTTCCATTGTTCTTCTTTGTAAGTCGCTTTGGATAAAAGCGTCTTCTAAATGTAAATGTAATGACCTTGAATATTTTTTTATTTTACTTTTTGTATGTTTCTTATGGTATATATTTTACATCTATGCAGAATATTTAAGATTGAAGTCTATTATGCTTGTCAAGGCTGCATTTCATTTTCTTTCTTTTAATCAAAAATACAGAAAAAAACATTTTAAATTATTAATGATCCAAAAATTCAATCAACAGCATTCGTTCTTTCGTAACTGTCTTTACTGTTACTTTTGATCAATTTAATGCAGTTTTGCTAAATAAGTTTTAGTTTCTTTTTTTCAGTTGTTTTACAGCGAGCTTAGAATTTAGTAGGGAAGCTAAGGACATATCCCTAACAACATCCAGAAACTACTAAATTGTCCCTAGCAATAATTTTGATCAAACAATTAAATATAAACCATTGTTGTTATAATTGTGGCCACTACTGAAATAGGTCATGCCACTGATATTATCTGCAGAAGTTAAAGTGAATATGCCAGAAAACCATGCACTTTCACGGACACACCTATAATGTAATGACATATAAGGAAGAACATTGTTCAGTTCAGTTGAAACATAGTGTTTACCCTATTTAACCATGTTGTTATGCTGTATGATGTTTCACCTATTTTCTCTTACATTGACTATCACTTTGTATAGACTAATACAATCAGATACAACAGTAATTTCTCAAGTATTGTTGGAGACTGTCCTCAAAGAAAATACGACCCAGTTGTACGTTTTTGAATCGACCAAATACGATCCATTCCTACGTTTTAAAGTTAAGCGCCCTCTAGCGGTCGTAAAAATAATGACAGTGTCGCGTTGGATCTGACGTCATCGAATGACGTATGAGTTTTTATACGATTTCAGGGTAATTTAAACGTGTTTTACTAGGTGTAATTCGTATATATGACCACACATAACCCTACCCTAAACCTACCCCTTACAGAAATAGTGCAAAATCATGATTTCTAGTGCATATTTAAAAAAAAAAAAAAACATACAATGAAAACATATGCATTCTCTGGAATGGAACCTGGATTCATATGATTATACCACTCCGCAGTGCAACGCGCTACTAATTGACCTACACATAATACCAAGGTTGGGTTAGATACCTGTTACTGATAAGGGAGCAAATGTTGAATACGCTTTAAAGAGACGTATTTGAGGATTTCTGAAAACGACTTTAGTCGGTCGTATAAATTGGAGGACATGTTGGACCAGAATATGTTCGTAGATGTTATTTTGGCATGGAAATATCCATATTTTATCTGTAAACATCATCCTTTTTTTTATTTTTATTTTTTTGCTTATTTCAGTTAATGTCATTAAACTAGCAAGCTAAGCCAGTAATAGTACTGACAGTGTCGTGGACGAACAGACAAACCGATTCAATTAAGTCAGTCATTTACGCTGGAGCCGCTCCGATTGATTCAAACTCGTGACTTCGATCATTCAGTTCAAGCGATTCACTAGCAGAAAACGGGTCAAAAGAGCATTTAATATACGTGTTAAAACACTTTGTAATTATTTTAAAAGGCACGTATACTGATGGGTGAGACTGAGTTTTTCGAAACTCCGAAACAAAATGATTCACTGTTTCGAACCGCTCGCGAGTCATTTGATTCAATTCAGGACTTCAAAGCGTGTATGGCGTATCATTTGATTTAAATCGGAACTTCGGAGTGCGTATTGCAAATCGTTTAATTTAAATCGGGACTCTAGGAGCGGGTTCGTGAATCATTTGATTTAGATCGGAACTTCGCGTATTACGAATTATTTGATTCAGATCGGGACTCGGATGGGTTTCCTGAACCTTTTGATTCAGATCTGAACTCAGAAGTCCCTATATGAAATTATGGTTCGCGAATCATTATTCAGCACGTAACTTCGGAGCGTGGATCGCGAATCATTTGATTTAGATCGGAACTTTGGAGCGGGTTCGCAAATCATGAGTTGAATGATTTGCAAATTGTGCAACAAATATGAAATGTTGGTTCATCAATCTTTTGTTTCAGATAGGAACTTATTTTAATTTACATGCTAATTTATTCTATTTTTACATTATCTTTAACATCCTCATTAAATTCTAATATTTTAACGCTGTTAAGTTGTAACTGAAATGCATGCGACATCTGGATCTTCTTTAACCTTGCTTACTTTTCTTTTCTGCCTGGTTACTGTATGTTCAAATCTTGACAAATAAACATGCTGGCTTTCAATTCAGTTGTGATGACTCAGGAAAATCTAGTCACTTTGTCATCAGTAATGGCCTTGCTATGAGAACATTTACAGTGGCCCGAATTCAAAGCCACGGTACAAGCTTTATTTCCTTTCTTTGCACTGATATGACTGAGCTTGTGAAATCCTTGACCTGTTAATATTCAGTATTCCCTAGAAAACGTTGCATGTGTTAAGTGCTTCATTAAACTAGACTCCTACTGAGACAATGCTGTAAGAAAACCCCACCAGCACACGCTCACGCTCGGCCACTGAACTGCTCTATATGTGATCTACTTTGTGCGAGGGTGAGATGCTGAATATTGGAGGAGCCCTCACTGGGTTTTCATGCAGTCGCTCGCTCTCCAAATGTTCTTTAAATTTCTGAGTGTCTTCTGTATAACACAAGCCCTGAGCTGAACATGTCTCAGCCGCCATTAAACTTTCATTACAGCTGTAGACGGGAATTTTGCATGTTTGAGATAAAAGAAAAGTGCGTATAAGGACTTCCTTGTGAAAAAGTGAAAGAATGCATGTTTAATGAATTGAGATATGTTGATAGGTTAAAATGTCAACTTTGTCAATGTAAATTTTTATTTTAAATGCAACTAACATAATATATAGCATATATATATAATAAAAGATAATAGATAGTTCGACGAGGTTTATTTTGGGTGCAATAAACAAATCTGAAGGTCCAAACACAATATTTTCATTATACTTTCATTTTCAGTCGGGGTTTGTGAATCATTTGTTTTAGATCGGAACCTTCGAGCCAGTGGCTGAGGCAGAAATTGGTTGGTGGGTGGGCCTGAATAAGTCGCATCACAGGCGAATGCATGCATTTCATAACCAACTAGACGGTAACCTCGGATACATGTGAGTAATCGCAGGGGGTCTGTATTCTGTATCCTCAAACACCCTTCAGCCACCATAGGATTTTATGTCAAATGCATTTTCTTCTAATTTATTCAATTTTTACGTGCATATCAGCAACCGCGGGTTGTTTGCATCAAATAAATACGTTTTCGGTTCAAATAAAGTAAATTCAGATACCTGTACATAATGGCAGGATTTTTTATTTATTTATTTTTTTTTTTTACATAAATACATTTCATATTTTTGTGCTGTAATGTCAATTATGTCTTAGCGGTCTGGTGCGTTTGGAGTCAAAGCCATTTTTAATTCATAGACGGTAACCTCGGATACCTGTCAGTAATCGCAGGGGGTCTGAGTCAAATAAATTCATTTTATATTAATATTCTGTATCTTCAAACACCCTTCAGCCACCATAAGATTTTATGCCAAATGCATTTTTTTCTAATTTAGGCAATTTTTACATGCTACTCAGCAACCGAGAGTAGTTTGCGTCAAATAAATACGTTTTCTGTTCAAATAAAGTAAATTCAGATACCTGTAGCCTATATAATCGCAGTATTTTTATTTATTTTTTTTTTTTTTTTCAAATAAATACTTTTTATATTTTTGTGCTGTAATGTCAATTATGTCTTAGCGGTCTGGTGCGTTTGGAGTCAAAGCCATTTTTAATAGATAGACGGTAACCTCGGATACCTGTCAGTAATCGCAGGGGGTCTGTGTCAAATAAATTCATTTTATATTAATATTCTGTATCCTCAAACACCCTTCAGCCACCATAAGATTTTATGCCAAATGCATTTTTTTCTAATTTAGGCAATTTTTACATGCTACTCAGCAACCGAGGGTAGTTTGCGTCAAAGAAATACGTTTAATGTTCAAATTAAGTAAATTCAGATACCTGTAAATAATCGCAGAATTTTTTTTTTTTTTTTTTCAAATAATTACATTTGATATTTTTGTGCTGTAATGTCAATTATGTCTTAGCGATCTGGTGCGTTTGGAGTCAAAGCCATTTTTAATTCATAGAAGGTAACCTCGGATACCTGTCAGTAATCGCAGGGGGTCTGCGTCAAATAAATTCATGTTATATTAATATTCTGTATCCTCAAACACCCTTCAGCCACCATAGGATTTTATGTCAAATGCATTTTGTTCTAATTTAGACAATTTTTACGTGCCTATCAGCAACCGCGGGTTGTTTGCGTCAAATAAATATGTTTTCTTTTCAAATAAAGTAAGTTCAGGTACCCCTACGCAATCGCAGGAGTTTTGTCTCAAATAAATACATTTCATATTTTTGTGCTGTAATGTCAATTATGTCTTAGCGGTCTGGTGCGTTTGGAGTCAAAGCCATTTTTAATTCATAGAAGGTAACCTCGGATACCTGTCAGTAATCGCAGGGGGTCTGAGTCAAATAAATTCATGTTATATTAATATTCTGTATCTTCAAACACCCTTCAGCCACCATATGATTTTATGTCAAATGCATTTTTTTCTAATTTAGGCACTTTTTACATGCTACTCAGCAACCGAGGGTAGTTTGCGTCAAATAAATACGTTTTCTGTTCAAATAAAGTAAATTCAGATACCTGTACATAATCGCAGGATTTTATTTTTTATTTTTTCAAACAAATACATTTAATATTTTTGTGCTGAAATGTCAATTCTGTCTTAGCGGTCTGGTGCGTTTGGAGTCAAAGCCATTTTTAATTCATAGAAGGTAACCTCGGATACCTGTCAGTAATCGCAGGGGGTCTGCGTCAAATAAATTCATGTTAAATTAATATTCTATATCCTCAAACACCCTTCAGCCCCCATATGATTTTATGTCAAATGCATATTTTTCTAATTTAGGCAATTTTTACATGCTACTCAGCAACCGAGGGTAGTTTGCGTCAAATAAATACGTTTTCTGTTCAAATAAAGTAAATTCAGATACCTGTAAATAATTGCAGGATTTTTTTTTTCTTTTTTTTTTCAAATAAATACATTTCATATTTTTGTGCTGAAATGTCAATTATGTCTTAGCGGTCTGGTGCGTTTGGAGTCAAAGCCATTTTTAATTCATAGAAGGTAACCTCGGATACCTGTCAGTAATCGCAGGGGGTCTGCGTCAAATAAATTCATGTTATATTAATATTCTGTACCCTCAAACACCCTTCAGCCACCATAGTTTTTTTTATGTCAAATGCATTTTTTTCTAATTTAGGCAATTTTTACATGCTACTCGGCAACCAAGGGTAGTTTGCGTCAAAGAAATACCTTTTCTGTTCAAATAAAGTAAATTCAGATACCTGTAAATAATTGCAGGATTTTTTTTTTCTTTTTTTTTTCAAATAAATACATTTCATATTTTTGTGCTGAAATGTCAATTATGTCTTAGCGGTCTGGTGCGTTTGGAGTCAAAGCCATTTTTAATTCATAGAAGGTAACCTCGGATACCTGTCAGTAATCGCAGGGGGTCTGTGTCAAATAATTTCATGTTCTATTAATATTCTGTATCCTCAAACACCCTTCAGCCACCATAGGATTTTATGTCAAATGCATTTTTTTTCTAATTTAGGCAATTTTTACGTGCCTATCAGCAACCGAGGGTAGTTTGCGTCAAATAAATACCTTTTCTGTTCAAATAAAGTAAATTCAGATACCTGTACATAAATGCAGAATTTTTTTTTTTTTTTTTTTTTCCCCAAATAAATACATTTCATATTTTTGTGCTGAAATGTCAATTATGTCTTAGCGGTCTGGTGCGTTTGGAGTCAAAGCCATTTTTAATTCATAGAAGGTAACCTCGGATACCTGTCAGTAATCGCAGGGGGTCTGCGTCAAATAAATTCATGTTATATTAATATTCTGTACCCTCAAACACCCTTCAGCCACCATAGTTTTTTTATGTCAAATGCATTTTTTTCTAATTTAGGAAATTTTTACATGCTACTCGGCAACCAAGGGTAGTTTGCATCAAAGAAATACGTTTTCTGTTCAAATAAAGTAAATTCAGATACCTGTAAATAATTGCAGGATTTTTTTTTTTTTTTTTTTTCCAAATAAATACATTTCATATTTTTGTGCTGAAATGTCAATTATGTCTTAGCGGTCTGGTGCGTTTGGAGTCGAAACCATTTTTAATAGATAGACGGTAACCTCGGATACCTGTCAGTAATCGCAGGGGGTCTGAGTCAAATAAATTCATGTTATATTAATATTCTGTATCCTCAAACACCCTTCAGCCACCATAGGATTTTATGTCAAATGCATTTTTTTCTAATTTAGGCAATTTTTACGTGCCTATCAGCAACCGCGGGTTGTTTGCGTCAAATAAATACATTTTCTGTTCAAATAAAGTAAGTTCAGGTACCCCTACGCAATCGCAGGAGTTTTGTCTCAAATACATTTCATATTTTTGTGCTGAAATGTCAATTATGTCTTAGCGGTCTGGTGCGTTTGGATTCAAAGCCATTTTTAATAGATAGAGGGTAACCTCGGATACCTGTCAGTAATCGCAGGGGGTCTGCGTCAAATAAGTTCATGTTAAATTAATATTCTGTATCCTCAAACACCCTTCAGCCACCATAGGATTTTATGTCAAATGCACTTTTTTCTAATTTAGGCAATTTTTACATGCTACTCAGCAACCGAGGGACAAGTGTAAATGCATCTGGTTGTTGAACAGGATATTGATGTTACCACAGCGCTATGCAACACGCATCTCCACTGATATGACCCGCTGTGGACGAACCTCTCAAGCTGACGCGCAAACTGAACAAAATGAAATTTAGCGTCGCATACAGCCAGGCACTAGTGTATGCATGGTGCTAGGAGAAGTGGTATACACTTAATTTCTGATCGTAAAAACCTGCTTCTCTCATTTTTAAGGTATTGCACACAATGGGCTAAAACTTGTTACAAAGCACCGGCAAAATCTCACAATGGCGCCTTTAGAGGAAATGCATTTTTACGGATAATTACAAAATGAAGGAGATTTTGTTTTCAGTTATTTTTATTTCGTTAAGTAACAAATTAAAGCTTCAAATCTCTTGTTGCTCTTGCGAATTTTCATGCGTTCATTCACTTATTTGGCCGTCGATAATCTGTTATGAGACAACATTATCCGGTTCTGCTGTCTTGTTGCTTATTACGTGCTGCTCGCGACCGGAATGATCCTTTCACAATAAATTCAATTTGTTTTGTGCCGAATATCTTACTCAGGGCCGTCGCAGAAAATCTTCAGTGGGGGGTGCATTTCGTTTTCATACGGGGGAACAATGATGAGAAGCTACAAAAATAATAGTAAATTTATAGGCTATAGGCTATACAAATTATGCAATAAATCAAAATGCATAATGGCGTTCGTTATAAACATATAGTCTAACCAAAACGAATTTAAGAAACAGACACATTATAAAATAAAACACAATTTATAATGCCATTCGTTATAAACATATATGAACCAAAACGAATTTAAGAAACTTATAAAACAAAACGCAAATTATAATGGCATTCGTTATAAACTTAACTTAAAACGAATTAGGCTAATTGAAGAAACAGACAAATTAGAAAATAAAACACAAATTAGAATGGCAAAAAAAACAAACAACAAAAAAACGACACATTATAAAATAAAACACATTATAATGGAAATCGTTATAAACAACATACAAAAGTCTTACCAAAACGAACAAGAGAAACTGAAGCGCACCGACATCTCTCATTCGCCACGAAAACAAATATTTTCCAAAAGAGGCACCGGCACGATCGCTTAGATTTATATATATATATATAGGAAAACAACGGAAACAACTTTAAATACTATGCCATTTTTGGACACATAGATATAAGACATTATTCGGAACTGTAAAAGGTTCAGAGCGCGCTCTACACTACTACCCCCTAATAATAAAATAGATGTCCACAGAGTGGTCTCAAAGTCCTGTGGTATTTTTGAATTTTGAGTATGATTTCACAGGTTCATGTAAGCTATCATGGCATGTTCCCTAAAATGCCAATTGGTATACTATTTAGAATTTATTATTATGAACGTAACATCACCATACAGCTGTCCCCCGACTTCTAAAATGGCTGCTACGCCCCTGCTTCCTAATGATATTATACTCTTCCCTTACCCACCTTTTTGTGAGCAAAAATGACAGATCATTTTAAATTGTTTTTGCTGAAAAAATGCAAGTGATCGTGCTGGCGCGTCCATGTACTGCAAAGCGGCTTTAGCTTCCACTCCCTGCACAAACGATAGGATAAACACTCAACAGCGCACATTAATCTAGGTTTAACATTTAAATTGTTTTATAGGCTACTTAAATTGTTATGTCTCTGTATGTTTTACTTTAGTAAAGTCATGATGATTTGGGAAGGCATATTGACCAAACAGCCTATCTTCCTGTCTTCCTCTGACCGCTGTTTGTTACTTAAAAAAAAAGAAAAAACGTATATTTAACGAAGAAAAATGCTTCAAACGTTTTTCTAGAAGAACTTTAAAAAACGCAATATAATCACTTTGCCATTGCATACAAAACTTAACTGTTTTATAGGTGCTCTAATTGGAATCCGGGCAGCGCGAAACACGTAGGCTACTGGCTCAATGCGACAGAGGATTCAATAATTCAAATTATTATTATCGTTAATTATTATAGTCTCGTTTTTATTAAACAACACAAACATAAATCACACGTTGAAGTAATTAATTAACAATATTAAAAGTTAATTTAATTGTATTCCAAAACAATATGTATTTCCTTTGATCTGAGTGGGTGGGCAAGCTGTCAATCTGGGTGGGCCTGTGCCCACCCAGGCCCACCCGTGGCTCCGCCCCTGCTTCGAGCACGAATTACGAAACGCAAATCATTTGATTTAAATGGGGACTTCAACTTTAGAGCGGTTTCGTGAATTATTTGATTCAGATAGGGACTCAGAGGACGTTTGGCGAATCATATAGACCGGAACTTTAGAGCAGTTTAGAACACAGTTCGTGAATCATTTGAATTAGATCGGGACTTAGAGCGCATATCGCAAATCAACATTAGAGCAGTTTCGTGAATCATTTTATTGAGATCAGAACTCTAGAATGGTTTCCTGAATCATTTAGTTCAGATCGGAACTTCCGAACGCAGATCGTGAATCATTTGATTCAGATTGGGACTCGGAGCGCGTATCGCGAATTAACTTAAAGCGGTTTTGTGAATCACTTGTTTCAGATCGGAACTTCCGAACGTGAATCGCGAATCATTTGATTCAGATTGGGACTCGGGCCGTTTCTCAATATGCGTACTTGTCTGGACTTGTGTTCTTGTGGACTTGTGAAACGTCATCTGTCGTCGCCCAAGTACTGTTCCAATTCAAAATTCACATCTAGCCAAGTACAGTTCAAATCCCCAGATGTGTTCTTGCTCCGCCCCTTTTATCAAGGATGCATCGAGAGGTGACTTTTGCGAACTTGAGGCAGTCAGGTATCCCAGAATGCATTTCGTACCAACCAGCGAGCGTTAATGGCGGATTGGAAAACCAACGTCATTTTCAAAATTTTGCTGTTATTTTGTCATGGAATGTATTTTTAAGCATATTTCAGGCGAGAATGTAGTTGTTTAACACTCAAATCCACGGTTTATTGATAAAGACTGCGCCTATTTGAAAATTTGCTTCGCCGATTTCGGAGACGTGAGTTCCAGACGATCAGCGGGTGCTCAGTGCTCCTGTATCCCCCAGAGAGCGTCTCAACTCAGCTAGTCCTTCTGACATTTGCCGCTGGTTCTGATATCTCTGTAGTAGATAAACATGAGGTATAATTCGTTTTGGGCAAATCTAGGTAATTTTTTGGTATTATGAATATATTATTTGTTCTAGGTCTTATCATTTTGGCTGACGACAAAGTTATGTTTCTTAAATTATTTATTTATCAATCGTAAAACAGCGCTGACTTTGTAGCATGCATTTGACTTAATTGTTTGCTTTTATCCTTATTTCCTATTACATACGGATCTTATACTTTATAATCGCTATTACTGTTCATTAAAACTGTCATTTAACAAAAAGGCAGAGTTGTGTTTGTCATATTTTTTAAATGAAAACGAAAAGAGGGTTGTGGTTTATATTTTGAAGAAAACGAAAAGAGGCAGTGGTGTTTGATATAATTTCTTTCTGTTGTATTGCGTGTACGTGTTGCATGAACCATATTTTTGTGGCTATTAATATGTTTAAATGTTAACAAAAATAGGCCGTGGTGGTTTATATCATTTCGTCTTATTGTAAATCCATAGTGAGGATAGACGGAGTAGAAAAGTCGAGCTGACTGACGTTATCAAGTACACAGCTGTATCATGTGCAGAATTACCAGACTTGTGTCCTCCCGTCCTTGGGAGTTCGCACTCCCGAGTCGAACTTGTGAAGTCCGAACTACCAAGGACGCAAGTCCGAACTTTGTGTACTTGGTATTGAGAAACGGAGCGCGTATCGCGAATTGACCAATTTCACACTTCCGGGTTTTTGGCTTCCGGCGTGGCTGCATGCAGGGTAAAAGTATTTCCGGTAACAGTGATTGCCTAGTCTAAGGAGCACCCGCTGTGGCATCAATGTCTTTGCAAGAATTAAATCTCATGTACATGTTTAAACTGTCTTGGTGAGACTACAAAGTTTTATTTCAGAACTAAATTTCAGCACTAATTAGAAGTGAGGACGCGTATATTCGGTTATATCATTGTCCGTGTCTATTTGGTGCAGCCGTGCATTGTTGCACTCCATGTAAAAAACTGTTTTTGGCGATGTGCTGGAGAAATCGACTGACAGCTCTGATCCTCCGATTTGCGAAAGAGCACCACTCGATCCCTGGATGCGTTTTTGCATTTCTTTCTGGATATATGGATCATAAACAGCATTTCTGTCATCTCGCAATGATGGTTCACTCACATTTGCTCCGCTCGTTATCATCTTCCCTTACGAAAATTAACCATGGTTTTATTATAGTAAAAGCAGGTTTGTTTTATTACTATTTGCATAACCACACAAATCAAATTTTGTAACAAAACCATGGAATAACTGCCGTTTTGGTTTGATTCGTAGATAATTTCACTAAGGGCTAAGGTCTGTAATATGCACAGCATTAACAAACCTATTAGTACTTTGTTGTATATTTAGTTAATAAATATATTAACTCTAATTCAACTGATATAGCTATACAATGAGGTCTTGGAAATAAATGTCTTATTTATTTTAGTCTCTCAGATATAGTTATAATGTGCGATTAATACATGGTCAACAGTTTCAGCATTTCATTAGGTTGAGATAATCTACATATTGTTGTGACTTTTTTAAAGTTACTCATGCGTTTTTGAAATACAGGCAATAGCATTAGCATGTATTCGCGCAACAGTATAAGCATATTATAACTCATTCTGACACTGAATTTATATATTTGTTCCTATGTGTAACGGTGCATACGTACTTACAATTTAGTTTTTACATAAATTAGGCATATAAATAAATGCTTGTCATATATTAAAACGAGCAAGGGAATTGTTGAATGAGCCTATATATAGGACAGCTGGTGAAATAAAACTACCCGCCGGTAAATTCTAGAACGATCTGAGCGGCCATATAAGCTACAAATAAATTTCTTTGTAGATTATATAACAACAACTTGGAAAACAGACAAAATAGAAAGGGTAAGAGACGAAATTTGAGACAAGAGCATACAACATGATGTCGGCAGTCCGCTAGCGGAACTATATTTACCATGCGTGCGTCACGTGATTTCCGATTCTTGTGAAAAAGGCCTAACTTTAGAGCGGTTTCGTGAATCACTTGTTTCAGATCGGAACTTCCGAACGCAGTTCGTGAATCATTTGATTCAGATTGGGACTCGGAGCGCGTATCGCGAATTAACTTTATATATATAATAAAAACAACAAAAAATTACAAACTCAAAAAAACATAATTACTAAAACGAAAAATGAAAAATAAAAAAGCTAATTCAAAATATTATTAAATACTAAAATATTGTACAAATAATTCTAAATAATAAAACAACACAAAAAAGTTAAATTAAATATATAGGTTAATTAGAATTACTAAAACTGAAATACATATATATAGCTATATAAAACTGTGCTCAAATGCACAGCAGCACTGACTGAACAGTATGCTAACTCCTTAATTACAGCCTTTTCCAACAAACTTCAGCACAACTGAGGTTTGCATATGGAGTTAGTGGCCCCCAGGAGCCCACACACTGACCCTGCTTGACATGGAGCTCTGAACTCACGACACAATGAAATTAAACACGTCAAGCTCAGCACTACATAGGGGACCTCAGGGGCTCCGTAATGAGAGAGAGCCGAACCGAGCTGCAGGAAGTTTGAGAGGAAGTTCTTCGTCTGTTTCTGAATATCATTAAAAAGTATCACCGCCATTTGGAGCTTAGCTTTTCGAGAAGCGTCATGTTTGTTGTTTCTGTCTCTGTCTGTCCTGCTGTAATGCTGTCTTTGCCCATCATTCATTTGTGCTGCGGTATGTTGGTGCTTCAGTCTGTGTCCGTCTCTAATCCCTCTCTTTTAATATTCTAATAAAGGCTCAAGGTTGCCTGATGGTTTGGCATCCTGATCAGGAAAAGAAATGAAATCACTGCCGAGCTCACACCAGGCACACATTTATCATACTCACTCTCTTTTGTTCTGTTATTTATTTTCTGTTCTGTTCTGTTATGGTTTGCACTGTTTGTGTCATTATATTCTTTTCGGTTCAATTCTTTTCCGTTTAGTTCTATTACAGCCTAGTATTTTTTACTGTGTTTTGCTTTGTTCATTTCAATCCTTTGTTGTATTTTGGTTTGTTCTTTTCTTTTCTGTTCAATTAAGGTTAGGGTTAGGGTTCTTTTCTGTCCATTACATGTTTTATTCTGTTCATTTTCGTATTTTTACTTAATTCTGTACTGTTTACTTCTGTTATTTTCTTTTGTATTCAGTTCTATATTCTATAATTCTATTCTAATATTTTAGAAATCTGACTTTTTTTCTACAGTTTCCAAAAATCTTATTGATTTTGTTTACTATGGAATGTTCATGTATAATTTGACTTGCCTATAAATGTTTTTAGCATGATTGAGTTAAAAAATGTTAGTGTTAACTAAAACTAAAACCTTTTTTTTAACAGAAAAAAAATTATTTGAAATAAGTTTAATTACTTAAATTATAAAAACAACAAAATTAATAAAAGTTAAGCTAAAATGGAAACTGAAAATAAAAGCTAAATCAAAATATTGATAAATACTAAAATATTGTATAAATAATACTAAAACAACACTGTTCTAATAAGTGAAATGAAATATAAATAAGGTTTAATTACTAAAATTACTAAAACTTAAAAAAAAATAAAAGATATATATATATATATGAATAATTGTTAAAAAAAGACAAAAACACGAAAAAAGACCCAACATTTTTTTAAAATATAAAAAAGCTCATTCAAAATATTATTGAATACTGAAATATTTTATAGATGATACTAAAACAGCACTGTTCTAATACTTAAACAGAAGTGTGAAATAAAAAGTTACTAAAATTAAAATGACTAAAACTGAAATAAAAAAGACATATGAAAACACACAGAAATAACAAACATCACAAACAAAATTACTTCAACTAAAATGAAAATTGAAAAAAAAAAATATTATTGAATACTAAATTTTGTATAAATAATAATTAAACAAACCTGGTTCTAATACTTAAACAAAAAATGAAATAAAATAAATAGTTTAATTATTAAAATTATTAAAACTTAAAAATATAAAAAAACTTATTCAAAATATGATTGAATTCTAAAATATTGTATGAATAATACTTAAACAACACTGTTCTAATATTTTAAAAAGTTAAATGAAATAAAAACATTTTTACTATTTATTATATATTACTAAAATTGCTAAAACTGAAATAAAAAAATTAAAGATATATATAAATAATTGCAAAAATTACAAACATTAAAAACTACATTACTTTAACTAAAATGAAAGCTGAAAATATAAAAAACAAATTCAAAATATTATTAAATACTAAAATATTTTATAAATAATACTAAATATTAAAACAACACAAAAAAGTTAAATTAAATAAATAGGTTAATTACTAAAATTACTACAACTGAAATTTTTATATATATATATATATATATATATATATATAAAATGTATAACTAAAATTTACAAACACAAAAAAAACTAAATTACTAAAACTTAAACTAAAATAAAAACTGAAAAATAAAAAAGCTTATTCAAAATATTATTGAATGCTAAAATATTGTATAAATAATAATTAAGCAACACTGTTGTAATACTTACAAATTTGTAATACAATTAATACATAAAGTTGAATTACTAAAATTACAAAAAAATGTAAATGTAAATATGTAAATAAATAAAAGGACTAAAACTTAAACAAAAAGTAAAACTAAAAATATAAAAATACGAATATATAATATACACATAATTATAAAACAACACTGTTTATGATTACATACATAATACATAA
This sequence comes from Cirrhinus molitorella, assembly GCA_033026305.1. Lineage (NCBI taxonomy): Eukaryota > Metazoa > Chordata > Actinopteri > Cypriniformes > Cyprinidae > Cirrhinus > Cirrhinus molitorella. Next base: position 38,218,791 of record CM065126.1, read on the forward strand.
AAATAAAAATAAAAATGTTTAATTAACAAAATTAACTGAAATAAAAAAAATTAATGTATATATAAATATTTATAATTTAAGGAAAACGAAAAATTACAAAAATGAAAATGTGAAAAAGTGAAAATATAAAAATAAAAGCTTCAAATATTGCACAATTCTAAAACAGCACAGTTTATGATTCTACTACTTGACAGATTTCATTGTTGATTTTGAAATATAATCTTGACAAACAGTTATTACATTTCAGATATGGACTATTGTCCATGCATGTAACCATGATGGCTGTGGAGCAGTGTTGAGGAAAGTTACTTTTAAAAGTAATGCGTTACAATATTGCATTACTCCCTAAGAATGTAACTAATTATGTTACTTAGTTACTTTTTATGAAAAGTAATGCGTTACATTGCTTTTGCGTTACTTTTTAAATCTGGGCTGGGCTTGCTTGTTTGTTTTTAATATAAAAACATTTGATTCTTAGCAAATGTAAAAGCCCTTTCACACCAAAATGAAATGAAGTGAATAAGCCTAAGGATAAAGGAAAATTAAATTGACGTCTGTACAGTAGAACTGTAGGAAAAGAAATTTCAACACTCTTCAGCAATGAGAGAAAAAAAGCACAAATGTTAGTTAATATAAAGTAAGTTTTGCTTATTATTACACTGCGTTTCTTACTTAGATTTTTTGTCTTGTTTCCAATGAAAATATCTAAAAATTCTTAAATCAAGAAGGATTTTCTAGACAAGTAAAATTATTGTCTTGTTTTTTTCTGAAAACAAGTCCAAATTAAGTGTGTTTTTGCTTGAAAAAAGCTAAAATAATCTCCCAACTAAACTAAATAATCTTGTTTTCTGTTTAAACTAAGATTTTTTTGCTCACCCCATTGGCAGATATTTTGCTTGTTCTAAGCAAAAACTCACTTCATTTTGACTTGTTTTTTCTGAAAACAAGTCGAAATGAAGTCAAAACAAGTCGAAATGAAGTCAAAAGTCAAAAATTACTTGTGTAGAAAATCCTTCTTGATTTAAGATTTTTTGGATATTTTGGCTGGAAACAAGAAAAAAATCTAAGTAAAAAAAGTATTTTTGCAGTGTACGCTTGTATTGGATCAACAAAGATCAGCAGTAAAGTCATTGGTTAATAAAATGGGATTAAATACATAAAGAAAACAAAAAGTAACTGGCGTTTTTTTAAAAAGTAGATATTTTCTTGGAAATAAAAAAGTAATGCGTTACTTTACTAGTTACTTGAAAAAAGTTATATTATTACGTAACTTGAGTTACTTGTAATGCGTTAACCCAACACTGCTGTTGAGTGAACTGACTTTGTTCTAATGCTGCTCATTACTCTAATTCCAGCGATAAACAAGGGTGGAGAGGTGAATGTTACATTTGGTAGATGTTAGATGTGTCTATGTACATGTAGATTAGAGTCCTAAACAACAGAGAGACTAGAGACACTTCACACAGATCTCACTCACACAGAGAGGACATCCATCACATTTATCTCAATTAAACACACATTGTAAACAAGCGGCTCCGATCTGATTAACCACACCAACTCAATCAGCGCGGGTGGACTCGTGGCAGATACGGATAGCAGGCGTGAAATCCGGACACAAACGGATTATCACACACACCAGAGACCAACATTCGCCTTCTAATGAACAACCTTTGTGAGGCTCGCGCAAATGAGAAACGAGAGAAACAAAGTTAGAGGTGTCTCCTTAAACAGCTCTCGGCTCTTTTGATCAGCGCTGTGAAATTACTGTGTCAAACGCAACTGTATGAGAGAAGACAAGCAACAAATAAGCACACAATCCACAGGTCTCTTCGCTGCAATCTAGCTAGAATTGTTCAGTTGACTTAATGTGTGGCCTTGTGTTGCTGAAAATTTACTCACCGCAGGCCAAGATGAAGAGGAGTTTGTTTCTTCATAAGAACAGATTTGGAGAAATTTAGCGTTGCATCACTTGCTCTCCAGCGGATCCTCTGCAGTGAATGGGTGCCGTCAGAATGAAAGTCTAAACCCCTGATAAAACATTACAATAATCCACAAGTAAAGCCTCAAAGTTTGAAGGTTTATATGCAATCCAGACTGATACAAATACAGAGCTGAGTAGTAAGTGATTAGATGTAATGTGGATTACGTAATCAGATTCCAAAAATGAAGTACTTGTAATTAGAGTAAGTTAGATTTTAAAATACTCCTAATCAGACTACAGTTACTTTTTTATGGATTACATGATTACATATTCACACAATAGCAATGAATGATTCAGAATTCATTAATTTCCCCCTAATTTCTCTTTTTTTCCTTTTTAAGTTTTCCTTTCTAAAACAGCCTACCGATTCTATACATTCAGAAAGTCCAGTTTTGTTGTCATTTACACATAGACTAGTCATTAGTCACAGCATTTGACCACTGGATTTACAAAATGGTTTTAACATTGCATCAGCTACTGATGAACACATTCATTTTTATTCATTTTTATTTCACTCAATAGTTTTTTTATATATTATTGTGTCTTTGGAAGGCTTTTGTCTTTAATATTCATTAAAATGCAACGTTATTTCTTATTTACATGCAATGCAGGCATTCCCAAACTTTTTGTCATCTAAACCTTATTCACCAAATATATTTACTTTAAGTACCGCTAAGTTATGCCTGTGCATGCGCATTTTCTGGTCTAGCCTGAAAAATAACCCCTTTAAACACTATTTGAGCATAAGAAACAACACTCATGGGGCAATTAATTTCAGATTTTTGTTGCTGATTTGACATATGTCATTTAATTGTGAGTTCAGCAAGCAGTTTTTGAGATTTCAGGATTAAATTAAGATAGGACTTGGTCTTGTATGAGCTGTCCAGGGGCATTGCAAATATGGCCACCAAGTAAAGAGACACTCCTTGAAAAGGACTTTGTTTTAAAATGATTTATTTTAATTAAAATTTTTATGATTTAATTAATTGTTCATTAAACCCGCAAACCCTCTGCAGTTTCCTGTTCGAACCCTAGTTTGGGAAACCTTGATGTAAAAAAAATGTTTAATGCACTTCATGTTGTACAATTAATGGAACATATTTTCTTACTCTTTCATTTTTTATATCATTATGATACAAGATAATCCCTTTAAATGAATGTGATAAATGAGTTAAGTCAAATGTAATCTAAAAGTAATCTGACTAGATTACCTAAAATATGTAATGTAACTGATTACATTACTGACTACAATTTTTGTCATGTAATCTGGAATCAGTCACTGATTACCATTTGTAAGCAAATATCAACATGCATTAGTTTACAAATCATGCGTTATTGAAAAAGTGTTTTGAGGTCGTAGCATTGGGCAAGAGACTGCTTGAAAATGTCTATTAATCAATCATTTGTCCTTGTAATCATAGATAGACAGAAAGATGAACAACTACAGTTGCAATCAAAAGTTTCCATACACCTTGCAGAACCTGCATGTTTATTATTTCACCAAAATCAGATGGATCATACAAAATGCATGTTGTTTTTTATGTAGTACTGGCTTGAATAAGATATTTCACATAAAAGATGAAAATAATAGTTGAAATTATTTAAATGACCCTGTTCAAATGTTTACAGCCCTTTAAGATTCTTAAAGGAACACTATACTTTTTTTGAAAATAGGCTCATTTTCCAACTCAAAAATTGCTCAAAAATGACCAAAGATTTTAGATATTTTTCCTATTTAAAACTTGACATTTCTGTAGTTACAAAGACCGACAGAAAATGAAAAGTTGCAGTTATCCAGGCTGAAGGATCTGATGATCCTCAAATGCAAATTGTGTGTGTTTTGCTTCATGAGAGCAACCATACATTTATTTTGTATTTTACTTTGTTTTTTATATTCTTTATTTATTCTTCATTCCTTTTTTCGTTTATAATCATTTATCATTTAATCATTTTATTATTCCATTTAATCATTTATATTAGTCATTATAGTCATTTATATATTGATTACATTGATTCATTAATTGATTAGTCATTTATATTATGTTATATTATTGTTGTTTTTAATATATTTTTCCATTGTTGTTTAGTCTTATGACTGTGTGGTTTCAAGGGCTGTGTGTCTTCATGAATAAGAGATATGAGGGAATGTTTATGAACCTCAAGGTTTATGGGATGTTGTTGTGAAGACGTTTGCTATAACAATACTTGTTGAATTTCTGTTCATCAGACGAAGTCTGAGCATTGAGACATACGCAACTAAGACTATTCAATCAACTCTGCTCCTTTTTATCATCATTACTTCGTCTCCTGCTTCTACTCTTCACTTTCACTGGTTTTTCCTCAGTCAACTTCTTTGCTGACAGAAGACTCTTAATAGTGTATTTTGGGTACCAGACAAGACCTCCTGTTAACGGGGTTTGGGTACTAGATGACTCTGCAGACGAGTTGTTCTGTTACCGGAATAACTGATATTTTCTGACGGGATCCGGCGTCCGGGGTTGGATCCTAATCGTCTAGGCATGAGGAGCGCGATCTAACAAGGCTGATATGGATAGGAACTATACTCTCATTTTGGCGTAATAATCAAGGAACTTTTCTGTCGTACCATGGGTGCAGCAGGCGCAATGATATTACGCAGCGCCTGAATATAGACCCCAGCTATTTTACTATTACTATTATAGTGGCTTAGTGCTGGTCACGTTGGAAGTTACCTAGCTGGGGACTACTTTCAGGCACTGCGTAATATCATTGTGCCTTCAAGTTCCCTGAATATTACACCAGAATAAGAGTATAGTTCATATCCATATCAGCCTGGAAAATCGCAACTTTTAATTTTCATTCATTTTCTTAGTACACCGTATAACTACAGAAGAGTCAAGTTTTAAATAGGAAAAATATCAAAAATATTTGGTTATTTTTTAAACGAGATGCTAATGGTCTTATCAGATTCCATGATTTATGCTAAGCTATGCTAAAAGTGCTAACGGCAGACCCGGAGATCGGCTGAATGGATTCAAAAGCGTAAAACTCCCCTGTTTAACTCTAACAGACTTAAAAAATTAGCCTATTTTCAAAAAACTTTAGGGTTAGGGTTAGGTTAGGTCCCATTTTTGCAAATAGATGTGAAAATGTAGTATTTAAACATATTTTTTTTACAATTTATGAATGAAAACATTTTGTGATATGATTTTGATGTACATTTTCCATCATAGTACATTTTCCATCATAGTGCAATGTCTGATTTTAAAATGGTTTTCAAAGGATGAATTTTGAGATTTTAAGGATTTTGATTTCTAAAACATCATAGGAAAAAAAGGCAACAAAGAAAGTCTTTTTGTGAAAAAAGACAGAACTCCTGTTATGAAGTAGATTTTTGAGGAGCACTCTTGTCATAAATTGATCTATTAATTTTCCTACATAATTTATACACCAAAAAATGGTCAAATATCTATTTAGGAGTCTTAGACCTTTCCAACAATGTACAGTTTGTCATGATTAAATTGGGATTTATTTGTAAAATGGTGAAGTAAACGTAGGTGTCCCACAGGTGGGACGGGTGACAATTAAGGGATTAATACTGTGTTGTTACCTGAATGATCCACAGCTGTTTTGTTTTGTTTTGTTTTTTCTTGTGAGTCCCTTGTTTGTCTCGAACAGTTAAACTGCCCGCTGTTCTTCAGAAAAGTCCTTCAGGTCCCACAGATTCTTTGTTTTTTTAGGATATTTGTGTATTTGAACCCTTTCCAACAATGACTGTATGATTTTGAGATCCATCTTTTCACACTGAGGACAACTGAGGACTCATATGCAGCTATTACAGAAGGTTCAAACACTCACTGATGCTCCAGAAGGAAACACAATGCATTAAGAACTTTTTGAATTTGAAGATCAGGGTAAATTTAACTAATTTTGTCTTCTGGGGAACCTCTTCTGTAGCCTCTGAAGGGCAGTAGTAAATGAAAAAAAAGAAAGAAAGAAATTTAGGCAAAATAAGAAAAATGCACACATCCTCATTCCATTCAAAAGTTTTCACCCCCTGGCTCTTAATGCACTGTGTTTCCTTCTGAAGCATCAGTGAGCGTTTAAACTTTCTGTAATAGTTGCATATGAGTCCCTCAGTTGTTCTCAGTGTGAAAAGATGGATCTCAAAATCATACAGTCATTGTTGGAAAGGGTAAAATACACAAAAATGCTGAAAAAACAAAGCATTTGTGGGACCTGAAGGACTTCTTTTCAGGTAACAACACAGTATTAAGAATCAAGGGGATGTAAACTTTTGAACAGGGTCATTTTTATAAATTCAACTATTCTTTTCTTTTGTGGACTAAATGTAAACGTATTTTATGTTAAATATCTTATTCAGGTCAGCACTAAATGAAAAATAAAATGCATTTTGTATGTTCTCTCTTATTTTGGTAAAACAATTAACATTGCAGATTCTGCAAGATGCATGTAAACTTCAACTGTTCGACTTCAACTGTAGATGCTGTATACAATCAATAAGTAAAGTGGACAAAAGTACTAATATAAACATATGTAGTGTAAAACATTTTCAATTACGACTTCACACGATCCTCTGTTGTTAAACGAAGACATATTAAGGCCAACAGCACATATTTGCATTGAGCAGCATTAGTAAAGTTTCTGTAGAAACAGAAATCTCATTTGCTAACAGGAATTGTGGAATTTTCCAAAACAGAAGAGGCAGTTAATTGGTGCTTTCAAACAACACATCCTAAACCTTTGATCTCAGAACAGACATATAATAGAACAAAACCTCACAGTCGGATTATAACAGAAAGGGTCAATAAAGCTTGTCCATTGCAATTAACACGTTTCTCTGCATGATTAAATATGTTGTTTGCGGTGTGAGTGAATTAAACAGGTTGTTCTGTGAATCATTGATGTTCTGTGTGATAAGGTGAACCTGCAAATACCCGCTGTGAAATTGTAAAGTAGCTAGATAAAATAAACCAATGACTTTATTTACAAATGTGGTCATTAAGGTGATTTTATATATATATATATATATATATATATATATATATATATATATATATATGGAATAAGAGAGTATGGAGTATGGGGCTAGGTGGTTTCCTGATGCAGTTTTTTTTTTTTTTTTTTCTTTTCATTATTTAAGTCAATTTCTATATATATATGCACAAATGACACTGATGAAAAATACCCTTCTTCTGAGAACAAAGTCTGCCTTAATTATGTAGTTGACCCTTTTATGAATCCATGCTACTGTGGTTTTTTGTTTACTTGTTTACCATGCTATCCAAAAAAGTTAATTTAATTTGAATTCCATGCTTGAAATTAACACACAAAACCGCAGCTAGAGAAAACAAAACAAAACATAACAAAAAAAAAAAAATAATAATAATAATTTAAAATGATAACAAGTTGAAAACAAAGTAATGAGAGTATGCAAAATAATTTAGATAATGCAGGGAATTGTTTACATGAACAGAGTCATTTACATAAACAGTATGATTCAAAATGATCCAATAAAGTTAATTGGAGCGTCCAATATGAAAGAGGGAAAGAGTTTAGAAGAGCATGTCTGATTTTTGCCTCAATTGCCTCAAACCATATAAAGTCAGAGTTGGAAAAAAAATATATATATATATATATATATATATATATATATATATATATATATATATATTTTATTTTTGTATTTTTTTTGTATTTTTTTTTTTTTCTCTAAACAAACAAACAAAAAAAGTATGTATGCAAATTGTATAATGTAAGGTTCTAGTAATTGTGCAGTTAATATTATATTGTATTTTCAGAAAGTTTAGGAATATTGGTCCTCTCCTCAAATTTGTCACTACAGAAACATAGTAATAATAATTTAATTAAAAGGATTATAGATTAGATTGGCCTATTAGGATTTTGCTTACATCTACATTGTAAATATAGTTTTTTGCTATTTTATTAAAAAATATTTTCAGAGGTAAATCAGTATCAATTACATTTCTAACAATACACAAAAGTGTTATTTATGAAATTTGTTGTATTTTGAATCCTTTTTTTTTTTTGTAAAAGGCAAAAAGTAGATCATACTGATTTTAATGTTAAGGATTCATTAGTTTAAATATACTTTGAACCATAACATCTTAGTTCATAATTCAGTATACTTTATTTTTGACAAAACATCCCATGTTTCAGTAGTGACAGTAATGCTTTGATAGCGACCACATCACATTACAGAATTAAAACTACTACTAAAACATACTAAAATGCCCAAACATAATGCATAACTGTACTAAACTTTGGTTTATTTCTTCTAAATAAAGGATTATGTGTTTCCTTTTGTCACTACCGAAACGTGTTTTGGTCGTGACTGTTTCAGTAGTGACAATTTTCTGGGATAACACCCCAAAAAAAACCCTAAAGATGTCACTACCGAAATGCCACCAAATGTTTCATTAGTGACAATTTTAGATACTTTTGAGCCCAGCTCAAAGACACTAATCTGTACATGGTTATGGTTAAGTTTTATGGGATACCTTCCAAAATAAGTGCTCAATTGCAAAAAAAAAGTGAAAGGAAATGACGTTCCTTAAAGTTACACACAGATATTTCAGATTTTAAATGCATTTACCTCAAAAAAATGATGAGGCCTATCTACTCACACCTTGTAGCTATGAGAGAGGGGGACACAGTAATATTTGCTGATCATAAATTTCAGGGTGTAGTTAAAATCAGTAAAAAATCGGTTATTATTTTTTTATTATTATATTATTATTATTTTTTTTTAAAGTTTCCTCATTTACAAAGACAATATAAAATAAATATAGTTTTGAACTTTACATTTTATATATATATATATATATATATATATATATTTTTTTTTTTTTTTTTTTTTTTTTTTAGCAACAATGGAAAAAAAAAAAAATTTTCATATAATTTTCATAAGTTGAAATTTAGGAGTTAGGGTTCTGAACAGCCACCCCCCAACTGAAAGTACCCAATAAATTATGATTTTATATATATTAAACTTACTGATATTTTAAATATTATATATTATTCTGGGTTTCAATAGGTAATATAAGGATCTTGGTAAACATATAACATTTAAATACCTAAATTCTGTTTAAATATAAATATAAATATTATATATATATATATACATATACATATACATGCACTTGTAGCATTTAAAGTATTAGTTAACTTTCATAACAAAAATGTACAAATAATGTACTCACCTCCTTGTCATCCAAGATGTTCATGTCTTTCTTTCTTTAGTTGTAAAGAAATTATGTTTTTTGAGGAAAACATTTCAGGATTTCTCTCCATTTAATGGATATGAATTATATGCCCCCAAGTTTGAACTTCCAAAATGCAGTTTAAATCCAGCTTCAAATGGCTCTAAATGATCCCAGCCGATGAAGAAGGGTCTTATCTAGCAAAACAATTGGTTATTTTCGAAAACAAATTGACAATTTATATACTTTTTAACCTCAAAAAATTTGTCTGGTCTCGTCTCTGTGATCCAGATCAATACAGTTAGGGTTTGTCGAAAAACTCCCATCTCGTTTCTTCCTCAACTTCAAAATCATCCATCATCACTGCAGAAGTACCAACCCAGTGTTTACAAAGTGAACATATAAAGAAGATCAAACGGCCTTTACAAAAAAAGGTAAAACAGCATTGAAGGACGATTTTGAAGTTGAAGACGAAAACAAAATGGGAGTTTTTGGACATACCCTAACTGTATTGACCCGGATCACACCGACTACACGTGCATCACAGAGGCTAGACAAGACGAGCATTTGCGGTTAAAAAGTATATAAATTGTCAAATTGTTTAGAAAATAACCAATCGCTTCACTAGATAATACCCTTCTTCATCAGCTTGGATCTTTAGAGCCCTTTGAAGCTGGATTTATACTGCATTTCGGAAGTTCAAACTTTGGGGCACCATTTATATCCATTATGGAGAGAAATCCTGAAATGTTTTCCTCAAAAAACATAATTTCTTGAATTTGACTGAAGAAAGAAAGACGTGAACATCTTGAATGACAAGGGTGTGAGTACATTATCTGTACATTTTTGTTCTGTAAATGAACTAATCCTTTGAAATGATTTATTTTAGGTTGAATATTGATTGATTAAGGAACTTTAATAAAAGTAAAGTAATAAAAGTCTTAAGTTGCACAGGTATATTTGCGGCAGTAGCCAAAAATACATTGTATGGGTCAAAATTATCGATTTTACTTTTATGCCAAAAATCATTAGGATATTAAGTAAAGATCATGCTCCATGAAGATATTTTGTAAATGTCCTACTGTAAATCTATCAAAACTTAATTTTGATTAGTAATATGCATTGCTAAGAACTTCATTTGAACAATTTAAAGGCAATATTTAGATGTTTTTGCACCCTCAAATGTCAGATTTTCAAATAGTTGTATCTCGGCCAAATATTGTCTTATCATAACAAACCAAACATCAATGGAGAGTTTATTTATTCACCTTTCAGATGATGCATAAATCTCAATTTCGAAAAATTGACACTTAAGACTGGTTTTGTGGTCCAGGGTCACATTTATTATTGGTTACTGAATGACATTAGTTTTTCTTATAAACATTTACAATGCTCCAAAGAATCTTGAAAAACAAAATTATCATGTTTCCACAAGTATGTAATCCATATCCACACACACACACACACATAAATATACAGTATATGTCAATAACATAGATTCAGGTACCAGTACCTGGTCCTTTTGTTCTGTAAATTGTAATTCTGAGCTCCTTCTGTGAATATCATCTATGTGCTTTCCCTTCATCAGAGGAGACAGAAGAATGAGTGACTCCACCGTATCATAAATCTAAAATGAAGAGGATGATGTCTGCTCGGCTCGTCCTGTCATCAGTCAGTCTGTAATGATGGGGTCTCTTTTGAAGGCGGGAGGGCCCAGGGGCCCCATTTGGGCAGCCATTATAAATGAGGCTTATCATAGCAGCATAAACTGTCATTCAATCACACTCAGGCTGTCCTCTATACATCCTTTTATCAGCCTCTGTCTGTGGATTCATTCTCACACACTCACAACTCTTTTACATTCACACACCTCATGCATGCGGCATTACATGCTTTAATTACACAAACACACAAGGGCAAATTCATATGCAATCAAATGATCAAGCATTTTGTAATACAAATCACATGCATCTTCCTGGAGGCAATGCATTTCTGTTCATACGAGTTTGCACCTGACATACAGAACAGCTCAACACATTTTAAAGCATTATTTTAAATAGTGACTTGTTTGAGATGATAAAAGACAGACTGTATACTATACTAAGTGAGAATTTTCCTATCAGTGGTGGTTTTATCTAGTTATCTATTTATTTAATAGAGCACAAAAACATCATACAGTAATTAAACCCTTCACATTTGTACTACTCCACTGGAAAGAAGAGTGGTTTTAATTCCCCTGCTTAAGCCATTATCGATTTTATCTACAAATGAAAACTGTAATGACAGTGTTTTACCAAAATGAGGGAGAAAAATTGCAGGTTTCAGCCGGCCTGAGTAAATTGCAAAAATTCATTATTTTACCAAACGTTCCAGCAGTTGTAATTTAGCAAGTGGAGGCGGTGAACAGGATTTTGTTGCTCTGCAGACTGACCTTGGAAACCTCTAAATGCAGCTGTTAATAATGATATTTTTGTTCTCTCTTTCTGACTCTCTCTTTCCCTCTCATTCAGACTTCGCCTTTTCCTTTTCTCACTCCTAATTTGTTATTTTTTTATGCAAGTAATGTTTCTCTGTTAATGTGCGTTTCATCAACGATGAATACTTTCCTGCATGTGGGCTTTTAAAAAGACTTTCTTTAAAACATACTTATCACACACATTAAGTTATTATTGTTATTGTTTTAATTTGTGCCATGAAATGTGTAAAAAAAAAAAATAAATAATAATGCTGCTTCATTGAACCACAGATGCTAATAAAGAACATTTATTTTTAACCACGTTTTGTGATGGAAATTAATTGCAAGCATTTATTCACATTATCGGAATATAAATTGCTACTCTATCTAGCATTTTATGTACTGCAAATGTGCACACTTTTCATAATGATAAATCATTGTTTTGTTGAAAATTATGTAAGATATATATATATTAAAAAATACTCTGCTCACATGTAAATTTTAACTAGACATGTATCTAGTTTTTTTTTTTTTTAATGAATGGGTACCTTTCTATGTACACTGTAAAAAACAATTTGCTGAGTCAACTTAAAATAATTTGTAACCTTGCTGCCTTAAAATTTTAAGTTTAGTCTACTTGAAATGTTAAGTTGTACTTAGATATTTGAGTTGATTCAACTTAAAATTTCAAGGCAGCCAGGTAACAAATTATTTTAAGTTGACTCAGCAAATTGTGTTTTTTTCACACAAACACACTGTAAAAAATAAAAAAAACAATTTGTTGAGTCAACTTAAAATAATTAGTTACCGTGCTGCCTTGAATAAACTCAAATATCAAAGTTGTCACTTAGTACAACGTAACATTTCAAGTTGACTGAACTTAAAATTTTAAGGCAGCTGGGTAACAAATAATTTTAAGTTAAATCAACAAATTGTTTTTTTTTTTTACAGTGCATGTATATTTAGAAAAATAAAACTTTATTTATTCAACTACTTCAGAAAGTACTCAGTTCCACTATACTATTTTTGAACCAATCCATTGTGAATGATTCAGTGACTCATTCGTAAAGAAAGTACCTTGTTAAATGGATCAATGTGGCTGAATGAATCCATTGTGTGAATGACTTGGTTTGAATTAATTCAGTGGCTGCATTCAAAAATTTCAATGTAGCTTGCTAAAAGTTCTCCACAACACAGACATGAAAGGGTGATGCAAATTGTGAAAATGTTATATCAACATTCTGGGAAATTGTAGGACTAGAACTAACCGCTGTCTCAAACATATATAAATTAGTATATATGCATGTCTTAGCAGCCAGAACATAGTAATATGCCTGAGCTGGACAAGCCATTGTTAAAGAAGTGACATGCGGTCAGCGGGAACTTGATATCAGTATCCTTTGTTCGCCATCAGATCAATGAGTGTTTCAACTCCAGGCCAGCATCTATTGGACAGCAGTTTAAAATCTATTCATAACCCAATATCCTCACAGAAATGCAAAGCAAAGTGTAAATTGTGAGGCTGATTGATTATCCAGCAGGTATGAGTATACTTCATGGGAGCCACTTCAAGGGGGAGTAAAAAATCGATTAGACTGTTTATTTTGTGGGATTAAAGTCTTTCTTCTCAGCTGCCTGCACATTTTATCTGCTAAACAAAGTCTCTGCAGTGCTGCTGTAAGAAGTTATAGCTATTTGTCGCACAGACTATAAAAACATTCGATGTTTAAGATTCCCCTGGTCTTTTATCTTAAAGGGCAGATATAGATATAGATTCATTGTTTTAAGCTGTATTATTGTGAAACACAAAAGAAAATGCTTGGAAGAATGTCCAAATTAAATTTACGTTGTTAAAGAGTTGGATTCTCATGCTAAACATGACAGGACGTATGATGTTGGGCGTATTTCTGTGCCAAAATAAAAAGGTTCATACAAAATGCATGTTATTTTTTTATTTAGTACTTACTTAAATAAGATATTTCACAGAAAAGACATTTACATATAGTCCACAAGAGAAAATAATAGTTTTAAAAAATGACACTGTTCAAAAGTTTACATACACATGTTTCTTAATACTTTCTTGTTACCTGAATGATCCACAGCTGTGTGTTTTGTTTTGGGGTTTTTTTTTGTGTTAGTTGTTAGTCCCTCATTCCGTTCAAAAGTTTACACCCCTGGTTCTTAAAGTGTTTGCATTTTTCCTTCTGAAGCATCAGTGAGCATTTGAACCTTCTGTTATAGTTGTAGTCCTTCAGTTGTCCTCAGTGTGAAAAGATGGATCTCAAAATCATACAGCCATTGTTGGATAGGGTTCAAATACACAAGAATGCTGAAAATCCAAAGGATTGGTGGGACCTGAAGGATGCAGCGGGCAGTTTAACTGTTCAGGACAAACAAGGGACTCATGAACAACTATCATATTTTATAAACAAAAACACAGCAGTGGATCATTCAGGTAAGAACACAGTATTAAGAATCAAGTGTTTGTATTCTTTTGAACAGGGTCATTTTTATAAATTTCACTATTATCTTCTCTTGTGGACTATATGTAAATGTATTTTATGTGAAATATCTTATTCAGGTCAGTACTAAATAAAAAATAACATGCATAATGTATGATCCCTCTTATTTTGGTAAAATAATTAACATTTTGCAGATTCTGAAAGGTGTATGTAAACTTTTGACTTGGATCACATGACTGGATCTGATTTTTAGCCATAGTTAATTTAAGTCAATAAAGTTTTTGTTCCTTTTTTATTTATGTGGATGTCACAGCTTGCAGACGATCGCTATGCAAAAGCTTCACCTGCTTGTGACTCTTCAGCTTTTATTTACCTTATTTTATCCACCTTAAGAAAGGGCACAGCCATTTTATACATTTTATGGGTCTGGCTTTCAGTCTCATCTGCGTCGTTTTGCTGCTTGATATTTCATTAATTGGTGTCTTAGCATATTATTTTAATGTATTCTCTTAATTATGATATAACTGATTTGTAGTGAAAACAGTTTACTGCACGTTGGTTGTTATTCTTCTAGTTATTTTCCTATGGACCTTTTACACATTTCTGGGTTTCTCAGCAGCGGTTACTTGAAAAGCAGTTAATGGGAGAGTACCACATTTATATTTTTTGCATTCCCATTTTCTCAAATAGCAAAAGAAAAACTCCACGAAAGTGTTTTCATGACTTTTAATAAACCAATAAATTTAATACATTTACCGTCCCTCCCATAGACGCGCATTGGAAACACCGTCGCTTTAGCGTTAACTATTTTTTTTTTTTGTATTTTCATTCAGCGGAAATATAATACAAATTATGGTGTTATAAAAGTACATACATTTAAAATAATAATAATAATAATATTAAAAACTTTCGAGGATTTACGATGCTGATGACCGTTAAACGCGTCATCACAGTCTTGTGAAAAAAAAATCCACAGTGGCTAATAAACCGGAAGCCTCGCCCTCGTTCTTTGTTTGCATGTAAATCCTAAAGTTAAAATAATGCTAGTTTCAAAATGTACATTTTGGGTGAACTATTCCTTTAAAAAGCCTCAGTTTCATCTTTGTGAAATTGTCAACATCGCCGAGTAAATCCGTCTCTCAGATAACCCACTTCAGGCTTTACTCAAAACCTCTGGGCCAATCTGCGAGCTGTGAGGAAAATACCAAACCGCTAATTAACAAAAGCTATCTTGGCTATGATTTGGAAATAAACTCTAATTTAGTCCTGAAAGCAATTAAGCGAGTCTGTAATGGTAAAACAAATGATAGCAGAAGGTTAATGGGAAGGGAATTAAAATTGAGATTATGCTGATTAAAGCCAACTGTCATTTGGTCAGATGGAAGCAGAAGGAAATGAGGAACTGAAACAGAGACGCTCACAGGAAGTCACGGTTAAACTGAGCAGCGACTGTTGAAGTGAAAACATAGGTAAGGCAGTCACATGAACTGTTTTAAGAACAAACCACGCATATATTAGCCAATTCGCTTTATTTGCTTGTCTTGGTTTACATGGCAACTCTGAATGCTCATTTATAGCAGCCTTCTGTAGAAGCTAACAGTACTTTTGACCCTCATGTAAATTACTGTTGAGATTGATTTACTACTATTGTTTGCAGTCCCAGAGACCCTGAACAATAAAAGCCTTCAAAACAAACTTTCAAAGTTGTGCCAGCGTTAGCCGTTAGCTAATGGCTATCGCTTTGATATAAAAAACCCCGCAAACTTAAGTACGTTAGCGCTAGCTAAACTAAACCGCTGAAAATGCATAACTCCCCGCGGCTGTTTGTGTTTATACTCTATTATTTTTCTAGAAGCTAACTCCAAAAGTTTAGTTTAGTCGCCCTCATTTTGGTAAATTACTGAGTGTCTGACTCATTATTTCACATACGTTTGGCCTGCTACATACTGACTGGCTATAAATTCTAGTTTAGTGTTCAGGAGGAAATTCCCTTCCTTTCCATTACAGAAAGAATTAATGTTAATTTTACAGTGTCAGATTAATTTTATGGTGTCACAGTAACAATGGAAAGGTATAATCCTTCAACTGGCTCACAATAGCAGTAGATTTAGCAGTTTCTATGAACACTGAGCGCTTCAGTTGAGCTCAAAAATGCAGCAGTGTTCTCAAAATATACTGTTTTGTATATAATCTAATTTAGAAGCATATGTGTATGTTGACAGGAAGTAAATAATGCGTGCATATGTTTAATGAAACACTATATGCTCACTTTGAGATTTATATTAAGGGGAGACACTGCAGGCAAAAACAGCTTTTTTCATGCAACTCTCAAATTGAGATTTTTGGGCTTTTTGGTTTTTCATAAAGTGTTTTTTTTTTTCAGATTAGTGGAAAGAAAACATCTAAAAGACACTGTTAAGTGTTTATTTTATAGCACTTTATCTATTTGTGTCAATAGATTTCAATTACAGTATGTATTTTTAAAGGCCATTTTCTCAAAATGAGTTTTTTCTCCTACACTGAGCCATAAATCTCCACTTCAGTAGGACTTACACCAAACTTTACATTTTTATTCCTGTATATATCCTGAAAGGTTTTTACAGAGGGATTTGTTCATATATAATTTGCTTGATTATATACAACATTTTATTCCCCCCAAAAAATGAAAAAAAAAAAAAAAAAAAGTATTGTTTTCTGTCTGTTCTAAGTATTTACTGAATTTTGGAGTGACAAAATAAGATACCCCAAATCCCCTTTGTAAAAATATTGGACTCTAATTTAAAAAATTTAACAAGAATTTTGAAACTGACTTTATCCAGTGTTTAGATTTTTGTTCTAGAAATGTATGCAAATGAGTGCATATTTGATTAAATAATGCCTCATTTGCATATTTAAACCTAACATTTTGAAAACTTGTAATACAAAAAATGTTCGCAATTATCAACGTAATCAATCAACTGGGTAAGTAAGGTGATAACTATTAGTTATTTTTTTACCCTATTCACCTGCATTGTCTCACCTTAACATTAGTAACGGATTAAAATCACAAGCTCATAATGTTCTTTTTTTTTTTCTTCTTCCATTATGTGTTTGATTTCCATCAATGTGGCACATGTCATGTAAACCCTTTTTCATCTCGCTGTGTTGCACGGCCGTTATTGACATTCTGTAAAAGCTTTTCATATTGCCAATACTTCCTCCGTCAACAACTTTTAGACCGGCCCATTTGTTTTCATCTCAGTAACTGTTTGGTGTTTTGAAGTATATGTGTTGACAGCCACTGTAACTCGCTGCCACTCAGCAATTTTTCTTTTGTTTGCAGCACCTGCAGCGAGACCAGGGGAAATATTTCATCAAGGAAATTTCTTCAAGGTCAGATTTTCAGATTTCACTCTATACACTTACATTGCACATTCCTTTCTGATGAAGTACGAACTGTTTCACCAATCAGAATGTAGACCAGATAGAGATTTAAGTTAAAAGGCCTTAATGATGATTTGTTTCTTACAAATATGCAGCTTTTTTGCTTCATAAGATGTTGAATGATGTACTGGAGTGGTGTGGATTACTTATAGGTTATTGTGATGTTTTTATCAGCTGTTTGGACTCTCATTCTGATGGCACCCATTCACAACCATTGGTGAGCAAGTGATATAATGCTACATTTCTCCAAATCTGTTTCTAATGAAGAAACAGACTCATCTGCATCTTGGATGGCCTGAGGGTGAGTATTGCAATTTTTAATTTTTGGGTGAACTATTCCTTTAAAGCCAAAGCGTACCCTATTTTCTCCAACAGATGTAAACTTATTAAACATTACTGAATATAGTAAGTTATTACAATTACAGTCATGTTTACATCTGCACTGTAGTGAACTAATGCAATACCAATCAAAAGTTTTTGAACACTAAGATTTTTAGTGTTCTGGTTAAGTCTTCTCTGCTCACCAAGCCTGCATTTATTTGATCCAAAGTACAGAAAAAACAGTACAAAATGTGAAATATTTTTACTATTTAAAATAACTGTTTTCAGTTTGAATAAATTTTAAAATGTAATTTATTCCTGTGATTTCAAAGCTGAATTCTTAGCATCATTACTCCAGTCACATGAGCACATGCTCAAAAACATTTATTAATTTTATAATGCTGAAAACAGCTAGAATTTAGTAGAATTCTTTCAAGTTTCTTTGATAAATAGAAAGATCAGAAAAACGGCATTTATCTGAAATGAAAATCTTTTGTAACATTATAAATGTCGTTATCATCACTTTTGATCTTTCTATTCATCAAAGAATCCTTGGAAAAAAATTAACCGTTTTAAATATTGATGATGATGATAATGATATAAAATGTTTCTTGAACAGCAAATCAGCATAGTAGAATGATTTCTGAAAGATTATGTGACACTGAAGACTGGAATAATGATGCTGATAATTTAGCTTTCATCACAGGAATACATTTATAATTAACATTTTAAAATGTATTAATATAGAAAACAGTTATTTTAAATTTCTTTAAAAATTATTATTATAAATATTTCAAAATAAATATTTCAATATTTCAAAATACCTTGTATCAAATAAATGCAGGCTTGGTGAGCAAAAAAAGCATTCAGATCTTACTGATCAAAAATTTTTAGTGTGTTATATAGTAGTCCAAAAGTTTGTGACCACTAGTGAAATGTTACTATTTAAATGTTTCTCTTCTAATAAATTATCAGCACAATGCCAGACTTTTTAACCCCACTGTACATTTACATAAACACATTCATAATTTTCCTTGTTTGGGCTCTAAACATTGTGCAGCATCCACTTTTGTAGTTCATTATGCAATTGTACTAATGGAAATATGGACTTCACACTCTGTTTCTGCATTAGCCTTTCATATTTACTGTACGTGAATGCAAGATCGTCATTTATTTAATCAGAAACCATTTTGCTTTGCTTGCTTGAAGTTTTACAATGATTAAAATTAATGAAGAAATTACGTGCAGACAATATGTGTACATATGGTTCCTGTTGTTTGGTTTCACGCATGAGAAGGATATTCGATGTCATATTGTTCATGAGACCATTCTTCAGATGTTCAGTCTGTATGACGGCATTATCTTCTTGCAAATGAGGCCATTGTGAGTGAGTAATGTTTGCAGCATTGTGTGCACATGGTCTAGGAGACATAATCTTGGAGGCTATAAAGACATGGTAGGTTGAAGGTTTTCTTCAAGTGTAAACCTATATATATATGTAGGAAACGGGAGATGGTCTCATCACAATATTTCACTGTTTCCCATTATTCAAGGGTTTAGGTTTTGTACTGTGACCTCGAATGGTTTCAGAAAAAACAGCCCTGCCATAAATTTTAGCTTTGTAAAGCGCACAACATATAGTTTTTGAGTTCGGGTCAGAGAGGTGGCGCTTCAATTCGGTGCAGTTTTTGAGGCTGTACTTTGGTGGCATTTAGTGACCATCCTGTAAAACATCCGCTCGTCCCTGTCATTGATCTCTGACTTGTGGCCACATCTCCATTTGCGCTCTGTCTCAAGACTACCGCTGTCAGCGTCATCGTCAGCCCAGTCCACTGATAGAAATCCAATCCTATGATATCAGCACCCTAAACACCGCATCCGGCTTTTAACTCCTTATCAGGTTTCTCAATACCAGACCCTAGATCTTCAAGACATTTTATATGCTTTATCAAATATAGCATTAGATGCTAAAAATCAATTATGTACATTTTATATGTTCTTGAGAATCAGTAGTGACTTGATGTTGCTGGTCCATTTATTGTGATTGTATGCTACCGTTCAATATTCATTTCAAGTTCTCTTATGCTCATAAAGGATGCATTTATCAGTGTTAGTATAGTAACTAAAACATAAAATATTTTTGTTACCTGAAATAAATAAATGTTAACTAAAGTGTGTGTGTATACACACACACATAAAAATTGCATTTATTTCAGCTAGTTTGCAAGGCAACATTTTACATTTGTATTTAGTTTACACTGATGTTCAAAAATAAACTGATCCAAAATACAGCAAAATCATAATATTGTGAAATATTATTACTATTTAAAATAATTGCTTTTTATTTGAATATATTTTAAAGTGTAATTTATTCCTGTGGTCAAAGCAGAAGTAACGTAACGCATTACTTTCCATAAAAAGTAACTTTAGTTAGTTTTTTAGGGAGTAAGTCAATATTGTAATGCATTACTTTTAAAAGCAGGGTGTCCGCGGGTCCTTAAAAAGTCTTAAAATGTCTTAAATAACGTTTTCCAAAAATAAGGCCTTAAAAAGTCTTAAAAATGTCTTAAATTATTTTGGTCACATTACTGCTAAAATATCTTCAGTCTGACGGACCTAATGACTGTTTACAATCATTGGACAGACCAAAGATTACAGATGACTAAAAAAAAAAAATAATTAAAATAACCAGCGACGCTTCGAAACGCAAGAATGATTCTTCTTACATTCACATTCAACATCTTACATACATTCAACGTAAACAGCGCTTGATAATGGATAGTCTATTTCTGGTATCAAAATCGTGTTGCCTGTCTCTTAGTAAGAGACTTAAATGAGAGAAACGGCACACATAAAGAAACTCACTGAGGTAAAAACTCAAAATGAGTAGTTTATTTATAACATGAATATAGTTCAGTATTTGAATATTGCTGAATATTATCACGATTGCAAATGTTACATAGATTTTTCAGTAAACAATTAATTAGTCTAGTTAAGTTACTTACATTTTAAACACACTATTTACTGTTTTGTTGCATTTCATTACCGAAAATAGTTTTAAACAAGGATCACAGCAGCACATTCTCCGAGCAACACGGCGGTGTTTTGTTACCAAATGATTCAGCGTTTTGAACGAATCGGTTGAAATAACTCATATTGACTCGCTCATTAAGTGACTTACCGCTGCCTGCTGGTAGTTTAGTAAAAGTATGCATTTCCCCCCAACATTTCTTATTTGGATATTCATGAATGCATTTAAAACATTAATCTCATAACATCAGTTTTAATTTTGCAGTGTAAATTATTTAATCTGCCTGGTAGCAGCCCTGTAGAATTTATTGATAAGTTGTAATAATTTGACATGAAAGGTGATGCATACATTTCAAAAGTTTCAAAAAGGCCTTTATAAAGGTAAATAAGAATAAGCAGGTTTAAGTATGTAAAAGCTGATAGAACACCTGAAAATATTACTTCAGAATAAATTATTTACACCACCAAAAATCTCGGTGATGTGGTACTTTTGATGATGGGGATATTTTGTGTGAAATATTGTCTGCTGATATGAAAAGTTCACTGTATATCGTAGTAATATAATTTATGACAGCGATTAAATTGTTTTCTTTTTACATTAAGCACATGAACTATTACATGTATGTATGCAATATCATTATTTCCATTTTAGGTCTTAAATTTCATATAAGATGGTATTAAAAAGGTCTTAAAGTCTTAAATTTCACTTGTTCATATCTGCAGAAACCCTGAAAAGTAACTTTCCCCAACACTGCCAATTTGAAAGAGAGCGAGAGAGAGAGATAATTATAATATTGTGTTGAATATAATCTAAAATCTCTGGTTGCTAACATTAGTTTGTCAAAATTCTAACACTGAATAAATTGACACTTTAGGAGTTTAGTAGTTATTTCAGACATTGCTGTAGTTATCCAGTGTCAACAGTTACTCCACACGTATGAAAGAATAATTTCATGGATAATTTGAGGGATAAGCGCACAAGCCCATGAAAAAGGACGGAAAAAATGGGCAAGTTGGAAATGCAGAGGAAGACCCAACAGTACTTAAATGTCACTTCCTGAAGGGACAGAAGAAAATCCGGTAAAGTGTTGGATCAGCATATGAGGGAGTCATCTGGCACTGGGGTGCTCACTTCAGCTATTGGCAGAAGTCTTGTAAGAAATGATCTAGTATGGTGTTTCAGCTCAGAAACCGTGCTTGCGGAAACAATCTGAAGAGATTACAGTAGCAGAAAGTCCCATAGAGGTTTACATTTGCCAATTCCGCTTCACAGATACTTTAGTAGATCAGCTCAAATGATGGAATGATGAATGTTTTCACATATAAAAGGCTTAGAATTATACCTTGTAGAAATGTGGCAGTAACATAATAAGACGACAACGTAGTTTGTTTGCACATTTTACCTGCATAGTTTTAGCACCTAATTCACATCTTGTAATGACAAAAATGCACAGGGCAGGTTGTAAAGAGCTGAATGTATAGGCTCAGATAGGAATGCATTAATTATTCTACGTTTAAAGAGTCACATTCAAATGCTAATTAGCTGCTACATAATTGTATTTTACTTGATTCGGCATCATGGACCGTTCTAGTGATGTTTGGTTGGATTATGATGCATGGTTTGCACTGAAGTGGTGCAACTTTTTTGGAGTATGAGATATTATGTTTAGTACTGTTCGCAACATTATTGATGCAGTGTGTTGGCCTGCGAGCAGCTTGAAAGAATTTACCACGGGTGTTCCTAAGCAAATAGGTTTTTTTATGAACCGCTGAGCTTATATCTGTCTTCCAATCTTTAATTGTGTTTTTACGGCATGGACAGACGACAAGACAATCAGAGCAAACCAAATCAAAAACTAAAAAGCTGAGGGAAGTGATGAGAGAATTTTTAGTGCGTGCCTCCATATGAGGCAGCTGGCTTCTTATTTTGCTCTGATGTATTTGATAAATCAAAATCCAATCAGTCTACACACTCTCTGTGTTTATGAGAGCTTCACCTCCTGGTCACAAATATCTGTTGTTTTCCTGTAAGAAGTTTTAAGGAAACTACTCTCCTGAAGTTAAAGGAGGATCAGGAAAAAAATCAATCGTGCGCTATGAAATGCTACACATAGACGTGTCAATAGCAGGAGTTTATTTTATTTCCAGAGGCAAAAACACAAGATGTGTGATGCGTATGTTATGATATGCATGACAAGATTTGCTGAAGAAAATGTGGTCGTGCAAATCTCACCAGGGTAATTCTGATTGATTTTCTATTCTGTGGTCATGGACATAGAATAATATTAGCTAATATTTTATTAAACATAAACACGTATATGCTTTATTTAAAGTGCTGCCGTAACATTTATTAAAATAATAACAAATATGCATATATTTTCAGTGTATTTTTTTTTTTTTTTTGTAAGCAGTATTCATCTCTAAATTTATTTCTATATAAAATAATAATAAAAAAATAGTAAACACATTTTTCTTTAAGGAATGATATAAATTACAAAAAATATTTACCATTTAAAAAAAAAAAAAAAAAACCTCTTCCATTTAAAAAAAAAAAAAAAAAAAAAAAAAATATATATATATATATATATATATATATATAACACTGCCGTGCAAAAGTTTGGGATCAGTAAGATTTTCTGTTTCTCTTTAATGCTCATCAAAGTTCAATTTATTTGATCAAAAATACAGAGACAATAAATATTATGAAATATTATTGCAATTCAAAATGACAGTTTTTTTTTTATGACAATATGCTTTCAAATATAATTTATTTCTATGATGCCAAATAAAATTTGACACCTATGGTGTCAAATAACCCTTCAAAAATCATTCTAATATACTGATTTATTGCTTTTATTATTAATGTTGGAAACAGTTGCGCTGCTTAATTTTTTTTGGGAACCTGTGATACTTTTTTCAGGATTCTTTGATGAATAAAAAATTAGAAAGAACAGCATTTATTCAAAATAGAAATCTTTTCATACAATATAGGTCTTCACTATCACTTTTTATCAATTTAACACATCCTTGCTGAATAAAAGTATTAATGTCTTTTAAAGAGAGAAAGAAAGAAAAAAATAACTGACCCCAAACTTTGAACGAGGTGCTTGTTACAAATGTTTTTTATTTTAAATAAATGCTGTTCTTTTTAACATTTTATTTATCAAAGAATCCTAAAAAAGTATCACAGGTTCCAAAAAAAAAAATATTAAGCAGCACAACTGTTTCCAAAACTGATAATAAATCAGTATATTAGAATGATTTATGAAGGATCATGTGACACTGAATACTGGAGTAATGATGCTGAAAATTCAGCTTTATATCACAGGAATAAATTATATTTTAAAGTATATTAAAATAGAAAACAACTATTTTAAATTGCATTAACATTTCACAATATTACAGTTTTTTTCTGTATTTTTAATCAAATAAACACAGCCTTGATGAGCAGAAAAGTCTCCTTTTAGAAAGCATTAAAAATCAGACTGATCCCAAACTTTTGAGCGGCAGTGTATATGTGTGTGTGTGTGTGTGTATATGTGTGTATATATATATATATATATAATGTGTAATTTATGCCTGTGATTTCAACAAGTAAATTCTCTAAGCTTTTAGATGTAGTCTGTACTGTATTTAAAAAAAAAAGGAGGTACAAAAGCTATAATTGGGGTGGTACCCTTTCAAAAGCTAATATAGACTAATATAACCATTAAGACGTTTATTAGTACACTTGAGGTATTGATATGCACTAATATTCACCTTTTAGGGGTGAACAACCTGTTTCCACCCACAGTACTGTAGCAGTTTGTTTAACATAATATGGAACTCCAAGGTTGTAGATTGTTTTGAGTATATTTAGTGAGTGTATTTATTTCATATCTATCTTTTGCCGGGCGCAGAAGCAGTAATTTTTTCTTACACAAAGCTTGTGTATTTGCTTGATAATCACGGCCAGATTCTAGTGGAGCAGGGCTGGTTTCAGAAGGTCCTGGGTGCAGGGTTATAAAAACAGGAGCAGTCCTCTGGAGAGCGATGCTAAAGAGAGTCCTCTCCAGTACTCTACACATGACATTTAAGAGATTCACTGAAAGGTTAGGCTTTCAAACACACGCACACGCGCACACGCGCACACACACACACACACACACACACACACACACACACACACACACACACACACACACACACACACACACACACTCCTGTATGCTTGTGGGCTCTCCATCAGCTATTGTGACTGAATCTGGAAAATAAGTAATACTCACAATATGCCACTTTTCTGACTCCTTTACTTTCTCTTCTCTGTGTTAGGATTCAAAATGCTTTTAATGGCTTGATAAACAATAATTTACATTAATTAGCATTTACACATGCTTATGGTGGCGTTCTCTGATAAGTGACTAATAGCATTCAGATTTTCAGCTGTATGTGTATTTCCTGTCTATTGTCTTTTACTTTTTGTTTTAGTCTTTTTATTTGGTTCAACTGAATTTCTATGACTGGGCAAATAAATAAGTGTCAAATAAATGACTATTTATGAATTTATTTAAAATGGAAAGTTAGATACATGTCAGTGTTGTTATTGTTAGCTGAAACTAAAACCATTTTATTTTTTTAATAGAAATAAAGATATAAATATGTAAAATATAAATATTGTAAAAATAAATATAAAAATGTTAGTCTTGGCAAGATTAAGTAAAATTATTAAAACTGAAATAAAAATGAACCTAAATAGAAAATAATAATAGTAGTAGTAGTAATAAAAATAATAATAATAATTTACAGTACGAATAAAGTGAATATTTAAAATATGAAAATTAATTAAAAATGATAAAACTATAATGTACATAAAATACAAACATACCACTGAATGTGGTTAGCATGTTGCAAGAAATAAATTAATAAATAATATTAAAGTGGATAGAATAGCATAAATATATGTATGTAAACATAACAAAAACAGTGTTGAACAAGTTGTGCCAAAATTGAGAAGAAACCTCTAAGCCTGTTTATGATCATAATAGTGATGCTTACCCTATCATAAGCCACTAATTAAAACAGAAAGTAATAATTGTTTGCTTTGTGGCTTTGTCATTAATAAAGTTGAAAGCATGCAGGAGAATAGGAGAGCTCATCTGTGCATGAATTATTTTGCTAATATTTGCTGCAACAGATTGGCGAGAATTGTGTGTAACTCTTTCAAACCCATTGTTTTTTATCACCAGAGAGTCAGTGAGACTCTGGCTCTTTGTATTCATCCGATGAAGTCCTCTTTCTGTGTACATGTTTGTTTGTGTTGGTGTTGAGGTCGCTCCTGTCATTGAGTTTAGACACCTGTTGCGTCACATGAATGTTTTCTCTCCACTTCTCTTCTTTCAGCACTAAATCTGGTACAAAACTCGTTCCCCAGGGACTAATTAAACATGTCCAAACATGCAAGACTCTCAATATGGCTCTGTTTAAGAACATCCCTCCAACCCATTAACTTCCTGTTCGCTGCTCTTCTTCAGTAACATCTCTAATGACTCATGAGTCATGTTCTTCTCCATATGTTTAGAATTGATTCATATCGATTCATATAATATTCAACGCTCCAGATTCATACTACACTAGACCTTGTAATGGCACACATACAGTTCATTCCTTCTTTCCTTCCTTCCTTCATAATTGATATACTATAGGTGTGTTCACACCATGCTGAAATTACTGAAGTTTGAGGTTTCAACATGTTGAAAGCATTCATATCTTTGTAGAACTTGTAATTTGGGACTTTTCTGCTCCTACTTGTACCACCTGACCACTGCAGATTCATTTAGGTGTCAACAATTCTCAGTTTAAAGGATTTGTGAACAGCTTCAAATAGAAAGTCACTTGTTGTCATCTCGAGCCTATGGCAATCATGACATGGCGTGAACAGCATATTACAGTATTTTTTTTTTTTAATTAGATTTTCTGTGTTCATTTAAGTTTTAGTTTTGTGTTTTTATTTTATTCTGTTTTTTTTTATTAAGATAAAATGAAACTCTGTATGTTTGTAGAAAAATGTATCATTTGTGTCTAGTCCAAAAAATATAAAGGATTTTGAATTCTTTGAATTTATTAAAAAAGAAAAGTTAGATAAATATAAGTTGTTATTGTTAACTAAAACCATTTATTTTTTGTAGTTTTTAATTAAGATAAAATGAAACTCTAATCCCGTCAATAAAATATAATTGTATATTTAATAATTTTAGTCAAAAAATATATGAATTTATTAAAAAAGAATGTCAGTGTTATTAACTAAAACAGTTTTATTTTTTTAATATAAATAAAAATGATAAAATGTGTAAAATATAAATATTTGATAAGCTTGAAAATTTGAAATTAACCTTGGAAACTCACTAAAATTAAAATGAAATTTGAAGTAAAATTACTATAAAAACTGAAATCTGAAAGTTTTTGATAAAATAATTAATTATTTAATAATAATAATAATAATAATAATAATAATAAAAATACTAAAGTAAAAGAAGATAAGTATAAATCTGTTTATAATTATGCATTTGCCTGTATATTTAGTTTTTAGTGTTAGGTTTTAAGTTTTATTAAGTTTTACTAAGTTTTGGTTTACTTTGTCATCTTCAACTAAATAGAAACGGCAACTATCTGGAAATAAGTTTAAATATTGTTTGTGCTGCCTTAATTTTAAGTTTAGTCAACATGAAAAGTTAAGTTGTACTACATGGAAAAAGTAAATATTTAAGTTAAATAAACGTAAAATTTTAAGGCGGCGTGACCACTTACCTTTTTAAGCTGATTTTTTTTTTTTTTTTTTTTTGAAGGTTTATTTGTTTTTATTTATTTATTTATTTATTTATTTATTTTTACAATGCATGGTATTTAGGTCATATGATCATGGATTTACAATGGAATTTTTGATATGTACAATGCCATATTTTATGGACATGGGCTATAGGTATACTATGATATTTTGGGCATGCATATTTTTGGACACACTGTTAAAAAACAAACAAATAAAAAAAAAAAGTTGTTTCAACTTAAAATAAGTGTTTGTGCTGCCTTAAAATTGTTCACTCAACTCAAATATCTCTGTTTTCATGTAGTACAACTTAACATTTCGTGTTGACTAAACTTAAGGCAGCATGAACACTTGCTTTTTTTAAGTTGAAACTACTTAAGGTTTTTATTTTTTTTTTTTTTTTTTACAGTGCATGTACAGTGGTAATACAGCAGCATTTAAGACATGGAGAATGGTGTTACCATTGTATTTTGGTCACATTGTATTAATACCATGGTATTTTGGTTATGGTGTCATGGTAATACCATGGCATTTTGCACATGTACCCTGGTACAAGCTTGGTATTTTGGACACATGCTGTGTTAGTTCTTAAACGTACCCTGTAAATACCATTGTAAATTACTTTCAGCACCATGGTATATTTCAAAGTACCACAGTATTACCATCTAATCGCATGATTTTATGCTTGCTTTAGTGATCCCGTGTGATTTGGAGTTGTGTGTTTTTATCAGATGCGAAGGTTTTCCGCTGGTCTATTATTAATCAACAGCGCTCCTTGCTAGTGTCATCCCCCCCCCCCCAATCTCATCATATTTGAAACTTCTCACGTCTGAGATCTCATTTCCACTCGAGCGCTGGTGTGTCTTCCCGGACGTGATAAAAGAACTTTCCACGTAGCGCGATTCCATGCTCTGCCGTGTTTGCTTTCATGTTCTCCAGTGAATAATACCATTTCCAATTCATTAAGCTGCACTTTTGTTTTAGAGGGTCTGCAAATTAAACAGGAAGGTGTTTTTCCTCTGCTTCTCATTCTCCAAGTTTGTTTCTCGCTCTCACTCTCCTTCACAAGGACTCGATGGCTGCGTGACTTTAGCTCTGACTCTCTAATACAGAAAACTCCCGGAGAGACCAAAGCCAGACTTTCCTCGCCATCAGTCTGCGCCTCTGATGATAGTCACACTGTCAGTTTTACCTGTGTTAATCCAAATCAATTCTATCTGATCAATGATTGCAAATGTGCTTTTAAATATACCTGGCAGACATGTGCCGGTATTCGGTGAAGCGATATGTCACGATAATGAATATGCACGGTATTGTTATTGCATTTCAAAATACCGAAAATAATTATTTATTAAAAATTAGTCCGAATTTTGAATGCATTTTAAGCATACTTTTCCCATTAACAGGTTAAATGCACAACTCCGTTGTAAACTGCGTTAAAGGCGCGTGATGTAAACAGAAGCACAATGGGGAACGCATGAGAGACGCTCTGGATGAAAGTGAAAGTGCACATTCACTCTCTGACAGCAGATGGCGCTAAACCACAAATGCAACGTTAACCCAGAAACAAAGCAGCTGCCTACTTTCTAAAACGTATTTAAATGATTTATATAGCTATTCAGATTTTTGTATTCACAGTGGTGTTCATCACAGCACCAAATACTTTCATATTTAGACTCAATAGGCTATTTATTTTAACACTTTTCACATTTTAATCTGGACTACAACATGCCCTAGATTGTTTGAACGTGATTCTTTATTCTTGTCACATTTTACTTTAGGGCTTCATTAGTTAACATTACTTAATTAGTTAACATAAACTCCCAATAATTTATTTTTTTCTAAACATCTTAGATAATTCCAAAATAATAATAATAATAATAATAATAATGACAACACTTGTTAAAATCAAAAGTTTTTTTTTTAAATAAACCAAGCTAAAAGTTATTTTTAACAAAGATTAATAACTTCTATAGCAAATGTAGCTTTTGTTCATTGATCATGTTAACTAATAATAATTAACTAATAAGATCTTACTGTAAAGTGATACCTATTGGTCTTTTAATACTTATGCACTTTAATCTGTGTAAAATTTTGAACTTTATAATTTTTTTGCATATTGCTTTGTGTTTTAATGTTCAGATTTTGTTATTTTTTTGCAACTAAATTTCAATATCGTGATAATACTGTGATAAAGATCAATTTATCGCAACATGGAAACGGAAAAATATCCATAAGTAAGTCGGCCACATTTCTGTGCATATGAAAAGCAGCATTTGCTATCAGTGTTACTCTAGTCGTTTTTTCAGAGAAAGTGCCTCAAGGTATTTGAGACGTTAATCTTTAAATACAATTTAATTTGATGTACTTGGATTTGGACTGCAATTATTAATAAACTTTGACTCAGATGGACAAACCTGACGTGGACTTGGACATTTTGGACAAATTCACGTTGTGTAACATGAACGAAACAACATAAAATAAAAAGACCTTAATAAATGTCTCCCACTCAAACTCAGTTGGTTAAGGATTAGGACTCGGACCGAACACTAGTATCAGCTGTATGCAAAATGGCTTATATTTAGGTTTCAGCCATTTGGGTAAAATGGTCCAAAATATTTTGCACATGGAAGCTGCATTGAGATCCCAGTATCCCCTCTGGGAATGACCTGTTTAGCGCCATAAAATGAAAATATACCAATAGAAAGTTTAAGAGCCAGAATCAAAAAGGTATTGAGATATTTTTAATACTTCTTGAGTTACATGCAAAACCCTAATTTTTTTCCCACCATCTTTGAACTATCACCATTGGCATAAAATGCAACAAAAGTCAACAGATTTTGCCTTAAATTAAAAATAAATAAAGGTTGCGGCCATCTTTCATTTTAAATATTCATCTGTGACATTTAATGTTTTTTTGCTTTCATCACTATTTATGATTGTGTGGGAAAAATTTAAGGTGTGAATTTTTGTCAAATGTGACCGTTTTATTTTTTCCAAAATTCTTTTTTTTTCTTTTTCCAAATTCAGTTTTTTTCATTTCTCGATTAGATTTTTTTTTTTTTTTTTTTTTTTTTTCCCAGTTGTAATTTTTCTATACTCTGTTTTAATAGTTAAAAAAAAAAGACTCAAAAAGCATGTCTTTTATTTTAATTTCTTAAAAGTTTAACTACAATTTAATTTTTAAGGCCCTATGAAATGCCTTCTATTTTTTCTTAGGTTCAGATTTATTTTGACCAAATTCTGTGTTTTTCTATTAATTTTCAATTTGTTTGGTTTTATTTTAATGGTTTGTGTTTAATGGTTTTATTAAATTTTAATTATCAAAAGCATCTCTAGTTAATTGATTTTATTTTTAAAAATATTTATTTCTTTTTTTCAGAAATGCTGTGTGAAATACAATTCTCGTGAATCTTTTTTCCGGTTAAAAAATACTTAAAAATATTTTTTTTGCAATAATAATATAAGTATTCATAGTAGTGCTATCGTTACAATATATTTCTGTCACAATTTCTTCATTACAATATATTTCTGTCACAATTTCTTCAAGTTAAACCAAACGTTTATTTTGACGGGTTGCTGTGAAGACTTTTTAAGTTTCTGTTTGTGTATGATATGATGGTTTCTCTCGAAAGAAATGGTAAAATGCTCATGAAGTGACTCTCAGAGCAGTTCTAGTGATTGTGTTCATTTACTCACATTTTGAGACTGCAGTGTCTCAGAAAACAGCTAGCGTCAGACATGCTTCAGTATGTGTGCAGTAAAGAAACCGCACATCTGCGCCATTAATTCACACAGAGACGTAGAACATGCAACATTCATATTTAAATAGTATTTTGTGGCTAAATATTTACAGACACTAGTTCATCACATTTAATTTTTTTTTCCTCCAGAATTTGGCAGATTCTGTAACTTCATGTTTCATCGATTCCATTCGTGTTTTCATGTTAATTGATACAATGTAAATAGTCATGTTTGTTTTTAAAGAATCAGACTGGTCAAGTGGAACCAGTCATCTTTAAAGTGCTTTTTAAACGTGTTACTTTAATATAGCTGAAGTTGGTAGCAAACCAGGCTCTTGTACTCGGAGATAATGCAGCTTGAGGTCAAGGGTTTGTATGAAAAGCGCTCTCAACCCCATCACATGATCTCTTAACTAGTAACCCGCTCCATTCTCGGGCTACTAATGGACTGACTTACTGACCCGTGTTTGTGTAGAGCGCTGGAGAGCGTGGGTATTTTTGTGTCAGGTGATAACTTGTATCTGTATTTGGCGAATACATGTTAAAAGAGACAAGTTACGTAAGAAAGACCTCACATATCACATCCAAAGATGACCTGCTAATGGGGGCGACATGCAAGGATGAGGACCTCTTGGTGTTGGTAATGCATAATGCAAATGGTTTAAAGGCTAAAAATGTTAATGTAAAAATGGATTTACTACGTTTATCTAATCAGGATTATCTGCATCAAGCTGAGAAAGAGATATATAGTACATCATTTAAGGATTTAATGAAAAATTAAGAAATTGAAGACACTTCTGTGAGCTCTTAATTAATCTAACTATGAGTAATTCTTAACATACAGAGCATGCGAATGTCTTTACTTATTGGAATAATTGTTACACTCACAATTTGTAAATCACAAAATGTAAATTATATCGTTTAACTTTTATTACAGTTAAATGAATGTAGGCGTGAATGGTGACTCATTTCATTACATTCGTTTGAGTGGATGTCATTTTTGTTCTCCAGTCGCTTATAACTGGCAATTTATTAAGAAACTAGATACTCGAGTTGTTTCTATTTTTTTTGTTTGTTTTGTGATTCTCTGGTCTAAATGTTTTAAACTAAATGTTTGTGGAAATATCTTTTTAATAATCATGTTTTTTCTGTCTTTCATTTACTCAAAGACATCATCGTTTGGGTTGGAAATTAATAGCACTAAAACACAAGGCCCTATGAAATGCTTTTTTATTTTTTTCTCAAATTCAGTTTTATTTTTACCAAATTCTGTGTTTGCCCTTCAATTTCTGGTTTCCATTTTAAAGGTTTTATTAAATGTTAATAATCAAAAGCATTTCTAATTTTTATATGTAGAGTATCTCACAAAAGTGAGTACACCCCTCACATTTCAGCAACCATTTTAGTAATATCTTCTCAAGGGACAATACTATAGAAATAAAACTTGGAAATGTTTTAGAATTGTCAATGTGCAGCTTGTATAGCAGTATAGATTTACTGTCCTCTGAAAATAACCCTAAAACAGAGTTACACTACAGTGGTCAGGGTCATACAGAGGTTTTCCAAGATGGGTTCCATTCAGAACAGTCCTTGCAAGGGTCGATCAAAGAAGTTAAGTACTCAATCTGTCAGGTTCAGAACCCGGCTTCAAAAAACAGCATTGCTTTAAAGGTTGCAGATGTAGATGGTCAGCTTGTCAGTGCTCAGACCATACGACACACACTGCAACAAGTCGGTTTGCATGGGTTGTCGTCCCAGAAGGAAGCCTCTTCTGAAGCTGGCTCATAAGAAAGCACGCAAACAGTTTGCTGAAGACAACATGTCCAACAGCATGAAATACTGGAACCATGTTTTGTGGTCTGATGAGACTAAGATAAACTTGTTTGGCTCAAATGGTGTCCAGCATGTGTGGCGATGCAGCTCCAGTTGTTCAGCATGAAAGAGATGCTGCAGTGTCAATTTCATGGCTTTGTGCACAACTTGAAGAAACTACAACAGGTAAAGCTGTCAGGTGTGTGAATATTAGCAATATTGTTAAAAGGTCTCAATTATAATCGATACTATGGATTCTTGTTATCAAGATCTTAGTCTAGCCTATATGCTGTGTTCGGTTAATAACTTCATATTATTTGTAGCGCGCTTGTAATCGCAAAAAGCTTTGTAATTTGTTACCTTTTAAGTATCATCTTTAAATTTCTGCCAAAATCATAACGAAATTCAAACAATAAATACGGTTTTGGCGCTCCTTAATGAGGCATGAACGATTGCTTTAGTTTAGTTCAAGCAGCAAGTGAACCCATTATATTTTTCTCTTTACTACTATAGAACAAAATGAACACAAATTAACATCAAAACGTAGGCTATTTTATAAGATAGACTGCAGTACGACTTACTGAAATGTCTCATGTAATCGCTCACTCTGTGTTTCAAACTGCAGAAACTGTAAAGCTTGTAAACAATGCCACGTAACAATACGTTTACCTCAGAATAACCATTCAGCGTCAATAAGCTCATCAGTCAGCTAAAAAAATAAGAATGAAGAGGAGCTTTTTGCATTAATGCGCTATTGCATATTAATGTTTTTACTTAGACTGTTGTCTACATGATAAGAAAGAATGCAAGGAGCTAATCATAAAATTCCACACTATCTGTGTGAAAGGCATATGACAGCATTTATAATATGTATTGAGAAGGAACCCAAACTACACTCAGTGGCCAAGTGATGCTTATGATCAATGATATTGGCACAGATTCTGTGTAATAAACAGTTTTGTAACCGTATATTGTTTTCAAGTTGGAAAAAACATTTTGTTCACACTTTAAGTGAACCTTAGTTCCCAGGTCATCTACAAGATGGATTAAAATGCTGAAAAGTCCAGAAAATAAGAGACATAAACACATGACAGTATTACTGAAATGTTAAAGTCTTACAAAATAAATAAATAAAACGCATTTATTCTGTGGCACCTAAAAGAAGAATTTGGCGCCTCATTTTATTTTTATAGGAGCCAATGGCTTTTTTTTTTTTCTTGTCTGGAGCCCTGAGGCACCAGAGCATATTTTTGAATGTGCATATTCATTTTATATCAGTTAGACTCCACATTTACACCTCTGCTTCAGCTTTAGTTACTCTGGTTTACTAGGGCCCTATGATTTCTGTGAATGTATTATTTAACGTGGAATGTTGCAGAATTTTTTTTTTAAGTTTGCAAGAATTAATCAAAAGTGTGTTATCAAATTAAATCAAATCACAATATGAACTAGTATGTGTAAATATTAAGCCGCAAAAATATGAATCCTGGATATTCCTTGTGTTTGTGTTTATGAATGGCGCAGACGCACGGTTTTGTTTACTACACATACTGATGCATGCGTGATGCTCATGGTAATTTCAGCATCTGGCGTCTCAATAAATGAGGACATAAATACATGAACAACATCTCCAGAACTGCTCTGAGAGTCACTTCATTCACGTTTGACCGTTCCATTTGAGTAAAATGCGTCTGAATGAATGAATGAATGAATGAATGAATGAATGAGTTAACAGTATTCACAGCAACCCATCAAAATAAAAGTTCGGTTTAACTTAAAGATGACAGAAATATATTTTTAATATTTAGGATGTACATACTGCTGCTGCTACTACTACTACTACTACTACTACTACTACTACTACTTAATAACTTTCTTTTTTAAAGAAATAATTACACAACATTTCTTTTATGTTTAATTTTAATAGTAATCCCCTTTACTTGTCAAAAATAAAATTTAAATTTTCATTAATTAAAAGATAAATTAAATTATTTATTATTTATGCCTTTTGTTAATATAAATACCCAACATAGAATTTCTGAGTGAATAAAATTTCACAAGGCTATTATAAGAATAAATAAAAGCTGTTATGCATTCAAATAATTAGACATGCTAAAACCAGAATTTGGTAACAATAAAATATATTTCATAGGGCCCTAAACACGTCATTTTTGTTAAACCTTTAATAAATTGATGTTAAATTGTATACGTTTTGTGATTTTAATTAATTAGACTTCGATAATTATGCTTATGCTTTTTGGATTAATGAGATTTTATTTAACCATTAAAAAGGAGTCCAGAAAAATTAAAACAGAAAAAATGCGATCCATGAAAAATTAAAACAGGAAAAACTAAATTTTGAAAAAAATAAAAAGGAATTTGGGAAAAAATAAAATGGATTTCATAGGGGTCCTAGTTTATTATTAAAATTTGTTCTTTTTTGTGCTTATGTTTTTGACTTCAGTTTGATACGTTGTCTATGCTTTTCTACTTTTTCACATCATTTTGGATAAAAATATCTGCTAAATGACTAAATGTGATGAAATGAAAATGCTTAATGAAAGATGATGTTTGATTAGAGAAAACTGTGTAAACATAGTGTCGAGGTGGAATGAGGGAAGCGGTTAAATAATAGCCCTAAACCAACAGAAATTGCTTTGAGAAAACTGCCACATGAACAAAAATAAATGAATGTTCGGTTTAACTTAAAGATGACAGAAGTATATTTTTTATATTTAGGATGTACATACTACTACTATTACTACAAGTTTTGAAAAAATTAATAAAACTTTATTTTTTAAAGAAATAATTACACAATATTTCTTTTGTTTTAATTTTCATATTAATCCCCTTGTCAAAAATAAAATGTAAATTTTCATTAATTTAAAGATAAATTATTTATTGTTTATGCCTTCTGTTAATATAAATACACAACATAGAATTTCTGAGTGAATAAAAATTCACAAGGCTATTGTAAGAATAAATAAAAGCTGTTATGCATTCAAATAATTAGACATGCTAAAACCAGAATTTGGTAAAGATAAAATATAACATTTCATAGGGCCCTAAACATGTCATTTTTGTTAAATCTTTAATAAATTGATGATAAATTGTGCAAGTTTTTTTTTTTTTTTTTTTTTTTTTTAATTTTGGAAATTGTATAAGTTTTGTGATTTTAATTAGTTAGACATGCTTTTTGGATTAATGAGATATTATTTAACCATTAAAAAGGAGTCCAGGAAAATTAAAACAGAAAAAAACGAAATTTTGAAAAAAATAAAAAGGAATTTGGGAAAAAATAAAATGGATTTCATAGGGGCCCTAGTTTACTATTAAAATTGGACTTCAGTTTGATCAACTTGATTTTAAGTTGTCTATGCTTTTCTTCTTTTTCACATCACTTTGGATAAAAGTATCTGCTAAATGACTAAATGTGATGAAATGAAAATGCTTAATGAAAGATGATGTTTGATTAGAGAAAACTGTGTAAACAGTGTTGAGGTGAAATGAGGGAAGCGGTTAAATAATAGCCCTAAACCAACAGAAATTGCTTTGAGAAAACCGCCACATGAACAAAAGAGCAGAACAACATGAGAATGAAGTATAATGCAGAACACTGGAGTTTCGCCTGACCGCTCCAGTTCTGTCCCACGAGGTCCGTTTCTCCTCCGCAGAACACAGTGGCCCGTCTTAATGTGCATGTCAGCTGCGGAGCGCTTTAATACTTGTGTTTTCGGAGGGGCTTGTCAAAGCTAACCAGAGCTCTGGAGTCTTGTTAGAAACCCAATTCCTCTTCAATTTAGGGCCTCGGCTCACCAGGGCCCACCTAACCAGACTCTGTTAGACGCATTTGTTGGTGAAATTGAGCTGCACGGGCGATTGCAGCGGGGCATTTAGAGGCGGCGAGGGAACGAGGCAAGGTGTTTGAGATGCAAGTCAGGTCCGCGAAGGACTCGCAGGAGTAAATCTCTGTTAATAAAGTTCTGAGAGAAAACCTCAGAAACCCAGGACCGGTTTTCATGCTTGAGAGAGAGAGAGAGAGATGTCTCGTTTACTTCATATGCATAGTTGTGCTTTGGTGAGATGAAAAGATCTGATGTAGAGTATTTTAAGACGTCTCGTCTTCGCGCCGTTCTCGTTGTTGTGGAGCTACACGTCTCGCATAATGTCAGTAATTATATCTGTAAAACAAACACATGCTCATCGATTGCCAAATAGTTACCATCTTCAATTAACAGCATATGTGCACAAAAACACAACATGGAGAATAAAGACAATGCAGTATGACAGATATGAATCCGTGGAACTGTTTAATTTCAACATGACATAAATTACATCTGATAATGTACAACTGAAAATGAGAAGGTTTGGTTTACCTTTCTATAAAACATTATAGAACATTATACAGTATGCTTCCAGTTATTAAGTTATTTAACAGGGTGTCCGTGGGTCCTTAAAGTCTTAAAATGCTTTAAATAACGATTTCCAAATATAAGGCGGTAAAAATTCTTAATGTCTTAAATAACGTTTTCCAAATATAAGGCCTTAGAAGTCATATATTTGGAAAACGTTAAAGACATTTTAATTCACTAAAAAGTCTTAATGTCTTAAATAACAGTTTCCAAATATAAGACCTTAAAAAGTCTTAAAATGTCTTAAATAACGTTTTCCAAATGTAAGACCCTAAAAAGTCTTAATGTCTTGTATAACGTTTTCCAAATATAAGGCGCTAAAAAGTCTTAAATAACGTTTTCCAAATATAAGACCTAAAAAGTCTTAAAATGTCTTAAATAACGTTTTCCAAATGTAAGGCCCTAAAAAGTCTTAAATAACGTTTTCCAAATATAAGACCTTAAAAAGTCTTAATGTCTTAAATAACGTTTTCCAAATATAAGACCTAAAAAGTCTTAAAATGTCTTAAATAACGTTTTCCAAATGTAAGGCCCTAAAAAGTCTTAAATAACGTTTTCCAAATATAAGACCTTAAAAAGTCTTAATGTCTTAAATAACGTTTTCCAAATATAAGACCTAAAAAGTCTTAAATAACGTTTTCCAAATATAAGACCTAAAAAGTCTTAAAATGTCTTAAATAACGTTTTCCAAATGTAAGGCCCTAAAAAGTCTTAAATAACGTTTTCCAAATATAAGACCTTAAAAAGTCTTAATGTCTTGTATAACGTTTTCCAAATATAAGGCGCTAAAAAGTCTTAAAATGTCTTAAATAACATTTTCCAAATATAAGGCCCTAAAAAGTCTTAAATAACGTTTTCCAAATATAAGACCTAAAAAGTCTTAAAATGTCTTAAATAACGTTTTCCAAATGTAAGGCCCTAAAAAGTCTTAATGTCTTGTATAACGTTTTCCAAATATAAGGCGCTAAAAAGTCTTAAAATGTCTTAAATAACATTTTCCAAATATAAGGCCCTAAAAAGTCTTAAATAACGTTTTCCAAATATAAGACCTAAAAAGTCTTAAAATGTCTTAAATAACGTTTTCCAAATGTAAGGCCCTAAAAAGTCTTAAATAACGTTTTCCAAATATAAGACCTTAAAAAGTCTTAATGTCTTAAATAACGTTTTCCAAATGTAAGGCCCTAAAAAGTCTTAATGTCTTGTATAACGTTTTCCAAATATAAGGCGCTAAAAAGTCTTAAATAATGTTTTCCAAATATAAGACCTTAAAAAGTCTTAATGTCTTAAATAACGTTTTCCAAATGTAAGGCCCTAAAAAGTCTTAAAATGTCTTAAATAACATTTTCCAAATATAAGGCCCTAAAAAGTCTTAAATAACGTTTTCCAAATATAAGACCTTAAAAAGTCTTAATGTCTTAAATAACGTTTTCCAAATATAAGGCGCTAAAAAGTCTTAAATAATGTTTTCCAAATATAAGACCTTAAAAAGTCTTAATGTCTTAAATAACGTTTTCCAAATGTAAGGCCCTAAAAAGTCTTAAAATGTCTTAAATAACATTTTCCAAATATAAGGCCCTAAAAAGTCTTAAATAACGTTTTCCAAATATAAGACCTTAAAAAGTCTTAATGTCTTAAATAACGTTTTCCAAATGTAAGGCCCTAAAAAGTCTTAAAATGTCTTAAATAACATTTTCCAAATATAAGGCCCTAAAAAGTCTTAAATAACGTTTTCCAAATATAAGACCTTAAAAAGTCTTAAAATGTCTTAAATAATGTTTTCCAAATATAAGGCGCTAAAAAGTCTTAAAACGTCTTAAATAATGTTTTCCAAATATAAGGCCTTAAAAAGTCTTAAAATGTCTTTAAATAATGTTTTGTGAATATAAGGCCCTAAAAAGTCTTAAAATGTCTTTAAATAATGTTTTCCAAATATAAGGCGCTAAAAAGTCTTAAAATATCTTAAATAACATTTGCCAAATATAAGGCCTTAAGTCTTAATGTCTTAAATAACGTTTTCCAAATATAAGGACCTAAAAAGTCTTAAAATGTCTTAAATAACGTTTTCCAAATATAAGGCCTGTCATTGGACAGACCGAAGATTGACTAAAAATATAAATAAAAATAACCAGTGAAGCATCAAAATGCAAGAATGATTCTTCTTATTTTAATACATTCAGCGTAAACGGCGTTTGATAATGGATAGTGTATTTCTGGTATCAAAACCGCGTTGCCTGTCTCTTAGTAAGAGACTTAAAAACAAATGAGAGGAACAGTTATTTCTAACATTATATAGTTCAGTAACATACCAACAGAGCTTTGCTGAATATTATCATGATTGGAAATGTTACATCGATTTACAGTGAACAAGTAATTAGTCAGGTAGTTAAGTTACTTACATTTTAAATACAGTATTTACTGTTTTGTTCCATTTCACCAATGTAAATAGTTCCAAACAAGGATCACAGCGGCGCATTCTCCTAGCAACACCTGAAAATATTGCTTCAGAATAAATTATTTACACCACCAAAAATCTTGGTGATTTGGTACTTTTATGGGGATATTTTGTGTGAAATATTGTCTGCTAATATGAAAAGTTCACTGTTTATCGTAGTAATAAATATAATTTATGACAGCGATGAAGTAATGTTTTCTTTTTACATTAAACACATTAACTATTACATGTATGCATGCAATATAATTCATTTCCATTTTAGGTCTTAAATTTCATATAAGGTGGTATTTAAAAAGGTCTTAAATTTCACTTGTTCATATCTGCAGAAACCCTTTTTAACATAAATTAAAAATGGAAAAAAACATTTATTTATTGTAGTTATTTCAACATTTACTAATACATTAGTAAAATCAAAAGTTGTATCTGTTAATATTGTTTCAAAAAGTTGAACCATCAATGAACAGGTGTATTTTAACTAATGTTAACAAAGATTAATAAATATTTTAGCAAGTGTGTTGATGCATTAACTAACCTTAATTAATGGGACCTTATTGTAAAGTATTAAAAAACCCAATAAAGACCCAAATATAAAATGTTATATCTGTTGTTTTGTATGTTTTACTACTACTTTGATTTATTGTTTTTGCAGTTATTGGATTAGATCCTGAATTCAGAAAGCAGACTTAATTTGCCATTAGTTTAGTACTGATGTTCCTATCCAGATGAAATGAGGAAAATACTATTTAGTTTGACTAACGTTGCACTATTGGTAAAACATTTTAGTTCCATTTGATTTTTGTATGAAAGTTGATATATCCTAATTGCATTAATATTGCAACTAGTGTTTGTTAATCTACTGAGTGTATGGCTTTGTACTAGTCATATTCAATTTGATGTTTATTCATGTACTGTCATACAATATTCATACATTGCATGCATATTTAAGTGACTCTGCTATATTGCTACATTTTATTTCTGTTCTGTTTATTTATTTCAGAAACCTTAGTATTAATTCTTTCATTAAAAAATCAACAACACCTGCACTTTCTTTTCTCAGAAATTTCAACACTAACTAAAAGATGTATAGTTGGTGCAGACAGTTTAGTTCTCTCCAAACACAGAGACCTTCCTCCTTCACCTCACAGATCTCATTTTCTCCTGCTGTTAAATGAAACTGTTTAAAACAGCATGGCCTTGCAGAGAATGTTTAAGGAAAACATGCATCCTGATGTACAGCAGAAGACCTTGTATATACCGGCCATTATGAGAGAATCTCCACTTTGAGAGAGAAATGTAGCCTTCAAGGACATAATATCACTTAAGATGAGAAAGACTGAGAAGTAGTTTAGGTCTCTCCTCTCAAAAAAAAGGAATGAAAACGATTATTATTATTATTATTATTATTATTATTATTATTATTATTATTATTATTTATTTATTTAAAAAAAATAGTATGTTTTTTTTTTTTTGTAAGCTGAAGTGGGTTCAATTTCTGCACTACCAATGGTTTTTTTTGTATAGATTTTTACATTTTATTTATTTTTATTTTTTTATTTTATTGTTTAACCTTGTATTGATGTATTTTTGGAGAGTTTTATTTAAACATTACATTGAGAATATATATATATATATATATATATATATATATATAAATTAATTAAATTGTATAATAGTATAAATACTATTCTGTAAACAAACGTTTTTTTTGCATGCTGATAATATAAGTTGATAGATATAATTTTTTTTTATATATATAATTATTAATATTTTGAATCCTCTTAAACAAATTTTCAAAAAAGGAAACAAAATGATATGAGAATAAAAGCAAAGGCAAAAAATATTATTTTATTGTAATATTATATTTATTTTTGGAGAGCTAACTATTTATTTATTTAAACATTATATAATATATAAATATTATAAAAATACTGATCATGTAAGTTGGTAGTATGCAGCAGTGGTCAAATGCTGTGGCTCCACCTGACTAATGACTAGTCTATGTGTGAATGTCCACAAAACTAGACTTTCTGAATGTATATAATCGGTAGGAAAATGTAAAAATGAAAAAGAGAAATTTGGGGGAATCAATGAATTATGAATCATTTATTGCTATTGTGTGAATAATATGTAATCATGTAATCCATAAAAAGTAACTGTACTCTGATTTAAGAGTATTTTAAAATGTAACTTACTCTAATTACAAGTACTTCATTTTTGGACTCTGATTACATAATCCAGATTACATGGAATCAGTTACTATCCAGGTCTGAGTTATACATAAACCTCATTTTAGAGGTATATTAAAATGTTCACTGAATAATGAATATTTTTTGTGATTATTTATTATCTGTTAAAACAATAGTTACATTATATATATTACACAATTACTGTAAAATGTAAAAAAGCAACATCTATACTAATACTTTATCTGAAAAAAGGTTAATGGTGATCATATGTTATATAAAGCTCAAAGCATCAGAATTGGCATTTTATCGTCCGATCACCATGACACGAAATCGGTACTCTGTATCGACTGCAAAAATCCTGATCAGAGCAGATTTTGAGATACTGTTTTGTTTTTTGTTTTTTCCCATGTTTTGAAACTGATTTTATTCTAATATTTTTGGGTTTCCTTTTAAATTTGCAAAAAAAAAGTAAAGATTTTGCGATTTTATTGTAATTTTTAGTATATTTATGTTTATGCACTTAAAACTAAACTTAATAAAAGCTCTCTCACTTGGATGCGAGAAAATATTTGACCATACCAAAAAAGTCATAGCCTCTTGACTACTGGCTATGGAGTTTTGTCCTCTGTGGAGGACATTAGTTTTTAGCGATTTCTCAGAGACCTTACATGTCACAGTTTTAAGTCTGGATTTCCTGTACAGAGCATGTTTAGGGCTTTTATTTTAAAGATACCAAATGTTTGGACATTTCAGCATGACCACTTCCTCTCCTTGGTCTTATAGCTGACATTAATTTAGTGATCAAACTTAACACCCTCATGGAAATATGATCATATTTTGTAATGATCATTTAAATCTGACACATTTTCAAATTGTTTGTCATAAAACAACATCTCAGGATAATGCAATGTGGGTTCAAATCAAAATATGGCTTTCTGTTATGAAACAGGACATGTGCACTGTAGAGGACATCAGGACTTAGGGCATGTTTATTACACATTTTGGGAGACACAACAAGTGAAATTATATTTCAATATTGCTTGAAATATTAGATATTATTATGAAAGTCTTGCCAATTATTATTCCTATTATTACCTTTTTTTTCATTATATGTTGCCCCCAAAAACACATTAATATGCAAAATGGATACAGTTTATAGATACATTGTTTATAATGTGAAAACCTGTTTATGGCCACTTTACACGCATTGTGCATAAAGAAAAATGCTATATCAATGTGTTTCATAACATAGGTGAGAATCATCTTTATATAAAGTTTGGTATAAAAAAATTAAAATTGATTTGTGATTAAAACACAGGCACTGTTTATGCCTTTTTATGTTTGTTCAAGTCTTTTACTTTTATTAAAAAAGGATTTTTTAAGTCCTGGTGTTCTCTACAGAGGACATTTATAACATATAAATAAAATATAATAATAAAAAATAATAATTATAATTTTTTTTTTTTTATGATCTAAACAATGTAATGACATGAAAAAACAAAAAAACAAAAAAAAAAGTCTCAAGTCTTAAAATGTCTTAAATAACGTTTTCAAAATATAAGGCCTTAAAATGTGTTAAATAATGTTTTCCCAGTGAAAGGCTTAAAAATGTACAAAAAAAAAGTGTATATATATATATTTTATGATCTAAACAATGTAATGACATGAAAAAAAACTAAAAATAACAAAAAAAAAAAAAAAAAAAAATTCCCTGGTAGTCAGGAGGATATCATGATTAAATAAACTAAACCTATTATAGCAAATTTCTTTTGTCAGGTAATTTAAAGTACTAGCATGGAAATGACCTAATTAGTCATTAGCTGGTTAGCATGTGATAGCTGATTATTGTTTTGAGGAGCAGGAGTGTTAGATGTTAGTGCTTTAATCATGTGTGGCAGAGTTCAGCTGGTTTCTTTCTGAGCTCTCTTTAATAACGTCTCTGAAATGCTGTGGCCACTGAGGCGTCTCCGCTCATTTTTTCGCACCGTTCGAATGCAGCGGTGATGCAGCATAGCGACCGGCAATTAAACTCTCCAATTGGGAATCAGTCAGGCGTAACCCGACAAGTGCGGCATGTTTTCTTGATTCTTTTTCTCAGTGACAGGACATCATATTTTCATGTAAGCACCTTGTTCTGTCATGTCTTGCTTTCTCGGCCTCTGAGAATGATGATGGTGTCTGAGGATAAGCTTAAAAATGTGATCAAGTGTCATGCAGTTTGTAGTCTCTCAGTGCAGGAGTGGAGGATGAGAGCGTGTGGGAGGAGCTGCGGCGGTAAATATAGACGTACTGACAGATCCAGAGAGAACCAGGGGACAAATGAGAGTCCATAGAAAGAGATGAGCTGGAAGTGAAAAATATATAGAGAGGGAAAAAATACAATAGAAAGGAATGCAATAAAAAATGAAGCCCAAAAGGAAATGGTATTGCTCTGAGGTTGCCCTTTCATAGCTCAAGAGACTTAAAAGAACATTGCACTCAAAAAAATCCTGTCATCATTTACACACCATCATATGTTTTTTTTTTTTTTTTCTAGG
Organism: Cirrhinus molitorella; assembly: GCA_033026305.1. Classification (NCBI taxonomy): domain Eukaryota; kingdom Metazoa; phylum Chordata; class Actinopteri; order Cypriniformes; family Cyprinidae; genus Cirrhinus; species Cirrhinus molitorella. Next base: position 38,263,627 of record CM065126.1, read on the forward strand.
GGTCAGCCGATGTTTTTTTTTTTTTTTTTTTTTAGGGCCAATACCCATAGTTACAGATTAAGTAGATAGATAACCGGTATTTTGATCCTAAATGTTAATATGATGTAAAAATGAAAATGAAAAAATCTAAATTAAGAATGACAAGAGCTCTGACCAAAACTTTCTTTAAATGCTTTTAAATTCTTTTATCAGAAAATCAGTTTTGAAAATGAACGATACAGATAACCATCCATAATATAGGCGCCAATAATTACTTGACCTTTTAGGTTTTTTCCATAGAACATTGAGAACTTCAGTCCAAAAAACAAATCAATGCATTTTAATTTCCATGAGATATTATTAAAGTTTTTAATAATAGTTTGAGTTTTTTATATTTTCTGTTTTTACAACATTACTGTAATGCAAAAATAGTTAAAAAATGTATTACAGTTAAAATAACATCTACAATCTACAATATAAAGTATGCCTTTATGCTAAACAAATGTGACCCTGGACCACAAAACCAGTCTTAAGTCGCTGGGGTATATTTGTAGCAATAGCCAAAAATACATTGTAAGGATCAAAATTATCAAAAAAAAAAAAAAAAAAAGTATGCTAAAAATCATTAGGATATTAAGTAAAGATCATGTTCCATTAAGATATTTTGCAAATTTTGTACCGTAAATGTATCTTAACTTGATTTTTGGTAAGTAATATGCATTGCTAAGAACTTAATTTGGACAACTTTAAAAGTGATTTTCTCAATATTTTTTATTTTTTTGCACCCTCAGATTCCAGATTTCAACAAACCATACATCAATGGAAAGCTTATTTATCCAACTTTCAGATGTTATATAAATCTCAGGGTCACAAATGTATTACAGTATTTTTTAAATTCTGTTGTGACAGTCAATCCAGCAAAATGAGAATTACGAAAAAATAAAACAAAATGAATAAAAAATAGTGACATAAATTATTAAAAATATTGGTAAAATGCAAAAAAAAAAAAAAGTGTGTGTATATATATATATACACAGGGAATTGAATTGTCTGCAACAAATATAAATCTCAAGTCAGTGTTGAAATCAATTTCTGAGAAAGGAAAGTGCAGGTGATGTAGAATATATTTTTTATTTTTAATTTTTTTTAATAATGACGACGCACCAGAGCATTAATACTAAGGTTTATGAAAAAAAATAAAATATTGCATGACGGCAAATTAATGAATATATACAAGGGCTCTGACCAAAACTTTCTTTAAATGCTTTTAAATTATTTTATCAGCAAATCAGTTTTGAAAATTAATGATACAGCTAACCATACCGATAAACAGTAAAAATGTTAATTTTTACACCATAAATATGTATATCTGGTGTAAAAAAAAAAAAAAATTTAACCGATTGAGGGTTATTGGTATGGGTCATTTACAAAACCGATTTGCCAGTAAAAGCATTTAAAGAGTTTTTGTCAGAGCCTTAAATAGCGGTTATTGGTCTACTTGATCTGTAATCGGTGTGGTTATCCGTATATATCATAAGAATAGCAAGGGCTCTGACAAAAACTCTTTAAATGCTTTTAAATGATTTTATTGGCAAATCGGTTTTGAAAACGACCAATACAGAAAACCATAAGTTTAGGTTTTTTTCATAGGATTAAAAAGCAAAGTTCAAAAAACATATCAAAGTTTTTAATAATAGTTTGAATTTGAGTTTGTTTTATATTTTCTGTTTTTACTACATTACTGTAATGTATTAAAAAAAAAAAATAGAGAAAAACAAAGAAATCCAAAAAACCTAATATGAATGCATTTCAGTATCAATGAGATATTATTACAGTTCTTTATTAATAGTTTGAATTTGAGTTTGTTTCCTGTTTTTACTATATTACTGTAAGGCAAAAAAAAAGTAAAAAAAATAGTAGTATTCAAATAACATAATTACAATATAAAGTATGTCATACCTTAGATGATTTATGCTAATACATTATTTTTTTGTATTCTATTGTGACATTCATTCCTGTAAAATGACAATTACAAAAAATGTAAACAAATTAATGAAAAGATTATTTTTTTTTATTTCTGTACGTATCAAATTATTTTGGGAATTTTTTTAAAAATATGACCTTGAGTTGCCTTGAAATGTGACCTATTTTTGTTACAGTTTTAGTAATTTTTGTGGTTTTTGTCTCATTTATATATAGACAAAGAGAGAGCTAGTCTTTATGAGAGAGTCGTGATTTAAATGTGAATCGCACAGATCATTTAATCTTGGAAGAATTCTGTGGAAAATATTTGCTGTTCATAAAGTAAAGATTAATGAATCATGCGATGATTCATCATGATTAATCATCATATTTAAGATCCAAGGCCCAAAAAATGATCCTATCACAGAAAATATGTCCGCTATGTGTGGTTTTTCTAAATATTTTTCAATTTTCAGTAATGGTTTCCATGTGCAAAGTGCATGCGGTGTAAATTTGGATCTTCCTTTAGGGTCGTCAGTGTTAATGACCCCTGCGGCGCGTGTGAACGAGTTCTTGATGAACAGATGCGGCGTGATGTCTTTTAAGCGTCGTGTTTGTAACAGATTCTTCAGGCCATAACAACGCTGCATCTCCAGTAAGCAAGTTTTAGGAACACAACCACACACACAATGCAGATCTTTCATGGTTATTTATTTATACATCTTGGAGTCATATTTCAAATATATTTTTCCTCTAAAATAGTTCATTACATGACAGAGAATATACAACATCCAGCACTACAAGTTGCTCTCTCACTTGTGCACCGGTAGATCTAAAAACAAACAAATGAACATACAAACGAAAACAAAAACAAACTCTCTCTGGTCTGAACAGCCGATCAGAGCCGTCCACCCGCAAATGATCAATTCACCAGCCGCCGACATTCTTCAGCAGCGATGGGATTGGTTTTGTGAGTGTGTGTTGGTGACTTTCACAGATAGATCTTCAGGTTTGGTCAAGGGATTTCTTCTTGTATTTTATTAAATGCACAGGTGAATGACTAACACACACAAAAAAATCTGTTTTGCAATTTTTAAGGTAAATAAAAAGTCTTTTATGACAATTAAAAGTACACCTACCACTTTCCCATGAATGCATAAAATAAAAAATAGTAATCTACATGATAAAGTGTCATGCTTTTAACTAGCATAACTTTTGTTATGCTAAGTTAATGTTATTTTTTATTTTGACAGTTAATATCAAGAAAAATATGAAAACACTCTTAATTGTCACAAAAATGTCAAAATGCAACATTTTTTTGTATGCCATCACATATCTATTTTATTTTGCAATGAAATAACCTAGATATGTTTTTGTGAGATTCACCCATGCACTCTAAACATAAAGCATAGCTAGGAGGGCAAGTGGCAGTAAGATCCATATAGTGAACTTTTATTAGTGCTTCAAATGGAAATCTAGTGACTACTTCCAAGGAGGAACCGGAAATGGCCTTTATGGTACATTCTACTGACATCTACCTCTACTCTACTAATGCTACATGTGTTGTTATGCGTCATTCTCCAATCATATTTGAGTCGTATACATGTGGACATGGTCAGAAGACATTGGTAGTAGATGAACGCAAGTGAGTCTCTGAAAAGTGACAATAACGAAATGTCAAACTTAACAATTTGATTTCCCATTGGTAGCATGATAGTTGATGATAAAGTCTCATTGGCCCCTGATCTGATATATTGCAGGATGTCTTTTGGCTTTCACAACTTGATGATGGCTTTAGAGAGTGGCTACATTCACATGAAATGAAATAAGTTAGAATAAAGAATTGAAAAATAATTAATATTAAAATAAAAATGAAGAGGTTTTTTTTAATTAAAAAAAAAAATAAATGTAAAAAATAAAATTAAAATTGAAAATAATAAAAAAAAAAAAATTAAATGGGGGGGGGGGGGGGGAATGAAATCAGGAAAAAAATAAAAGTATATTTAAAAAAAAAAAAAACTTACAATAAAAAAATGCAATTAAAAATGTATTTAAAGTATAAAAAAAAAAAAAAAAATAAAACAGTAAGAAATAAAACTAAAATGGGAAAAAATAAATAAGATTTTCTTTTACATTTCATTTTAAAATAAAATAAAAATTGTGTAATCATAGAATCTGGCTGTTGTGTTTAGGAGGAAAAAACAAAATACAAAAATAACCAAACCAAAAAATTAAGTATGAAATCTTTCATAATATTCCAAAATGTCGAAACATTTTAGAACTAAAATGTAATTTTTAAAAATGCGTTCAAACTTTATTAGTTCTCTTGTATTCTGTATGTGAATGTAGTCAGTAAAAAAGCCAACATGGAGTTTCCAGCCAATTTCTACATATCCCTTGCTCTTCTGTTTTCATTTGATATATTTGAGCTAATTTTACTATGCTGATATTAACACTTCCATCTCCATTTATAACACACAATCCATATTTAAATCCATCCCACTGAATTTTGCACATTTACAATGCAAAGAAGGCTGGCCAGTAAGAGTTCACATTCTAATTAGATTTACATTCACATTCATTTGCCCATCATCAGGGGTGATGGGTGCACTTCCTGCATTATGTGAGCTTATAATAATTACACATCGAATTGCATGATAAAACTTCATCTTCATCATATATTGCACAGTATTTAGATCCCGCTTTTGCCTCAAACCGCAGACTTGTACACCAGATCCATTCAAATGATCTGAATACAAAATAAAAGAACACCACAAACAGTCACAGACATAGATGACTGTTGCTGGATAATATGGGGATGTCACCAAATACACGTTGGGATATCTAAAAGAAAACGCGTAATGTTTGACACACTATCCTGCAATTTAAAATGACATAACCCTCCACCGTTTCGCTCTCGTTTTCCGTCTTGCGTCAAATTGAATCGTTCATGTCCTGTAGTAGGCAGTGTTGGGGGTAACGCATTACTTTTTCATTTCCAAGACAATATCTGGGTTACTTTTTGTTTTATGTATTTAACCCCATTTTATTAACCAATGACTTTGCTGCTGACCTTTGTTGATCCAATTCAAGCGTACACTGCAAAAATACTTTTCTTACTTATATTTCTTTGTCTCGTTTCCAGCCAAAATATCAAAAAATTCTTAAATCAAGAAGGATTTTCTAGTTTTCAGAAAAAAGTCAAAATTAAGTGAGTTGTTGCTTAGAACAAGCAAAATAATCTGCCAATGGGGTAAGCAATTTTATATTTTTTTTTTATTTCATACAGAAAACAAGATTATTTTGCTTACCTCATTTCATTGGGAGATTATTTTGCTTGTTTTAGGCAAAAACACACTTAATTTTGACCTTTTTTTTTCAGAAAAAACAAGACAATTTTTACTTGTCTAGTAAATCCTAATTGATTTAAGAATTTTTTAGATATTTTTGGCTAGAAACAAGACAAAAAAAAATCAAGAATTTTTTTGCGGTGTACTAAGCAAAACTTCAACATTTGTGCTTTTTTTCTCATTGCTGAAGAGTGTTGAACTTTATTTTCTAGGGCTGTCAAACGATTAATCACATCCAAAATAAAAGTTTGTTTACATACTACGTGTTTTTACTTTGTATATTTATGTACATATATTAAAACCAAATATTTATACCTGTATACAATTTAGATTATAAATATTTTAGATATAAATCAAAACTATTTTTCCTTAATATATACATGCATGTGTGTGTATTTATACATAATAAATATACACAGTACACAAATATATAGTATGCAAACAAACTTTTATTTTGGATGTGATTAATTGCGATTAATCATTTGACAGCACTATTATTTTCCTACAGTTCTACTGTACAGACGTCAATTTAATTTTCCTTTATCCTAAGGCTTATTCACTTCATTTTGGTGTGAAAGGGCTTTTACATTTGATAAGAATCAAACTTTTTAAATTAAAAACAAACAAGAAAACCCTACCCAGATTTAAAAAGTAACGCAAAAGTAATGTAACGCATTACTTTCCATAAAAAGTAACTAAGTAGCGTAATTAGTTACTTTTTTAGGGAGTAACACAATATTGTAACGCATTACTTTTAAAAGCAACTTTCCCCAACACTGATAGTAGGTCCTACTAAACTTAGCGTGGATTATAAACGATTGCTGATTATACATGACATGTAGTGAAGGCATTGTGCGAGAGTTCAGAGCGTTTACGGTAACATACAGGAGGAACAGTATTACAGCCGCGGGAGTGTCTTTAACTGTAGGAGAACCTGGACTGGGGGTTGAATTACTCCAGGCCCTGTCCCTGTTACCTATGGATTTACCTGAGGAGCGAGTCTATGATAATCTCTTCGACAGCGACAGACGATCGCCACACGTTAGGATAAATATGAACTGGTTAAATATGAGCGTGAGCGAATAATACAAGCCGGAAAATCATTATGCGCATTTTATGTTTGTAAACAGACTTACCTTAAAGCTCCACTGTGGATGGAACTACGAGTATGAGTAATACTAGAGCAAAGCAATTGAAATATATATATATTTACTGTATATACGATTGCACCATAACACCTAAGCATACGCAAATCTGATAAAGGACACTCGGACAGAGGCACAAATGGTTCCTTCTTTTTCGCTCGTGTTCTTATGTGCCTGCCCTTCCTTTGCAGAGGTGAGAGATGTGATGAAACGTACTTGAACTTTCTCACACAGTCCTAGTAGTTTGCTTACACGTCTGACAGTCACATATTGCTACCGAACTGTAACCGTGTGCTTAAATGTTATTTTCCGTGATCAGACTTATTTTCAAAAGAGTTTCAGGGAGGTTAGCCTACATTTCAAAGGTAAAACCATCCATAACGTATTGCATGTGAATCTTCAACCGTTGGCATCTGTGATTTAATGCTGCGTTCCATTCAAAGTCAGATGTGGGATAAAAAAAAAAGTAGTACATTTTTGAAATAACTCTCTTCTATTTGAATACATTTTAAAATGTAATTTATTCCTGTGATTTCAAAGCTGACTTTTTAGCATCATTACTCCAGTCTTCAGTGTCACATCATCCTTCAATCTGATTTGCTGGTCAAATGTTAAAAACAGTACTTTTTTTCTTTTCAGAGAAACGGCATTTATCGGAAATAAACAATATTCTGAGGCTACAAAAGATTTCTCTCTGAACTTTCCATTCATCAAAGAAACCTGAAAAACAAAAAATCCTTTTCAACATTTGACCAGCAAATCAGAATGCTTTCTGAAGGATCATGTGAGACTGGAGACTGGAGTAATGATGCTAAAAATTTAGCTTTGATCACATGAATAAAGGACATTTTAAAATGGTTATTTAAATAGTAAAAATATTTCAGAATTTTACTGGTTTTGTTATACTTTGGATCAAATAAATGCAGGCTTGGTGAGCAGAAGAGTCTTAAAAACAAAAAAAAAAAAAAAAACAGTTCAAAAACTTGTCTCAGACTGACTAAAGTTTGGAAGATGATAAAATGGCAAAGCTACGGTTTGCTGTACAGATCTTGATTGTCAACGAAGAAGTCCCTAGCAGCCAAATTAGATGTTTCATCATCATTTAACACAGGAACTTTTACTTATTAGAGGAACCTTTTCATAGTTCCTTGAACTATTGGTGGAAGTTCGCCGCAGGAACTATGAACTAAATTAGCTCCTACTTCAGAGTAGGGTCACGAATTAATGTGTTCTTCCTTTTCATTTAGCTGCCTGTTGTCTGCAGCATTGTTCTTTTCTCAGGCTCGATGATATGGAGATTTAGGGCCAGATTTACTAAACCAGCCAAATTAGCGTTAGAGCTCTATTCCATAAAAGCACAGATGGGAGGTGAAAATTCTGCATGTGATTTACTACAATACAATAAAGAACTAGGGATGTAACGTTATTACCAATATCGTGGTATTGTGATAGCAAAACTGTCTTGATATTATCGCAGTCATATCACCATATGAAACTATAGGTCTTCTGGGCAAAAATAGTAGTTTTTAACATTCATTTAAACTGCTTATTCTAACATTAAAGGTCTTTAAAGTTGTATTTTGGGCCATTATGCTTTGGCACACTATCTGTCATACAAACTAAAACCAAAATATGGCTTCATTCCTTCAAGTCAGTTTTCGCTGGGCATTTCAAAGCAAAGCATGCAGTTAGTTCAGGCAATCAGCATTTCACTAGATTTGTAGTGAGATGCGTTTTTATAAGCCTGTTTTCACTGAAGCTGGAGTTTTCCATCAAAATAAAAGCTTAAAAATTGCTAGCAGCGAGTGATTAAAAGTGTAGAAATTAGGAAAGAAGTATTGTAATTTCCCTACTATAGTGTAAAGCAAAAGTACTATACTTGTATTCATAAATTTATTTTCGTGTTACAGTGCAATTGTTTTACAATATATGGCTATTACTGTCATAGGAATTACAATAACATAATTGCTGTTATAATGTTCTAATTTGTTTTGGCTTCCTAAAGCACCAGTGTGAATGTAATTTAGACAGTATACAACAAATGAGATCCCCTTTGAAGTTCACATACAAGTCAATTCACTGACTTTTGAAGTTTTCTTAGTTAAGACCATGCACTCCTAAAAATAAAGGTGCTTTAAAAGGTTCGTCACAGCAATGCCATTGAAGAACCATTTTTGGCTCCACAAAGAACCATCTCTTTCTTATTTTTATCTCAAGAACCTTCTTTCGCCACAAATAACCTTTTGTGAAAGGTTCTTCAGATGTTAAAGGTTCTTTTTGGAACCATTTAGACAAAAAAGGGTTCTTCTGTGGCATCGTGAAGCGCCTTTATTTTTAAGAGTGTGGGTTGGAGCTCTTCATTTTGAACTTTCAATGTGCATTAGAATAATGCGCATTTGTCTTTTTTGTAGTATTGCAATAAATCTCATTGACTTAATATTGAGATAATCATAGCATGAGATTTTGATAAAAAAAATCAGATGCAGCAAGATCATTATTATAAGCAGTGCAAATTAACGCCTGCTTTAAGACATGCGTTTGGGCGTTAAATAACGGCGCAAATGTTAGTAAATCATGTTGCGTGATTCATTTTAATACTCTCCTCCCATCTGAAACTCCTACAAATGCTTATTTAATAAGGGTCAGGTGCAAAAAAAGTGAAAAATTAGTAATAAAATTATGAGCAAATCCTGACAGCACTATTTTAATGCCAAAAGACTGTTAGTAAATCTGGCCCCAAGTCAGATTTTCGTGCTCTTTCAATTGTGTAATTTGTGTGTACATTCAGTCTCCGTTATGCATGCAACCAGGAATGTGGCCCAAGGGGGAAATTGGTTCCCTAGGACCAGCATCCCGGCTAGGTTCCTAGAACTATATGGTGCAAAAGCGCCTAATGATGTATTTTATTTGCTTAAAAGTCATTAACTGTGCATCGCACCTAATCTCAACAACTTCAAGTGGCATTCTATTGCGGTTTTCCAAGTAGGAAGCTGGAAAGTCCAACTTTGCGATTGTAAATGGAATGCAGCATTTCTGGATGCTTCAATGAGGAACATTGTGTCTTTTAGATCAACTTCATCAGTACTGTTTGCTTGCCATCTTAAAACTGGCAAAGTAAAAGTTTGTCAATGACCTACATGCGATTTTTCTCTAACGCTATGCAAAATGACATTCTTGATCAAAGTCAGTCCAGAGGCGTCCATCTGTTGAGTCCATGTGCCCATATCGTATTCATCGCAGTCCGAGGTACGGTCCTATTGCTGAACGAGAACGACTGACCCAGCGAGTCAACGCTCTCCCGGCAGTTTGACTGAAGCTAAAAGTCGTTCTCATGAGTTGTCCAGGTGCTTTATGGTTCTTGTAGATTGAGGGTGAGGTAACGGATGCTCTTCTGGTCCAAAGTTCACATTGTGTCGTTTTCAGAATCGATTTCTACCCCGTAACGAACTTAACAGCAACGCAGCAGTGGCACACGGTTTCTGGTAAAGAAAGCCAAAGGACGAGTAGCATACAGCAAACCCAGACTGACGGAATACCACATAAAGGAACCGAAATAACTACAAAAAAAAAGATATAAATTTGTGCTTCTTTAGTTTCACATTGTCATAGAAGTTGCAGTCGGAGTCCGTTTGTCTTTTCTGCAGCTTGATACTTTCCAATATTATGATGTACACGTGCATGTACAGGTCATCAGTAACTTCGTGACCACCTGATTCACTCATCCATTGTAGCGTCTTAAGGAAATCGCATCTCCATGCACTTGAGTCTGGAAAGAGTAGTGGTTCATATGGGGAAAGGACGTCCTTGTTGCTCTCTGTTCATCCTGTAAGCCCTCCGTCATCTTTGGTAATAATTGACACTTTGGTGTGTCAGGTACATACATGGGGCGATTGAGATGAAGACATGGACACAAATGCATTAAATCAACATATGTAAAACATAAAAGGTGCCACTTAGCAGATACAAGCTCAACAAGTGACCACAAAGATGATGAGAAACCAAAGGAAAAGTAGACTTGAGTGGTGAGGAGATGAGGGAATGGGAAATGAAGGAGGCAGTAGCAGGTGGTCACATGTTGGGGCAGTTCTTATTGCTGCCGCGGGGGGCGTCCTACACTGGTGGTGCGTGCGCTCAGGGGTATCTGTATCATCTGAGGAGGAACGTCAGACAGATGGTGCTGAGCAGCTGGACAATCGCAGGAAGAAGGTGAAGACTCTGCCGTGTCCCGGACAGAACTGCTGTAAACATAAAGACAAACACTCTTATTACACCACTTCTCTATTGTTGTGCGTTTGCAGAACAGTGGAAAAGAGACAAGAAGGTATTGTGGGATTCAAAGCTGCAACTCCAGAACAAGTTGCTCTCTGACAGTTCAGGAAACTTGAAGTAATTTATTCACCCTCATGCCATCCAAGATGTTCATGTTTTTCATGACAATTTCAAAAGTTTAGTTGATTCTTAGGCTGCGTGTCCACTAAGGCGTTTTCCCCTGCGGCTAGCGTATTTTTTCCATTGTTCTGAATGGAAGCGCCGCGTTTTTTAAAACGCCAGGAGCAGCCTGAGTGCTGAGCGTTCGGGCGTTTTTTCTTTGAGTAAAACCAAAGTCCCTTTAAGGCAAGTCATTCCACTCGGCGGCCATCTTTGAAACGCCTCTCGGGGATGCAAGTGCAGCTCCTATCTCTTTGACTGGGGAAACATCAAATTCTCCAAAACTGTTCAACAAGTTTATGATTAAATTTCATAATTTGAAATCACCAATGAAATCTGACAAGAACCGCTTCATAAGTATGGTTCATTGTTCATTGTGCTAGACCAGTGCGCATGCGCAGTAATGAGCGCACGTCTCAGAACCCCGACTGTTTCTATAGCAACCGGGACTTCTAATGGCAGCTGCAGTGAAGCGCTGACTGTACTACTCAACGATTGGCTCTTTCATTAGGAAGGCGGGGCTTCGCGGCCATAATGAGCATTGCATTTTTCCCCATTCAAAACTATACAAGTGACATGTCTTGGGTATTCTATAGTCTTTGGTAAAACGCTGCGCTCATCACTGTCACGTTCTAGTCAGCTAACCAATCAGAGTGGAGGAGGGGCGGGACTACAGACCACCCCAATTGCAGAAGTTAATATCGCTCGTCTTCGAGTATTTGTGTCTTTATGAAATGGAATTGCTGGACTACTATAATAGTGTTATGAAAAATAATGCTTGGAGAAACATTTCATTAGCGATGCATTTGCCATTACTTCAACAGATATTTTGTATCATATCAAGCGCTCACAGCTAGGCGTGAAAATGCTTTGGTGGACACGCGGCCTTAGTACTGTGTTGTAGTGCTATCAAACGATTAATCGCATCCAAAATAAAGGTTTGTTTACATACTACATGTCTGTGTACATTTATTATGTATATATAAATACACACACATGCATGTATATATTAAGCAAAAATATTTATAATCTAAAATTTATATGTACATAATAAATATACAGTGTAAACACACAGTATGTAAACAAACTTTTATTTTGGATGCGATTAATCATGATTAATCGTTTGACAGACCTACTGTGTTGTTACCTGAATGATCTATAGACCAATTACCAGTAGACGTCACTTGCAGCTGCACGCACATAGTGGTTGCAGAAAAACTCTGGTAACAGGTGGAGGTAAATGGATAAAATCTAGGGATGTGACAGTGAAGGAACAGTCTTTTCAACTATATAATGATCATTATTTCTGTGTTACAGACATTTAAATGACAGCAGTACTGGGATAAAAGTTTATAGTTTGAGCATAAACACTTATTGTCTACAGTAGCGATCAAAACCAAAGTATCTCTCAACACTTGTACGTCTTTTAACACTTACCCTCTTCCACCAGGAGGTGGCAACAACTGCACGTTTATTCATTCAGGAGATTCCAATAGTGAAAGAAGTCTTTATTAATTGAGATACTGACTGAAAAAAAAAAATTGTCATTTTGTTTAGATTTCAAATCTTTTTTTCCTTCAGAATCTTGAGAGAATTGTCATTTTCAATTTATCCAGAATCATGCAGCTTCAGTTTACGTTTATTACTGCGTTTAATGTCATAAAATACTATTCCCTGTATATTTCTTAATTGAGGATTTATTTAAAAAAAGTTTTAAAAAATCTTGTGAACCCAGTCTTGTATTTAACATGAAAAACCTGTCGTTTTCAGTTAGAATTACAACTTGATTTCCTGTTATAAAGCAGCTCTTCAGTGTGGAGCTGGCTAATGAGAATAATTCAATTATTTGTGTCCCACTAATACAAATAAAGTGAGATGTTAGGCAGAATGATGTGCATAAGACAGTTTCTCTGTCTGTCATCTCATTTTGTGTGCCAAATACATCTATTTGTATTAAGAACTGGTGACACTTTAGCTAATGTTAACAAATGATACCTTATTGTAATGTATTAACATGAATGACCAATGAACAGTACATTTATTACATAACACATATATGTGTTAGTCTTCATTAAGATTGGTCAATAAAAATACAGCTGTTCATTGTTAGTTCAGTGCATTTACCAAATGTAAAAAAAAAAAAAAAACAACTTGTGATTTTTATAAATGCATTAGTAAATGTTGAAATTAACATTAACTAAGATGAATAAATCCTGTAAAAGTTGTTCATTCTTAGTTCATATTGACTAATGTTAAATGAGCCTTATTGTGAAGTATTACATAATATGCTTTTCTAAAGCTGAAGTGACCTTTATGTTAGAATATGTATGACTTAATATTTTTACTAATTGCAAAAGATGAATAATCAATGAAAGTCTACAGATTAATCAGTGAAGTAATTGACGATTAATCATTCTAATAATCATTAGATTAATCGATTTTCAAATAATAGTTTGTTGCAGCCCTATTGGCCACCATCAAAGTCCACTATATGGAGAGAAATCCTCAAATGTTTTCCTCAAAAATTAAAAACTATACCTTTTAAGGGTAAATTACTACTCTATGGTACTAATGTGCACCTTTTAGGGGTAGATAAAGTAAAAAGTACTGCCCCAGCTGTTTTGCACATCGTTTCTGATGGTGAATGTGACCTATGACCTGCATTTTAAACAAACTGAGACCAGTACATGCTGAGAAGTGACTGGTTCAGATTGCAAATCTAATTCAACGCATTCAAAATAGGGCAATTGACCTCAATATGTAGTTGATAAAATACTTTTGTAAAGAAAAACATCTCTTAACCTCAACCACACAATAGCTGCAGGATCAGACCCCTTTCAGAAGGGAAATTTTCATAATGGTCTTGTGCTGCCGTCGAGTTTTTGGCACAAAGGAGCTTGGGACACTGATATAATGAATCAGACGGATGGGGTTACAGCGGCTGGCATCATCGTGTGACTGAACCGGAGGCCGCAAGCGGTAATATCTGTGAGCTACGGAAGACGGATGACCTGCGAGAGGACAATTACAAGTCATTATGTCTCAGAAGTAACGTTGAGTAATATCTTTCGGCACAGCTCGCAGGAAATGGCCTCAGATGATGATATGAGGGCTGGATCAAACATGCTTGCAGTGTTGTTTGAAAAGCAGGCTCCAATCACAACACGCACGCGCACGTTTACTTATGCATGCAAGCTGCCAACAAAATGGGTTTAATAAATAAAGAGCAGGTATTGTATTTAAAAAGATCAATATGAATTTATATCAAGGATTTCTCTGGCTAGCAGGAAATCAATATATTCATAATAAAGCTTTTTATTCTTCCTTCTCAATAAAGAACGAGATCGTGTGAGCCGTGACATCTCTCTCTCAAGGACTTTTGAAGGATGTGTGTGGGTGGACAGGCTGCATATGCACCTGCGCTGCGAAATAAGTCTAATATTATAATCAAACAGAGGGAAATGAGTTAAAACGTATCTATCAACAGGCAGTTGTTTGTTGGGGGTCTTCGAATTTCTAATTCCGATTCAACAGGTCACCTTCGTTTCAAATCGCACATGCTTCTCTCTCGTTCTAGCCGCTCCGCCTTTCCACCCTACAGCCAAATCCCAGTCATGGTGTGATTTATGGGGACGCAGTAACACATGGGACGTCAGAGCCAATCATCATTCATCTCTAAAGGCGGAACAGCTCTCGGTTGAGCTCCCATGGGCAGCACCCCGAGCGCAACGGGCCAGAGGAGAGCAGAGAGACCAGGGTCATTCTGGCTGTGCAGTACATTTTCATGTCCCCATCGCGTCTAAAGACGAAAATCATATTCTGTAGTTTCTAAAAAGGCAGGCAAGTAATTAACAAATAATCCAAGTGTTTTTTTTATTTATTCCCTTACTAACGTTTTCTTGAGGATGTTTTTTTTTTCAGTTTGGAGTCCTGAGTGGACAACATTACTTTCCATCAGTGTTCATTTTGACAGCAAATTTGATTTAGAAATGCCATTCAGTTTTAGTCAACGATATATCATAAGATTTTAGTCAACTAAATCTACAATAAATTTAGTCGGCTAAAACTCAGTGGGTTTAGTTACAGTGCAATGCATTTATTAAGACTTTCTCTAAAATGTCCAAACTCATTATATAGGTTTGATATTAAGATTTAATCATGATAGACACAATTTAATTGCAGTGATGCACAACATGCCTTAATATTAAAATGAAATAAAACCACTTTTCATAAAGAACATGGTCTTCTTTTCAATGCAATACCAATGGTTATATCGGCTAATGATGCATTATTTATAGTAACTTGGTTACCATATTCTTCATTCTTTCAAACAGACATTTCTATACATTAATTTAGATTCATCTTTATGGCTATGTAAGTGATTCAATCAAGAGCAGTGAGTGGTTTTCTCTTTCTTTTGTTGCTTGATGAACATCAGTGAATTGGACAATAGACACTAAATGTGACTGCTATCCCTTTAAAAACGAATGCAATGGATGCAATGCACTGATACACTTTCTCCCTACTGTTTGTTCATTTAAGACATAATCGGCTGTGTTTACGTGAATACTCATCAAAACGGACAATTCCAGATCATTTTGTGTGTATTTCTCAGTTCATGCAAAGCGAAAGAGACGTGCTTTGTGTGTTTGCTTCAGTGTCTGCGCTCAGAAAACAAGACTTGAGTTCTCTCTTGCATCGTAAAAATGTATCCATATGTCTGCACTTCTCCCACATATTGAGATTTTTTTTCATGTTTTATAAGACGTGCAGCAAGTGTGTTTTAGCTTGTGTCCCGCCGGTTTGTACACAACTAACCTCCTACCACACAACAGATTTTTCTGAATGAATCTCTTTCCAGATCGTCCCTCCCTAACTTTTTCTCATTTTTATTCGTTGCCGAAAATGCCAGTAGATTTGTGTCATAGTTTTCATCATTCAAGAAGAATTTTAGTTCGTTATCGTTTCGTTTTTGTCTGTGAAAAAATGTCGTTGGCGAAGTTGCAAAATTATTCGTCAACGAAATTAACACTGCTTTCCATCCAGTTAGTAAAATCCTTTAACATAAACTAGTTCACCCAAAATGAAAATCTGTCTTTAATTACTCACCCTCATATCGTTCCAAACCCATAAGACCTTTGTTCATCTTCAGAACACAAAGTAAGATATTTCAGATGAAATCCGAGAGCTTTCTGACCCTGCATAGACAGCAACACATCTACGATGCTCAAGGCCCAGAAAAGTAGTAAGGACTTAGTAAAAAAAAAAAAAGTCTATGTGACATGGTTTATGACAGCGTTTTAGTTTTAAGTTAAAAAAAATCTTTTGTATCGAAGTTGTAATATTTGGAGAAATAAAGTAGAAATATTTTGAGAGTATATTCTAGTTTGTTTGAGAGCACCAAGAGATATTCCAAAGTCTCAGCTTTTAAAATCTGTCAGTTTTATAGCGAAATGCAAACAATATGTCTATTACAATGTTTTTTCTTGCTTTTTAAAGTAGCTTGACAGATCGCTGTGTTTGCCTCGGTTTAAGCAGCATGTGAATCAGTCATCTTTTCGATTACAGTGAGACATTTGTTTCATTAAATTAGATTATACTTTTTTAATTCCTTCTGATGTTCCTTCACGTTTATATCATGCCATAAACTTCAAATAAAGAGGAAAAACACATTTATAATTTGTATTTCATGATCAATCTGACAGAATCTGGAAGCTGAGCTATATAACATTTTGTATTTGTTTAATGTGGCACTTAACGGCGTCATAGAGGTTCAACCATAGTTTTCTGAAGCTATGAGAATACTTTTTGCGTCATGGTACTTTTGTGAATGCATGTCAAAAACTGACCCAGCACAAAAGAAATTCGTTATTTTTAAGTATTCTCGTAGCTTCCTAACATAACGGTTGAACCACTGATGTCACATGGACTATTTTGTCCTTACTACCTTTCTGGGTCTTGGATGTGGTAGTTGCGTTGCTGTCTATGTAGGGTCCGAAAGCTCTCAGATTTCATCATAAAAATATCTTCATTTGTCTTTCGAAGATGAACAAAGGTCTTATGGGTTTGGAACGACATGAGGGTGCATAATTAATGACCAATTAAACCAATAAAAAATGCCATCCCTGCATCGCTCTATTAAAAATGATTAGAATTTTGTGAGGTTTTCTGGTTTTAGTTGGTTTGTCTGACTTTAAAATCTTTTACCCAGTATGACAACATTCAAATCTATCAAAATTAAAGGGTTAATCCACCCCAAAATGAACATTTTGTCATTGATCACTTACCCCCATGTTGTTTCAAACCCATAAAAGCTTTGTTCGTCTTCTTTTGACGACGTCTTTCATACTTTTCTGGGTCTTGAGAGTGTTATTTACATTTCAGTCAACGGGACAGAGACAAAGCTCCCGGTTTTCATCCAAAATATCTTAAATTGTGTTCTGAAGACAAATGAAGCTTTTACGGGTTTGGAACAACAAGAAGGTAAGTGATTAATGACAAAATGTTTATTTTGGGGTGGAGTAAGCAGGGTTCCCAGGTTTTCACAACAAAACCAGCCCAAAAGTAGCCCATTCACGTTTCGAGGGGATCCTCCAAGGGGGTAAAATACACATTTGTGGTGGGGTTCTTCTGGTAAAATTAGCATTCCAGGGACTAAATATTACATTATTGGTGTCGTTTCATCCCGCGGACATGAAAAGCAACCCGCTGCAATAGTATGAATGTAGCCCAATTTGACTTGGCAACCCTTTAAGTTATCAATGGCTAATTTTAGCTCTTAATTCGCATCCCTTTAGACATCCATCCGATTTATAAAACGTGTTTGAGCTCAACCACAAAAGTCAGACTTCTGCAAGTCTGTTCTACCCACAGAGTTCCAAATGTACTGCAGAACAGGAAAGACCCTGAAAAACATCAAAGAATCAAAGAGTTTCATTGACGAATGCACATATCCTCTATAGCAAAGCCTCATGGGTCAGAGACAGAGCCTGCAAGCTAACAGCACATGCGCACACACCCAGCTTTTCCTAAACAAACAACAGCTATCAGCAGTCTGTGCGTTTGAGAGCTGGAATGTTCTCTCTGAGAGGGAGCTTTCACAATGATTGATCTTAATCATTAATTTGGCTCTTTTGTTCTGCCCTGCGGTGCGCCGCACGCAGCTCACGTTACGCTTTCCTGTGTGTAAGCACAGCTCAGCACCTGTGGGCGGCATGAACAGGTTTTACTGTGTGGGCCGTGTCTCTGTGTGTGTGATATAACACTAGTGTTCATGCCGACCCAGGTACAGAGGAGAGAGCAGAGCTGTACTCATCCTGAGACTAACGTATAAGCTTACATTAAAACTTGAAATAGTTTTTTTTACGTTTCACTTCTCCATGACAGCTTCCTGAGGTGTTTAACTATTTAAAATGGGAAGAATACCAGGCTGGAGCAGTAGGAGCTATGTAGATTGCTATATGAAAATGTCCTTACGTGTTACTGTCAGGAAGAAACTAATGCCTGGCGGGCAGCGCACATGCTTTGGCACATCCAAATGGAAACTTAAATTCACTTAATATCATTTAAAATAAAATTTATTTCTGTGATGAAAAGCTGAATTTTCATCATTACTCTAGTCTTCAGCGTCACACAATCCTTCAGAAATCATTCTCATATGCTGATTTATTATCAGTGTTGGAAACTCTTTTGTAACGATATACACTGCTGTTCAAAACTTTGGGGTCAGTATTTTTTTTTAAGAAATTACTAATTTTATAGATAAAAATGTATAAATGTAATCGATACAAAATGATAGTACAGACTAGTATTGTTACAAGAGATTTTTATTTTGAATAAATGCTGTTATTTTTAACTTTTTATTCATCCAAAAAAAAAAAAAAAAAAAATCCAGAAAAAAAGTATCACAGGTTCCAAAAATGTGTTTAAAGTATATTAAAATATATTTTGAAGTACATTAAAATAGAAAACTGATTTTAAATTGCAAAAATATATATATATATATATATCACTATATTACCATTTTTTCCTGCGGTGCAAGAGGTTTTTTTTTGTCTTGTTTTTAGCCAAAATATCTAAATTCTTAAATTAAGAAGGATTTTCTAGACAAATAAAAAATATTGTCTTGTTTTCAGAAAAAATGAATTAAAATTAAGTGAGTTTTTGCTTGAAACAAGCAAAATATCTGCCAATGGGGTAAGCAAAATAATCTAGTTTTCATCTTGAAATGAGATTTCTTTGCTTACCCCATTGGCAGATTATTTTGCTTGTTTTAAGCAAAAACTCACTTAATTATAACTTTTGTTTTCTGAAAACAAGACAATAATTTTTGCTTGTCTAGAAAGTCCTTCTTGATTTAAGAATTTTTAGATATTTTGGCTGAAACAAGACAAAAAGTCTAAGAAAAGCATTTTTTGCAGTGTGTATTTTTGATCAAATAAATGCAGGCTTGATGAGCAGAGGAGACTTCTTTAAAAAGCATTAAAAATTGTACTGATCCCAAACTTTTGAACGTCAGTGTATATTTGCATAAAAATAAAGCCTAGTTTTTAATTACTGTAATGCAACCACATTTTTTACATTTATTTTTTTTACATTATACTAAAAAGAATGAGATGTTATGCTTTATGTTTCACTTCTCCATGACAGCTTCCTGAGGTGTTTAACAATTTAAAATGGGAAAAATACCAGGCTGGAGCAGTAGGAGCTATGTAGATTGCTATATGAAAATGTCCGTACGTGTTACTGTCAGGAAGAAACTAATGCCTGGCGGGCAGCGCACATGCTTTGGCACATCGCACAGTGTTTCCTGTATGCGGGCATATTCCAATATGGGAGATAATTTGTTGTTTTGTTTGATGAAAGAAAAAAATGCAGCTTGCTTTAAAACCAAACAGCCAAAACAGTAGTGGTTATAGACCATAGTGCATTAGCTTGCTTACATGCCTTTTAGCAAATGAGCTGAGATGATGTTACATCTGTTTTTCTTGTCTTTTCAGATCTTTCCTACACTCCTGAATGTCTACACCCCATTTAAGGTAAAAAAATAACAATAATAATGCTAATAAAAAGGAAACTACATAGTTTGTTCATTATGCGGTGTAAACGTCAGGGTTAACAGCTGGTGTGTCATTTAATTAAAAAAAATGCTTAATCCTAGCTGTTTATTAAAAAATGACACTGCATGATATGTGACTTAAAGAATTGAGACATGGCTTTGAAATGTGAGACCATCTGGCAAATTAAGCAGTTGGACTGAAAAGGAAATCTAATTAGATAAACCTCCTCTGAATGTATATGATAATCATTTAAGATAATTTAGCAAACTCTTTAGTGAACTTTGTAGATCATTAAAAATTAGCTCAATCAGACAGAATGACAAAAATTAAATGTTTTCAGACACATTTTCCTGCTGTGTACACTATATACACCTTTTAAAGTCTCTTCTACTCATCAAAAAATACAGAAAAAAATGAAATATTATTGGAATTTAAAATAGTGGTGTTCTATTTGAATATCATTTAAAATCAAGTTTATTTCTGTGATGAAAAGCTGAATTTTTCACATCATTACTCTACTATTAGTCTTCTGTCACACAATCCTTCAGAAATCATTCTCATATGCTGATTTATTATCAATGTTGGAAACTCTTTTACGATATACACTGCTGTTCAAAACATTGGGGTCCGTATTTATTTTTTAAGAAATTAATTTTATAGATAAAAATGTATAAATGTAATCGATACAAAATGATACTACAGACTAGTATTGTTACAAAAGATTTCTATTTTGAATAAATGCTGTTCTTTTTAACTTTTTATTCATCCAAAAAAAAGTATCAAAGGTTTCAAAAAAATATGAAGCAAAAAAAAAAAATCACCATATTAAAATAATTTCTAAAGGATCGTGTGACACTGAAGACTGGGGTGATGATGCTGAAATCACAGGAATAAATTAGATTTTAAAGTACATTAAAATAGAAAAGTGGTATTTTAAATTGCAATAAAATTTCACTATATTACCATTTTTTTCCTGTATTTTTGATCAAATAAATGCAGGCTTGATGAGCAGGAGAGACTTCTTTAAAAAGCATTAAAAATCGCTGATCCCAAACTTTTGAACTTAGTGTATATTTGCATAAAAATAAAGCCTTTTTTTTTTATCTATAACATTTAAATTTTATTATTATTATTATTTTTTTTTACATTATACTAAAGAGAATGAGATGTTATGCATTATGACAAAAACTAGAATGTCAGACACAAAAATACCTAATATTCTTAAAAATCCGGCTTATACATCTTTCTCTTGATTTTGATATGAAATATGATCAGGACTCGACAGGTTTCACAGAGTAAGAATAAGGGTTTTGCCATTTTTAATATTCAGATCAAAAAGGTCAAGGCTTCAATCTATCAAAAATCACTATGCCCTGAAAATGTGAGGGGGATTCAAGTCTTTGATTCAAGAAATTATTCTATAAAAGACTGTGAGACACAAAGCGCTGCACTGCAAAAAATGCTTTTCTAGCTTAGATTTTTTGTCTCGTTTCCAGCCGAAATATCTAAAAATTCTTAAATCAAGAATTATTTTCTAGACAAGTACACGTTAATGTCTTGTTTTCAGTAAAAAGTTCAAATTAAGTGAGTTTTTGCTTGAAACAAGCAAATTAATCTGCCAATGGGGTGAGCAAAATAATTTAGTCTTCTGCTTGAAATAAGATTATTTTGCTTGTTTCAAGCAAAACCTCACTTAATTTTGACTTGTTTTTTCTGAAAACAAGACAATCATTTTTGCTTGTCTAGAAAATCCTTCTTGATTTAAGCATTTTTAGATATTTTGGCTGGAAACAAGACTAAAAATCTTAGCTAGAAAAGCATTTTTTGCAGTGTGAAAGGTCATTTTAAGAACAGTTACTGATATACACTTCATAGCTCTAATAGCATATATTCATAATTGTGTATCTTATTGTTTCTGAGGATGACTGTTGTGGATCTGTCTCATGCTAAAAGAGTAACCCTGAACATTGTTTGTTTCTTTGCTCTCTGGAAGGTAGGAAGGCCAAATGAACAGTCATTTACAATCTTTTATTTTATTAATTGGTCCCACTTTATATTAGGTGGCCTTAAATGTACTTATTGTGTTGCAAAAGACTTCTGCTGCTATTGAGGTGGGATACAGGGATATTGGACAGAATTAAGTTTAAATTATAAATGTAATTAAGTAATAAGTGTTTTTTAAAAATATAAGTACAATGTAAAAACATACATGTACACAGTAAGTGCATTCTATCAAATGATTCATGATTAGGCTACCTAATATAAAGTGGGCTCATTCATTAGCTATCTATCTGTATATGTATCTTATTTGCTAATATACTCTTCATATTCATTTTTACTTTACATTTATATTGATATTTTACATATATATTGGTTTTGTCTTGCTGCATGTCTCTGTAGATGTAATAAGCATAATGCTGTGTAAAGGGTAATGTTGAAGTTTCATTATTTTTTCTGGTACCAGGGAGAGCTTCTCTCTGCTGGAGTGTCTGTATTATCTTCAAGGTTGGCTGATAAGGAGCTGCTGCCATGGACACTGAATGTGGTTTGATGTTTATGCTTTGAAACATCTCAGATATCACTTCAGGTGGCTGTTACAATTCTTTTCTAGAAGCGCTCATAATAAAAAAGCTGTGTTCAAATTTAGTGCTTTAAATGGGTCCACAACATCTTTCATTTATGTGAAATAATGGCAGCAGTGCAGGCGTCTATATTTATCCATCAGACGGAAGAAGTGTTTATTTCTATCTTTGTGACGGGTCATTTTTGATCGAATCAAAGGAAAAAAATAAACTATATATGTGTATAAGTTTGAGATCAGCAAGATTTGTAAGACTTTTCTGCTTATCAAGGCTGATTTTATTTTAAAAAATCCAGAAAAAAGTAATATTGTGAAATAATATTGCAATTTAAAACAGTGCTTTTCTATTTTAATATACTTTAAAATATAATTTATTTCTGTGATCAAAGCTGAATTTTCAGCATCATTACTCTAGTCTTCAGTGTCACATGATTCTTCAGAAATCATTTCAGAATTCTTTGATGAATAAAAGGTTAAAAAGAACCGCATTTATTTAAAATGGAAATCTTTTCTAACAAATACACTACTGTTCAAAGTTTGGGGCCAGTCATTTTTTTCTTAGTTTGAAAGAAATTAATACTTTTATTTAGCAAGGATGTTAAATTGATAGTAAAAAAAATGAGAGTAATGACTTATATTGTTAGAAAAAAAATCTATTTTAAATCAGTGCTGTTCATTTGAAATTTTTATTCATCAAAGAATCCTGAAAAAGGTAGCACAAGTTCCAAAGAAATATTAGGCAGTTTCAAAAACTGATAAAATAGAATATTAATATTAGCTTTGCATCACAGAAAAAACATATATTTTAAAGTATATTAAAATAGAAAACATATTTTAAATTGCAATATTACTTTTTTCAGTATTTTTGATCAAATACATTGAAATTGAGATTTCTGAAGGATCATGTGAGAGCAATGATGCTGAAAATTCAGCTTTGTGTCACAGGAATAAATTACATTTTATTTTTCAAATAAAAAAAGTTATTTTAAAAATTTTTTACATTATTATTAACTGTATTTTTACAGTTTTGGTAAGATTAAGCGACTTTTAAAAATATTAAGACGAACTTTTGATCAGTAATGCATGACCATTTAGAGGCAATTATTGATAATTTGTTATATTAGGCATTTTTAAAGCATAAATGAATCAGTATATTTTCCTTCATTACACTAATGAGAATGATATTCATCTGGTGGGTTTTGAGGGGGATGGTGTTCTGGACAGCTGCCCTGTCTCTCTGTCTCTCTCAGTGTCTGGCGCTGGGCCTTTTCCTGTCTGTGTGCATGCATTCACACCCATCATGTGCCAAGATCAGCATTCAGGAGGAGACCCGAGGCCTGCCGCACCATCAGAGGGCTGCACGAGGTGAGAAGGAGCCAGAGCTGTCAGAGATGGGCCCCGGGCCCGAGCCCCTGCAGCCCACTACAGCTGCCTCCACCATCAGCAACCTCTCACTGGTGCGGCAGACATGGTCCTGGCACATCGCACTCACTGACAGTTCAGCTCTAAAACAGTCCTGTTGTAAAGGAGTTAGAAGAATAATTCAAATCCTGACATCATTTACTCACTCTCATGGCATTTCAAACCGTTTGATATCTCTCTATATTATTAAAAGCTCAAAGAAGAACACAAAAGCAAGAGTTGACTTGTACTTTCTTGTAGTCTTCTGACAGCTCTGTGTGAGCAGCACATTTAAATCTCATTATTTGAGTAATTAATTTCACCTCTTAAATCTGTGAAACCTGTTGTACCATTTTTGATGTGCAAATTTCTATAATCTATGACCAAAACTTTACTGAAAACTCTTTGCTGAAATTTTCTGCTGTCTGATTAATAGTTCATTTTTAGCCAAAAATGTTTAAAAACACCCACTCTCAGGTCAGGGTTCAGTGTCTTTTTGCTGTGAAATCTTTATAAAGTAAACGTAATAATACAAAATGAACATTTACTGGATTGCTTTATCTGACTATACAGGATAATAATATAAAAAGTGTTAAAATGTGAGCATCATATATAAAGCATCATGCATCTGTGCAGTGCTTATTTGTTCATCTCTTAATTAGTGTATTGCATTGCATTGTGTTTTGCGTCCATAAGAAAAACTACACATTTTAAATATAATTTTACTAAGACGTATTATTGTGAGATATAAAGTGACTGACATTTATATGCATTTTATGTACACTACTGTTCAAAAGTTTGGGAAGATTTTTTAATTATTTTCTGCAAGGCCACATTTATTTGATTTAAAAATTCAGAAAAAAAATTAATATTGCAAAATATTATTGCAATTTAAAATAGTAGTTTTCTATATTAATATACTTTAAAAATAATTTATTCATGTGATGCAAAGCTGAATTTTCAGCATCATTACTCCAGTCTTCAGTGTCACATGATCCTTCAGAAATCATTTTAATATGCTAATTTATTATTGTTGGAAACAGCTGTGCCCCTTAACCTGTGATGCTTTTTTTCAGGATTCTTTGATGAATAAAATGTTAAAAATAACAGCATTTAGTCAAAATATAAATATTTTGTAACAATATACACTACCGTTCGTAAGTTTGGGGTCAGTAAATTTTTTCTTACTTTGAAAGAAATTTATACTTTTATTCAGCAAGGATGTGTTAAACTGATTAAAAAAAAGTCACAGTATAGGATAGACACACATTGTTTGAAAACACTTCTATTTTGTTTAAATGCTGTTCTTTTTAACTTTTCATTCAACAAAGAACCGGAAAAAGTATCACAGGTTCCAAAAAAATACTAATTTCCAAAGTTGATAATAAATCAGCATATTAGAATGATTTCTGGATTGTGGACAGTGAGACGAGAAATGGCTGATTAAAATTCATAATAAATATATTAAAACAGAAAAATGTCAGTTTAAATTTCAATAACATTTCAAAATAATATATATATATATATATATATATTTGGTAACAGTTTATTTCACAGTCTCTTAACTAGCTGCTTATTAGCCATTTATTAGTACTAATTAAGCACATATTAATGCCTTATTCTACATATCACTAAACTTAACAACTACCTTACTAACTATTAATTAGGAATTTATTGAGGGAAAAGTTGTAATTAATAGTGAATAAGTGTTCCCTATTCTAAAGTGTTTTTTTTTTATATATAAAATAAATGGAATTTTGATGAGCATAAGAGACTTCTTTATTTACACTGCAGTTCAAAAGTTTGTTTTTTAGTGTGCTGTACTGTTATAAAAATCTTACTGATTTGCATTATGAGCTATTAAATTTGCATCTTACTTTTAGCCAGACAAATATCAGCAGTTTTAACTTCTGAACCATGAGTTTTCAAATTTTGTCTAAAGGTTCAATAAACTCTTACATTATTTTTTTCATGCTGTACAAGGTTAACGGCTGCTGAATCATGAAGGCATCATTTAAAACAGTTTTGAGAACTGAATCAACCAAATCACTGAAAAAAGCGGATGTCAAGATTTGTATGGCTTCATACTTTGCATTGTATTGATTACTTATGTCATACATTTATGGTACTTTATCATCCTTGAAAGTCCCCACAATTTGTAAGTGCATACCCTGCAAAAAAGGGTTTTCTTACTTATATTTTTAGCCTTGTTTCCAGCTAAAATATCAAAAAATTCTTAAATCAAGAAGGATTTTTCAGAAGAAAGTCAGTCTTTGAACTACATAAGGATGATTAAGTAAGATTGGTTTATGGTCAGTTCTCAGGGCTCTTTCATCACTCACAGGCTTTTGTCTTTTCTTTCGCTTTGTGAAAACAAAAGAACGATTACTTATGTCATACATTTATGGTACTTTATCATCCTTGAAAGTCCCCACAATTTGTAAGTGCATACCCTGCAAAAAAGGGTTTTCTTACTTAGATTTTTAGTCTTGTTTCCAGCCAAAATATCGAAAAATTTTTAAATCAAGAAGGATTTTCTAGACAAGTAAAAATTGTCTTGTTTTCAGAAAAAAGAAGTCAAACTTAAGTGAGTTTTTGCTTAAAACAACAAAATAATCTGCCAATGGGGTAAGCAAAATAATCTTATTTAAAAAAAAAAAAAAAAAAGATTATTTTGCTTACCCCTTTGGCAGATAATTTTGCTTGTAAAACTTAATTTGAACATATTTTGTCTGAAAACAAGACAATTTTGTACTTGTCTAGAAAATCCTTCTTGATTCAAGAATTTTTATAAATTTTAGAAAAGAGTGACCAAAACAGTTCTTTAAAATGTTCTCCATCAGAAGAAAGTCAGTCTTTGAACTACATAAGGATGATTAAGTAAGATTGGTTTATGGTCAGTTCTCAGGGCTCTTTCATCACTCACAGGGTTTTGTCTTTTCTTTCGCTTTGTGAAAACAAAAAAACGATCTGTGTGCTGACTGGTAATGTGGCTTTTAGTCACATCTACATGAAGGGATATAATGAAGTTCATTAGTGACGGCTGAGAGGTGTTTTTTGTGCTGATGGTACAGACCTGTTTTGTCCACACTATCCTTTTGTTTGCATTTTCCCTTGGTAACAGAAACGTCATCGATAGCGATGTCTCCCTCAAAGCCGTTTCCACGGATACCCTCGAACACCACCTGACAAAGAGAAACCTGAGTTAGACGGCCATCTCGCCCATGACACTTTTTCTCTGAAGCCACTCTAGTCCATTAAAACAGACATTTGTCAAGTCACATTTCTTCCATTCCCATCAAACACACACACCCCCCCACACATAGATAGAGAAATTAATTGAAACATTTCACTTTTGTTCAGGATGTCATGAACAGTGATGGACAAAATTTGCACAAATTTAACTCCAACATCAAATGAACTCGGGTCAACACCAACAACAGTGAGAAAACTGTACTGATTTTAAAATGTATGAGTGTGAATTTAAACTGAACACAGAAGGTTGAATAAATTGATTTGGAGTGCCAGAAAGAGGAATTATGGGGAAAAAAAAAATCAACAGAACAGAAAATTTATTTCATAAGCT
The DNA here is from genome assembly GCA_033026305.1 of Cirrhinus molitorella. Lineage (NCBI taxonomy): Eukaryota > Metazoa > Chordata > Actinopteri > Cypriniformes > Cyprinidae > Cirrhinus > Cirrhinus molitorella. Next base: position 38,291,118 of record CM065126.1, read on the forward strand.
GTCTGACAAAAATAGATAATCATTTGTTCTGATTAATGCATGTATACTGCCTTGCACATAGTAACTGATTTGACATATTACACTTCATTTGGTTCAAGTTTCTAAATTATATATATATATAATATATACACTACCGTGCAAAAGTTTGGGGTCAGTAAGACTTGCAATTTTTTTTTTTATGAAGTCAAGGCTGCATTTATTTTATCAAAAATACAGAAAATAAACTGTAATATTACAAAATGTTATTACAATAGAAAATAATGGTTTTTATTTTCATATACTTTAAAATATAATTTATTCCTGTGATACAATGCTGATTTTTCATCAGCTGTTACTCAGTTTCCCAGGCTTAAGTGTCACATGATCTCTCAGAAATCATTCTGATATTCTCAATTATTAGTAGAATTATCAGTTTTGGAAACAGTTGTGCCGCTAATGTTTTTTTTTTTTTTTTGAACCTGTATTTTTTTCTTTCAAGAACAACATTTATTCAAACTATACATTTTTTCTAGCAATGTAAATCTCAAAATACCAGTCAAAATTTTGACACACCCTCTTATTTAATGTTTTTTAAAGAAGTTTCTTATGCTTATCAAGGCTGTTTTCACTTAATCAAAAATACAGAAAAAAATGTAATATTGTGAAATATTATTACGATGTAAATCAATGTTTTTCTATATTAATATACATTAAAATGTAATTTATATCTGTAATTAAAGTTGAATTTCCAGAATCATTACTCCAGTCTTCAGTGTCACATGATCCTTCAAAAATCACTCTAATATGCTGATTTATTATCAGTGCTGGAAATAATTATTTTTGGAACCGGTGATACTTTTTTTCAGGATTTTTGATCAATAAAAGGTTAAAAAAGAACAGCATTTATTTAAAATATAAAGGTTTTCTAACAATATACACCGCTGTTCAAAAGTTTGGTGTCAGCAAATTTTTCTTTCTTTTTTTTCAAAGAAATTAATACTTTTATTTTAATCAGGGATGTGTTAAATTAATAAAGTGATAGCATACATTTACACTGTTAGAAAATATTTATATTTTGAATAAATGCTAATTCTAATAATAAATCAGCAGTAATAAGGATAATTTTGAACTGAAATGTATACATAATCTGGAAGCTTATAATAAATAAGCTTCCCATTGATGTATGGTTTGTTAGGGTATGACAATATTTGGCCAAAATACAACTATTTAAAAAAACATTGGAATCTGAGGGTGCTTTAAAGTTGTCCAAATGCATATTACTAATCAAAAAGTAAGTTTTGATATATTTATGGTAGAAAATGTACAAAATATCTTAATGGAACATGATCTTTACTTAATATCCTAATGTTTTTTTGCCATCATTTTAACATATACAATGTACTTTTGGCTACTTAAGACTGGTTTTGTGGTCCAGGGTCAAATATATATGCGTCTTAGCAGTGTGTGGACACAACTATCTGACAATGATAAAAATCCATTCACTCCTTTTTTTTTTTAAATCCCCCCAAAAACTTAATTATTCAGCCGTTTCAATTTTCTGAGCAGTATGACATCATACTAAGGCCCCACCCACAACCTCTGATGGACATAATTAGATGTAAAAGTGAACTTAAAAGTGAGTCTTCATTTTCTCCCGACACAAGCCACTGAGGACGCAGTGGATTAGTTTTGTTTCTGATGTTAACGTGCCACGGAATATACACAAAAATAAAAGAGAGGGGCGGGGCGAGCAGTAGCTCATTAGCATTTAAAGAGACATGCACCGAACTAGGTCGCTGTGAACGGGGTAAAAAGGATGTTGTTTTATATGACCATTGAGGAATTTGAACCAAAGTATGATGCAGACATGTCATGAAGACCCTAAAGAATCATACCATATCATCACCCCTTTAAGAACTACAGTTCTTTAAAAGTGCATTCATCAGGGTTCGTACAGAAACTGCAAAATGAAATTCTAGGACTTTTCAAGTACTAGTTTTTTAGTTTTCAAGGACTAAAATCAGAGATCTCACTTATCAAACAATATCATTGTTATCTTTCAAAATCTAATAAATAAACTAATAAAACAAAATGGTATTAACAAAGTGTGGCTGTGGCAACTTTAACATTTTAATGGATACTAGAGCAAAGTTACTACTTTCCTTATTCAAAGCAATTTTTTTCATAAAATATATGATTGACCTGAAGAATAAAAGCTATATCATACTCTTGGAAAATTATAAGATATATTACGCTTATAGACATTATAGGTGTGACAATATGCTTAGTTTACCAAATCAAACAAAATACAGATACTTGATTCACTGGAACGGACAATATTTTAATACTATTTTCAAGAAATCTTAAATGACACAATATTTGTCTTTTAATTGAACTAATCTAGGGCCATTAACTGGTAATCAATTATTCTGAGGATTATTTTGAAAACTGAGTAATCTGATACTTTTTAGTAAAAGAAAAAATTGTTCCCAAATGTTTGTGATTGGAAACCCAAACAAACAATACAAGAGCAAACAATATAATGCAAGCACTAGCAAAGGTTTCTTACCATAAATTCAACTTTATACTGATATTGCAGGACGCTTTTCATCTTAAGAAGTATCATTGTCACGTTTATCGAAAGATAGGTGAAATGATGCTGTATTTATATATGCACTGCCTATATAAAATTCAAGTACATTTCAAGTACTTTTGCAGAAAAATTATATTTATATTTTCACAAAGTGAAATTCAAGTACTTCATGCACTTTAAGCACCTTGTACGAACCCTGATTTATAAATACAAATTACAATTTTGCAGCAAGTCTCAATTTTTAAAACACAAGCTGAGCTGAAATTTGAACACCATTCTGAATCTTGATTCTGAACAAAACTAAAACATTTTTGCACATTAAAAATAACACAGTACTATATCAAACATTTGTATGGTAAGTTATAAAATGGCATATTGGCCTATAAAATCATAATAATAAGGTCCGTCCCACATTCTTTGCTGGTATTTATTTTCTCGCCGTGTAAGCCTTGTTTGACTGACAGCTTAATTACAGCAGCTCTGAAGCTCACTGCAGAGAGCTAATCAGATCCATGTCAGAGCCACGTTCAGTCTAACTGGAGTTTACAGAATTACCCCCTCCCCAGACAAACACACACACCTCTAAACCCCAGCTGGTGGACTAAAGCACAAGTAATTGAAATGTATAAATGAGCAAAAGTGAACAGAGAGATTCAATACATTTAATCCACCCACATCCCCTTAAAAACAGACCTAAAGCAGTTCACACATTCTCAAACTTTGCAGAATGGCTCGTTATTTTACCTTTAAGTTTAGAAGAGCTTTTGTGGGCACATGTAATTTTTAAAATAAATTAAAAATAAAGCTAAAATAAAGCTAAAATAAAACAAAAATAAAGATTTTAGCTGAAAAACTGAAAAAGTAAATAAAAATCAAAACTGAACTAAAATGGAAAAATAATAAATAAATCTATATCTGACATTCTACAGAATTGGTGCAAACTGCTGTCCCACAACACATTTAAAAAGCATTTAAGTAATAATATATATATTAGTGCTGTCAAATGATTAATCGTGATTAATCACTTCCAAAATAAAAGTTTATATTTACATATTATATATTTGTGTACTGTGTATATTTATTATGTATATATAAATACAAACACATTCATGTATATATTAAGGAAAAATATTTTAGATTTATATTTTAAATATTTATATTTATTTATAATCTAAATCGTATACACGTATAAATATATTTCCAAATGAATTTTTTGTTTTAATATATACATGCATGTGTGTATATTTATATGTACATAATGAATATACAAAGTAAACACACTTATAGTATGTAAACATAAACTTTTATTTTGGATGTGATTTAATTGTGATTAATCGTTTGACAGCCCTAATATATATATATATATATATATATATATATATATATATAGTCATAATTTATTGAGTACTTTCAATTGGGAGGTGGCTGTCCCGAATCCCCTAATTTCAATTTATGAAAATATTGAAATATATATATATTTTTTTTTCACAGTAGTCCTTAAGATATCAGCACAATAACACACTCTGCAAAATATTGTCTAATTATCTAATAAATAACAAACAAAAAAAAATAATATTTTTTTTTGGCTAGTAGAAATTATGAATGGCCGGTAAATTAAAAGTTTAGTAGCCAAATTGGCTGGTGAGTGAAAAAGTTCATTTCAATCGCTGCTTACAGGTACATATTAGTACTTCAAAAGTACATATTAGAACCTACAGTGTATAATTAGTAGGTGAATTCTGGTTGATTGGAACATTTTTAGACAGTCATTTCACAATCAAACTGAATTCACCACTTTTTCACCTTTTAAACAAAAGTGTATCGCCCTAGTGACAGCTTTGTACTTTCTTAGAGCATCATTTGAACATAATTTGAAGCAGAGACAGACAGTGGGCCTCATTAATCAATCTAACGTAGAAACGAGTGTAGATTCGAGCGTACAAATCAACTTACGACAGTTCATGTGTGATTCATGAAACATTCGTATGCCGCCAATCCCGTTTTACGAATGATCGCACGTTGATAAATTTATAAAAGCGATAGTCATTTAAATATCACGCCCCTAAAAACACCCCGCTTTAAAAGCCTTGCCCCTAGAGTTTACGACAGGAGAAACAAAACCCGGCCAAAAAGAGGATAGAAAAACATGAAGAAAAAAAAAAGTATCTTACTCTGAAACACCCTTTAACCTTACATTTGCAAACAGTGACATTCATTTATACCTATATTAAATACCAATAAATATAACGAAATATTATACTGCTAAAAAGTTTCATGATTTCAATTAGACATGCTTTTTGATTCATATTTTTTACATTTAACCATTAAAATAAAGTATAAAATAAATGCAATAAAAATTTAATGAAAAAAAAAAAACTGAATTTGGAAAGAAATAAAACTGATTTCACAGGGCCTTAAAATTTTATTTTTTGTTAATCTTTTAATAAGTTTTGTGATTTTAATTAATTAGACAAGCTAATTAATTTTGATTAATATGTTTTAATTTAACCATTAAAAGAAAAAAAACCTTATATTTGCAAACGGTGACATTCATTTATACCTACATTAAATACCAATAAATATAACGAAACATTATAGCCGATTTAGTTCTCCTTAATCCACAACAAATGCTTTAAATTTAAAGGTATTAAAGAACAAGAATGAAAAATGAGTAGCTATAAAATTGTATATTAAACTGTATTCACTAGTCGAATTGGTGTTTCACTTAACAGAGTACAAATATGGAGCTAAAATAAACGACATTGTCCTCTAAGCTTCTCATCCACATCCAAATGTTTGCTTTTTTTGCCACGTAACATTTGGTTGCTAAACACGTCTTTATACTTCACTTGTGTTCCAATATCCAAGTAAAACAACCTACACATGCGCATTTTTTATTTTTTTTTAATTTTGGGGCTGCTTGCTGATGTTACCTTTTAAATAACTTTTAAGTTTGGTTGACTGCATTTTGGTTTGATTACTGGCTAAAATGTCAAGTTAGCAGCGCTGAAATGTAGCGTATGTGCGCGTGAGGCGCCTGTGCGATCAGTTACATTTAATAAAGCAAAGATATAAAGAAAACAAATAAAATGCATTAAGAGTGTCACAAAAACGCTTGTTTGTTCTCCTTTTTAAAATCTGTTAATTAATTAAGAGAAATACATTTCGTGTATATAGTCTAGCCCTCTTTATTTCATTTATTCTTTTTATATTTTCTGTTTTTATCCGTTCACCAAAGTGCAGCGATGTGAAGACGTGCGAGTCCTCATGGTCTGTTGTTTATGCTGTCATTTGCGCATACAAATAAAAATACTAAAAGAATAAAAAAATAAAAAAGTTTTGTTTGTGGGCCAGGTAAATAATCTAAATCAACAAAATGCTGTCATTATACAATTCTCTGAAACATTTTAGGCTGCACGCAAATTCAGGCGAACTCAAAGACTTGCATACACGAGCTCAGACCTGACGTGAGATTTGATCGTAGCCATTATAGACTATTTCACTGAGCGTAAAATGACACTTTCTAGTGTGGTTCACACACTTGACCAGCTGAAGATAGCATCCTTTGCTAAGTGCACACTCTGTTGACCCGTGTGCTTTGACGGACACAACACAAACAGACACCTGCAGCATTACCCCACGATGCCCAAATGAACGAGCGCCTCTGAATAAATAAGAGGCTGAGCGGGATCAAGGGATGAGGGCAGATGGGTAATTTGATTTGTCTTGTGTGTGTAAAACAGTCTCTCTGACTGTGCTAATTGGCTGCGGGGCCACAGTGGACCACGGGTGACACGACATCATTAGGGCGATGTCAAGCGGCGCTCCGTAAGCATATCTGCTCACCTGAATATATATGACTCTCAAACGCACACAGAACCTGCGCTACGCTTCCACAATTACAAGGTCACTGCATGCATCAAAACACGCTCAAAGGGCAAACACAAACACGCAAAACATGCACAAAGAGATTTGGCCATAGCGGTAATTGGTAGGTGAGGCGATGTGTGTTTTCTCTCTGTTCGTTAATGCAAATGGCTTCCTCTAACAGGCAGAGCAGAGTTGACTTTAGTGGGTTGAGCTCATTAAGAGTATGACAGACCATTCACCTCTCACACATGAGCTCAGATGCCAGCGGAGACAGAGAGAAACAATTATGCGCGGCGTCTGAGAGGCGTAGGCATGCAGACGCCTCTCCAGCTCCGTGTTCATTAGATTGGGTGAGGATAGAGAGCAGGAGCAGGGGAGAGATGGAGGTGAAGCAGAACTTAAAGAAACAGTTCAAGCTAATTCTGTCGCTCTAGCTTTTGTGGAACGCACAGAATACCTCCTCCTCATTTCTGTATGAAGACAAAATGGCCAAAAAGCACCTGAACAATTAACAATATTCTTTATTTAAAAGATTTATGCATATTTATCCAGCGTGACTTCATCCAAAGCAGTTCATTCAAAATCCTATTATATAAACACCCTAGATTGTTCAGAGAAATACATGCTGCTTTTATCAAGAAAACGCGATCAAACATTTGGAGTCACTAAGATTTTCAAAAGTGAAAATCAAAGCTTTTAGAATGCTGCAAATGATTCCTATTTCAAATAATTGCTGTTCTTTTAAACTTTGTTCAAAGTTCTGAACTTCAGCAAATCAGCTGATTAGAATGCTTTCTGAAGGATCATGTGACACTTAAGACTGGAGTACTGATGCTGAAAATTCAGCTTTGCATCACAGGAATAAATTACATGTTGCATGTTGAATAAATCAAAAGTAGGTTAGTACACTTAAGTCAAATTAATTTGAATAAAAAATTAAGAAATAGTTACCAGACAAATTATTTACCAGAATTTATTTACTGGAAAAATGTAAATACACAAAAAAAAGTATTTCTGAAAAAAAGAATGAAAAGAATATTACGTTCATTATTGTTTTGATCATTCAAATGTAATGAATCCATTCAAATGGAATCAAGAAAATTCAGTCACTTAAAAATGTCATTTTTGTTAAACTCTTTACAAAAAAAGTTCCATGATTTCAATTAGACATGCTTTTTGATTAATATTTTTTAAATTTAACCATCGAAATAAAGTCTAAAATAAATGCAGAAAAAATTAAATGAAAAAAATAATAAAAAGAATTTGGAAAAAAATAAAACGGATTTCACAGGGCCTTAAAATTGTATTTTTTGTTGTAAGTTTTGTGATTTTAATTAATTAGACATGCTAATTAATTTTGATTAATATGTTTTAATTTAACCATTAAAAGAAAAAAAAAACTGAATTCAGAAAAAATTAAATGGAACAAAAATTCATTTGGAAAAAAAATTAAATGTAACTTAGGAAAAAAGACTTCTTAGGGCCTTAAAAAAATTGTGTTAAACTTTTAATACATTTCTGTTAAAAAGTTTTATGATTTCAATTAATCAGACATGCTTTTTGATTCATATTTTTCAAGTCAACCATTTAAAAAAAAAAAAAAAGTTAAAAATTAAAATGGGGAAAACCCTGAAAAATTTAATGGAAAAAGCAAAATTTGGAAATGGAACGGAAATTGGGAAAAATAAAAAAAGTAATTCATAGGGTCTTATATTTCACAATTCTACACTTTTGCTGATTTAAAAAAAATAAAATAAATGCAGACTAAATAAGCATAAGATATTTATTTTAAAAACAAAAAAAATAGCCAAAGTACGGTGGCATACAGAAGACAATTTTTCATATAATAATTGACTGACAAGATTTGTTTGAGAACCCTGACTTTTGATTTCAGACAAAAAAAAATCGGGAAAAATTAAATTAAGGAAGAAAGAGTTCCACAAAAGATTCTGAAGGCTGTGAGTTTGCTGTAACAGAGACTCGAAGTCCTGTGATTAACCAATCGCTATGGAGAGCGGTGCTAGCAGAGAGGCGAGAGTGATGGGAAATTTCAAGCACACAGAGAGGAGAGGTTAATGGATAAACACGACAAAGAGCTGAGAGCATCAGCGGAGAAACCAGCGAGCGATAAAGAGGATAAAGAGGAAAGAGGAGATGATGAGGAAAGAGCTTAAAGGGCTGTGTGAAAATGGATCAGCGCTCGCAGAGTGGACGCTTTTCTCTGCTCTTCTCTCAATCTTTTCAGAAAATCATAATTAAGCAAAGCTAATTACCAGCCCTCCCTCGCTCCCTGAACTCTTCCTTTGTAAAGCTCTTGCGCTTTTGTCATCATCTTGTTTCCCTGCTGGCATCTTTCACACGAACGTACAAAACGCTTCCGTCTGCGGTGACCTTTTCCATTAAGATACGGAAAAAAGACTTTAGAGATGCGGACGATTAACAGTAGACTTTCGACTAGATTTTGACATTTTCTAAAGAAAACAGTAGTGCCACCAAGAGTGTTGCTGTTCTGTTTGCTAGGTGGAAACCTTCAAACATTGATATTATAATCTCTAGATATATGAAGATACCAACTTCAATGTACACTACTTATTTTTTTTATAGAAATTAAAACTTTTATTCCACAAGGATGCATTAAACTGATCAAAGGTAACATTAAGGACACTCAGAATGTTACAAAAGATTCCAATTTTAAAAAATACTGTTCTCTTGAAGAATTCAAATTCAAATGTATCAGTTTGTATGACAATATGCTTCATGTGACACTGAATACTGAAGTAATGATGCTGAAAATTCAGCTTTGCGTCACAGGAATAAATTACATTTTAAAATATATTCAAGTAGAAAACTGCTATTTTAAACTGTATTCATATTTCAAAATTGTACTGCATTTTTGATCAAATAAATGCAGCATCGTTAGTGTTAGTAGTTCTGGCCCTCTTCGGTCACTTTTGACTGAAAATTTTTATATTTAAAAAATCGTAGTCTCATCGGAATGAGAAGACACTTGGTGACATTTGTTACATTAGCGATGTGAACGCACACAAAAATCATGGACATAATTTGGGTATTTTAAGGGGTCAAAAAAAAAAAAAAGGTAAAAAATGACCGACATAGGAAATGAATGGGAAATACAAAAAAATACAAAAACTCTGAGAATCTTTTGGTGGTACAAACTACAAATCAGCCACTGTGCAGAAACAAAGTGCACAGCAATCAAGGGGTGACACACTAAAATATCAACAAGGCAAAATTGACACCCATGTGCACACACACGCACACACAGAGAGAGATAAAGAGAGAGACCCATTGAAATGAATGGGTAAGACTGCAACAGACCAAATTTTGAGTATATGTGTAATAAAAGGAATACATGAAGAAAAAAATACAAAAGAGTCAAAAGAGAGAGACAGAGAGAGATGAACTGCTAAGACTGCAACAGGCCTGGTTTCTGGTTGTAATTTGAATACAAAACTTGATATTTATCTAACCAAAGATATCAAAAAATTGAAAAAAGTAGTCTTTTAGAATGTCTAAATATATTTCTAAATGCAAAACCTAATACAATTAAGAAAGTGTTTAAAAAAAAGCAATGGGAATCCAAAAGCCTCTGTATATATGTATATAGGGAGCTATACAGGAGCTTACATGACATTACATAAGTTTTTCATTTTTTAATGCCACCAATGGCATAACTCTCAGTTCAAAAGAATTTAATTTAAATACTTTTACTCTATTTTAATATGAAATGTTGTATTTATTGAAAAATAATATATAAATAATTAAATACAAAAATATATATTAATTCCAATGGACAAAATTGCGTATTAAAATTGCACAAATATTGCATAGTATCATAAAATCTCCTCAAGATTCGAAATAATAATCAAAAAATATTATTGAACAAAAATGTATTGCATTGATTTTCCTGAAAAAAAGAAAAGTTACATTTTAAGGCTTCGGTCACTTTTGACTGCAAAGAAGGTCCCAAACGAAGAAGGCCAGAGGGATAAACCACATTTATCATGTAAACTAAATACAATACGATGTCTGTTGGTGCCAGAAACCTTGACTGGCATAAGTGGAGTTAAAGGGAAAAAATAAAATAAAACACTACTAAACTGCAGGATATAAAGTTTAAAAAGCATTTATAAACTGTATTCTACGGAGACTGTGGTAGTAAGCATTTATAGTTGTGTTAAACAGCCCAATACCAGGCAGGTGGCATTTAAGAGCGCTATAAAAGAGAACAGCTATACTGGGCCTTTACACGTACAGCACCAACTGGCCTTAACTGCCATTAGAAAACTGTCATAGATGGGGAGCAATCAAACCATGGCTATATCATTAGCAGAGCTTATGAATGTAAGAAAACTTTACAATTAAAAAAAAAAAAAAAAGTCCTAAATTTCCAATATTTGATATATATCCAGTACTGAATTTGAGAAAGACCTACACAGACAGGATTTATTTTATATATGAAGGTAGGGTGCTTTTCTAGCAGTCACGTTTGATTTGGCCATTGCCATAATCTTCCAGACTTTAAACGGACTGTGCGTTTCTCGTGCCGTGAAAGATTACGGTGTCTTTTATCTTCTATAAAGTGGCATGAAAAAGTAACGAGTGCTAAAAGCGATCCTATGTGTAAAATCCTTTGAATCTTCTCTCAGCGGCCCACGTCCAGCCTGTCGGCCACAGAAGCGTCGCTGTACATTAAGCAAATGTGGATGTTGATCAATGAGAAGACATCAAAAAAATTCTAGATCTAATCTTTTTTTTTTTTGGTTGCTCTAAGTGCTTTTTATTTTGAAAAGAGGTTGCATGGAGATGTTACAACATTGCTTTGTCTTTATGTAAGAAATACAGAACTAGAAATGCTCACTAAGAATGATTTAAAAACAATTTAAATGGACCCTGGAGCACAAAACCAGTCATAAGTAGCATGGGTATATTTGTAGCAATAGCCAAAAATACATTGTATGGGTCAAAATTATTGCTTTTGTGTCAAAAATCATTAGGATATTAAGTAAAGATCATGTTCCATGAAGTTTGTGGTCCAGGGTGACACATAATATATGGAACACAGAAAATATGTAATAATAGTAAAAAAAAAATAAAATAAAATAAGCATTTATTCAAAACAGAAATATTTTGTAACAATATAAGTCACATTTTATCACTTTAACATATCCTGCTGAATAAAAGTATTAATTTCTTAAAAAAAAAAAAAAAATCAGCATATTAGAATTATTTCGGAAGTATCTGTAGACTGTATTAATGGCTTATGAAAATTCAGCTTTGTCATTGCAAAAATAAATTACATTTTAAAGTATATTAAAATAGAAAACCATTATTTTAAATTGCAATAATATTTATTAATATAAAATATTTTCATCAACTGGTTCCTAAACAGAATTTCATTCCAAAAAAAAACACAAAACAAAAAAAATAAAAACATTAATATATAAAAATAAAAACATCTGAATAAAGTTGACAGTCTGATTTATCATAGTTTAGGACACTTTCAAGGACTTTAAGTACTACTTTTTTGATTTTCAAGGACTTCAATCAGAGATCTCACTCTCTTTCAAAGAATAAAAAAAATAAATAAGTACTAATAAAACATGGCAAAAATAAAGAGAAGCACATGCTAAGTATCACTACTAAAGTATTACAAAATAATTTTTATACTTTTTTTATACTTTCTTTTGATTTCCTTTGTTTTGCTTTTATAATTGTACTGCCTTAATGATTTTTTTTTTTTTATTATTATTAAAAAAAAAAAAAAAAAAAAAATCACAAAATCTCCCTGAAATGCTGAGCTAAAACAAGAGATTCATAATACGCGAACACTGAATCAAATGATTTGCGAATCTGCACCAAGTCCTGATCTGAATCAAATGATTTGCGAATCCACACTCTGAAGCCATCAGCAGAGTGTGGATCGCGAATCACATGACTTAGATCAGACCTTCACGTATCGTGAATCATTTGGTTTAGATCAAGATTTCGAATCGCGTATTGCGACTCATTTGATTTGAATCATACTATTTGTGAAATAATTTACAAACTTGTTCTGATCTATAACAAATGATTTGCAATACGCAAAGTTCCAATCAAACTCAAATGATTCTCAAACCTGCTTTGAAGTCCCAATCTAAATGATGTTTTGTGATAAGTGCTTAGAAACAGTGAATCATTTTGAAAAGCTCCATTTCAGCCATCACTACATGCTTTTTAAAATCATTCGAAGCGAAATTTGAAAATAATGTCTCTTTTAATTTGATCTATTGAATTGCGAATTGCTATTTTCAAGGGTTTTCCAGGCCTCAAATTTCAAAAAGTCAAATTCAAAAACATCAAGCACCTCTATATGAAAACTGCATTTGAAAATTGTAATTTCCGAGTTAAATATGAAAATTGCAATGGACTGAATGTACGCATGTTAATTAACTCCCAAGCTAATGTAGCAACATCTTTCAGAGCTCTTCTAGCACTGTGAGGTCTGTTCTCCGTAAAACCCCTCGACTATCAATCCCGCTCAGTTTAACCTCAAACACGGTGTCCATGTAATGGATTCACACAGTCGAGTAAAGCTTTCGGATAAAGTAACGCTGTTGTGATTCTGCTTGATCCATCAGGCTCAGCGACGGGTGAGACGCCTCATGCAACGATGCAAAGACGCAATTCCTTCTTCTCAGGAGATTCTGTGGGAAAACGATGCTAATTTATCTCGGCAAGCCTCCGCAGTCACTCGATCCACACGGCAAGAGTCAATGGAGGAACAAAGAGGAGATGAGAACAGAGCAAACAAACAGACAGCGGAGAAACACGGCTGTCTGCCAGACTTGTCAAGTCCTACTGTCCAGGAACGCCTGGATTGGTCTTTAGCATCGATTGACAGAGGCCAACTGGGGCCTGGATGAGAGGTGAGGATCTATTTACGTCTTCAAGTGTCAAATACGTGGCATTAAAGAGAAAAGTGATAACAAATGTTTTCTCAAAAAATTAACTGAAAGGAAAAATAAGAAAAAATAGCAGTTTTTCCCACTTTAGACGGCAAGAGAGAGGTGAGGACAAATTTGGCAAATGTAAAATCAATGTACCCTATTTATTCTTTTGCCCTAATTAACCCTTTAACTGTCACTCCCATTTTTTAACACACACATGTAAATGCAGTATTTAAACAATTTTTTATTATTCATGAACGAAAACATTTTGTAATACTATTTTGATGTACATTTCCCATCATAGTGCAATGTCTGATTTTAAAATGGGTTTCAAAAGGATGAATTTTGAGATTTTAAGTTTTCAAGTGATATATCATTTCTTATGATTTCTAAAGCATGATACTTTTATTTTTGAGGTGCACTCTTGTCATAAATGAATCTATTACTTTTCCTACATCATTTGTAACAAAAAAATAGTAAAATATCTATTTAGGAGTCTTTGACCTTTCCAACGATATATAGTTTGTCATGATTAGATTATAATTTATTTGTAAAATGGTGAAGAAACCTAGGCATCCCACAGGTGGGACGGGTGATAATTAGGGGGTTAAATAATCTGAAACAGAAACAAGAGTATTCAATAAGATTTGTGGGATCAGCCAAAAAAAGAAAAGTCATGTCAAATAAAATTTAAACAATTACATAAAACATAAAAAAAAAACTTTATTTCAGCTAGTTACCAAAGCAACATTGAATTAATAAAACAAATGAATAAAAACTATATACGATTACAAACACAATAAAAAATATATATCGCATCCAAAATAAAAGTTTATGTTTACATACTATATGTGTGTTTACTTTGTATATTTATTATGTGCATATAAATACACACACACAAGTATATATTAAAACACAATATTTATGTGTGTATATATATTTATTTACACCTGTAAACAATTTAGATTATGAATAAATATAAATATTTTAGATATAAATTCACAATATTTTTCCTTATATATATACATAATAAATATACACAGTACACAAATATATACAGGGTTTCCAGGGGTCATGGAATTTCTGGAATATCATGGAATTTTTAAAGGTCTATTCCAGACATTGAAAGTCAGGGAATTTTATATTTATTTTGTCAAAGTCATGGAAAATCAGGGATTTTTGTTTGTTGCTTTAAATTTTTTGTTTCCATTTATCGAAATGTAAATTTTCTATACCGTATTTAGTTTTATCGCGTTGTTTCACGCGTTTTGCCTATTATTATGGTTAGGTTATGGTTATGAAAGCATAAAAACCATACATTAATTTCTGTAGAAATAGTGCATTTAACAGGTAAAAGCAAAAAAAAAAAAAGTGTATAATAGTGTATATGTGTGTTTTGTACTAAAAACGTCTGTGAATATGTAAATATAGCTTGCAAATAGATGGATCCGTTCATTATAGGTCAGTGAATTTGACATTTGGCTTAGAGTGGGAACCCTGTATATAGTGTGCAAACATAAAGTTATTTTGGATGTGATTAATCACGATGAATCGTTTGACAGCACAAAAACAAAATCTAAATGTATAATAGTAATAATACTAAAATAATAGTTCATAATGCTCTAAATGTTTTCCTAATCTTCATCAAAATGTAATAATGTTGTCCACCTATAAAACTTTTTTTTCTGCTGTTGTAATCCCCATGGCCAAACAATATTAATAAATAATAACATAGCCTATATTTCCTGATCCAATCAAATCCCAAAGGATAAAATCCAGCACTGTCCTACATTGCTTCCCACTGAATATTCAGTTTCACCTGGAAATCTGTCCCATTATGAAAGTCAAACGTAATATCTTGTTGTCTTTAAGCAGCAGCTGTAGAAAGAATGAGGGTAAAATAATCTGACAGGACCAGGACCAATGATCCCAGACTTAAATGTGTCCCATTTACCTGTTAACTCTCTTTTTTTCTCCTCTGAATTACCCGTTTTCATTTCCGTCCCTATTGCATGTGCTCTTCATCCTTTTCTGGCCTTCTCTCTCAGTTTTCCTTACTGTAGAAATCTCCTCTTTTTCAACCCTGCTCTTCAAGCTCTTTCAATTTGTCATTTTCTCTCTCCAGCACCTTTTCTCCTCTGTGATGAGCAGTAAAACGTCTCCTGGTCTTTGCAGCTGTTGTGCTGAGAGCTCAACTCAGCAGAAACGCAGGTCCAGAGGAGCACGACTCAGCGCTTCCTCAATCATTCCCCCCACAGACCCTCTAACCGCACACAAACACTCACACACATACAATACAGACATAGCACACCTGCCAACTAGGATGGCATGAAATGGCTAAAAAAAAAAGCTATAAATATCAATGCAATTGCTTTAACTGGATTATAAAGAAAACATCACTTCAGCTAAACTGCCACTGTAACCAAATAGAATCTAAATGTTCATACAGTAAATGTCTGATTCAAATATTCCATGTTGTTTTTCACTTAATAAACATAAGGACCAATGATAAGACTTTACAATAAGGTCCCATTAATTAACATTACTTAATACAGTACATTAATATTTGTGACCCTGGAGCACAAAACCAGTCTTAAGTCGCTGGGGTATATTTGTAGCAATAGCCAAAAATACATTGTATGGGTCAAAATTATTGATTTTTCTTTTATGTCAAAAATCAATAGGTTATTAGGTAAAGATCATGTTCCATGAGGATATTTAGTAAATTTCCTATCGTAAATATATAAAAACTTAATTTTTGATTAGTAATATGCATTGCTAAGAACTTCATTTGGACAATTTTAAAGGCGATTTTCTCAGTATTTAGATTTTTTTTGCACCCTCAGATTGCAGATTTTCAAATAGTTGTATCTCAGCCAGCATTGCTCTTTTGTTGATTTCGATTGCTTCCATTGTCCTCATTTGTAAGTCACTTTGGATAAAAGCGTCTGCCAAATAACTAAATGTAAACGTAAATGTTAAGAAAATTAATTCATTTTAATATAAATCATGGTCGCACCACATGACTTTTTTTTTAAGGCTAAGGCCAATTACACTAATATCACTTAACATTTTTATATGAATTTATGTGTACACAACATTCTTAATGTTCAAACAATTACAAAAGATATTATTATTTTTTGTATTTTAAAAATGGCATGTTGAAAATCAATATGTATATATGTTTTAACCACAAATGTACTCTGGTTCAAAAAGGTCATCTCATTTCCTCCTTAAACTTTAAAATCATCCAGCATTTGATTTCCTTTGCATGTTCGCTTGGTAAATACTGGGTCTGTATTTCCACCTTTGTCACACGCGTGTGAATATGTAATGCATGAGGTCAAGCTAGTGCAAGATAAGCATTTGTGGTAAAACAATTTTTTTTTAGAAAATGACCATCGTTTCTAGATAAGCCCATAATTTCTTGGTTGGGATCATGTAGAGCCCTTTGAAACTGCATTTTGAACCTTCAATCCGTTGGCCACCATCAAAGTCAACTATATGGAGAAAAATCCTTAAAAAAAACGTTCCCCTTTTTGACTGAAGAAAAAAATCTTGGATGACACAGAGGTGAGTAAATTATCAGGACATTTTTGTTCTGGAAGTGAACTAATCCTTTAACACCATCATACTAGCCAATCACAAAGACAGGAAACATTGCAAAACATTGTTTCATGACAGTTTTAAGAAACCTGATATCCAAATAATACTAACGCTTATTTTATATCTCACTAGCAAAAGCATCATGCATATATCAGATATATGTGATATATCCTGCAGCCGGTTCACATGTGTTATAGAAAATATAGTCACAAAGCAGGGCTCTACAGTGCAACCATTTGAAAACTACTGCGTGCGACTATGAAAAAATATTTAGGAGCAGCATGTGCGAGTGACCCGATCAGCATGTTTGTGTTTGCGCTAATGTGAGCTTCACGTGTTTTTGAAGCATTGAGTAATGAATCACGGACATATCTCACGAATCCTTTCATAAACAAAATGTAGAGAGTCTTATTTACACAATAAGATATTGATTGTGCAGTGTAGAGAGATGCGTTAATTATAATGAAACTTTGTGAGATTGCAACAAACAGCTTTTAATGATTTTTAAGTGGGTTTGTAAATGAGATATTATTTAATAAAACTTATTTAAATTATTTAATTATAAAAAACTATTTAATAATAAAAGTTAAATAAACAAGAAGTTAATATTAAGTGAAATAGACAGTTTGAACTAATTCAGTGAACTGAATTAAATCCATTTTTTTCTACTCAGAGATGCTATTAAAAAACATACATGTTTCTGAAATGATTAGTTCACTTCCAGAATAAAAAAATCCTGATAATTTACCCCCATGTCATCCAAGATGTTTTTTGCTAAATAAACAAGATTAATATTAAGTGATGTACATTGACTATTGTCTAACACCATTTAGATTTGGCTCTATTTCGTCGTCAAAAATGATCAGTAATTAAATCAGTGACTTACCGGCAGTTGTTTCATTTTTAAAGTATCTTTTCAGTTATTTAAATCATTCAATATTTCTGTATTCAAAACGGTATATTTAAAACATTAATCTCAACATGAATTTATGAATTTGTTTGCCCTCATGCCACTTCTGAGTCTCATTAAACATGAAAATAGACTAACACTTTTGTGTTTTCTGTGCCACCTCTGTAGTACAAAGAAATTTAGTTAATACTGATTTCATTTGATTGGTAACTTATGCTTATTCTACTTGTTCTGATTCTGCCATTTTAGTTAGACATATAAAGATTATAAATATATATATATATTTAATTTTAACATAAAAGATGACATACTTTTAATAAAAAAGCCATTATAAAGGTAAAAACAAAATGCCCCTGTAATTAGAAGACTAATTTTTCATCAGATTTTTTTTTTTTTTTTTATTTAGATGGTGCTCCTAAATTTTTGACTGTGCTCCTACATTTTTTAAGTTCGGAGCACAAGTACTCCTAAAAAGAAAAGTAAGCGTAGAGCCCTGACATAGCCACATGTGCACAACACACACACACAGGTTAGCATACAATATGTTTGCCTACAAACTCTCATGCGCACACCTGCACATCACGACAGTCATACCTGAAAGGGTCCGCTTGGATAGATCTCAGCGTCTGCCTTTCTCCATTCGGCTCCCTGGTGTCCGGAGAGAGTCCAGACGGCAGAATCCACAGTGGCGATGCTCTTCACCCTCATCAAAACATTGAGTGTACCTGCAGACACACAGAAAACAGAGGTCAGAGGAGCTAGGCTGTACAAGCACTTCTACCAGACATCTGACTATTGGTCCACTTTGCAGTCTAGTCTGACCAAAAATGCTAATTTAAGCATTATATAACTTTATGATGACAAATGAGACACGCACAACATATTTGAAATAAAAAAAAGCCTCAATCAACACACGTCCTCAAGAAACATGTGAAAACAGTAGATCAGTTAATCAAGAATTTTTATAATCAGAATGGACCTTGTGATTCTGATATGCAATTTTGATAAGCAACAGATAAAATCATTTCTTACAAATGAAAAAGCAGCGGAAACGGCATGTACTTTTACAGGATGTCCGCAGGTCCTTAAAAAGTCTTAAATTCAGATTTGATGGATCTTAAATTATTTTGATCACATTACCGCTAAAATATCTTCAGTCTGACAGACCTAATGACTGTTTACAATCATTGGACAGAGCGAAGATTGACTAAAAATATAAATAAAAATAACCAGCGAAACATCGAAACACGAGAATGATTCTTCTTATTTTAATACATTCAACGTAAACAGTGTTTGATAATGGATAGTGTATCTGATAGTGTTCTGGTATTAAAATCGCGCTGCCTGTCTCTTAGTAAGAGACTTAAAAACAAATGAGAGGAACAGCACACATAAAGAAACTTTGTTTATTTATAACATGAATATAGTTCAATAACATACCAACGGAGCTTTGCTGAATATTCTCATGATTGCAAATGTTACGTTGATTTTCGGTAAACAAGTAATTAGTCAAGTAGTTAAGTTACTTACATTTTAAATACAGTATTTACTGTTTTGTTCCATTTCATTACTGAAAATAGTTCCAAACAAGGATCACAGCGGCGCATTCTCCAGTGTTTTGTTACTGAATGATTCAGCGTTTTGAACGAATCATTTGAAATAACTCATATTGACTCGCTCAATAAGTGATTTACCGCTGCCTGCTGGTAGTTTAGTAAAATATGCGTTTCCCCCCAACATTTCTTATTTGTATATTCATAAATGCATTTAAAATGTTTTAATTTTGCAATGTAAATGATTTAATCTGACTGGTAACAGCCCTATAGTATTTATTAATAAATTGTAATGATTTGACATGAAAGGTGATGCATACATTTCAAAAGTTTAAAAATAGGCCTTTATAAAGGTAAATAAAAATATGCAGATTTAAGTATTTAAAGCTGATAGAACGCTGATCAAAATATTGCTTCAGAATAAATTATTTACACCACCAGAAATCTTGGTGATGTAGTACTTTTCTGGGGATATTTTGTGTGAAATATTGTCTGCTGATATGAAAAGTTCACTGTTTATCGTAGTATTAAATATAATTTATGAGAGCGATGAAGTGTTGATGTTTTCTTTTTACATTAAGCACATTAACTATTACATTTATGTATGCAATATAATTATTCACATTTCCATGTTAGGTCTTAAGTTTCATATAAGGTGGTATTAAAAAGGTTTAAAAAAGCCTTATATTTCACTTGTTCATGTCTGCAGAAACCCTGTTTTAGCACTCCGGAAAGGAGCTTCAGATAAGTGCTTCACTTGTGGGATTTAAGCAGTGTTTCCAAACAACTACTGGAGATCAAGGTCCATCAGGATCAGTGAGTCAGGACAAACTCAGGATTTGACATATTATGACAGATCATTGTTTCTGCTCTAATAAGACCTCCATTGACCGCTGCTTTGAGCAGATTAGCATTTCTCTAAGGGATTGCACAAAACCCAACAAAACAAGGTCAAGTACACGAGCGCTGATCTAACACGACCAAGCCTCGCCACCACAGCACAACGTAAAAAAAAATATTTTACAAATCTGTAAATAAAACAAAACTTATGTTTTACGAATACTATTTCAGGGTTGTTTTTTTTTCTTTAAAATATGCTCAGTGTGTTATTTGCCATTTCTTTGTAATTATTTCTGAAATTTCAGAGTATTAAAGTAACTCCTACACTAAAGTGTGCTGTAAAATATGTGATTTTGTGACATCAAATGAGTGCGTGTGACGAACAACCATATTGGTCCAAAAAAAACAAAAAATGAGATGACCATGTGACATTAATTGTATGTGTGAACTTTGTATACAGAAACAGTTTGGGGATATTTTTGCGTGACCACAATAACTTTTGATTTTTAATACAGACACTGAAAAATATTATCTCCTTAGAATTGAGAAGCTTTTGTTGTCTATCTTCAAGTAAAATAAAAATATATAATATAATGTTCACAATCCAAATGAAAAAAAATCTTATTACTCAAAATTTGAAAATATGGACTTGTATGGTTCTTCGTCTCAAGGCCTCAAATAATATTACTTAAAATTAGATATTTATTATTCTTCTGCTAAAAAAAACACTATAAACCATAGGCAAAACTTTATAAGAAGTTTGTTTAACATTCGCAAAAAGACAATATTCATCAGATCATTAAGAGTGCTGCGTTGCTCAAAGTCACGCTTGTCTGGAAAACCAAGATTTGACATCATGATAAATGGATCAATATTCGTCGGATGGTCTGTGGGCTGGTTGCCTGAGACTGACATGTGATAGATCAGCTTTAGAAACACAAATCTCCACAGACAACAAAGCAGAGGCATCTTACACACACACACACTGATTATTATGAACGTCAGTATTGAAATCTGTCACAGACACTGAACACACACACAGATGATGGAAGGCAATGAGGCCAAGTGGCACCTTTATGACTCATGCATTAAATTATTACTCTGACTTTGTGCTTAAGGGAAGCCAATATATAATTCAGTCGCACTTTGGAGAGAGAGAGAGAGGGGAGAAGAGAGAAAGAGGGAGAACAAACTTTTGTAGTGACTCAAATGAAGCATTGGCTGTGAACTATAACACGCACACAAACACACTAATGTTTCTAAACTTTCAGTCTACATGCTGCTCATGACATGCACACACAAGATAAAAGCAGAGGGGTCCAGCCAACTAACCAGGCTTCACATCTTTACTTATTCAGGAACAGCAGATATAAATGAATAACACAGCAGAGAAGTGGCAGACAGCTACATTAACAAAGCAAACAGATGGTACTGTGACAAAGTGGCTTGCGTGAAGTACAGAACATGTTCTAATAAACTCATCTAAAGCTGCATGAGCAATATCAATACATCAGTCCAGACACTAGTGTTGTAGTACTTGAGACCGGTTTTAAGACCATTTTTTGATGGTCTTGGTGTTGTCTCGGTCTCGACTGCATTTGGACTCAGTCTTGTCTTGGTCTCAGATTAAGAGGACTCAGATTTTACTTCAAGACCATAACTATTTGGATATCACTAAATTGCAAGTGCATTGTCTTTGTGAACATCATGAGATCATCATGTTTCGTCACTGCAGTTTGTTTAAACGGCTTCCAATGAAACAAATTAGTTTTTTATGACTGAGTCGCATGCAGTTAGGTCACTAAATGAAGTTAAAACACTTGTCTGCAGTTCAGACTCTCAGTGACTGTTCATGAGCCAAAATATTTCACATAAAGTCTAATTATTCTATTGTTTTGTTGAAGGAGTGCTCTGTGTATTTATATACACTGGGGTCAAACGTTTAGAATAATTAGGATTTGTTCGTATTTCTGAAAGGAGTCTCTTGCTCACCAAGGCTGTATTTATTTGATCAGGAATACAGTAAAAATTGTATTATTGTGACACATTACAATTTAAATAAATGGTTTCTCTTTTAATACATTTTAAAATGTAATTTATTGCTGTTATCAAAGCTGAAGTTTCACACAATCATTCAGAAATCATTCTGATATGCTGATTTAGCGCTCAATTATTATTAAATACTTAACTATTATTACTGAATCATTTTAAATTGTAACAAAATTGTACAGTATTAATGTCTTACTGTATTTTTATCGAATGAATGCTGTTTTGGTGAGTTTAAGAAACATTCAAAAACACTAAAAAATCGTAATTATTCTAAACATTTGACACCCGGCGGATATCTTGGGTATTTACAATTTTCTACATTTTAAATTTTGAATGTTTTGCTTTTTTTCTTACAGCAAAATAGTAATATGTTAGTCTTATGATGAAACACACAATAAGTGTTGAATAAAGATGGTTAAGTTGTTTTTAGCTTGGACATGTATATATTTAAAAGGAACATTCCTATAAACTAATAAATAATAAAATTCACCACTGCAATTACTTTTTATTATTTTTTCAAGACATTTCACAGTAAACGTGGATCTTTCAATTCATTTAAGGAGTGCTGGTCGGTCTTGGTCTCGACTCGATCTCGCCCTGCCTTGGTCTTGGTCTCAAATCCTTAAAGTCTTGGTCTTGTCTTGGTCTCAACACACTCTGGTCTCGGTCTCGACTTGGTCTTGGTTTAGGTGGTCTTGACTACATCATTACCAGACACAGCTACATAAATAATTCCAATAGAGAGACCTACACAGATAATTCACAAAAAAAGAAAACTCTGTCATTAATTACTCACCCTCATGTTGTTCCAAACCCATAAGATATTCATTCATCTTCAGAACACAAATTAAGATATTTTTGAGGAAATCGAAAGCTTATTGGCCCTTTATATACAGCAACACAACTACCACGTTCAAGGCACATCGTTAAAACAGTCCATGTGACATCAGTGGTTCAACCATAATGTTCTAAAGCTACAAAATAGTTTTTGTGTGCAAAGAAAACAAAAATAGTGCCTGCATTACAGTTGAATCACTGATGTCACATGGCCTGTTTTATTGATGTCCTTACTAGCTTTATTGGCCCTGAACATTTCAGTTGCGTTGCTGTCTATACAGAGAAAATATCTTAATTTGTGTTCTGAAAATGAACAAAGGTCTCGCAGGTTTAGAACAACATGAGAATTAAGTCAAAATTATGAGTATAAAGTCGAAATATTTTGAGAATAAAGTCAAAATTGCGAGAATAAAGTTGTAATATTTTGAGAATAAATCAATATTATGAGAATAAAGTCAAAATATTTTGAGAATAAAGTCAAAATTCAAAAAATAAAGTTGAAATATGTTTAGAATAAATCAAAATTATGAGAATAAAGTCAAAATATTTTACAATAAAGTCGAAATTACAAGAATAAATAAAGTTGAAATGTTTAGAGTAAATAAAAAAAATATTTTGAGAATGTAATATTTTGAGAATAATGTCATAGCAAAATGAGAATAAAGTCTAAATAGTTTGAGAACAGTCAAAATTATGAATATAAAGTGTAAATATTTTGAGAATAAAACAAAAATCACAAGAATAAAGTTGAAAGATTTTGAGAATAAAGTTGAAATTACAAGAATAAAGTCATAGCAATACAAGAAAAATGTCTAAATATTTTGAGAATAAAGTTGAAATATGTTTAGAATAAATCAAAATTAAAAGAATAAAGTCGAAATATTTTGAGAAAAAAGTCAAAATTATGAGAATAAAGTTTAAATATTTTGAGAATAAAGTTGAAATTGCGAGAATAACGTTGAAATATGTTTAGAATTAATCCAAATTATAAGAATAAAGTCAAAATGTTTTGAGAAAAAAAGTCAAAATTATGAGAATAAAGTTGAAATTTTGAGAATAAAGTTGAATTTGCGAGAATAAAGTTGAAATATTTTAAGAATAAAGTCAAAATATTTTGAGAATGGAATACGAATATTTTGAGAATAAATGTGAAATTACGAAAATAAATTCTAAATATTTTAAGAATAAAGTCATAATTAAGAGAATTAATTGAATATATTACTTAATATATAAGACTTAAGCAATGAATGTTGTGTCAGAATCACTAGTAATTGTTATTTTGTTTAGATTTCTAATCTAATCTTTTTTCTTTAGAATCATGATCTCCAATTAAAAAAAAAAAAATGTTTTTTTAATTTATCCAGAATCATGTAGCATAAGTTTACGTTTATTACTGCATATAATTCATTAAAATAGAAGTTCAATTTCATAAAGTACAAGTTCATATCAAAATGCACCTATTTTTTGTTTTTGTCAGTTGATTAAAATATTGTTTTTTCCTTTATATTTCATTATTAAGGATTTCTTTGACCCAGTCTCGTGTCTCGTCACACCCCTATGGTATAACAATGTTTTTTGAAGCAATCGTTCAGTACTTTACTGTGCCATTACTGCACATAACGGTATGCTGTATGACGATTTCAGTTGTTGTTTTTTAAAAGGGAAAAGCTCTACAACAGAGTCACAGCGTGTGTCATTACTGTACAGGTATTACAGCAATCAAAGCCATTTGAGCAAAATCAGGGAGCATTTAACAGGAACGGTGTGCTGTATCAGAGCCCCACTATTAGCTCCCTGCCCAGGCTGAAAGCGTCTGCCACGTTTCAATGACCCCAATCACGCTGAAGAGCTGCTCGCTGCCTGATAAACAAACAGAAACTGTGCGCTGGTGCATCTTTAAGGTGATTACACACACTCGACTCGTAAACCGTTGTGAACAATGAGCCAGGCGCTTAAAAATCACCCTTATGTGAAGACCTCTGAAAATAAACAGAAACAGTCGTGTTTGTGTATGTAAGGACAAGTAAAGGCCTAAGGCTCCAGACGGACCTCACAACAACATCAGAAGCCCTTGGCTAACCTTGACACAGGTCAAACACATCCAAACACTCATTCATCTCTGTAATGAGCAGGAGATGGAGGTTGAGCAGGAAAGCTCAACGGTGGCAGGCAATTTTAAAGCACATTTACAGCTAAGTTTGCTTTCCTGTGCTCTTTGTTTCCTTGAAAGCGTTTACATTAATTTGCAATATATTGAATTATGTTTTTATCTTTAAGCTATAGTTTCGGTAAATATTTTCAGTCAAAGGCAACATTTCTAATTTTAGTTTAGATTAAACAGAAATTAATGTTATTATTGTTAACTAAAACTGTTAAAAACATTTACATGAACACACACACACACACACACACACACACATATATATATATATATATATATATATACACACACACACACACACACACACACACACACACACACATATATACACATACACACCTTACCGTTATACTTTACTTTTTCAATTAATTTAAATAATCAAAATGACCATATATATATATATATATATACACACTAAAATAAAAAAGTTACTATTTACAAAGTTACTACAAACATTTCAAACATTTAAAAAATATAATTGGTTTTATATATATATATATATATAAAATATATCATTTAAATATTTTTAAAAAGAAAGATTTAAGTTTAAAACTATTAAAATTAAAATATTACTATTAATTAAAACTACTAAACACACTTACTTTAACTGAAATAATTTTTGCTTTATCTTCATTATTGCTAATTATTGTTAACCAAAACTAAACATTTACATAAAAAATGTTAACTAAAATAATTTAAACAGAAATATTTCAGTTATTATTTAATACTTTTAAAAAAGTACTTTAAATCATTTTTAGCATCCTTATTGTTATTATTGTTAACCAAAACTAAACATTTCAAAAAACAAGTTAATCGAAATATTTAAGAAATCAATGTTATTAATTAAAACTTTTAAAAAAATACTTTAACTGAAATAATTTATCTTCTTTATTGTTATTATTGTTAACCAAAACTAAACATTTGCAAAAAACAAGTTAATTGAAATATTTAAGAAAGAAATGTTTATGTTATTAATTAAAAACTATTTTAAAAGATTACTTTAACTGAAATATTTTTATCTTCATTATTATTATCGTTAACCAAAACCAAACATTTACATTACAAATATAAAAAAAAAATAAAAATTATTATTATTAAAAACATTTACATTAACTGAAATAACGTTGTTTACAAAAAATCTTTATAAAGACTTACGTTAACTGATTTTTTTAATTTTTATTATTGTTAACCAAAACTAAACATAAAAAAATATGTTAATTGAAATATAGAAAAAAAATATTTAAGTTATTTAAACAATTTAAAAACATTTAGATTAACTGAAATAACATTGATTACAAAAAATCTTTTTAAAGTGTTTATGTAACTGAAATTTAAATTTAACTGAAAGATAAAAAATCTTTATTAATATTAACTAAAACTAAACATTTACATAAAAAATCTGTTAATTGAAATATTAAAAAATTAAGTTAATTAAAAATATTTAAAAATATATTCACTATGTGTGTGTGTGTTTTCTTAATATTTAAGTTATACTTTTAATTTAGCATTTTCTAATTTATTTAGTTTAAATGAAAATGAACTAAAAACTAGTTAACAAACTATTTAAAAAAAAATTATTTAAGTTTATTTTGATCTTTAAGTTATACTTTCACTATTTCAGCTATTTGCCAAGCTAGTTTACATTTACTAACCCTACTAATGAATCATAAATAAATATAAATATATTTATATTTTTATTAAATATAAATATAAATATATTTTATTTATTAAAATAAATATATAAATAATAAATTACGTCACTAAAATAAAAACAGAAAATATAAATAATTCTAAATAATTAATGATAATAATACTATAATAATAGTATGTAAGCAGTAATCATACTAAAATAACAAGCTAGCTGTACATGATCTCTTCCATATTTGACTGCAGAAGGCCTTGATTAACCAACCAGAGTTAAGTATTCTATTATAGAGCTGAAAGACAATGTATACATGCAACAATTAGCCTGAACAAACAAGCCATTCATTCTTGTACCATGTAAAGTGCATGCATCACTAAACAACGACAATGACTGACGAACACCTCGTCACCCGCCGCTGTCATCCGCTAACAGCAGAAGGGCTAGTCTCTGATGCTGTAATGAGTGAAGGATCTAATGGACTGACTGCTGCTGTGATTGACTTCTGCTCTAATGGATCCACTGGCTGCTGAACTCCTTTGTAATGAACTTCAAGCCTAATAAACTTGCGGTCTAATAGAACATGCTATTGTGTTGCTCTTGATGAAAAATCGAACAGACTACTGCCATTGTAGAGGGTGATCGCCTAGTCTCTACAATGTGGAGAGGAAAACGAATGATGCCAAAAAAGACTAAACGAAATCAAAATTGACTGACACATTTTCAGGGCTGCATGTATTGTTCATTAACCTAATAGAACTTTGTTTATCATTAGCCCAGATCATTTACTTACATTTACTAGAGTAAAACAATAAAAAAGACTAATAATAATTATTATTATTATTAGCAGTAGCTTTACACTGAGTAAATAGTCAGGGCTTAATAAACAAAGTTATATTAGGCCATTAATAATAATAATAATAATAATAATAATAATAATTAAAAAGACTAAAAATATTTAAGAAAAAGAGGAAATAATAATAATAATAATAATAATAATAATAATAATAATAATTATTATTATTATAGTAATTATTACTATAAAATATAACTAAAAGAGTTTGTGTATTAAAATACAAAAATAAAACCAAACAAACAAACAAAAGAAACCAAAAACAAAAAGAAATATAATAATAATACAAATTATTATTATTATATTTATTCATTTATTATTATTCAATGTAACAGCGTAAATACAAAAAATAAATACAAAATACATCAGATAATAAAAAAATAAGAGGAATTATTATAAAATATGTAAATATTAAAATATATATAACAACAAAAATACAACAGATAACACAAAAAAGCAAGAGGAAATTATTATTATTATAAAATATGTAAATATTTAAAAATGTATATATATTAAAACAAAACTACAACATAATACAAAAACATAAGAGGAAATTATTATTATTATAAAATATGTGAATATGTAAATATTTAGAAATATATGACAACAAAAATACAACAATGAAAATAAGAGGAAAATATTATATTATTATTATTATTATTATTATTATATATGTAAATATTTAAAAATAATATATTCAAGCAAAAATTCAACAGATAAAACAAGAAAAAAGTAATTAAGTAATAAACAATAAATCATTATTATTATTAAATATAACAGTTAAACAATCTCAATTTAAATACAAAAATCAAAATAATTGTATCATTATTATTATTATAATAAACTGACTAAAATAAATATATAAAACAAAAATACAACAGGTAAAACTGAAATAGAAAAATATTAAAAAGAGGAAATAAGAAGAACTATTATTAAACAACAACTAAACGACTTTTATACAAGTAATACAAAATAAATTAAAATACAAAAATAAAACAGAAAAAAACTAAAAAATTATAATATATAATAATTCATTAATATATAATATTATTATTATTAAATATAACAACTAAATAGACTTAATTTAAATACAATAAATAAAGATACGATGAGATATTGTTGCTGTTGTTGTTGTAAAATATATAAATATTTAAAATATATTAAAAACTAAAATACAACATAAAAAATAAAACTAAGAGAAAATATTAAACAAATACAACAAGAATAAAAGGAGGAAACAACAACAATACATTAATAAATAAATTGTTTATTAAAAACAAAGACTAAAAACACTTAACCTGCTTTAAAAAATCTGAATGCATTTTACAATACAGTTGCATTTCAGCACCTCAAACCTAAAATATGGTGAAACAACAGCTGTAAGATGCATAAAGCATTCCATTTAAAAGAGAGACAAACTGCATGATACACAAATTCCGATGCTAATTAAAATCAAATACAAACAGCACCCAGAAACCCAATGATCAAGCCATCAAAAACAACACAAATACATGCCTCCAACCTCTAATCAGATAAACCCATCCAGAAATATAGAGAGGGACTGTCTCTGTCTCTCTACTAGTAAAGATTTATTGATCCAGTCAAGTAATGCAAAGCTCTTTCTGTAGGACCATCCAACAGAGACAAGCCTGCAGATAACCGAATATACTCCACAAACACACACACAGATGTTAAACACTACAAGCTGCGATAAAATTGGTCTCTGTGCACATGAAAATTATTCAATATAAGATGTGACTCCTGTGGTGTCTGCCTTTATACACATATTCCACTCTTAGTCTGTAAATAAGGCAAGGCTAGAGTGTCAAAGTGCTGATTTAGCTCTGTTGAACGCAATGCTAGTGTGGCATAACAAACGCAGAGCTAATCTCTTCAATTGCTAATTGGGACGTAATCAAATCTAATGCAAGCGCAGTGGCGCAAATAAAAGTCTAAACTCTCATTCCGCTAATGAGGTTGTAATTTACGGCCAGTGCAGAGCGGCTAACACAGTCCTACGCATTAAGATTGCTAACAGGGACGTCTGTCTCTCGGTAGGGCGTCTCATGTAATGAGAGTCGAGCCAGCTGTGCCTCCCTCTTAGTTTAGCATCTGTGCCCACAGTGCCGCCCACATGCCAATGCACAGACTAATGATTAGCAGATTAGTGTACACAGGCCGTAATCAGCAGAAATCACGCCAACACTCAAGCCTTTAGCGGATTACTGCCACCAGTCACGTGCGGGACAGACACCAGCTCACTGATAAAGCCTGAGGTCATCCAGTCTGATCAAGCTAGTCTTTCCTGATGGTTTTGGGTAGATATGTTTGAGAAAAGCCGACTAGTCCAGTGAATTTTCATTCAGCGCATCTGCTGCTTTTTTGCCGTTAGAATGCTGCGAAGCTACTGAAAGAATACTCTAGTAGGCATAATGATACATATACAAATAAACACTGGATAAAATATTACACTTTAATCATACTAAACTATTTTATTAAAATTGTTGGTTGATGGAGAGAGATGGAACAAATAAACAATAGATAGAACGATAGACAGAATGACAGAATACACGATAGAGAACACGAACAAACAATAGATAGAATGAACAAATGATATGAACGATAGATAAAGCAAACGAACGATGGAATGAACAATATATATAGATAGATAGAGAAAGAGCGATAGAACAACAGACAGATAAATAGGTAGAATGAACGATAGAACGAATGATAAAGCGAACAAACGATAGAATGAATGATAGATAGACAGATAGACAGAATGAACGACAGAGCAAAGAATAGATAAAACAAACGAACGATAGACAGACAGATAGAAAGAGCGATAGAACAACAGACAGACGATAGATAAAGCGAACGAATGAACGGTAGATAGATAGACAGACAGAAAGAGCGATAGAACAACAGACAGACAGACAGAGAGAACGATTGACAGACAGAGACAGATAGATGATAGAACGAATGATAAAGCAAACGAACAATAGAATGAACGACAGATAGACAGATAGATAGACAGAGCGATAGAACGACAGACAGATAGATAGAACGATTGACAGACAGAAAGACAGACAGACAGACAGACAGATAGATAGAATGAATGACAGATAAAACAAACAAACGATAGAATGAACGACAGATAGACAGACAGACAGACAGACAGAAAGAGCGATAGAACGACAGACAGACAGATAGATAGAGAGAACGATTGACAGACAGAAAGACAGACAGACAGACAGATAGATAGAATGAATGATAGATAAAACAAACAAACGATAGAATGAACGACAGATAGACAGACAGACAGACAGAAAGAGCGATAGAACGACAGACAGACAGATAGATAGATAGATAGAACGATTGACAGACAGAAAGACAGACAGACAGATAGATAGAATGAATGATAGATAGATAAAACAAACAAACGATAGAATGAACGACAGATAGACAGACAGACAGACAGACAGAAAGAGCGATAGAACGACAGACAGATAGATAGATAGATAGATAGATAGATAGATAGATAGATAGATAGAACGATTGACAGACAGAAAGACAGACAGACAGATAGACAGAATGAATGATAGATAAAACAAACAAACGATAGAATGAACGACAGATAGACAGACAGACAGACAGACAGAAAGAGCGATAGAACGACAGACAGATAGATAGATAGATAGATAGAACGATTGACAGACAGAAAGACAGACAGACAGATAGATAGAATGAATGATAGATAAAACAAACAAACGATAGAATGAACGACAGATAGACAGACAGACAGACAGACAGAAAGAGCGATAGAACGACAGACAGATAGATAGATAGAACGATTGACAGACAGAAAGACAGACAGACAGACAGACAGATAGATAGAACGAATGATAGATAAAACAAACAAACAATAGAATGAACGATAGACAGAGACAGACAGACAGAAAGAGCGATAGAACAACAGACAGACGATAAAGCGAACAAATGAACGATAGATAAATAGACAGAAAGAGCGATAGAACGACAGACAGATAGATAGATAGAACGATTGACAGATAGACAAAGACAGACAGACAGACAGATAGATAGATAGAACGAATGATAAAGCAAACGAACAATAGAATGAACGATAGACAGACAGATAGATAGAATGAACGATAGACAGACAGATAGATAGAATGAACGATAGAACGAACAACAGATAAAACGAACAAACGATAGAATGAACAATAGATAGACAGACAGACAGACAGACAGAGTGATAGAATGACAGGCAGACAGACAAATAGATAGAATGAGCGATAGAACGAATGATAAAGCGAACGAACGACAGCATGAACGATAGACAGACAGATAGATAGATAGATAGATAAATAGATAGAATGAACGATAGAACAAACGACAGATAAAGCGAACAAACGATAGAATGAAAGATAGATAGATAGATGTGCTCTTAACAATGCATTAGGAGCGTTCACATCAAGAATGTTCCAATTCTTTGCTCTAAAATACTTTAAAGTGTCCAGCTCACTACATTTTGTAACATTGATTTCATCTGATTACTGTGACGCCACTCAACTTGATTTGAGCACACAGATAAAAACAAAAGGTCACAGGAAGTAGTTTCTACTGGCACTACAGTATTGCAATAGCAAATAAAAATTCCGCTAAACCGCCTACACTCATTTTTAAAGCAGACAGAGACAAATATGATGGGTTAGAGAGCTTTAGCAGACAGCTTGAGTATGAGGTTATGTGCGTGCGCGCGTGCACCCTAGGGTGATTTTGATCATGATTAATGTGCTTCGCCTTTCAATTTTAATTTTCATTAAGGACCTGCTGTCCTCTCCGACTCCTAAATAGCAATGGAATTAATAAAACATGTCCTTTGAAATATACAGTGCAGGCCTGCAGCAGGGAATCCAAAATGCCTTCGGAAAGCCGAACAGATTGAAGCTGGCGTCGGGCGTTCACAAGCCGCCCCCCGCCGCGAGCCCAGCCCGTGTCATGAGTGGCAACTGGCAAATAATTAGACGGGCTCGTCTCATTAGAACGGGAGACAGACAGCGCACAGGTAAAGAGAATGAGGTGGAGTAAAAGCAAAGCAGACAGACAGCTAGAGAGAGAGAGAAAAGCACAATTTATGAGCCGTTAATGGGCTGATAAAGTTTGAAGAGAGAGTGCAGATAAAAAGCGAGGGGAAACAGGAAGTTCGGTTACTTTATTTGTCAAGCTGAAAAATGAGAAAACAACAACCCAAAAAAAAAACCCCCCGAAAAACTTTAGCTCTGCTGTCGAAACTTCGGTTGGAGGAGTTTTGTTTGATAAAGTCCTTACATTAATGAGCAATTAAAGTCTGTGTGTGAGAGCGTGTTAGAGTGTGCGACAACAGGTGGTTGCCAGATAGTCACAGATCTTTGATCCCCATCATAAATCACTGCGCGCGTTGCATTTTTAGAACAACATTATTTACTGCGTTTATGAGTCATTTATGCCTTTGAGGTCCCAAAAGAGAGGTTTTGTCATATTTAGCTCATTTCTGGGGACATTTTTGTCCTCAAACTATAGTAAATCCCTGCCACCCACACATATATAGCACTCTGCATAAACAAACACATTTCTGGGAGGCCTGACACACACAGGTTCTGCTCCGAAACACAGTCTGCAGACTAATTAGAATGCATTTTAGGTGCAGCTGTAAGGCTTAGGCTGTTTAGCTTTTTAAAGGGATAGTGCACCCAAAAATAGAAGATATCTTAAAGGGACAGTCCACCCAAAAATAAAAACTCGCTTGTATGGCTTTCTTTCTTCTGTGGGACACAAAATGAATATTCTGAAGAACGTTAGTAACTAAACAATTTTGGTTCCCATTTACTTCAAGGGGTGGGTCCAGGTCTACTTAGCATTCACACTGGCATTTTTGCCTAAAAATACTGAACCTAAAGGCATGTGACATGCTCACAACCTGATTGGTTGGGTTGAACGTTGTATATTTCATGATGGAACTCACTAAACACTCCCAACAAAAAGAAAAGGCTCGTCTTAAAGTGCACTAACAGAGCAATCGCACCAGAGTTTCACTGCAAAAAATGCTTTTCTAGCTTAGATTTTTTGTCTTGTTTCCAGCCGAAATATCTAAAAATTCTTAAATCAAGAATTATTTTCTAGACAAGTACACATTAATGTCTTGTTTTCAGTAAAAAGAAGTTCAAATTAAGTGAGTTTTTCCTTGAAACAAGCAAATTAATCTGCCAATGGGGTAAGCAAAATAATCTAGTCTTCTGCTTGAAATAAGATTATTTTTCTTACCCCATTGGCAGATTATTTTGCTTGTTTCAAGCAAAACCTCACTTAATTTTGACTTGTTTTTTCTGAAAACAAGACAATTTTTGCTTGTCTAGAAAATCCTTCTTGATTTAAGAATTTTTAGATATTTTGGCTGGAAACAAGACACAAAAATCTTAGCTAGAAAAGCATTTTTTGCAGTGTTGTTTTAATCAAACCAAACACAAGTGTGAACACAACCCAAATGTACGGACAAAAAATACAATGGGAACCATAAATGTTTGGTTATCGATATTCTTTGAAATATCTTATTTTGTGTTTAGCAAGAGTGGGAGTAAACAATGACATTATTATTTTGCTCAAATCCTAAGTGGCCGTTCAAACAGGGCATGTTCTTGCATTGAAAAGCTGCAGAGGGATGGATCATAAAGTCTCAAGGCATACTTTTTTAAAGCTGAACTTAATTTAACCCGACATGGTGTCTTAAAAAGTGGCAACAGTCACAGATGCCCACTTAGTGCATGTCGCCATAAAACAACAATGAAAATGTCACCCAGACGGATACAGCGTGTCCTGTGTGAAAGGCCCCTAAGGCAGCATCCCATGTTTCCTTAACATAGTGGACGATACCATAATGCATTGTGACGAGTGAAAAAATATTCACTCAAGATGGAAAATGAGGCAATCCTTTTTCACTCAACGCTGAAAGTACATACTGTACACCACCGTTTTCACAGCTTGGGCTGTTAAGATAAATAATAAGTCTCTTATTCTCATCAAGACTGCGCTTTTTAAGTCAAAAATACAATAAAAATAGCTACAGTGCCCTCCACAATTATTGGCATCCCTGGTTAAAATGTGTTAAAAACTGTAAAACAAATTATATTTTTATTGCAGAAGCTTGATCTCAAACTGAACATTTTAGAAAAATCTAACATTTAACTCAAGTGAATTTAATTGCCATAAAATCAAATCATTTTTTATAAAATAAAATCACCTGTTCCACAATTATTGGCACCCCAAACAATTCCTATAAAAAATTTTAATTTAAGCTTTTTTGTTTTTTTTTCTCTGTAGTTTATCTGTAGAGTATCTAGGAACTTTTAATTAGTAATTCATGACTTCCTGTTTCCCTTTGGTATAAATATGACGTGACGCAGACTCCTATTTCTCTTATCCACTTGTCAACATGGGAAAGACAAGAGCAGTTTTGGGGGTAATGCATTACAAGTAATGCAAGTTACGTAATAATTACTTTTATCAAGTAACTTAGTAAAGTAATGCATTACTTTTTTCATTTCCAAGAAAATATCTGAGTTACTTTTTCAAAAACCTTTGAAACCTTTTTTGCTGACCTTTGTTGATCCAATTCAAAAGTACACTGCAAAAATACTTCTTTTTTTTAACTTAGATTTTTTGTCTTGTTTCCAGCCAAAATATTAAAAAAATTCTTAAATTAAGAAGGATTTCTAGACAAGTAAATCATTATTTTCTTGTTTTCAGAAAAAACTTCAAAATTAAGTGAGTTTTTGCTTAGAACAAGCTAAATAATCTGCCAATGGAGTAAGCAAAATAATCTTATTTCAAACAGAAAACAAGAGTATTTTGCTTACACCATTGGGAGATTATTTTGCTTGTTTCAAGCAAAAAAAAAACAAAACAAGACAATAATTTTTACTTGTCTAGTAAATCCTTCTTGATTTAAGAATTTGTAGATATTTTGGCTGGAAACAAGACAAAAAATCTAAGTAAGAAAATCAGTTTTTGCAGTGTACTAATAAGCAAAACTTACTTTACATTTGTGCTTTTTTTCTCATTGCTAAAGAGTGTTGAACTTTCTTTTCCTACAGTTCTACTGTACAGATGTGAATTTAATTTGCCTTAGCCTTATTCACTTAATTTCATTTTGGTGTGAAAGGGATTTTACATTTGCTAAGAATCAATTTTTTATATTAAAAATAAAGAACAAAGCCCTGCCTAGATTTAAAGAGAAACGCAAAAGTAATGTAACGCATTACTTTCCATAAAAAGTAACTAAGTAGCATAATTAGTTAATTTTTAGGGAGTAACGCAATATTGTAATGCATTACTTTTAAAAGAAACTTTCCCCAACACTGAACAAGAGAACACCCCATTCAAGTAAGGAAGATGTGTGGTGTGTCAACCTTCATAAGTCAGGCAATGGCCACAAGAAAATAGCCACTCGCCTAAACTTGCCCATAGCTACAGTCTGAGGAATCATTAAGAAGTTGACAAACAAGTCTGGACGAGGACCCAAGTTTACCTTGCCACCACACAAAGTGAGGAGGATGGTAAGAGAAGTAAAAAAAAAAAAATCTCCAAAGCTCACTGTTAAAGAACTGTATCAAGGAAGTGGCATCTTGGGGTCACAAAGTCTCCATAACAAAGATCCCTCTCTCTGTATTTTCCAATCTTGTGAAATGTTATAGGAGGAGATTAAGTGCTGTCTTGTTGGCAAAAGGGGGTTGTACGAAGTATTAACATCAGGGGTGCCGATAATTGCGGCACACGTTTTCATGAAAAAAAAATCTTTATGTGGGATTTTTTTTCCACTGAATAAATGTACTTCAAATAAAAGCTGGATATTTCTCTTTTTTGCATTGTGGCTCTGTATTGTAAAAAATTTAAATAAACAGGGTGCCAATAATTGTGGAGGGCGCTGTATATTGTAAATTATTACAATTTAAAATAACCTTTTAATTCTTCAGAAATCATTCTAATATGCTTATGTTGCTCAAGAAAAATTTCTTTGCATTATTAAAGTTTACAACATTGTAACATCATATTTTATGGAAACTGTGATCCTCTTAAGAATTCTTTGATGAATATAAAGTCAGCATTTATTTTTCAGAAATCATTTGTAACATTATAAATGTCTTTACTGTCTTTTTTGATCAATGCAATGCATCCTTGAAAAATAAAAGTATTAATCACTTTTTAAAAAATCGTACTGACCTCAGTTTTTTGAATGGTTGTGTATATAAAATTGTTAATCTAATTACAAATTGACTACTCTATCCAATATTGTTGTGCTGTGTACTTTCTCTTTTACTACAATTTCTACAGTGTGGCACTGAATGATGTGCTTGATCAGCTTAAATGTTCCAGGAGGAAACACACACACACACACACACACAGAATAGACAGATGTCACTTTGAAACAAACCTTAATGTTTTAACAGTCACGATAAATAAGTAATGGATGTGTGGATGACATCACTTCTCTCTCTGACTGTCTGTGTCCTTTATTGTCTTTGACCTTCTGGGGAACACTACTCATAAAGCACCGTACTTTCTCTGACAGATTCAGCCCAACGCTGCGGTAGAGGGATGCTTTCGGTCAAACCAAACTCCGGTTATAAACTGAAGTATATACTGTACATATGTGCATGCACAAGCACAGATTTTTCATTAAAAAAAATAAAAATAAAACAATTCAATCAAGCCTCTAACCTGTAAAACCACTTTCCACTATTCAATCAATTCTCCAATAAAACATGAGTTAACCAAAGTAAAACACGTGTCAAACACTGACTTTAAAGGATAGATTTACTTCAACAATAAACATTTCTTGATAATTTACCCCATGTCTTCCAAGATGTTCATGTCTCTCTGTCTTCAGTTGCAAAGAAGTTAAAGGAGGGTACAATGGTGTTTCATGTATTCAGAGTTGTTTACAGTGTTAAAGAGTTGGATTCTCATGCTAAACATGGCCAAAGATTAAAAAAAAATATTTTGATGAATGACGGAAAATTTCTGTGCAGAAAATCTTACTTCTGGGTTGGTACAAGTTTCAGCTGTTTTTTCCAGTCACGTTATATGAGCATTTTTCCAGAACAGCGTGTCCGCGCACACATCGACTAGAGGATGTCTCCAAATAAGTGTGTTTTGGATGTGAGGGAATATTTACTGTGTTCAGCTTCCCAAAGAACCCAGTGTTACGCAAACAGTGGATGCAGTTTGTTTTTCCGGAACAGCAACAGAGTGTAGCAAGTGCATTTGTGTGTTCCTGTCATTTCAGTAAAGAATGCTTTACTGAAACATACTGATAAAACTAAAGACTTTTTGAGATATTAAAGGGGGGGAACAATGGTGTTTCATATATTGAGAGTTGTTTACAGTGTTAAAGAGTTGGATTCTCATGCTAAACATGGCCAAAGTTTTAAAAAATAATTTGGACGAATGACTTCCTGAGCTTCCCTCAAATGTCTGTTTTATTGGCAATCCTAACGCAAGTGATCGTCGAACTTACCTCCGCCCATGGCGTGCCTCCAGAAGCTCGGCTTTTTCCGGAGAAAATCGGAAAGCTGTATTTTTCTTTTACAAATATAATAAAACTAAAGACTTTTTGAAGATATTAAGGATACACTACTACTCTATAGGTACTCAAGATTAACATGAGATTAGGTGAAACTGTATGTTATGTACCCTTTAACCAAAGCAAAACACGTGACAAACACTGACTTTAAAGGACAGGTTTACTTTTTTCTTGATAATTTACCCCATGTCTTCCAAGATGTTCATGTCTCTCTGTCATCAGTTGCAAAGTTAAGGTTTTTGAGGAAAACATTCCAGGATTCCAGGAACGTCCAAATTGCAATTTTAATGCAGCTTCAAAGGGCTCTACGCGATTCCAGCCGAGGAATAAGGGTCTTACCTAGCGAAAAAAATCGGCATTTAAAATATATATGCTTTCGCTTTGAAAACACTGGGTTGGTACTTCCGCCTACAAAACCTTTCCAACATGTTTACATCATGTGTGAGGTCAGGCTGGTGCAATACGAGAATTTGTTGTAAAGTGTATAAATATTTATTGTTTTAAAACAACAGACACTTATTCCTCGACTGGAATCGTGTCGAGCTATTTGAAGCTGCAATGAAACTGCAATTTGGACCTTCAACCCATTGGCCACCACTGAAGTCCACAATATGGAAAATCCTCAAAGTGTTTTCATCAAAAAACTTAACTTCCACGCAAATGAAGAAAGAATGACATGAACATTATAGATCACATAAGGGTGAATAAATTATCAGGATTTTTATTCTGGAAGTGAACTTATCCTTTAAGTTTAGAATTTAAATGTTTTGTTTCTCTGAGAGTGTGAATTCAAACCAGAGTTTAAGGCTCACCAATATGTTTTCCATTCATGTGGTAGTAGAAGGAGACACAGTAGGGGGTTCTGGTGGTCCCCGTCGGTCCTCGGGCTGCCGAAACGTTATACAAAGGAGAGAGGAGACGAGCTCGATCCCCGGCCTGACGTGGCCGCGATGTCTCAATGTACATGTAGTAACCTTTATTATAGAAGAAAAGTACAAAAAGTGTTACAGCAGGGTTTTTCAAGAGGACAGAAGCTTTCACAAAATAAATAAATAATAATACACACAGTTAAATGAGAAGTTCGGTGTGAAATGGACCTGGGGTGTATTAAAACATGTTACCGAGTACAATCATATGTCCAATTCCCACCTCCGTTAACCCAAAGCTTTCCGAATTATAACATTATTTGCCTGTGCTTCCATTAGGCTTGCAATGTTAGTGATGGGGCATAGCATAGCCTATGCAGCTAAATCACTATTTTTACACCATTAACAACATTCAGAGTAACTCCACACTTAATTGGTGGACTTCTGAGGGCCTTGACATTTAAAACGAGACACTGAGAACTTTGAAAGTGCACAAGTAGTTTATTAAAAAGACAGTTTATACAGACAGTACCTTCCTTGAATTTCCCGTTTGCCGCCATCTTAAAATTAAGACGCGATAAGTCGATTGACGATCACGAACGAACAAGTAGGACGGGGAACAGAACAGACGATCATGAAGATCGTCAATCGACTTATCGCGCCTTAATTTTAAGATGGCGGCAAACGGGAAATTCAAGGAAGGTACTGTCTGTATAAACTGTCTTTTTAATAAACTACTTGTGCACTTTCAAAGTTCTCAGTGTCTCGTTTTAAATGTCAAGGCCCTCAGAAGTCCACCAATTGAGTGTGGAGTTACTTTGAACGTTGTTAATGGTGTAAAAATAGTGATTTAGCTGCATAGTCTATGCTATGCCCCTAGCACTAACATTGTAAGCCTAATGGAAGCACAGGCAAATAATGTTATAATTCGGAAAGCTTTGGGTTAACGGAGGTGGGAATTGGACATATGATTGTACTCGGTAACATGTTTTAATACACCCCAGGTCCATTTCACACCGAACTTCTCATTTAATAATTACAAAATAAAATAAAAAATACAAATCTGCTTTCCAAAGACTGATCAGACAGTCATATTGTGTGTCAAAATGTACATATTTACGTTATTCTATACCATTTTGTAGTATAAATAATGCGAGTGTTGTGTTTACACTAAAAATTCCAAAAAGCAAAAGTGCACTTTAATTGCCAGGATTATGCACAACAAAAAACAAAGAGTGGAATGTTGGATACTTATATATAATGTTATATAATTCACACGGTTGAGTGCATCGTGCACAAGTACATAGTGCACATATTTTTTGTTTGTTTTTGCTTTTTATTTTTTAAGAAATAAAAGCTGATGTGCTTTTGTAGTAAATGTTTTCAAGAATACAAGAGTATCTTTCTATGAAGTTTCTTGACTGGCAATGTTCTCTGCAAAGGTGCTTTGAAATAAATTTCAGTTTAAAAAAGTGCTATGAAAATGCATTTAGATTGAATTGAAAAGTGTATCTTCAGATTCTAACAGGGAGGAAAAAAAAAAGTGCACGATGGAGTGTGTTGGTGTGTGTTTTTACCTTCTTTTGTCCCACTCCTGTCTGTATCCGGCCCTGTATTAACCGATCGTTTGGGGTTCTGTGTGAGATGATTTTGTCTGGTCCAGTCAAACACATCGCCGCGGTCTTGAGTGAACCCACATATCCTAATGTCCTCAAACCCGCACACGTGATCTACATACACAAACATAAGAGGCAATTAAGATATAATTGATAAATAAATAGATCGAAACATACTGTACACAGCACATGAATGCAGGAATGAGAAATATAGTACATTGATGTGCATCACCAAAGCTTCATGTGAGTTTTCCCTTTCAGGAAATAATTTTTCTGATCATTCTGACACCCCATAAATGCAATATTTAAATTTAACTAGCGATTATGCATGTTGATGCATCAATGCTTCTTACATCCATGTCATAGCACCAGAAGACAAATATTTAAATCGACAATTCAGGCATTTAAGTGGCACCATTGTGTTGTGAGCATTTCATTGTATTGTGAGCTTTTTAATTTCGTTGTGTTGTGAGTTTATGTTTGCTTTTTACATTTCAATGTTGTTGTGAGCTTTTTAATTTTGTTGTGAGCTTACGCTTTTGTTTTAAAAATTGTTATTGTTTTTTGTGCACTACTGGGCCACCGTATGGAACCCATTTCTTCCACTGAACAAAAAACAAACAACAAAAAATTATCTCACAATTCAATTTATTTTCAGAATTTATGATATACACTCACAATTGCAAGTTATAAAATCAGATGTGTGAGATTCAGTCACAATTCAGATTTTTTTTTTCTCAGAATTGCGTGATATAAGCTCACAATTGCGAGAAATAAAGTCAGAATTGCTAGATAAAAACGTGCTATTCTGACCCTTTTTCTCGTAAATGCAAGTTATCTCAAAATTCAGACTTTTTTCCTCGCAATTCTGATATACAGACATCTCCATAATGTATTCTGCATATGATGTACACTACCGGCCAAAAGTTTGGGGTCAGTAAGACTTGTAATGCTTTTTAAAGAAGTATCTAATGCTCATCAAGGCTATATTTACTTGATCAAAAATACAGAAAAAACAGTAATATTGCAAAATGTTTTTACAATATAAATTTTTTATTTTTATTTTAATATACTATAAAATATAATTTATTTC
Organism: Cirrhinus molitorella; assembly: GCA_033026305.1. Taxonomy (NCBI): domain Eukaryota; kingdom Metazoa; phylum Chordata; class Actinopteri; order Cypriniformes; family Cyprinidae; genus Cirrhinus; species Cirrhinus molitorella. Next base: position 38,333,172 of record CM065126.1, read on the forward strand.
TGTGATGTAAAGCTGAATTTTCTTCAGCTGTTACTCCAGTCTTAAGTGTCACATGATCTTTCAGAAATCATGATAAACTTATTATGCGAATTATCAATGTTGAAGAGTTGTTCTGTCAACTATTTTTGTGGAACCAGAGATTATTTTTTTCAGGACTCCTTGTTCAATAACAAGGTTTAAAAAAAACAGCATTTATTCAAAAGTTTTGAATAAATAAAAGTTTGGGGTCAGTAAATTAATACTTTTATTCACCAAGAATGTGTTCACTTAATAAAAAGTGATAGCATAAATTTACATTGTTAGAAAAGATTTATATTTTTAATAAATGCTGTTTTTTTTAAACCTTGTTATTGAACAAAGAATCCTGAAAAAAATAATCACAGGTTCCACAAAAATAGATAAAATAAATGTATCATATTAGAATGATTTCTGAAAGATCATGTGACACTTAAGAGCTGATGAAAATTCAGCTTTGCATCACAGAAATAAATTATATTTTACAGTATATTAAAATAAAATAAAAAATGTTAAATTGTAAAAACATTTTGCAATATTACAGTTTTTTTCTGTATTTTTGATCAAGTAAATATAGCCTTGATGAGCATTAGATACTTCTTTAAAAAGCATTACAAGTCTTACTGACCCCAAACTTTTGTCCAGTAGTGTATGTAAGTATGATGCTGGCCTAATGCTGTTGAGCAGATCTAAGGAGGAGGTCTTCAGGGTTTCTCAGGCGTGTTTAATGTAAGGAGGCCTCTCGAAAGGTTCCTCTGGAGTACTGAAGTACTCTCAGCATTTTGCAGCGTTCACAGCGATTACCCTCATTTAACAAACACAGAATGCACAATACTGTAGTTAGTCACCCAGAACGTCTCCATTCACACTCTAAACGGCTGATTAACTCATTTTCCAAGTGCGAGAGGAGACAGAACGGGGAAGAATGCACGATTTCCGAGTTGTGGTTTGAAATCACCATTTTCTTCCCTCCGCAAGCATTCGGCTCTTCAATTTACTCTGCTGATCTCCAGTCTGTTTTAATTCATGTTTTTTTTTCCCTTTGTACCTCTTTGGCAAAGCTCTGTGCTTACGCTGCCAGGAGAACTGTGTTGAATTTAATTGGGAAGAACTGAAAGGCAGGGCAAGCGTGAGATGGGAGGATGGTTTAGAGGAGAGAGAAAGACAACAGGCACAAACCCATCACCGAAAGAAAAAGTACAGGACTGTCTCACCTGAAGGTCTTGGGTAAGTGTAGGCTGCAAGAGAAAACAAATGAGAAACCAACTGTGACTACAGGGCTTTCTTATGGATCAGTTAACACAACAAACGAAATCATTGTATATAATCATATTAAATAAGACTGAGAGATAGAAGTACAAAATCATACAGAGAAAGTTTAAATATGTGACCCAGTCATAAGGGTACATTTTTAAAATTAACATTTATACATAATGTACACCCTTATCCATTGATATATGGTTTGTTAGGATCGGACAATATTTGGCTGAGATACATCCATTTAAAAATCTCGAATCTGAGGGTGCAAAAAACCTAAATATTGAGAAAATTGCCTTTAAAGTTGTCCAAATGAAATTCTTGCAATGCATATTACTAATCAAAAATTTAGTTTTGACATATTTACGGTAGGAAATTTACAAAATATCTTTATGGAACATGATCATTACCTTGTATCCTAATGATTTTTAGCATTAAAGAAACAATAATATTTTTGACCCATAGAGTTTACTTTTGGCTATTGCTACAAATATATCTGTGGTACTTAAGACTGGAAGATTGACCTAAAAAAATATATTTATATATATATATATATATATGTATATATTTATGTACTTGCTCTAAAATAGCATTTAATTAATTCTTTATTGTTAAATTCCACAATCTTGAACTGTTATTTTAACCAAATTATATATTATCTAAAAAAAAAAATTTAATCCAAAATTAATCCAAATGAAATTAAAAAAGGTTCAATGTGAGTAATAAAACATGTATTTAAAAAAGTTAAAATAGTTAAGTCATGCTTTCTAATAAAGTAATATATAATATTTACCTACATATTTATAATAAATATAATATTTATAAATTATAAATTACAAAAAATCTAAAACAAAAAAATAAATATTTAATATATATTCAATATAAAATATGAATAAAACCTTAATTTGTTTTACCAAAAAAAAAATAATAATATAGCATTAACTTTACATATACTTCCAAATACTTTAATATATCTAACCAGACATTTCAATTAAAAATTGTATTATTTTTTGTGTGTATCACCTGGACATCACAGAAGTAGTGTTTCATATTTATAAATTATAAAATATAAAAATATCTAAAACAACAAAAAAAAATATTTAATATATATTTAATATAAAATATGAATAAAAACCTACATTTATTTTATCAAAAAAAAAAAAAAAATAGCATTTACTTTACATATACTTTCAAATACTTAAATACATCTTACCAGACATTTCAATTAAAAAATTTATTATTTTTTGTGTATACCATCTAGACATCACAGAAGTAGTGTTTCATGCCTTCCAGCAGTCCATTTATTCTAGAAGCTGGCCATTTTTTGGTCTGGTCAGAGTAAATGCTGAGATTGGGAGTTGAAGATTGAAAGACTATCCAATGGGATTAGATTCCATCAGCGCTTTCTGAGAAACACACTCGGCTCTGGTGCAGAAACCGCTGGCCTGTTCCCGCTGTTCTGTAGCCATCAGCAAACCCAACGCACGTTTGACATCTCAATTTAACATATAATCCCGAAAGCGAAACCTCACATTTGAAATGCATGACCTCTGCTGATGGGAATCATGAGAATTTTAACAATTCTGGCTCTGATTCCCATTCCACAACTAGCCCAGCTATGCTTTGCACTTGCCCATATAACCTTATACTTCCTACCTGAGAGAACATAAAATAATGCATTTCAACTTTAAGATTAAAATAAATAGATGGGAGCAGCCAATTGACAACTGAGATCTTGCCTACTGTACGGTGTACAGTACTACTGTAAGTATTAGTGTGACTTACGCTCTGAGTACTGAATGGAGCGCGTGACCATGTTTCCGGTGCCATAGCTGGTTATGGGAGTGAGGCTGACCTCATATGAGAGGGGAATACGCAAGTCCGTCAGCGTGTAGGACATCAGCACACCTTTCACCGGCTCTTTAGTGGTGATCTGTTTGGACAAAACCGTCTGTCGGTTCTGCAAACACACAAGACAGAAAAGGGTTTAATCATGCTATGATCAGGGGTAAATAAGGTCTGAATTAATAACTTAGTACCTACATTTAGCATAAATGAAATCATATACACTACCATTTAAAAGTTTGGGGTCAGTAAGATTTTAAGTATGCTCTTATGCTCACCATTTAATCACAAATACAGTAGAAACAGTAATATTGTGTAATATAGTAATATTATTGCAATTTAAATCATTAAAAACATTTTTATCATCATTAATTTTGCAAAGAGTTGTGCTGCTTAATATTTTTGTGGAAACATTACACTTTTTTTTTTTTTTTTTTAAATAAAAACATATACACTACCGTTCAAAAGTTTGGGGTCAGTAAGACTTGCAATTTTTTTTAATGAAGTCAAGGCTGCATTTATTTTATCAAAAATACAGAAAATAAACTGTAATATTACAAAATGTTATTACAATAGAAAATAACGTTTTTTATTTTCATATACTTTAAAATATAATTTATTCCTGTGATGCAATGCTGATTTTTCATCAGCTGTTACTCAGTTTCCCAGGCTTAAGTGTCACATGATCTCTCAGAAATCATTCTGATATTCTCAATTATTAGTAGAATTATCAGTTTTGGAAACAGTTGTGCCGCCAATGTTTTTTTTTTTTTGTTTTTTTTTGAACCTGTATTTTTTCTTTCAAGAACAACATTTATTCAAACTATAAATCTTTTCTAGCAATGTAAATCTATTATGTCACTTTTTATTAATGTAACAATTTATTCATTTCTTTCAAAAAAAAAAAGAATGAATAAACATTTACGACCCCAAAATTTTGAACAGTAGTGTATATATATATATATATATATATATATATATGCACACACAGTTGAAGTCAAAAGTTTACATACACCTTGAATCTGCAAAATGTTAATTATTTGACCAAAATAAGAGGGATCACGCAAAATGCATGTTATTTTATTTATTTAGTACTGACTTGAAAAATATATTTCACATAAAATATGTTTACAAGAGAAAATAATAGTTGAATTTTATCAAAAGTTCAAAAGTTTACAAACGTTTGATTATTAATACTGTGTTGTTACCTGAATGATCCACAGCTGTGTTTTTTTGTTGTTGTTTAGTGATAGTTGTTCATGAGATCCTTGTTTGTCCTAAACAGTTAAACTCCTTCAGGTCCCACAGATTTTTTGGTTTTTCAGTATTTTTTGTGTATTTGAACCCTTTATAAACAATGACTGTATGACTTTGAGATCTTTTCACACTGAGGACAACTGAGGGACTCCTATGCAACTATTACAGAAGGTTCAAACACTCACTGATGCTCCAGAAGGAAAAAGCATGCATTAAGAGCAGGGGGTGAAAACTTTTGGAATTTAACAATCAGGGTAAATTTAACTTATTCTGTCTTCTGGGGAACATGCAAGTATCTTCTGTAGCTTCTAAAGGGCAAAAAATATATGATATTTAGGTAAAATAAGAAAAATGTAATTCATTCTGTTAAAATGTTTACACCCTGGCTCTTAATGCATTTTCAAAAATTAACATTTTGAAGATTCTGCAAGGTGTATGTAAACTTTTGACTCTTGATATTATATTGATTTGTACAATTATACACATATTTATTGCCCAAAAAAAAGGATTACTTTTTTTTTAAAACATCTTAGTGAGCCAAACTCATGAATGGTAGTGCAATTATATGTATATTAGTACATTTCATTTAAGACATTAATTTTATGTTTTTGTCTTTTGTGTTTTCATCTGTGTCCAACACATGAATAATTCATACCTTGTTTTAAAAAAAGTTGCATTTATAGTCACTTAAAAAATCATTAAGCTATAATATTTATGGAAAAATAATGATACAGCAATGCCAAATGTAGTGCTATTATCATTCCTCAGCTGGGTTTTAAGCAAATCACCCAACAACAATGAAGTGCATATAGTTTTGTCTCTCATTAATAGTTTTGACATCATTTTGGACTGGTAACTATTTACTAAAGACAAGCAGAACAGGAAGAAGAGGAAGATGGACAAACCCTCGCTCTTCTGACCATATGACTTTTCACCATAAGCATTTTCACTTTCACAGCGAGGACAGAATTTACCCTGAAAACCACAGAAAGCCCTCAGTGCAATGATTTGCGGAGTGCAAGGTCAGCTGCTATCCAGCCGGTCTGCTGTAAGAAGGTTCAGAAGTCTTTCCTCAGGCACAAGAGCAGTGTGCTGACTAAGAACGCTTGGCGAAACAGATCAACTTGTCATTCTCTACTCTGATGTACTTTGCTTTCCCATGGGACATCTCACAATGCCTCTAAACACTGCTGGCTTTCAGACATTTCTGAAGATCCTTTTGCGAAACGTTAGCATTTTATGTTTGTTTGCTTTTTTTTTGCCTGTGCTTTGTGATTTTCCCTTTAAATGGGTCTCTTTACTTGTAAAAGACAGCATTTACTGCTGCATACTACAGGAGAAAATTCTGTTTTATAAACTCTCTATGCAAATGCAAACACTTGCATCAATGCAAGTGTGATTTAATTGTAAATAAAGAATTGCATTTTAATTGTTAGTTAGTTGACACTGACACATGTTTACACTGCACAAAATGCTTTTCTAGCTTAGATTTTTTGTCTTGTTTCCAGCCGAAATATCTAAAAATTCTTAAATCAAGAATTATTTTCTAGACAAGTACACGTTAATGTCTTGTTTTCAGTAAAAAGAAGTTCAAATTAAGTGAGTTTTTGCTTGAAACAAGCTAAATAATTTGCCAATGGGGTAAGCTAAATAATCTAGTCTTCTGCTTGAAATAAGATTATTTTGCTTGTTTCAAGCAAAACCTCACTTAATTTTGACTTGTTTTTCTGAAAACAAGACAATAATTTTTGCTTGTCTAGAAAATCCTTCTTGATTTAAGAATTTTTAGATATTTTGGCTGGAAACAGGACAAAAAATCTTAGCTAGAAAAGCATTTTTTGCAGTGTATAGCTAACTGAACAATAATACAGTTTAACCCTTGTTCAACCTTACGGACATTTTTGTGCATTTTAGTTTTGTTTTTATAATTTTGCCCGCATTAATGCTAACTACATCAATTTGGGCTCAGGTGTGTATTTTTAATGGAATTTTAATATTTCACCCTTGTTTCCTGTAATAAATCTGGCACCTGCTGGATAAAAATGTCACTGAAACCCATTAAAACAGCAATTTTTTTTTATTTTTTATCCTAGGGCCATTTTAACTATAAAATGATGCAATATTTGTCAATAGGTTTTTATTCTGTTGGCAAGGCTTCAAAATTAAAATGTTGACTACTTTTTAGTAGATGGTGGTATTTTTTCAAGGTAGGCATATAAGCAAACTACTCGCTTTATTCCTGTTTTCTGCTTATGCAAATTATAGTCTATTATAGAGTCAATTTATGCAGCTATAATTACGAATGCATGTTGGTACGGATGTCAGAGTGTGGTTTGTATGCGTATCCTAAAAAAAAACAAATTGTGCATTTGTGTGCGCACCTGTAATGTTTGAGAGAGAGAAATTATACTGTGCTGCGAATCAAAAATCCCACTACTATGTTTGCCAGCAGAGCTTTGCTGGAATCTAATAAGAAAAGTTTGGTACTGCACCAAATCAAATCTTACTAAATAACTCATTTTTTGAGATATCAACCTCAGATTTGGAACACAACTTGTTTAGATTTACGGCTTTGATTTTCTATCAATTTCTGAGTTCAAAATGATTTATAAAATATATATTTTATATAAAAAAATGTTCATAAATCATTTTTATAAACTTAAACCTGTTTTTTAAAACTTTTTTTCATAACATTTTTTATGACAGGTTTTTATATTTTTTGCCCTCTATGAACCTATATATAACTTTTTTTCAATTCAAGGGTTAATAACACAAAGGTAATGATAAAAATACCTTATATATTGCACTACAGTATAGCAACCCGTTTGGCAGGAAAAAAATAATGATTAAAAAAATAAAATATATTTATTTAAATTTATAAAACGGTTAGTTCCATTCCTGGATTCTGATTGGTCAGCAGCTGTGTTTTATTAGCGATACAGCACGGCTATGACCGTTCCACCCAATGGTTCTTAGTATCACTGCGCAGCACCCTTAGCAACCACCCTTAGCAACATAAACATATATTAGTTCTTATTTGAAGAAAGCAATAAGAGCTAACAGGCTCAAATGTTTCAAGTAAATTTTGATTTATATGACGTTAGATGAGTGGTTTGATTAACAATTTGGAAATCGATTTCTGCTAAGGACAGCACCATTAAACTGTCTGACATGCTTAATCCCAACACATCTGAAGTACTGGCAAACAAAGTCTGGTTTGATGTGCAGATACATTTCCGACTTAGAGAAAAAGAGGGGAACTGAGAACTCATGCCAGACTCATTCAACATTTTAACTGAAGAAAATGGTCTCAAGTATGGCACAATGAGCTTTAACTTGTTTATCAGCGTATATCCGCTTCTAATACCCTCCGATGTGCATCATTCAGTGTCCTGCATTGGCCAAAATCATGACTGTCTTTGAAATATGTTTGATGATTGCGGCTGATGCGCCCGCTCTGTCTCCCGCATCTGGGATGCTGCTGTTCACACGCGAGAGCACGCCAGGGAAGGAGAGCGAGTGGAAAACGTACTAATTATTATTGATTACAGATTTAAATCATTTTATAATAACGAAAACAATACCTTAAACCAGAGGTGGGCAAACTACGGCTCGCCAGGCGTTTTCATCCGGCCCGTGAGGCAATTGGAATAAACTGGCTAATTTGACGCAATATCAGTAAAATCCAATAGATGTCGCATTTAGTGTGGTATATAGCGGCTTTCGCTTTTTTACGCTTCGTTAAACATAAGCGCCTGGTCATTCTTGACGGCATCCAAACCGTACAGCTCAGATACAAAATAAAAAGTCAAAATATAGCTACACTCTGTGTAAAACTGGCACATTTGCTGCTGTTTTTAAAAATGTGAAAGGGTTCCATTTGTTTGACAACAGATTGGTGACGAATATGAAAGGCAAGTGAGTTTGCATTGCGCATTTACCAGCAACGTTCAGTTTCTCTTTTAAATAATTAGGCTGGGCGTTTATAATAAAATGTTTATAGTGAACGCCACTATAATTTGTGCTTGTTTTTTACTTACAGTGTCAGTCAAATGTTTTTGAACTGTTCCTAGCCTGTTTGTATTTGAGTTCCATGAAATGACGTATAAGAACATTCGGTTGCAGTTAGAGACTATTTTTTACAGCGGAAGACTTAATGATTTTACTTAATGAAAACATGAATAGTACATATTTTTAATATTTGCATTGTGTGGTAACTGTTTTATAAAAGCAATAAGGTACTCGAGGCCCTTCAGCCGTGATTTATTCACGATACAGCACGGCCTCGAGTACCTTATTGCTTACATATACTGTAAATGGTGTGGCTTAAGCAAATATATTAATTAAATATATTTAGTTTATACTAAATATATATATATATATATATATATACACACACACACACACACACACACATCTATATATCTATCTATCTATCTATCTATCTATCTATATATATATATAACAAATATATTTAGACTGAATATATAAACCTTCAAATACATCAAATAATATTACCTGAAATGTATTTAATATACAAATATCTTAAAATGCAATTTTTTATATTTATTAAAAAAGTCGAAAATACAAATATATTAAGATTGGAATTGGAAACAATGCAAGATTTTTTTTTAATAAAATATATTTTGGGGTAAAAGTAAAATGTATCAAATCAAATCAATATATATATGTAATACATTTGGTAATATATTTTAATGCTGTCAAACGATTATTCGCGACTAATTGCATCCAAAATAAAAGTTTATGTTTACATATTATATATTTGTGTACTGTGTATATTTATTATGTATAAATACACACATATACATGTATATATTAAGGAAAAATATTTTAGATTTATATCTAAAACATTTATTTATTTATTTATAATCTAAATTGTATACAGGTATAAATATATATAAATTTATAAACAAACATGTATGTGTGTGTATTTATATGTACATAATAAATATACAAAGTAAACACACATAGTATGTAAACATAAACTTTTGGACTTTTTGCATATTTTGGATGCGATTAATCGTTTGACAGCCCTAATATATTTTAGCAATATATTTATCCCTTTTTTGTTATTTAAAATATTTCTGAATATTTAAAATTATTCTGAAAATGTTTTATATATACAGGTCCTTCTCAAAAAATTAGCATATTGTGATAAAGTTCATTATTTTCTGTAATGTACTGATAAACATTAGACTTTCATATATTTTAGATTCATTACACACAACTGAAGTAGTTCAAGCCTTTTATTGTTTTAATATTGATGATTTTGGCATACAGCTCATGAAAACCCAAAATTCCTATCTCAAAAAATTAGCATATCATGAAAAGGTTCTCTAAACGAGCTATTAACCTAATCATCTGAATCAACTAATTAACTCTAAACACCTGCAAAAGATTCCTGAGGCTTTTAAAAACTCCCAGCCTGGTTCATTACTCAAAACCGCAATCATGGGTAAGACTGCCGACCTGACTGCTGTCCAGAAGGCCATCATTGACACCCTCAAGCAAGAGGGTAAGACACAGAAAGAAATTTCTGAACGAATAGGCTGTTCCCAGAGTGCTGTATCAAGGCACCTCAGTGGGAAGTCTGTGGGAAGGAAAAAGTGTGGCAGAAAACGCTGCACAACGAGAGGGGGACCTGCGGAAGCAGTGGACTGAGTCTGGAGTAGAAGCATCCAGAGCCACCGTGTACAGGCGTGTGCAGGAAATGGGCTACAGGTGCCGCATTCCCCAGGTCAAGCCACTTTTGAACCAGAAACGGCGGCAGAAGCGCCTGACCTGGGCTACAGAGAAGCAGCACTGGACTGTTGCTCAGTGGTCCAAAGTACTTTTTTCGGATGAAAGCAAATTTTGCATGTCATTCGGAAATCAAGGTGCCAGAGTCTGGAGGAAGACTGGGGAGAGGGAAATGCCAAAATGCCTGAAGTCCAGTGTCAAGTACCCACAGTCAGTGATGGTCTGGGGTGCCATGTCAGCTGCTGGTGTTGGTCCGCTGTGTTTTATCAAGGGCAGGGTCAATGCAGCTAGCTATCAGGAGATTTTGGAGCACTTCATGCTTCCATCTGCTGAAAAGCTTTATGGAGATGAAGATTTCATTTTTCAGCACGACCTGGCACCTGCTCACAGTGCCAAAACCACTGGTAAATGGTTTACTGACCATGGTATTACTGTGCTCAATTGGCCTGCCAACTCTCCTGACCTGAACCCCATAGAGAATCTGTGGGATATTGTGAAGAGAAAGTTGAGAGACGCAAGACCCAACACTCTGGATGACCTTAAGGCCGCTATCGAAGCATCCTGGGCCTCCATAACACCTCAGCAGTGCCACAGGCTGATTGCCTCCATGCCACGCCGCATTGAAGCAGTCATTTCTGCAAAAGGATTCCCGACCAAGTATTGAGTGCATAACTGAACATAATTATTTGAAGGTTGACTTTTTTTTGTATTAAAAACACTTTTCTTTTATTGGTCGGATGAAATATGCTAATTTTTTGAGATAGGAATTTTGGGTTTTCATGAGCTGTATGCCAAAATCATCAATATTAAAACAATACAAGGCTTGAACTACTTCGAGTTGTGTGTAATGAATCTAAAATATATGAAAGTCTAATGTTTATCAGTACATTACAGAAAATAATGAACTTTATCACAATATGCTAATTTTTTGAGAAGGACCTGTATATATATATATATATATATATATATATATATATATATATATATATGTATATTGGAAATGGAAATAAATAGTATTTCAGATATATTTTTAAATCAACAAATTATACAAAAATGGCCCTATATATCACTAATTAATATTTGCCATATTTAGCTTTTGATTTCTCCCATTCATACAAAAAGATTGCAGTTCTATTTGGTAGCGCAAAAACATTCACCGATTAGATCTAATACTATTATCTGTATCTTATTAGATGAAATGAATGTGCAGTGAGCTGTTCCAGGTCAGCTCTCGCTCCCGCAGGAAGTGTGGTAATCACAGGGCCAGCGGCACTGTGGCAGTCCAGGCTTTTCCATGTGGAATTATGGGAAACATGGCAGCAGCCCCATGGAAACGCTGCACAATGGAATGAGAAATTATCTTCAGCTCCGCATGGAGACCCGGGCAGCAGGTAAACCCACCGGCATTCCCTCTAAACATGACACGCATGAAAAAGTGTGCGTGCAAAGCTTCCTATTCATCCTTTGTTCCCTCTTTTTCTTTTTAGGAAAGGAAGTAGATGTGTGGCTGTGATATAACCTGGCTAGTGAGGTCAAACACATTTGTTATCTGTCTAATTAAGTGCCACCGTAAACCCGTTACTGGGCTGTTCACCACAGCAACATGGAGTGTGTGCCACCACATCTCCAACACTAAACCCACTTGAGCTTACACAATGCATGCCAAGACTTAACAGCCGTATCCAATGCATGCACACACACACACACACACACACACACGCACAAACGTGCACCTTGTAAAAGTCACAGATAAATTGTCTCTGCTTGGCTGCTCTTCTCTGTTAACAGGAATTTTCTGTGTATCTCTCCTCATCTAAATCACCACACACTTTGTACACACACACACACACAAAGACCAGGAGTGTTTTCTCTAAGGAGGAAAGGGTGGCAGTGCTTAATGAAGGAAAAGGATAAGATGACAGAATAATTGATTTTACATTAATTAAGCAAACCAAATGTCATCAAATCTTCTATAATGCTAAATACAGACAAAAAGTCATATGACAGCACTAGCCAGGTTTCCATCCAAGGATTTTTTTGCGGAAAAATATTTGGCGCTTCAAAAATTGTACCGATATAGTTGATGGAAATGCCATTTATCGATAACATTTCTCATTTGTCGACAATATTTTTCCTTTTAACTGTAGCGCATAAATTCTATATCGATAGTTTAAGTGTCGCAAAGAAATTTTTGGAAACAATTTCTTTTTGTCAAGAAAAGGGGCTTTAATGAAAATAAATGTGGTGTTCGTGGTGTTGCTCATGTTAAAGCAGTTTCTCTGTAGTTCAAAAGCGCATTAAATCGTATTCATATAATAAGATTAGAAAATTATTTTATATATGGTAAGAAAAAGACGAATTACCTTTCAAATATACATATCTTTATTTGATGTTCCTTCAGTACGTCGCAAGTTAAAATGTATTCATTTTGTATAAAAATGCTCTAATAATTCGGTTTTGGCTTGTTAGCTTATATTTTCATTCTTCTTTTGTTCTCAGTTCTGTTCTGCTGTTAAATTTAAAGATTTTTTTGTGGAGTGAGGCGAAGTAAAATAGCATGGTTATCAATATGTTTAGCTGACTGTATTTTATTATGACAATGAACAGGTTGCATTGAGTTAAGTAATGCTTAACTGCGCAAGATCACTAGATTTTTTTCCCCCTCATAAAAGCAGAAACAGTTTACATACCCTAGTCCTTCTTTTGTGGTCATATAAGAATAAGACATTATTCTAAACTATTTTAAATATTTCTTTTATTTGTGTACATTCACAAAAATTAAACAAAATTCTGCATATAGGCTGGTATTGTTGCACTTATTTTTTTCTTTTGTTCTGTTAATTTATTATTTATTTAGAAAAAATAGATTTCACATATAAGCCTATTTATTTATTTTATATATAGCTTTATTTAGATTTTCGCAAATAAAGTTTAACGCATATTCACTTTGTCGATAACAAAACATTGCAAAAACTGGATGGAAACTTGGTTACTGTGACTGACTGATTATCTGGTCAATATTAAAACTCATGTCATGTTTACATCGGTCCACAAAGCTGCAAAAAAAAGTAAATGATAGCATTTCTTCTTATGATGTTAGAAAAATGATTGAAAAATGACAATTTCAGCTCTCTTTAAATTAAATGACTGAAAAATAAAAAAGCACTTTAAAGCATTACATATTATTTAGCAAGTCTGGGACCACTTAAATCAATATTTAACCCCTTAATTGTCACCGTTTACTTCACTATTTTACAAATAAATCCTAATTTAATCATGAAAAACTATATATCGTTTGAAAGGTCTAAGACTTCTAAATAGATATTTTACAATTTATTTGTTACAAATTATGCAGGAAAAGTAAAAGAGTTCTGACCTTTGTCACAAAAATACTTACTTTGTTGCCTTTTTCCCTAAATCTGAAATTTACATTGCACTATGATGGAAAATGTACCTCAAAATCATATCACAAAATGTTTTTGTTCAGGAACTGCAAAAAATTAAGTTTAAATACTGCATTTTCATGTCTGTGTTCAAAAATGGGAGTGACAATTAAAGGGTTAAGAAGCATTTTTGACAAATCCAGGTAATTTACCATAGAAATATATATATTTTTACATTTATGACTGTTATAGAGCCAGCTTGTGGTCCGATCTCCCTAAAACTTTGCGTGCTTGTTAAGAATCACCTGTCGCATATACTCACTAGGTTTCATCAAGTTTTGAGTTCTCATTTAGGCTTTATAGGCATCTAGGTACATTTTTCTAAACGACCCCCTTATAACTTCCCAAAGGGTACATTTTTGAACTTTAATTACTGACCTAGAGAGTCCAGAGAATTGTTCTGTAGTGTTTTTTTTTTCTTTTCCTAGGAAACCCTAGGACTAGTTGCAAAAGTAGGTTTTTCACATTTTCTCAATCATTTAACAAACAGTTTGATTGACTGCAGTGGTTCTAGAGGTGAAGTTGTTCAGTACGAGGAAGTCTAACGTTTGATATGAATATTGTGCGTATGTGTGGAAAAAACATGCAATATACAATAGTTTACGTTCTTGAGAAATGCGATATCGCCCCACAGTGGCAAATTTCTTTCAAATTTCAAACAGGCCCCGAGTTTTGCTCCGATTGACCTCCGTTAAGTTTATCTAAAGATGCTCAAAGTTCATCAGCCTATGGCGCCCGTGTTTTTTGAGATAAACAAATGTCCTTATAGCTGCTCGTGGCACTTTGGACCAAGACTGTGTGACAAACAGTTGCGTAGTTATGGCTACTTTTGTGTTTTTTTTCCTCTTATAGCACCACCAAGTGGCCAAACTGCAAAACTTTGTTCATGTGACCTCAGATTAAGCTCTTAAATATGCATTTTATTTGGCAAAGATATCCCTTTCCGTTCACAAGTTATAGCCGTTTTAGTAAAGACGACCCATTTTAAATTTTTGGCATCCCTTTGCGACGGAGAGTCGAAAGTTTTCAAAAGTATTCACTCTCAAGAGAATCTTCCTGCACTGGTTTGATTCCGATCAAGTGAAAAAAGTAGGTTTTCCAAAAAGCAAAATATTACAAACAAAAAATTTGCAGACAATTTTAGGAGTTTTAACAGTTTAGGAGTTATGAGCGATTTCATACTTAGGATCGCTGCAAGCCTTGGTGATGTACTACCAGCCCAAGTTTCAACTCTCTACGATTTATGGTTTGGTCTGTCTGATCAGTTTTTCATAGAGGTTGCAGATCCTTGGCCATTCTAACAATTACAACAGGGCTTCAGCAGTATGCACTTGAACCCCAATTAATAATAATAACACAATCAAAACAAAGCTTACAAATTTTGTCCACATAACAAGAACAAAAAATTAAAGGTCTGTTCACACCAAGAACGATAAGTATAACTATATTACCATCCACTTCAACATACAGTAATGATGCGTTTATTATAAGCACATGGCAGTTTTGTCACCTGCTGCTTTTTGTCACCTTTGCTGGTTTTTAGGAAGCTTTTAACAAATAGCTAGTAACAAATAAAACAAAATACAGAAAACATTTGAACATTTTTGCATTGTAAAAATAGTATTTTAATCAGTGTCAACAAATAAAATGATATGATGTTTTACGGTATTAAAGAGGACATTTGGCCCTCACATGTAAAGCCTGTACTCACACACAGTGTTGGGAAGGTTACTTTGGAAATGTAATGGGTTATAGATTACAAATTACTCTATTCAAAATGTAATAAGTAGTGTAACTTTTCAGTTACTTTATAAAAGTAAAGTAACTGATTACATTTGATTACTTTCAAGTTTCTAATGGATATTTCCAACTAAATACATTTTCCAAACATTAATAACTTTCAGTTAACCTTAGAATGTTAGAATTTCTAAATCTTTCATCACTTGAATTAAGCTTATATGAATTTAATTTTTAAGCACAGCCACAACAAAGCCAGAGTTCATAACAAAAAAAATTAATATTGTTTTAGAATTCAAATCTTTGCATAGCTATGACAGGACACACTGGCAAGTAACAATGCCTTGAGAAAAAACTTAATCATATACATAAACCCAAACAGGCATTAAACAGTTTATCTTAAATATTATACAGTTTAATTAAATATTATAATTTAACAGTTATTAAAACAGTTAATACATGTAAAACAATGGTGTCTCATAGCTGTCAATGCAATTAGGGAAAGAAATTAATTAAATCTGTGTGTGTACACTCTTTATCCCTCCAAAAATCTCCAAAAACTGGGCAATAGAGTGACAGATAAAGTGTTCACACTGCACATTAGCCATTAACATTTTAACAGCTGCCAAACAAATTTTGCACTGAACTGCTATATTAGCGCCCTTATCGGATTTCAGGATGAAATTATTTTTACATCTCCAGCACTGAAATGCATTTTTATCACTTTTTATTATTAACTGGCAGACGTGGTGTGCCAAAAATTCAAACTAAAGAACCAATCAAAAGCATAACCAATCAGAGAACCAATCAGAACAGCACCACTTGCAATTAGGGAGCGCAACAAATTATTATTATTCAACATATCCTAGGTTTTTAAAGAAATTGTTCAGATGTAACCCTATTTGTAATCTTTAACATTTTCATAAGTAACTAATTTAATTTAAAAAAAATTCTCAGTAACTGTAACAAATTACTGCTACATTTATTTTGTAATTTAATTAGATACTCCCCAACACTGCTCACACATACATGTTTTCTACCTCCCACAATCTTTTACCTCTAAATGTTTTTTTCATTCAGCTATTTGTCCTTTTCTGCTTGTTTCCACACAGCTTATAATGTATCAGTCATCGGTACATATACTTCCTGTCCTCTTCATCAGTCACACATCCATTAATAGAGACCAGGGGCTACTGTAACTTTTTTTTTTGGGTCATACCTCACAGACTACCACAAATCAACCTGCTTCATTTGTTTTTGTATCGATAAAGACCTGTTGACAACAAGCTTTTGTTTAATGGAGCATGTCATGGAGTGAAAGGTCAGACATAATTTGGTTTGTCGCATGTTGACCTCCAGCAGGGCTTGTTGGGTAAATACAAACACATCCTCTTGCCTCTCTTTCTCTCCTATCTGCTTCTAAATACTGGAAGCAGATAGGATAAAATAAAATAAATGTGAAGAGCAAACACTGATATTTCAAAACGCATATGAAAGCTGGACAAAGACAGATGTGTATGTGGTGAAGCTAATGTCAGAAATAACTTAAAATAATATCATTTGAATCGATTTTTAAGCTTTATGAGAGAAACTAGTTCTTGTAAAAACACAACATGTCATTTCATTAGTTAAATACGTCTACTGAATTAATTAAAGGATGAAAGTTCACTTTCAGAATGAAAATTTCCAAGATGTTCATGTCACTCTTTCTTCAGTCGAAAAGGAATTAAGGTTTTTGAGGAAAGCATTCCAGGATTTCCAGGATTTAGTGGACTTCAATGGGGATCAGCAGGATGAAGGTCCAATTTACAGTTTCAATGCAGCTTCAAAAAGCTCTATGCTCCCAGTCGAGGAATAAAGGTCTTATCTAGCGAAATAAACATTCATTTTCTATGAAAAATGCTAATTTACATCCTTTTATGTGACGTAAATGGAAGTATCGACGTGAAAAGAAAGTCAAAGGGCCTAACAACGATGTTGGACGATTTTGAAGTTGGAGAAGAAAATGAGATGAAGTTTTTCAACCTCCCTTACCTTTTTAACCAAAGTACACAAATGAACTAACCACATGTGACTTTTCCAACATGATTACGCAATGCGTGAAGATGCGCATGTACATTGCAGAGCTAGTGCAAGATGAGCATTTGTGGTCAAAAAGTATATACATTTGTATTTTTTTTTAAGAAAACCGACTGTTTAGCTAAATGAGACCCTTATTCCTCGGCTGGGATTGTGTAAAGCCCTTTGAAACTGCAATTTGGACCTTTAACCATTGGCCACCACCGAAGTCCATTATATGGAGAAAATTCCTGGAATGTTTTCCTCAAAAAAATTGAATTTCTTTGCGAGTGAAGAAAGAAAGGCATGAACATCTTGGATGACATGGGGGTGAGTGAATTATCAGGAGATTTTAATTCCCGAAGTGAACTAATCTCAGAATAGCTGTTTATATAAATTCACTGAATTGGTCAATTAGAAATCACACACTCAATTGTGAATATGCAACAAAATCATAATGATATTGCAATACACTGTTCAAGGTTTGCTTTCTGCCATGAAGCTTGTTCGCAATCTGAAAATATAAACTTACAAATTTATCTTCAGGTCAGGTTATAAAAGTACATCAAGACAACATGAATCTGAAGGGCTATATATATATATATATCGTCGCTGTCGGGCGGAAACCTCGTATGTCCAAATTTTGTAAATTTCATATTTTTTCACAAATCGATGCTATTGGTCAGTGCCCACGTGGATCTGTAATTTTTACAAATTATTAACCAATCTAAAGTGTTGAAAATAGCTTGAGAGCATATCTCTTAACTCATTTGAACACTTCAACTGTCTGAGAAGAGCTCGTATCTCCACCTTTTCTTCACTCCGCTGGAGCGTCGGGGCATATGTCCCACATCTTCTTGTCACAAAGCACCGGCAAAAAGAATTAGCATTGAATGTGTCGGTGGAAACAGTAAGGAGATATTTGAATGATCCATTAATAAACTAGTGTATTCTGAGATAATGTCGCAAAGACCCTGACTCGCAATCTCTTCTTTGGACGCAGCTTTTGAAGGAAAGCATCTTTCCGGATTACATAATGAAAGCGTTTTTTTCTGATTTGTTTTATTTCGTTAAGTAATAATTTAAAGCTTTATATTTATTTATTTATTTATTTGTCATGTTTGTGAGGCATGTAGCCTATTCACTGAAAAATGTGATCGCGCTGACTCCTCATGTCCTGCAAAGCGATTTCAGCTTCTCTTCAAAAACAATATTCACATAATAGCGCACATTTATCTAGGTTTAATGTTTAAACTAACATTGTTCTATAGCTACTTTAACTGTTTTAGATCTATAGATTTTATTTTATGCAAGTCGTAATGATTTAGGCTAAAAGGCAAAAGTCTTCCGCTGGCCGCTGTTCGTTAAAAAAAACAACAACAAAAAACTGATATTTAACGAACAAAAAAATGCTCCAAAAGTTTTTCTAAATTAACTTAAGAAAACGAAACGAAATATAACCACTTTGGCATTACATACAAAACGTAACTATGTTAATAGCTGAAACAGTAGTATAAGCTGTTCTGGAAGAATTAAGGGGAAAAAAGACGGACTTTTTTTTTGTATTGCATCATAGCTCTTAAACCTTTAAAACAGAGTTTAGCAAGATGTATGTAACCACAGTCGTTAGCTTTGGTTAACTATTGAAGCCTTTTCTCTTGTCAAAAGGCTCAATGCGACCGCAGACTTTGTTTGCCTGCAGATTAATTTCCGCTTTATTTTGGTATTGCATCACTCATAGCTCTAACGTTTAAAATAGAGTTTAGGAAAATGTATGTTTTGGTGAAAATTCTAGTGGCCTAAAACTTTTGCACAATACTGTATATACCGGTATTTTTCCAGTACCGGTATACCGCACATCCCAAGTGGGATTTTAGCAAGTTTGAAGTACATGTATTTGATAAACGTATAGTGTGTGTCAAGCGCATTCACTCAGTATGATTACTAATTTTTGACCGAGATGGCTTTTAGCTGGTTTTGCATCTGAACTCTTCATATATTCAGCATGTTCTCAGTTCATTAAAATGGTTGTTGGACCAACAGGTCTCGGTCTGCTGGTCTCTGACAGGTCTAGGTCTGGTATATACAGAATCATTAAAGGATGAAGAACTAGCAGAATGTAGCGGCTTTAAGGGTTACATCACCTCGAATAGGGCTTCATATACTAAACACAGACGCAGCTGTAAGATCTCACCCTCTCGCAATATCACAGGTGTGCGAGGTGTGAGCAGAGGCCTGTGAACCGCGCTTCTCTCGCCGCAGGATACCCTCTGCAGGTACGGCTCAATAAAGACGTGTAAATGCATTCAAGCACTCTCTCTCTCTCTGTCTCTCTCCTGAGGTGCTTCACCCCACTGATCTGAGGTCTGTCATTGGTGCTCGGGTTCACATACGGACAGCTGTTTGAGTCTCCGGTGGCTGAGTAACATATGGCACAGAGTGCGTTTAAAAGATGAAACCGAGTTTGTCGTTTGTCAGCAAATTTAGAACAATGTCTGAATACAGAATTTAGCTTGTTAGCCTCAGTTCGATGAAAAAAAAACTGAAAAATGAGCCCCAAATAATAATCGGTAATGAAAGTTTCTCATCTTACTCAGCGTACGTTTATTCTAGAGGGACTCGGTTTTCCGCACCGGTAAACAAGCGGCGCGGCTTTACAAATGAGGTCTGGTGTTTCCTGCGGTCTCTGAAAACAAGGCACTCATTTCGGAGAGACGAGAAAACGCTCTTGTTCTTCTTTTGAAAAGTTCAGAGGAAATGAAAGCGCTCTGCGCACCTGTTATATGAAAGCGTGACAGAGGTGAAGAAAACGTTTAAGAAAAGAAAGAAAGAGAAAGTGTGCACAAATGTACATTTGGCAGGGGGGGTTTCTCCAAGGAGGCAAACAAATCGGATAAAAATAAAACAAATATTACAAAACAAAATGAAACAATAGATAGTATAGGATATATACACAATATTAATAATATTTTTAATAAATGAAAAAATAAAATATTGTATTAGTAACCATAACAATAATAATAATTTATTTGTATAAATATTTGTTATTTTTTATCACTGAAGGCAAAAGCAGAAATATAATTAAAATAAAATTGTATTCTGTTATGAAATTTCTGTCCAAGTGGAAATAATAATAACAATAATATTAACTATTGTTATTACCATCATTATTATTATTAAAACAGTAAAATTATAATTATTATATAAAGTAATTTTTTTCTAATTATTTCTAATTATTATTTATTGTTATTTTTATATATATATATATATATATATATATATATATTTAATTATTATTCGTTTTATTTTTTTTAATTATTAAATTTCTGCTTTAGCCTTCAGTCAAAAAAAAAAAATACAAAAACTAATATTTATAACAATTATTATTATTATTACTAAAACCATTAAACCATTAAAGCATAATTATTTTTCTAATTATTTACAAGTATATATTCTATATATTTACAATTATTATTATTATTATTATTATTATCTATTTATTACTTTTTTCTTTTGCTTTCAGTCAAAAAAATTAAATGAATATACTAAATAAATAATAATTATAATAATTAATGTTACGAAAACCATTAAATTAATGTTATTATACAAAATTAATCATTTTAAATTAGTTTATATGAATAATGGTGAAAAGCCAAAAATAAAATGACAAAAACAACTAATAAAAAACTAGTAAAGTTGACATATGTTTTATAGCATGTGAAGCACAATAAAAAGTGATTAATGTTTGACAGTTCATTTACAATATAATGCCCTTCATTTTTCCTGAAGACAACTCTCCCATCAATCTGTCAAAAAACTACTTGATCTATGACACTATATATATATATATATATATATATATATATATATATATATCTCCATATTAAGTATGTGCTTGTCAGACTGTTCATTTGCTTTCTATTCCTGTGCATATTTGTGATGGTCCAAATACTAGATGAGTAACAAGAGACAGTTTCTAAAGTTAGAAATTAAACCTCTTTGTACTGAACGCTCCGGTCTCTGTGAGAAACAATGGCGCTGCTTTCTTCAGTTCATTACCCCCTCTTTCTTTTCTCTTTCTTGTCTACATTTCTCAGAGCAGCGTCTATGAAACATTTATCAACATTACCACTGCAAAGCAGCGCAGCGCATTCACACCTTGGACATTCACAGTTCAATTCATACACAGACGAACACATCAACGCAGAGTCTTGACCGTATAGACACACACACAAACGGAATGAACTATATTTCACTCTTCACACACAGACATTCATTGTTATTCTACTATGATCAAATATGCACATATACTCAACTGAGTCGACTGAGAAACTCATCTATAATCTGTCTCCTTCACCACACACACACACACACACACACACACACACACGCTCATAAAAGTTAATGCACGCTTGCTGCAGTCAGGATGTTAATTCATTGGTCCCTGTAGACTCTTACTTAAGGTAAGGTTTTAAAGAGGGGAAGATTAGCTATTCATGCACACAAAGACAAGTGGCTAATCTCCCCCTCCCCGTTCGCTTTGATTCCTGCCTCCTTCCATAATTCATCGGCGCTCTTCCGTTCCTGCCGCCCCCCTCTGGGCCAGGTTTCTATGAATAGATGATTAGGACGTCAGAATCAAAAAATCTGATGAAGAGTCACAAAGCGCACGGTTTCTGTGGAGAGAGTGCGTCGATGCACCCGCGGCACGCTCCCGTCCCGAGATGTTTCGAGGGTGTTTGTTTGTGCGCAGGGTGGCCAAATTTAAAACGGGGCACACAGGAGGTGAGGGGAATCCAGTGAATGCTTCAAAGATCTAGTTTATTATATCAAAGCGTCGCCTTTTTTTGGACTAAACATTGGTTCTGTCCATCTTAGTGAGCTGAAAGTGATTGAACACAATAGAATTTGGTTAACAGCATAACAATGCAATGATCTAATAAGCGTAAAAATACATAATACACACAAAATATGTGCTTTAATTGAATTAAACTATTTCGATTTTTTAATTAATTTCAGTACTAAATCACAGATTTAGCTTGTTGCAATGCATTATGAGATTGCCTTCCTAATTAAAAATACCTGAGATGCTTTTTGACTAGTGCTGTCGAATCAGTGAATCACATCTAAAATAAAAAGTTTGTTTACATAATATATGTATATGTACTGTGTATATTTATATGTACACTACCAGTCAAAAGTTTTAGAAGGCTTTTTGTTTTTTTTAAAGAGGTCTTCTGCTTATAAAGCCTGCATTTATTTGATCCAAAGTACAGCAAAACAGAAAAAATGTGAAATATTTTTACTATTTAAAATAACTGTTTTCTGTTTGAATACATTTTTAAAATGTAATTTATTCCTGTGATCAAAGCTGAATTTTCAGTCACATGATCCTTCAGAAATCCTTCAGAAATTATGCTGATTTGCTGTTCAAGAAACATTTATTATTATTATTATTATTATTATTATTATCATCATCAATATTTAAAACAGTTTTACTTTTTTTCCAGGAATCTTTGATGAATAGAAAGATCCAAAGACCAGCATTTATTTGAAATAAAAATGTTTTGTAACATTATACACTATATCATTCAAAAGCTTGGAGTCAGCATTTTTTTAAGAAATTATAGAAATTAATATTTTTACTTTGCAAGGATGCTTTAAATTGATCAAAATTTATAAAGTCATTTATAATGTTAAAAAAGATTTCCATTTCAGATCAATTCTGTTCTTCTGAACATTCAATTCATCAAAGAAACAAAACAAAACAAAACAAAAAAAAACAGAATATTAGAATGATTTCTGTAGGATCGTGCGACTGGAGTAATGATGCTAAAAATTCAGCTTTAAAATGCAAGAAATAAATAACATTTTAATATATATTTAGAAAATATTTCAAAATGTTACTGTTTCTGCTGTACTTTGGATCAAATAAATGCAGGCTGCTGAGCAGAAGAGACTTCTTTAAAAAAAAACAAAAAAAAAACTTGCATATAATGCAATAATTGCAAAATACTTGCAGTATATATATAATTACACACACAAACCTGTATATATTTAAGAAATTGTAAACATATGTGATGCGATCTGGAAAAACCCGCGCTTTCAGGAAATTCGAAAAATAGGTTGAATGTCAATTTGTTGTCAAAATTAGGTTTTCATTCATTTATTATTCTATAACATCTTGTCCATCATCTCTGAAAATATCTAGGCAAAATTCACTTGTTTAGTGCAGTAAAATTGCATTTTTTATTGCAGCAAGCAGAAATGACAGTGTCTTTCTCTAATGTTAAGAACGTGCTGCTGAGGTGCTTTCTCTAAACACCACAAAAACAGTTAACCAATCAAAATAAACCACCTAACATATTTAATAAAGGTGCATCAATGCAGATTTCCCACCAGCCCTGTGTAAACTACGGCACGCAAAGATGTATTTTATTTTTTTTTTATAGTCTTCTTATAGATCAACGCAGTCGGAAGAAGCTCAAACGATCTAACTTGTCTCAATCTGCTCAATCCTGGTGATGTCAGTGTCCTAAACGATGTTATAATGGACTATTTCACATCCAGAGATGAAGGATTGAATGATGAAGTTACTAAAGAGGAGGAGTCTGATGACAGTCTGTTATATAAACAGTGAACAGTTGTGCTGCGCTCGCGTTTCTACATGTAAACTACAACTACAAGCTACATTATTGGTGCTATTTAAACATACAAGGGGTGATCAAAAGTTCAGAGACCCATGATAAACAACAGAAAACAGATGTTTGTTTGTCTAATAATGCAGTATAGCGCTCCTGACAGCTCTCCTTAAACCTGTAAAGTGAAAGTAAAACACGTCTCACTTTAAACCAGTTTCCATTCCTGAAAATCATAGCTATCAGCCAACTTCACACTGCAAAAAATGCTTTTCTAGCTAAGATTTTTTGTCTTGTTTCCAGCCAAAATATCTAAAAATTCTTAAATAAAGAAGGATTTTCTAGACAAGTAAAAATTATTGTCTTGTTTTCAGAAAAAAGAAGTCAAAATTAAGTGAGTTTTTGCTTGAAACAAGCAAAATAATCTGCCAATGGGGTAAGCAAAATAATCTTATTTCAAGCAGAAGACTAGATTATTTTGCTTACCCCACTGGCAGATTATTTTGCTTGTTTCAAGCAAAAACTCACTTAATTTTGACTTCTTTTTTCTGAAAACAAGACAATAATTTTTACTTGTCTAGAAAATCCTTCTTGATTTAAGAATTTTTAGATATTTTGGCTGGAAACAAGACAAAAAAAGCTAGAAAAGCATTTTTTGCAGTGCAGATAGCTATAACTTTTGTTACGTTCAAGAAAGGGCTTGAACCCGGCTTTCATATGGTATCAAAACCTAAAAAAAGGTCAAATTTCACCATGTGTTGGGTTTTCCCAGATCACATCACATATATATATCTTCCCTCTTTCTACTTTTGAAACTGAAGCATTGCACAATTCATGATTGTTTTTTGAACAGTTCAGTTGAGAGCTGTTAGACTGCTGACCAGCCTAAAAACGTAATATTTATACTGTCAAATATCAAATATTTGGACTTGTTCCTCTCCATGTCTATGATGGATCTGAACTGGTACTACTGTACTTTTAAGTCAGTGAGCCTCACAGTGGAAACTGGGCCATATTTCCATTTTTTAGCAAAGTATCCAGACTGTACTTTGGACAATGCTCCACTAAACCATACAGAAATGCAAAGCAGATATTCAAGCGGCCTCACGCTGCTGACTCAGGAATGAAGGTCAAAAGGCAGGAACTCTGTGAATTACTGCTGCATGGGTGAAATAACGTTAGCTATACATGAGCATCCAATCCCATCTGGCAAAGCCGAGTCTGATGGACACAATGAGGACATTCATCTCTGTGGAGAACTCAAGCTACTAAACACAATAGGTTTGCACATGCTATAAATACGCAACTTCAATTTGTGAGTTATTTGTGCTAACGCCAATATTTTCGTCAAGGCCTATTTACTTCATCAGTGACCAGTGTTGGGGGTAACTTGAGTTACGTAACTCAAGTTACGTAATAATAGTAATGTAACGCCTTACTTTTTCCATTTCCAAGAAAATATCTGAGTTACTTTTTCAAAAAAGTAATGCCATTACTTTTTGTTTTCTTTATGTATTTAATCCCATTTTAGTAACCAATGTCTTTGCTGCTGACCTTTGTTGATCCAATAAATCAGTACACTGCAAAAATACTGTTCTTACTTAGATTTTTTTGTCTTGTTTACAGACAAAATATATTCAAAAAAAATCTTAAATGGAGTAATTTTTTATTTTTATTTTTCAGGAAAAAAACAAGTCAAAATAAGTGACTTTTTGCTTAGAACAAGCAAAATAATCTGCCAATGGGGTACGCAAAAAATCTTATTTCAAACAGAAAACAAGATAATTTCGCTTACCCCATTTGGGAGATTATTTTGCTTGTTTCAAGCAAAAACACTTCAATTTTGACAAGAATTTTTACTTCTCTAGAAAAACCTTCTTGATTTAAGAAATATATATTATAAATATATTATTAAGAGCTATTTTGGCTTGAAACAAGACAAAAAATCTAAAAAAGAAAAGCATTTTTTGCAGTGTACCAATAAGCAAAACTTACACTGCAAAAAAATGCTTTTCTCACTTAGATTTATTGTCTTGTTTCCAGCCAAAATATCTAAAATTTCTTAAATCAAGAAGAATTTTCTTGAGAAGTCAAAATTATTGTCTTGTTTTTAGTAAAATGATGTCCAAATTAAGTGAGTTTTTGCTTAAAACAAGCAAAATAATCTGCCAATGGGGTAAGCAAAATAATCTTACTTCAAGCAGAAAACTAGATAATTTTGCTTACACCATTGGCAGATTATTTTGCTTGTTTTAAGCAAAAACTCACTTAATTTTGACTTATTTTTACTGAAAGCAAGACAATAATTTTTACTGGTCTAGAAACTTCTTCTTGATTTAAGAATATTTAGATATTGTGGCTGGAAACAAGACAAAAAATCTAAGTAAGAAAAGCATTTTTTGCAGTGTACTTTAGAGGAACTAACATTTGTGTTTTTTTTTTCTCATTGCTGAAGAGTTTCTGAACTTTCTTTTCCTACAGTTCCACTGTAAAGACAGGAATTTATTTTTCCTTTAGCCTTATTCACTTCATTTCATTTTGGTGTGAAAGGGCTTTTACATTAGCTAAGAATAAATCTTTTTATATTAAAAACAAAAAAGCAAGCCCTGCCCAGATTTAAAAAGTAACGCAAAAGTAACGCAAAAGTAATGTAACGCATTACTTTCCATAAAAAGTAACTCAGTAACGTAATTAGTTACTTTTTTAGTTAGTAACGCAATATTGTAATGCATTACTTTTAAAAGTAACACTGTCAATGACACTAGAGAAGAAACATGACCTAAGAATGGCTTCTAGCCACACTGTATTTTAATCCGAGCTTGTTTATCATATAGACTAGAAGCTGGTGGACCTGGTAGACCATGTTCCCTAAAAGATCACCTTAGGGTGTATGACCTGTTTATTTTTCCAGCAGGGATGAAATACAGAGCCAATCAGGCTGCTTGTGTGTTCTTGTGTCGGGCCGGTGGGGTTCTGAGAGTCTCTTTAATGCAGTACAAGCAGTGATCGATCCGCTGTCTGCTCCCTACATAGAGCACACTATTCCCCTGACTCCTATTACAAACACACTTATTCTACTCATCCACCTCCCACCGAGCCAATGCAGAGAGAGAGGGAAAAAAACAAAGAAAGAAAGAAAGAAAGAAAGAAAGAAAGAAGCAGTAAATATTAAGCTTTACCTGTTGGACATTGATCCAGTAGCCGATGATTTTGTCCACAGCGCCCGGTTCTTTCTGCGTCCATTGTAAGATGTAGGAATAATTGTTCTTCAGGGTGCGAATGGGGTTTGGAGTGTCGAAGTAAAACTCTGCATTATACGGCTGAGCTAAATGAACAAACAAACCAAAACAGAGTAAGACGAGTTAGTCAAATACTTTAAAAAGACTACTACAATCTTAGGGTGTTTTCACACTTGAGTCCTCTTTAAAAGAACCATTTTAAGTGGATCAAGTGAAAAAGGACCCAGTTTTTTTATGTTCACACTGTCATTGTTCCTGAAAGAGGACTTTTTTTGGTTCACTGAAGTAGCAATGGTGCCTGTTACCACTTGCTTTTTGGATTTAGCAGTGTTTGATGGCTGACATGCATGATTTACAGTTCAGACAGGTTTTCAAAAATAAATAAAAAATAATAAAATGACCAATTTCAGCCTTTAAACCATTTTTAAGAAGGGTCAAAAGTATCAGCTATTATATTTATGGTTTAATGGCTGGTTTCATATGAATTATTATTAGGGCTGTCAAACGATTAATCGCGATTAATCACATCCAAAATAAAAGTTTATGTTTACATACTATATGTGTGCTTACTTTGTATATTTATTATGTATATATAAATACACACACATACAAGTATATATTAAAACTAAATATTTATATGTAGATATATTTATACCTGTATACATTTTAGATTATAAATAAATATAAATATTTAATATATAAATCTGAAATATTTTTCCTTAATATATACATGCATGTGTTTGTATTTATATATACATAATAAATATACACAGTACAAAAATATATAGTATGTAAACAAACTTTTATTTTGGATGCGATTAATCACAATTAATCGTTTGACAGCACTAATTATTATATTAAACCAGAAGAAGGGCTGATTAAAAATGCTAATCTGATTCATTCTCTGCCAGTAGGTGGCGCTTTTTTTTCATTAATATAATGGTTTCCCGTTCATATTTATCATAGCCCTTTTATTTAATATTCACATTACACTAAATGGCAATACTTGTCTTCTCTTCACCATTGTACTTTTTATTGCCTTAAATTTGGTAGTTAAATTTACGACTTTTTAAGGACTTGCGGAAAAAGGCATTGATGAAATTGAAAAAAAAAACATGGACAAATAAAATAAAACACAAACTGTTTTAATTTTTTCAGGTACATTATAGGTAGGCCTATCCTTAAAGTCAGTATTTAAGTAAGAAATATAATAATCAAATGAAAAAATTAAAATGTGACCCTGGACCACAAAACCAGTCACAAGGGTCCATTTTTGGAAATTTAGATTTCCATTGATGTATGGTTTGTTAAAATAGGGCAATATTTGGCCGAGATACAACTATTTGAAAATCTGGAATCTGAATAAATGGTTAATTCGTTTCAAAATGTACCCTTCGTTTCGCTAGATAAGACCCTTCTTCATCGGCTGTGATTGTTTAGAGCAGTTTGAAGCTGCATTTTGGAAGTTCAAACTTGGGGGCACCATAGAAGTCCACTATATGGAAAGAAATCCTGAAATGTTTTCCTCAAAAACATAATTTCTTTAAGACTGAAGAAAGAAAGACATAAACATCTTGAATGACAAGGGAGTTATCTGTAAATTTTTGTTCTGAAAGTGAACTAATCCTTTAAGAGCTGCTAAATCCAGCTGCGTGATTCTGGATAAATTGTTGTTGTTGTTGTTTTAAACGGAAGTTGTGGTTCTCTCACGATTCTGAAGAAAAAAAAAAACTAACAACAAAACAAAATCACACATAGGCCTAATTTATAACTCAATGATTCAATGACTCACTCATTTGCTTGGTGCATTACTGGGTGAATCAGTGTTTTTAAATGAATGTTAAAAAACAAATAATTCTTCCATAACATAATCGATAATCTTTAACATTATTTGGAATGTCAAATTACTTTCAAAAGGATGATTTGCTCTATTTTGATCTCTACCGTACAGATAGACGTTTCTATCCAAACTGTAAACATTTATCCCAGTACTTCTGAGATTATTTGAATGTTAGTAACACAAATAATGAACTGTGAAAAGACTGTTAAGCTGTTTCATTCATATACATGACAGTGGCTCTCTTTGGTGTAGGCAAACTTTGGAGCGCTTAGATTAGCGAGCAAGGTCCTGGCAGATGTAAAAAAGTATCCGATTCCTGAACCTTAAGTATCCGATTCTGGAATTGGAATTGATTTTCGATACCCAACCCTAGATATGAAATACCAGTTTGCAATATTGATATTTGTACAGATAAAAGAAATGGAAGGTGGATACTCAATTGAAACATCAGCGGTTCTGCGTCTAGACATTGCTGTTACATAATGTGGCAAATTTGTTTGCCATTCTAGGTATGCATAGTTAATTGCATATTATTATTGAATAAAAAAGCCATTTTTGGGTCACGACCCCTCTGGGTGAAAACCAATTATCTAGAGCATCAATGAAGGACGAGCATTTCATTAAAGGAGAACTGTGTAATTTGGTGTCAGCAAACAGAACTGCAATACTGGGGAGTATTTAAAATAGTTTCAAATAGTTTTCATCTCTTTTTATCACGGATGTTGAATAAATTATTCATTTGCAGTACTTTTTGTGAGGGGAAGAAAATGCCAGTCTTAAAAAAAAAACAGTCTTGCTGGGGTATATTTGTAGCAATAGCCAAAATAAATTGTATGGGTCAAAATGATCAAAGAACATTTATGCCAAAAATTATGATATTAAGTAAAAATCATGTTCCATTAAGATATTTTGTAAATTTCATATCGTGAATGTAGAAAAACTTATTTTTTATAAGTAATATGCATTGCTAAGAACTTCATTTGGACAACTTTAAAGGCGATTTTTTTTATGCACCGCCAGATTTCAGATTTCAAATAGTTGTATCTCGGCCAAATATTGTCCGATCCTAACAAACCATACTTTACATCAATGGAAAGCTTATTTATTCAACCTTCAGATGGATACATAAATCTCAATTGTGAAAAATTGACACTTATGACTGGTTTTGTGGTCCAGGGTCACATATTTGGTATAACATTCTCCAAGGATGTATGGTTTGATTTTGGCAATGGTGAGGACATTAAACCGAACGCAGTCAAAACTGAAACTCTATATTCATCCTATGTGTCCTCGTAAGGTGAAGAAAAAAAACCTAAAAAATTAAACAATGGTGAATTTTCTTAAGGGATTTTGTATTTGTGTATTTTTTCTTTCTTTCTTTTTTCTTTTTCTGTTTTGTTTTTATAAATGTACTCCCTTAATGATTTGATGTTTTGTTCTGTTTAATTAAAAAAAGAAGAAAAAGAAAGAAATCAGAGATCAAATGATTCACGAACCCGCTCAGATGCCCCAATCTAAATCAAATGATTCACAATACATGATTTGAAGTTCCAATCTGAATCAAAAACTCGCAAACCTGCCCTGAAGTCCCGATCTAAATCAAATGACACTCCATTAAAATGACAAGTTGCACCTAAAAATGCATGTTAGATGGAAACATTTTGCATTATGACTGAGTTTGTAGCTTAACTCACTATATTTTAAAGAGTTTGACCATTGCAGTTCAGTTGGTGACAGCTTAATAGGAAATCAACTGAAAGCATCCAGTCATCTCACACCATTGAAGTGAATGTTGAATGTTGAACCACAAAACCAGACTTAAGTGTCAATTTTTCAAAATGTAGTTTTATATATCATCTGAAAGTTGAATAAATAAGCTTTCCATAGATGTAGGGTTTGTTAGGATCAGACAATATTTGGCCAAGATACAACTATTTGAAATCTGCAATCTGAGGGTGCAAAAAAATAAAAATATTGAGAAAACCGCCTTTAAAGTTGTCAAAATGAAGTTCTTAGCAATGCATATTAGTTATTAAAAATGAAGTTGAGATACATTTACGGTAGGAAATTTACTAAACGGAACATGATCTTTACTTAATATCCTAATGATTTTGGCATAAAAGAAAAATCTATAATTTTGACCCATACAATGCATTTTTGGCTATTGCTACAAATATACCCCAGCGACTTAAGACTGGTTTTGTGCTCCAGGGTCACATATATTGTAATAAATATTTGAGAAATCACTGTTGTATCTAATTGTATTCGTCTATTAGTCCATCAAACATTCTTTTAATGTTTCCTCTAATGTTTACATAACCAAGAAAAAGGGTATTTGAAACATTTTTTAAAAACTGAACATTAAGAAACAATGTTTTCATTGTTAGAACAACGTTCTTGGAATTTTTTTTTGTTTTGTTTTTCGTCATCTTGGGTATATATGAAGAGTTCAGATGCAAAACCAGCTAAAAGCCATCTTGGACAAAAATGAGATAATGATACTGAGTGAATGCTCTTAACACGTATTATACATCCATCAAATACTTTCATTTCAAACTCGCTAAAATCCCAGGCTCAGCTCAATCAGAATTACCAGTACTTACATAGAAACCTATACATAGGAGCCTGATAAAAAAGCGTTTTTTAAAAAAAGATGTCAGATGGATTTAGAGGCTTTTGCATCTGAACTCTTCATATATTTGCAGAAATCCCTGAATAACTACAATTGCATATTAAATGCTGCAACACAATTCAAATATCAGCAAATCTGCATGTTATATAGCAAGTACAGGCTTATAACCGCAGTCACATTAGTGTGTGACGATAGAACTAGCTGATAGCATTAGCACCGCCTCAGCTGTCATGATGTGTTGGCAAAGCTAAAGATAAGACCCTACTGAGAAGGAAAAACCTTACAAGTCTGCAAAGATGGCAGCCAATTTTTCCCCCCACAGAGAGAACAGAAACACCTGGGCCTTTTGGAAGTGTACTGTATAGTGCCACATCACCGTCTGGCCTTTCTTGGCAGATTTCTACATCGTCAACTAGCGTAGTAGCTAACAAAGCTGGCAAACTCAACTGTAAGGAATGAGTGACAGACGTTTTTCACATAAAATATGTTAATTTTCGTTTTAACGCTATTCATTTTCCAGGAAAGCAAGCAGAAGAGATTATGCAATCCCAGATGGAAGATCCAGTTTAAACCAGTGGTTTCATGTGATTTGGTTCAAGCTAGTCATTTATGGTCTTTAGTTGAGCTGGTTTAGGTAGTTGTAGAGGTAGCATAGATTTACATTGTTTATTTTGAATACATGCTGTTCTTTTTAACTTGTTATTCATCAAAGAATCCTGAAAAAAGAATCACAGGTTGCAAAAAAAAATTTGGCAGCACAACTGTTTCCAACATTGATAATTCTAATAATAAATCAGCATATTAGAATGATTTCTGAAGGATCACGTGACACTTAAGACTGGAGTAAAAGCAAGAAATAAATTATATTGTAAAGTATATTACAATAAAAACCATTATTTTATATTGTAAAAACATTTTGTAATATTACAGTTTTTTTCCATATTTTTGATAAAATAAATGTAGCCTTGATGAGCAGAAGAGACTTCTTTAACTTTTGACTGGTAGTGTATATAGTGTACAGTGTGTGTGTGTGTGTGTGTGTGTGTATATATATATATATATATATATATATATATATTTTTTTTTTTTTTTTTTTTATTATATATATATATATATATATATATATATATATATACACACACACACACACACACACACACACACATATATATATATATTTATATATATTTATATTTATTATAGAAATTAATATTTTTATTTAGCAAGGATGCTTTAAACTGATTAAAAGTGATGATAAAGTCTTCTAATGTTATTAAAGATTTCTATTTCGTATAAATGCCATTCTTCTGAACTTTCTATTCATCAAAGAAACCTGAAAAAAGTCTACTCAGCTGTTTTCAACATAATAATAGTAATAATAATTAATAATTAAATAAATGATTTCTGAAGGATCATGCAAACAGAGTAATGATGCTAAAAATTCAGCTCTGAAATCACAAGAATAAATTTCATATTAAAATATATTCAAATAGAAACAGTTATTTTAAAGGGCAAAAATATTTCAAAATTTTACTTAAATTTTGCTGTACTTTGGATCAAATAAATGCAGGCTTGGTGAGAGACTTCTGTACAAAAAAATTAAAATCTTTTGACTGGTAGTGTAAATCAGTCTGCCTTTTTATGTTCCTGATTGTTAAAGATAAAATTAGATGACTAACTTGTAAGACTTTCTAATAACCCTCCAACATCAAGACCAGTAGAGGCTAGAGGTTAAAGGTTTTTCATAAGGTACAGCATACTTCTACAACTCACCAGAGACAATGAAGGTGCAGGTTGAGGTCCCGACTCCATTGCTCACTCTACACTCATAAGTGCCGTTATTAGTGGTGTCTAGTTTGAACCGTAGCTGAGGGACACTTTGAGGATCCACCGGTGGGGTTCGGATGGGCATCCCGTTGCGATACCAGCGGGCGCTGGCTATTCGGTTTGGATTGGACTTGAGAACCAGGCATCGGAGGTTGACCGTCGAAAGCGTTTGAGAACGAACATCCAGCAGGACTGGATCCACAACAGGAGGGTCTGGTGGAGAAAGAACAAATATTATTCTGGTATCCATCTGCTTGTGACATTTTTCAGTGGATATTCTAGTACAATTATAATCTTACACTCATTTTTCATCGGTTTTTGGCCTTCTCTGCTGACATTTTGAGTTCTATGACAGTTCACTTTGGTAAAATGTAGTGTTGTAAAGACCACCAAAACCGAGATCAAAGAGACCGAGACCAGAGTGTGTTCAGACCAAGACTTTAAGGATTTGAGACCAAGACAAGACCAAGACGGGGCGAGACCGAGTCGAGACCAAGACCGAACAGTGCTCCTCAAATCAATTTGAACGATCCACGTTTACTGTGAAATGTCTTGAAAAAATAATAAAAAGTCATTGCAGTGGTGAATTTTATTATTTATTAGTTTATAGGAATTTTCCTTTTAAATATAAACATGTACAAGCTAAAAACAACTTAACCATCCTTATTCAACACTTATGGTCTGTTTTATCATAAGACTAACATATGTGACCCTGGAGCACAAAAACAGTCATAAGTTGCTGGGGTATATTTGTAGCAATAGCCAAAAATACATTGTATGGGTCAAATTTTTCTTTTATGCCAAAAATGATTATGATATTAAGTAAAGATCATGTTCCATTAAGATAATTTGTACATTTCCTACCGTAAATCTATCAAAACTTAATTTTTGATAAGTAATATGCATTGCTAAGAACTTCATCTGGACAACTTTAAAGGCAATTTTCTCAATATTTAGATTTTTTTGCACCCTCAGATTGCAGATTTTCAAATAGATGCATCTCGGCCAAATATTGTCATATCATAACATACCATACATCAATGGAAAGCTTATTTATTCAACATTCAGATGACATATAAATCTCAATTTTGAAAAATTGACACTTAGGTTTTGTGGTCCAGGGTTACATATTACTATTTTACTGTAATAAAAAAAGCTAAACATTCAAAATTTAAAATGTAGAAAATTGTAAATACCCAAGATATCCGCCAGGTGTCAAATGTTTAGAATAATTAGGATTTTTTAGTGTTTTTGAATGTTTCTTTTGCTCACCAAAGCATTTATTTGATACAAAAACAGTAAGACATTAATACTGTACAATTTTATTACAATTTAAAATTATTCAGTACTAATAATTAAGTATTTAATAATAATTGAGCGCTAAATCAGCATATCAGAATGATTTCTGAAGGATTGTGTGAAACTTCAGCTTTGATAACAGTAATAAATTACATTTTAAAATGTATTAAAAGAGAAACCATTTCTTTAAATTGTAATGTGTCACAATAATACAATTTTTACTGTATTCCTGATCAAATAAATACAGCCTTGGTGAGCAAGAGACTCCTTTCAGAAATATGAACAAATCTTAATTATTCTAAACGTTTGACCCCAGTGTATGTAAATACACAGAGAACTCCTTCAACAAAACAATAGAATAATTAGACTTCATGTGAAATATTTTGGCTCATGAACAGTCACTGAGAGTCTGAACTGCAGACAAGTGTTTTAACTTCATTTAGTGACCTAACTGCATGCGACTCAGTCATAAAAAATCTAATTTGTTTCATTGGGAGCCGTTTAAACAAACTGCAGTGACAAAACATGATGATCTCATGAAGTTCACAAAGACAATGCACTTGCAATTTAGTGATATCCACACAGTGGTCTTGACTGGTCTTGAAGTAAAATCTGAGTCCTCTTAATCTGAGACCAAGACACCAAGACCATCAAAAAATGGTCTTAAGACTGGTCTCAAGTACTACAACATTAGTAAATGCTCTTTATTTCTTCAGAGGAAGGTTCTCAAACAGCAGGGTTTTTTTCTTTACTAGCAGGACAAAATCAATTTAAGGAAAAGAACAGTAATTGAACTGACCACTCTTGAGATTTTTACTGGAAACGGAGCCCCCACATAAACCACACCAAAGCACTTAGGACACATCGCATGAATCCATCGCACATGCCGACGACGTTCAGATGACAGATGGCAAGCTACTACCTGAATCAATAAGATGGGGTCCACATTGTCTCAGCTAATTGCACGGAATCAATCTATATAGTGTGCTAGAGCTAGTGACTAATTACAGTCTACCAGAGTCTGGTTAGACACTCCGCATGTATGAAGTGATGTGACTGCAAATTAGCATCACAGCACCTCAGGCATACATCAACAGTGCATTACTGTAGCTAATAATGTGCAGAGACTGTGACAAAGCATCAGGGTGTAATTAACTCTATGAACTTAAATTCAATGCTTTCAATGACAATATAATTAAAAAACCTTATTAGCTTCAGAGCGCTTTACAAACTCTGCGGTTGTACCGAATGTTATCTTTAATAGACCATCCTTTGAAATAGACATCTAACATTCAAAACGATTACCGTCCCCATTTTCCATGATCCAACCAATTCCTGAGGGATAAAATCAATCTTACTTTGCTGTTTCACTTGAAAAATAGGTCAGATTAAAGAAATAATTTGGCTTGTGAACAGCGTCTCACATTGACTAGGTGACATGAGTCAAAAAAGGAAAGTCGTGTCATAAAATTAAACAAAGACAAACATTTTTCTCTTTTTTTTTTTTTTTTATCAGCAACAAATATGGTAAAACAAGACCAGGTCTGTGCATTAAAGGATTAGTTCACTTTCAGAACAAACATCTACAGATAATAAGACAAGCATTTGAGGTTAAAAAGTATATAAATTGTCAATTTGTTTAGAAAATAACGACCGTTTGGCTAGATAAGACCCTTCTTCATCGACTTAGAGCCATTTGAAGCTGGATATAAACTGCATTCTGGAAGTTCAAACTTGTGGGCACCATAGAAGTCCATTATATGGACAGAAATCAATTTCTTTATGACTGAAGAAAGACATGAACATCCTGGATGATATTTTCTGTAAATGTTTGTTTTGAAAGTGAACTAATCCATTAAGGAGGCAGACAGGGTCAAATTTGATTTCACTGACTCATGTTCACACTAATTCAACACTGCCAAAATTAACACAATCAAACCTATTTAAAATTCTCACAAGGTTCTCTGGTTTCTGCTTTGGATTTGAGACAAAGAAAACAAACAGTGTGGGAGAGAACTAGTACTCCAGCCAAACCACTCTATAAGTGGCACAGTTCTTTGTAGTAGAAAAAAAAACTATTTTCAATTATTAAATAGTTTTCATCAACAACAAAAACAGTATTTTGGCTGTATCCCACATATTGCACATAATCATTTTTCCCTTTTTAGTAAAATAGTACCAAATCCCAAAAAAGAGCTCTAATGAATAGAAATGAATATAAAATACAATAAAGCCGTGGCAGGGTCATGGGTTCAAATCCCATGGAATGCATGAACTTATAAATGATGCATATTCATTATGCATGATGAAATGAATAAAACAGCTCATCTTTTCTGAAATGTATCTCCTTTTACTGATTACTTGTTGACAAAGAAAAAAGCTGAATGCATTTAAAACATAAATATGCTGAGTAAAGAAAGCAAGGAAAAAAATGCTTAACAAAACAGGCTGTGAATGATACTGTACAGTCGATAGCATTATAAATTCCCTTGATGTGACGGGGCGATCATCAGTGTTGCATTTCAACGCAGTTTGAGACAAACATTTATCTAAACTCAACAGGAAGCAGTGATTTTCTCTCATCTGTTCCCATAATGAAGTTTTCACCAGCCTATTTTAATTTCACAACACAACAGTTCCCATAAACAAACTATAATGATCCGTCTCATGCGAGAGGACACGTGTCTGCAGCGAAAACATCACGAGCTTCAGCCACTCAACAGCACTGATAAACAGGAGCTTGAAGAAAAAAATAACTGAAAATAAAAACACATACTGTATACATGTTACAGTATAAAAAGCTCTCTGTCACTTGCCATTAAAAGTTAGCAAATCAGTTTTTTGCATGGAAATCTAAAAATAATTAGGACTTCTTGCAATGTGAATCCAAACTTTGAAATGTATTGCATCCATGATGTAGTTGAGTTTATTTCATCAGATTTGAATAGTTTACATTACTTGTTTGGCAATGAGTGAGAGTGAGTTTCCAAACAGCTGATAAAAACAACACAATAATCCACACAACTCCATCATTCAACATATTGTGAAGTAAAAA
Organism: Cirrhinus molitorella; assembly: GCA_033026305.1. NCBI lineage: Eukaryota > Metazoa > Chordata > Actinopteri > Cypriniformes > Cyprinidae > Cirrhinus > Cirrhinus molitorella. Next base: position 38,371,074 of record CM065126.1, read on the forward strand.
GTTGTGTTTGTAAAAAAACAAACACTTATATGATTCATATTAACACTTCCTACAGTGAAAAAGTCCATCCCCGGTTGTCCTCTTACAGCAAAATATATGTTTTGGCCTGTAAACAGTGCCTGATCTGTGCATATTTCTCTCCTGATTCAGACCAGATGCCGGAAACAACAATTTGAAGTCAAAAACTGATGAATTTGTGTATTACAAACATGCAGTCTATCAATCATTTATTGTGATGTTTTTATCAGGTGTTTAGACTCCCGTTCTGACGGCACCCATTCACTGCTGAGGCTCCACTGGTGAAAAAGTGATGTAATGCTAAATCTCTCCTAATCTTTTTCAGTTAAGCAACAAACTAATTTACATTTTGGATAGGGTTGGGTATCAAGTTCGATCATTTTTAGGCACTGACCGAATTGCCTCGATACCATTATCTTGTCGTTTCGGTACCAAACTTCGATACCTAAGGGGTTAATTTCATCAACGTCAGTGAGCCAGTAAGATTTATATTCCGCTTTTATGAAATGTTGCTGAAATGTGTTATGTCCTTTGAGAAAGAACAACGATTGTGGAAGAGAGGCATATAATGTTATACACACCGGCAGACAGCGCTGGAAGTTCTAGTGGAAAATGAATAGAAATTCTAATTCTGTTTATGCATTTTAAAACAAGCATGCACTAGTGTAAATGTAGCCTAACAGATGTGTAAACTGAAAACTTTGAGCTTTATTAAAATTAGTTTCACTGATTGGATATAGTTTGTTCCTTTGTGCAGTGGCTCATGAGTCTTTGAGTCTGTATAAATGTCAAGAAGCTAAAAAAAGAAAAAAACTTTTTTTTTAATCTTGTTTTAATCTTGTAATCTTGTAATCAGTTAAAACTGATTTCATAAAATTGGTATTGGAAAAAGTATTGTTCAGGAACCAGTATCGAAGTCAAGGTATCGGTATCGGCATCGATAATATAATATAGGCATAAAAATTTTGAACAATATAATTTTGGATGGCCTGAAGGTGAATTTTAAACAACTTTTTGAGGGGAACTACTCATTTAAAAATTATTTCGATTACATTCTCATTACTGTCAGAAATTCATAGAAAAAATATATTTATAAAACCAAGTCCTAATCCCAGTTGAACACCGATGGTGTGACTTTAAATGCAGACCTTGAGCCAAAAACTCAGACCAAACATCAACGACTTGTTAGGATCGGACAATATTTGGCTGAGATACAACTATTTGAAATCTGGAATCTGAGGGTGCACAAAAATAAAAATATTGAGAAAATTGCCTTTAAAGTTGTCCAAATTTAGTTCTAAGCAATGCATATTACTAATCAAAAATTAAGTTTTGGTACATTTACGGTACGAAATTTACTAAATATCTTAATGGAACATGATTTTTACTTAATATACTAATGATTTTTGGCATAAGTATTTTTTGATAATTTTGACCCATACAATGTATATTTGGCTATTGCTACAAATTTACCCCAGTGACTTAAGACTTGTTTTGTGGTCCAGGGTCACATATAGTGTATGTACAAGTCATTGGTGTTTGGTGATGAGTTTTTGCCTCATGGTCAGCAATTTAAAGTCACACCAGAGGTGTTCAGCTGGGATTAGGATTTGTCTTTATGTAGACCAGTCAAGTTCTTCCACACTGACTGAATCAAACATTTCTCTATGAACCTTGCTTTATACACAGAGGCACTGTCATGTTAGAATACGAAAGTCCTGTCTAAACTTTTGCTACAAAATTAGAAGATCACAATTCCCTAGAATATCATTATATGCTTAAACATTAAGAAATTTCTAAAGTAGTCAAACCTGTTCATTAGAAGGGGGTGTGCTAATACTTTTGGCAATATAGTGTATAACTGCAAATGTATTTAAAAAAAAATCCATAATTTAGAAACATTTAAAATAAAACAAATATTACTTCAAACATTAACCATATTGTATTTAAATCTACAAGTATGCAACAAATCTTACAAATGCTTTACAATTTAAATAATGAATGACAGTGTTCTTGACAGGTTTTGAGAGATTTACCCTGCTAGCCTCTGAATGCGTCTCAGTGAAATGTGCTTCAGTTTCAGGCAGATGCTGTCTTTCTCTCCTGACACAGAGAGACAGGCCAGTGTGTTAGACAGCATCCCCCTGTCTTGAGCTCCAGAGAGACAGGCAGAGCCACCTGGCTCATAAATCAGACCTGCCGTGGGATGAAGCACAGCGGTGGGCTCTAAACTGCCTCCATCCTGCAATACTCCGCATTAGCCGGGCCCGTTACGGCAGCGATATTGACGTTAGATAGAAACAAAAGGGACTGAGGATGTGAGGATAGACTAGATGTGTGGGGGAGAGGGTGATTCATACGAGCTCTTAATGAAGCTATCACTCATTTAGCTGCAACACAGCATTCTGGGATTTCTCAGGCTATAAATCCTTCCCAAGAACTTCAATTTGTTCACAGCATGCTATGCGTTACATGTGTTGGGATATATTGTGTTTAAGTCACACGCGCAGCATTTATACGTCTCCTCTGAACGCACGGGCCGTGCAGATTCATTGACTGTGCTGTTTAATAACAGTATAAATCACGTAGCTGTTGTCATCGTTTATCATAATTGATCACAGGCCGAGCAATGACATGCTCCGCTCACCTGAGACAAACTCGTTTACCTAAACGCCGTCTGCCAGATGGAAAGAGACATACTGCAACAACCCCGTCACACAGAATATCATAACAAAACAGCATATGATCAATAAAAATAATCTAAAGACATATCGGAAACAGCATAGCGGACAGCATGGATTGCTCAGTTGGGGAAAACTAAATTGGGGACAATTAATTTATTAATTCGGAACTATTGATTAATTTCCTCTTACTAAAATTGTTTAATTGTTTCTTTTTGCATTATTGATATATTACTTTCCTATTTGATACTGTAAAGTTGCTTTGACACAATTTGTATTGTAAAAAGCGCTATATAAATAAAGCTGACTGGACATTTTTCCAAGTCTTTTAAATGCTGTAAAATTTTAAATTGAAATTACGAAATTCCTTTTTTAACCCTTGTGCTGTGCTGAAAATACTTGACCGGCCTTTTAAAGTTAAACTTTCAAAACTAAAATTCACAGATAATGTACTCACCCCCTTGTCATCCAAGATGTTCACGTCTTTATTTCTTCAGTCGTAAAGAAGTTATGTTTTTTGAGGAAAACATTTCAGGATTTCTGTCCATATAGTGGACTTCTATGGTGCCTGCAAGTTTTAACTTCCAAAATGCAGTTTAAATGCAGCTTCAAAGGGCTCTAAACGATCCCAGCCGAGGAAGAAAGGTTTTATCTAGTGAAGTAACCGGTTATTTTCTTAAAAAAAAAAAAAACAAAACAAAAAAAAAACTACAATTTATATACTTTTTAACCTAAAATGCTCGTTTTGTCTAGCTCTGTGATGCACATGCGTACTCTGTGTACTCTGGTTCAAGAAAAACTTCAAAATCGTCCTACATCGCTGCAGAAGTACCAACCTAGTGTTTACAAAGTGAATGTGAAAGAGAAGGTCCAATGCCCTTTACAATAAAAAAAAAAAAGGTAAAACAGTCATGTAGGGTTATTTTGAAGTTGGAGAAGAAAATGAGATGGGAAATTTGTACCTAACTGTATTGAACCAGAGTACACATGCTCATCACAGAGCTAGACAAGATGATCATTTAAGGTTAAAAAGTATACAAACTAATTTATTTTTTAGAAAATAACCAATCGTTTTGCTAGATACAACCCTTCTTCCTCGGCTGGGATCATTTAGAGCCCTTTGAAGCTGCGTTTAAACTACATTTTAAGTTCAAACTCGCAGGCACCATAGATTTCCTAAAATGTTTTCTTCAAGAAACATAATTTCTTTGCGACTACAGAAAGAAAGACATGAACATCTTGGATGACAAGGGGGTGAGGTAAATTATCTGTACATTTTTGTTATGGAAGTGAACTTCTTGTTGAAAAACTGCTTGTAAATCTCTTACTATGCTATATTCTCAGCAAATCTTGGATTTGATTTATTTTTTTTTTTTTCGATTAGCACAGGTTTTGCATTTTTGGAATTGACTGTTCGTAGGCGGGGTTTGAAATTAACACCCGCCAAATGTGGGTAAAAAACGCCGTCTGCCAGATGGAAAGAGACATACTGCAACAACCCCGTCACACAGATTATCATAACAAAACAGCATACGATCAATAAAAATAATCTAAAGACATATCGGAAACAGCAAAGCGGACACATTTTTCCAAGTCTTTTACATGCTGTTAAATTGTAAATTGAAAATACAATTACGAAATTCCTTTTTTAACCCTTGTGCTGTGCTGAAAATACTTGACCGGCCTTTAAAAAAAGTTCACTTCCAGAACTAAAATTTATAGATAATTTACTCACCCCCTTGTCATCCAAGATGTTCACGTCTTTATTTCTTCAGTCGTAAAGAAGTTATGTTTTTTGAGGAAAACATTTCAGGATTTCTGTCCATATAGTGGACTTCTATGGTGCCCCCAAGTTTGAACTTCCAAAATGCAGTTTAAATGCAGCTTCAAAGGGCTCTAAACCATCCCAGCTGAGAAAGAAGGGTCTTATCTAGTGAAGCGACCGGTTATTTTCTAAAAAAAAAAAAAAAACTACAATTTATATACTTTTTAACCTAAAATGCTCATTTTGTCTAGCTCTGTGATGCACATGCGTACTCTGTGTACTCTGGTTCAAGAAAAACTTCAAAATCGCCCTACATCGCTGCAGAAGTACCAACCTAGCGTTTACAAAGTGAATGTGAAAGAGAAGGTCCAATGCCCTTTACAATAAAAAAAAAAAAAGGTAAAACAGTCATGTAGGGTTATTTTGAAGTTGGAGAAGAAAATGAGATGGGAAATTTTTACCTAACTGTATTGAACCGGAGTACACATGCTCATCACAGAGCTAGACAAGATGATCATTTAAGGTTAAAAAGTATACAAACTAATTTATTTTTTAGAAAATAACCAATCGTTTTTGCTAGATACAACCCTTCTTCCTCAGCTGGGATCGTTTAGACCCCTCTGAAGCTGCGTTTAAACTACATTTTAAGTTCAAACTCGCAGGCACCATAGATTTCCTAAAATGTTTTCTTCAAGAAACATAATTTCTTTGCGACTACAGAAAGAAAGACATGAACATCTTGGCTGACAAGGGGGTGAGGTAAATTATCTGTACATTTTTGTTATGGAAGTGAACTTCTTGTTGAAAAACTGCTTGTAAATCTCTTACTATGCTATATTCTCAGCAAATCTTGGATTTGATTTATTTATTTTTTTTCGATTAGCACAGGTTTTGCATTTTTGGAACTGACTGTTCGTAGGCGGGGTTTGAAATTAACACCCACCAAATGCGGGTAAAAAACGCCGTCTGCCAGATGGAAAGAGACATATTACAACAACCCCCGTCACACAGAATATCATAACAAAACAGCATATGATCAATAAAAATAATCTAAAGATATATCGGAAACAGCAAAGCGGACACATTTTTCCAAGTTTTTTACATGCTGTTAAATTGTAAATTGAAAATACAATTACGAAATTCCTTTTTTAACCCTTGTGCTGTGCTGAAAATACTTGACCGGCCTTTTAAAATTAAACTTTCAAAACTAAAATTCACAGATAATGTACTCACCCCCTTGTCATCCAAGATGTTCACGTCTTTATTTCTTCAGTCGTAAAGAAGTTATGTTTTTTGAGGAAAACATTTCAGGATTTCTGTCCATATAGTGGACTTCTATGGTGCCCCCGAGTTTGAACTTCCAAAATGCAGTTTAAATGCAGCTTCAAAGGGCTCTAAACCATCCCAGCTGAGAAAGAAGGGTCTTATCTAGTGAAGCGACCGGTTATTTTCTAAAAAAAAAAAAAAAAAAAAAAAACTACAATTTATATACTTTTTCACCTAAAATGCTCATTTTGTCTAGCTCTGTGATGCACATGCGTACTCTGTGTACTCCGGTACAAGACAGTTAGGGTACGTTGAAAAACTTCAAAATTGTCCTACATTGCTGCAGAAGTACCAACCTAGTGTTTACAAAGTGAACATGAAAGGTCAAACAAAAAAAAAAAGGTAAAACAGTAGGGTTTTTTTGAAGTTGGGAATTTTTTACCTAACTGTATTGAACCGGAGTACACATGCTCATCACAGAACTAGACAAGATGATCATTTAAGGTTAAAAAGTATACAAACTCAATTTTTTTTTTTTTTTAGAAAATGACTGACTGCTTTGCTAGATACAACCCTTTTTCCTCGGCTGGGATCGTTCAGAGCCCTTTGAAGCTACGTTTAAACTACATTTTAAGTTCAAACTCGCAGGCACCATAGAAGTTCACTATATGGAGAACATTCCTAAAATGTTTTCTTCAAGAAACATAATTTCTTGGAGAAAGAAAGACATGAACATCTTGGCTGACAAGGGGGTGAGGTAAATGATCTGTACATTTTGTTATGGAAGTGAACTTCTCATTTAAAAACTGCTTGCAAATCTCTCACTATGCTATATTCTCACCAAATCTTGGATTTGATTTTTTTTCTTCTTTCAATAAGCACAGATTTTGCATTTTTGGAACTGATTGGTCATGGGGCTCACTGATCTGTGCTTATGCATGCAGTTTTTAAGTGAAAAAAGCATTATTTGTGGATCTTTTTGTCAATGTTCACACAAAAAGGTGCATTAGCTCAGTTGAAAGATGCCGATGAGTAATCAGCTCCAAAACGAAATACAAAACCAGTGCTAATTAAAAGAAAACAAACTGAATCCAATATTTGGTAATTACATAGCACAGTAAGGAACTTTTAGAACCAGGAACAAAATGCATGCTCAGTTCTCCTGGAATAAACTTTCGCTTCAATACCTTGTGCACAATGGTATTAGTTCATGGCCTGCACCTTATGAGGCTCAACCATCAACCACCCGGTTTTCCCAGCCACAATGTCACAGCTCCAAAAAGCTCTTTGCATTATGTGATGCTCACGGTCAGATACTCCTCCTGTGCAGTGAATAAAACGACCCACACTCAAATCCAGCATCGTCCTGTAATCACATGGCGCATTTTGAAGCAACACAATAAACACAGGATCCATTATGAGAGCATAGAGTGCTTTGCTCCGCTAATGGCTCGTGTGAAAAGGGCTGATGCGCATTGAGTGGTTCAGGGTTTAGCCCGTCTATCTTTTGTGCGGTTGTGCGCAGCTAGAGCGCTAATGAATTCGAGGCTTTTTAGTTTGGCACTTACAAAACGTGCTCCACGCGGGCATCATAATGCATTATGAAAACTCAGAGCGCATTAACACTCCCGCCGGCCCCCGAATGCTGCATCTAAAAATAGCAGGATCAAAATCATTGATAATGGCCCATTGGGTCTTAATGGAAAACGCGTGTCACTTTGGCTCGTTCGGTTGTGCGTTCGGAGACTCAATCTATCCTCAGTGAGTGGATCGCATTACAATCAAGATTAAAATCACATTAGAATGTGCGGCACCAAATCAAATCTAATCACGCCATCGATTGAGACAATTTCACGATAGACTTCATTACCGCTGTCCTTTCTTTGGCAGGCACAGGAGTGCTGTTGCCTGAGATGCTCTGGGATGTGTCCAAACTGTGTCAAGTGACAAATAAAAACCCTTCTGTGATCTTACAGAAAGGCAAGAGCAGGACTTCCTATAAACACTATATATGTTTAAGACTCGACAGGGATTATACACTACCGTTTAAAACTTTGGAGTCAAACGTTTGAAAGGAATCAATACTTTCATAAAGTAAGGTTGTGTTATAATGATAATACATCCTCTTGAATGGTATTGTACAGCAGTATTAATGTTGAAGAAAAAAATAAGTCAGCCAAAAAGTCAACATCATATTTTGAGCAAAAAACTGTGCAAGTTCTAATAGAAAAATAGTAGGCAAAAACTGTACTCATGTAAAAGTACCCCAGATGCTGCGTGTTCATAAGGGAAAGCATGTCAGGGGAGGAGCGCAGAGTGGTAAAATAATAAATATTATTGATTACTAATTTGAATCAGAATATTACAGCAAAAACAATACCTTAAAAATAAAAAAGAAGCAAAATTATGCATATACCCACTTCTCCAGGCACCACTTTTCATTAACTTCCCTTTACTTTCACTTTCATGTGACAGTCGACCTAGTTTATACCTATGGAATTATTCACAGACAGCATACATTTTGTTCAGCTAATTAAGATCTTCATTGCAGGCCAACATTACTTCATTACTTCAAGTTCTTGCATTACTTCATTTTTGGGCTTTGTTCAAGGCTTTGAACAGAATAGACTCAAAAGAGTGATTCATTCGCGAATGGGGCATCAGTTATGCCCCAGATAAAAGATAACAGTGTGCTTGGAATAAACTACATGTTTCTTAACATGTATAGCATAAAAATTAAGTAATGAGAGCAACGCAGCCCAGAGTAGCAAAGTAAAAATATCTTGTAATTGCAACTTAAGTATGTCATAAATTTGACTTGGTATGTCAAAATGTTGACTTTTTAAGTCACAATTTTGACATTTTAAGTCACTTGGCTTTTGACTTTTTAAATCAGTTTTTATGTATGTCATCATATCAAGTTCCAGTGTCTAGTCATTTTTAAGTCTTAATTCCAACTTTTTTTTAGGCTTAAGCCTAGCCCCAGACTAAAATGCAAGTCTGAGCCCTTTCAACTGAAATAAACTTGCACTGACTGATCTAAAAATATATCAGATGCCTTTGTTTTATCTCAAGAACGACACCAGTAATATTTTTTTGTAAGGCACATTTATAAAAATGACTTAAATCTCCTAATTGAACTATGGCCTAATCCTGTCTTAGTCTAAGCCCTGTCTGTGAAAGTTTTGAGTTTTTGTCATCATGACTTGCGCAAGCCATAATTTGGACTTTTTATCTCATAATTATGACTTCAGTATGTCATAATTTAGACTCTTTAACGCATGTTTTGTACAGTATGTGATGGAAAAGGGCTTCCATAAATATCACTGTAACCTGGCAGATATCACTGAAATAGGAGTCCTGAAATATCACAATTGTCTCTGCGACAGACCTTGACTCTGGAAACTGCAAAAAAAAAATGTGACCACAGGTCTTTTTTGAGCCAAAAAGAAGACTATCCATGCTGTCAATCATGTTCACAGGGCAACCCATAAATAAAAAACAGGAGGCTGAGAAGCTGATAATTTATGCAGATCATGGGGGAAAATGCTTTTACTCACTGCTAAATAGCTGCTTATAGCATTGGCAGTTTGGCATACTATCATTTCAAAGTATTTCTATTAGAGGTCGACCGATATTGTATTTTACTGATAGCTAGGTTGGACCACACTGGCCGATACCGATTAATCGGTCGATAGTTTTTAAAATGGACAGTGAATGGAAACTAAAACAGTGGTCTACTATTTAAAGAACCATACTTTGTAAAATAACAAATGTATTAATATTAATTATATATTTAAAAATATCAGCAAATGTTGAAATTAACACACTAAGGAGCTATACTTACATTCTACAGTTTCTTAAAAGTGTTACCATTTCATACCAACAGTCTTTAAACATCTACACAAAAGCCATAGTATTGAAATTACATCATATAGCTTTTCTATGTATAGTCTCACAGTTTAACTACAAGGTTTATGACTTGGGAGTCTGGAGATACGAGCTTACGCTGCTGTCATTGATAAGAATGGTACCAACACAGATGTCACTGTGCCAGCAGTGTTCATCAAAGTCTGCGGTCGACTGTGGTTACATACATCTTCCTAAATTCTATTTTAAAGGTTTAAGAGCTATAAGCGATGCAATACAAAAAACCTGAGTCCGTCTTTTTTCCCCTTCTCCCAGAACAGCTTATACTACTGTTTCAGCTATTAAAATAGTTACATTTTGTATTTAATGCCAAAGTGGTTATATTTTGTTTCGTTTTCTTAAGTTAATTTAGAAAAACTTTTGGAGCATTTTTTTTGTTCCTAAAAATAAATGTTTTTGTTTTTTAAAGTAACGAATAGCGGCCAGCGGAGGACTGTTCATAGTCTGATCAATTTGCCTTTTCAAATCATCGCGACTCGCATAAAATAAAATCTATAGATCTAAAACAGTTAAAGTAGCTATAGAACAATGTCAGTTTAAACATTAAACCTAGATAAATGTGCGCTATTAGGTGAATATCGTTTTTGGAGAGGGGAAGCTGAAACCGCTTTGCAGGACATTGAGGTGCCAGCGCAATCATTTACATTTTTTCAGTGAATACATGCCTCACAAACATGATAAATAAATAAATAGAAAGCTTTAAATGATTACTTAACAAAATAAAACCAATCGGGAAAAAAAACGCTTTCGTTATGTAATCCATAAAGATGCATTTCCTTCTAAAGTTGCGTCCAAAGAAGAGATTCAGGGTCTTTGCGACATTATGTCAGAATACACTAGTTTATTAATGGATCATTCAAATATCTCCTTACTGTTTCCCCCAACACATTCATTGCTAATTATTTTTGCCGGTGCTTTGTGACAAGAAGATGGAAGGGGACATATGTGGCGAAGCTCCCGCGGAGTGAAGAAGAGGTGGAGATACCGGCTCTTCTCAGACAGTTGAAGTGTTCAATGGAGTTAAGAGATTTGCTCTCAAGCTATTGTCAGTGATTTTCGCCTCTAGAGGCTGCTCTCATCATACATATCTAAGGTTCTCATACTGTATAATGACAGCGGAGCCTTCTCAGCCGCTTCAACAAGGGACGCAACCCAGAAAAACTATCAGCATGGATTTTTGACAATAACCGATAGTGCTGCTAATCAACTATCGGTGCCGATTAATCGGCAAAGCCGATACATCGGTGAACCTCTAATTTCTATTAAGATATATTGCTGTTGTTGTAGATTAATGCTGCTGCTCCTGCAAAGCAAGTACAGAGAGTTGCTACTGCCAATACACACATGTACATTATTATGTACATATAAATACACACACATACATGTTTATATTTTAAAAAATATTTATATGTATATATATTTATATCTGTATACAATTTTCAATATATATAAATATAAATATTTCATATATAAATCTATAAAATATTTGTCCTTAATATATACATGCGTGTGTGTGTATTTATACATACATAATAAATTTACACAGTACACAGACATATATTATGTAAACATAAACTTTTATTTTGGATGCGATTAATCGTTTGACAGCACTAAAAATAACCCATAGCAGATCTATACAGGTGGAGCTGGGGAGGTGGAGGGTTTCAGAGGAGCTCTTTTAAATGTAAAGCAGCAAGTTTGTTGGCTGCAGATGCAACATGAACCAATCAGCTTGTGCTAAGTAGTTTCACAACACTGTGAATATCATCAGCCTGCGCCATGTAACGTTTCATGACAACTTGGCATTTCCCAAATTTGTCGCTTTATTTGTTTGATGACTAAAACACTTACACTCAACGTTGAGCTGCACCTGAGCCTGTCTGCGTTTGATGTTTAGGCCGTTGTAAGGCGCGGTTTGGCAGCGGTACGCTCCCATCATGTCCCGCGTCACATTGGTCAGGCGCAAACGTCCATCGCGTGTTTCCACCACCCAATCCCCTGATGGCATGGGCAGGTCCTTGTTTGCACGAGACCACAGAACAGGTGGGCGGGGCTTACCATCGACCAAACACACAAGCTCTGCGGTCCCACCCTCACTGACATTGACCACACCCCCTCCGACTGGCACACTCAGAACAGGAGGAACAACTGGAAAAGAGGAAAACATAGTCGTAAGAGGAGATGTATTGTTTTTGGAAATCTGACCATTTAATAAAAATCTCAAGTATATTAAATAATAGCTAATATGTACAAGAAAATATGGAAGAAGTGACATACAAAGATGAAGATTTGCATTTTTATGAGTTTTATGAGATACTTCCAACTCATATTTGTAGAACTTTATGACCAACGCATTAGTAATTAAGTAAGTAATTCTTATTTATAAAGCACATTTAAATTCAGCTTACACTGACCAACGTGCTGCACAGACAATCATAAAATACAATAAACAATAGAATTAAAAATGTAAACAAATACAAACAACAATTACTAATCAAATTAAGAATCTGAAAAGGCAATAGAATAAAAATAAAAAACGCACTGAACTGCAACTTCTCTCTATATATATTTAGCTTCAGTGACCCATGACACACAACTGATGTTTATGAAAAATTAATATGTAACCTATTGTGCCATCATTGGAAATCTGCTGATATTAATAAAATTTTACATTTATCCAGTGTTAATTTTGACAGCAAATGTTGATTTAGTTTTAGTCATAGTCTTTTGACTAAAATGGCATTTAGTTTTAGTCATTTTAGTCATCTGAATTGTTTTTAGTTTTAGTCTAGTTTTAGTCGACTAAATATACAGTAGGCTATTTTCATTTAGCCATTATATAGGTTTCATATTAAGGTTTTTATCATGATAGACATAGTTTTATCTGATGTGACACAAATGCCTTTATGAGAAGTGGTTTCATTTCATTTTAATATAAAAGAACAAGAACATGGTCTTCTTTTCAATTAAATTGTTATAAAGGCTGATTATGCATTCTTTACAACAACTTGTTTACTACTTTTTTTATTCTTTCAAGCAGTAATTTATTTCTATAAAATTTGTTTATAAAGGGCTTTATTAGGGCTAATAAAGAGACTCATTTAAGAGCGTGAATGATTTTCTGTCTTTCTTTTGTTGCTTGATTAACATCAGTGCCACAGAAAATAGCAACTAAATTAGGTTGATGTCCCTTTAAAACCGAACGTTGACCGAAAACATGGACGCGATGTACTGATACATGTCTGATAGTCTGAGAGGCGCTCAGAAAACCAGAGCGAATTGAGTTGTGTCGTCAAATGTCAATAGATATTCATCATAGTTTTTGTCAATGAAAACGAGTTTTCGTTTCGTTATCGTTTTCTTCTGTGAAAAAATAATATGAGAAAATTATTCGTCAGCGAAATTAACACTGAACTTATCCCAACTCTTTTTACTTTAATGAATAAACTAACTTATAAACGCTTATACAAAACAAGCAGAAAAAGAAAAAAAAAGTTACTACTCAATCAGTTTTGCAATGTTAATTCTGCAGTTCTTTTAATCTTGCCTAAACAAGGCCAGTTGGCAGGTTAACAACTTAAAAGAGACAATTAACTGTGATGTAATATAAAATAATACATAAAAAAAGGTAATCAACTTTTTTTTTAAGACACTACTGTGTTAAATCTACTTTTCGCCAACACCAAAACACATAAAGGAAAAAAAAAAACATGTAGAATGGACAGACTTCAAACAGTAGGACAGAAAGATCATAAAGCGCGAGATAAAGAGACTGTCAGATGATGCGATTGATCACGTTAGGTACTGCAGTCAGAGACAGAGCGTAACCCCAGAGAAGGTCGAAACTTCAAGTACAAAAAAGAGAAGAAACTCAGAAAAAAAACAGCCTCCTGCTGAGATGAGAGAAAGCAGATCAGAGGGGACTCAAATGCATGAGGGCGTCTGCATTTCCCAGAATTCAACAGTTTACTACCATTAACCCAGAAGAATGGCCAATCCCACATTTTTACTGTTTACCCATGAGGCACAAGTTTAAACCTCTCTGATAGCTGAAAAACACTCAATAAACATAATGTTGTAGAGAAAAGCCCTATACTGTATGTGAGTAAACATTTGTGCTAAATTTAGGTTTATTTCTGACGCTGTTCAATGTAGAAAAAAGTTTAAGATGGCGAAAGGGGTCACAATTATTTTTCATTTTCTGGTAATTGTATGTTTAGGCTTGCTATTCTCTGAACGTTTGAAGGTGATGAGTACTACTGCAATTACTAAGACGGTTAATGAGCACATTGATAGATCATTTGGCAGACAGAGTGATAGACAGAGCGATAGAATGATAGAACGATACAACAGACAGAACGCTAAATAGAATGACAGAATAATAGAACGATAGATAGAACGATAGATAGATAAAAAGAACCACAGAATGACAGAACGATAGAACGATAGATAGATAAAAAGAACCACAGAACAATAGAACAATAGATAGATAGATGGATAGATAAAGAAACAGAACGACAGAACGATAGATAGAACAGTAGATAGATAGAACGATAGAACAATAGATAGAACAATAGATAGATAGAACAACAGAACAATAGATAGAACAATGATAGATAAAAAGAACCACAGAACGACAGAACGATAGATAGAACAATAGATAGATAGATAGATAGAACGATGATAGATAAAATGAACCACAGAACAATAGAACGATAGATAGAACAATAGATAGATAGAACAATAGATAGATAGATAGAACGATGATAGATAAAAAGAACGACAGAACGATAGATAGAACGATAGATAGAACGATAGATAGATAGATAGATAGATAGATAGATAGATAGATAATACAGTGAGGCAAAAAGTTATTTGATTCCCTGCTGATTTGTACGTTTACCCACTGACTAAGAAATGATCAGTCTAAAATTTAATGGTAGGTTTATTTAAACAGTGAGAGAAAGAATAACAACAAAAAAATCCAGAAAAAACACATTTTTAAAAAGTTATAAATTAATTAGCATTTTAATGAGTGAAAAAAAGCATTTGACCCCTTCGCAAAACATGACTTAGTACTTGGTGGCAAAACCCTTGTTGGCCATTACAGTGGTCAGATGTTTCTTGTAGTTGGGTTTGAACATCTCAGGAGGGTTTTTGTCCCAATCAGACCCTTTGCAGATCCTCTCCAAGTCATTAAGGTTTCAAGGCTGACGCTTAGCAACTTGAGCCACTCCTTTGCCTTGGTTGTGTTTTGGGTCATTGTCATGCTGGAATACACATCCAAGACCCATTTTCAACACCCTGGCTGAGGGAAAAAGGTTCTCACCCAAGATTTGATGGTACATGGCCCTGTCCATCGCCCCTTTGGTGCCGTTCTTGAGCAGGGGGATTTTGCAGTATGTTACCAATAGTTTTCTTGATGACTATGCTCCTTGAGATCATTGACCAGGGCCCAGTTGCATGAAAGTGCTGAAGTAATTTGACTTAACGGAATCCCTGACGTCACGGTAGTTTTTGACAACATACGGCAAAGGGCGTCGCGGTTGCTATAGTTACTGCATTTCATAATAAACTGAACATAACGAAATGGAAACATACCTTAATAGAAACATTTTATTAATTGAACATGAGCGCTGCATGTTCCTGCGCTGCTTTGTACACAGTCATTACCGGAGAAACAGCTATTTTTAGGTCTTTCTGAAAGCGCCACCTGCTGAACGTTGACTGAAAATTTTCTAATGTGAAAATCAACCCATGTGTAAACTAGCGGATCCACAAGAAGATAATGCATTATAAAAATCTAAACAATTAAGACAGTAAAATATATTTATATTGTTATTTAATTTATATAATAATTGATTGATAATAATTGCTTAAATGAATTGAAACTGATACGACCATTTTCTTAAAAATGTATATAGTATATTATGTTTCTGTGAAAACCCGTAAGTCATGCTGTTTACAGTCATTTTACAGTTTAACATGCTACCATGACATTGCCCTACTGCGCTCATATGGTATTAATTTTATTTTTGCAGGTCTTAAAAAAAGTCTGAGTCTAAAAATGTACATTTGAGCTTAAAAATCTTGCAGATAGTGAGTTTAAGATGATGTAAGGAAGCTGTTTTGCTCCCTTAAATTTCTTAAGGTGAAATGGTTACTAAGGACTTTGTAGCAACACTTAAGCAAACACACTAATTAAGGGAAATACTTAATGGCTGCCTTAAATAGGGGTGTGCGATATATATCGTCTGTGATAATATCGTAATTGTTGTTGTTTTAACAATGTGTGATTTGACATTATCGAGTATACTGCAAAAAATAAACAAAACACACCTACATAGTGCACACATGAAGCTACATTAGGCGATGAAGGCTAGTAATGCGTTCTTTCACTGTATGATTCGGTCTATTAAAATGCATTTTGAATGATATGGGGGCAGAAAATGTATTTATATAATTTCGTATAGTTAATATCACATGAGGAGTGCCGTTTTTTCCTTTACAAATCAGCATGACTACACATGTGATGTTGATTTTATACATCAGTTCAATAAACAAGTAGTTAATATTAAAAGACTTATGTTTTAGACATGATATTTCGTGTTTTTGCTCATTTTCGCTAACAAAAATCATTCCAAACACAGCCACAGCAGCTGTTTTGCGTCTTTGAGTGACATAACTGTGTTTCGTTCTTGAATGAATTGTTTAAATGACTCGGTTCAATTGCAATGACTCACTTATTAACAACGACTTAATTATCTTGCATGGAGCCCCAGACACAAGGAGACGGACAGTTATTTTGTGTTTCTTCCATTTGCAAATAACCATACCAACCGTTACCTTCTCACCAAGCTGCTTGGCGATAGTCTTGTAGCCCGTTCCAGCCTTGTGTAGGTCTACAATCTCATCCCTGACATCCTTGGATAGCTCTTTGGTCTTGGCCATGGTGGAGAGTTTGGAATCTGATTTCTGTTTCTGTGGACAGGTGTTTTTTTAAGGGTAACAAACTGAGATTAGGAGCACTTCCTTTAAAAGAGTGCTCCTAATCTCAGCTCGTTACCTGTCTACATCCGGGAGCCAGAAATCTGCGTGATAGGGGATCAAATACTTATTTCACTCATTAAAATGCAATTCAATCTATAACTTTTTTCAAATGCGTTTTTCTGGATTTTTTGTGGTTATTCTGTCTCAAACCTGGTAGCCAACTACAAGAAACGTCTGACCTCTATGATTGCCAACAAGGCAGTACATATAGACCACCTCTACAGGTCTGTATGGGAGTATAAACTACTTGTTTATTGGTCAGAGGAGAACTGAGCCTGGTTTCTCCCAAGGTTTTTTTTCTCCATCAGTGTCACAGATGGAGTTTTGGTTCCTTTCCACTGTCGCCTATGGCTTGATCAGTTGGGGACAACAACTAAATTGGGGACAAACAATTTATTAATTTGGAACTATTGATTAATTTCCTCAAATTAAAATTGTTTAAAGTTTCTTTTTGAATTATTGATATATTACTTACCCATTAGATTAGGGCTGCCCTCGACTAAGGATTTTTCTGGTCGATTAGTAGTCGTTCATTTTAAGCATTAGTCGACTAATCGTACGTTTATTAATATAACTTTTAGATCATTATAATGATCCTTTAATTGCCTACATATCCTAATAAGCGCTCAAGTACGCATAAAACTTGCCACAGCGCACCGCAGATGTAATGATTACAAATGTGTCAGGGAAATACAATAAGTAGACTGCATTAACATTTTAATAATATATTGATAAACGAGTGCTTTCTTTGTTTTCGGCTCAAGAGATGAAGTCGGCGACTCGTCATCTCTGCAGTTGTGATGCGCCTGAATGCATGTTTCATATGTAGGCTATTACATAATCTGAGAAAGTAGAAATTTTACTCTCTATAGATATATTTTAATGTCTGAAAGCCAAAGATGTACACTGAGTTTCATGCTCAAGTTCACAGAAAAGAGACGAAAGAACATCCTGTTTGCATTATTTTACAAAAGCGCATGTTTCGTTTTTATTGTGAGTGTACACAAAGTTCACAGAAAAGAGACGAAAGAACATCCTGTTTGCATTATTTTACAAAAGCGCATGTTTCGTTTTTATTGTGAGTGTACACAAATATGCGTCTTTCGAAAAGATGTTTTACTTTTACCTGTCTATGCTGTCTAAAATTATGGAGTAAGCTATTAAGAGCAAATTACCGCACCGGGGATCCATCTGTTCTGCATTAAGCGCATGTCTGTTCAGCTTCCACACAGACAGCGCACATTTCTCTAGGTCAGTGGTTTTCAAACTTTTTAAAAATATATATAGCCTAATTTGCGCGCATTGGGATAGTAGCTCTCTGAAAGCGGGATATTAAAATAGCTTCCGTGAGATTTATTTATTTATTTCTGCGACTAAACGACTAATAAAATTTTGGTCGACCAAGCCTTTTTTGGTCAACTAACGCTTAGTCGACTATTAGGGGGCAGCCCTACATTAGATACTGTAAAGTTGCTTTGACACAATTTGTATTGTAAAAAGTGCTATATAAATAAAGCTGACTTGACTTGACCAAGTACTAAGTCATGTTTTGTGAAGGGGTCAAAAGTTTTTTTCACTCATTAAAATGCAATTCAATCTATAACTTTTTTTAAATGCATTTTTTCTGGATTTTTTGTGGTTATTCTGTCTCAAACCTGGTGGCCAACTACAAGAAACGTCTGACCTCTGTGACTGCCAACAAGGGTTTTGCCACCAAGTGGCAGTACATATAGACCACCTCTACAGGTCTGTATGGGAGTATAAACTACTTGTTTATTGGTCAGAGGAGAACTGAGCCTGGTTTCTCCCAAGGTTTTTTTTCTCCATCAGTGTCACAGATGGAGTTTTGGTTCCTTGCCACTGTCGCCTATGGCTTGCTAAGTTGGGGACAACAACTAAATTGGGGACAAAAAATGTATTAATTTGGAACTATTGATTAATTTCCTCAAACTAAAATTGTTTACAGTTTATTTTTGAATTATTGATATATTACTTTCCCATTTGATACTGTAAAGTTGCTTTGACACAATTTGTATTGTAAAAAGCGCTGTATAAATAAAGCTGACTTGACTTGACTAAGTACTAAGTCATGTTTTGTGAAGGGGTCAAAAGTTTTTTTTTCACTCATTAAAATGCAATTCAATCTATAACTTTTTTCAAATGCGTTTTTCTGGATTTTTTGTTGTTATTCTGTCTCTCACTGTTCAAATAAACCTACCATTAAAATTACAGACTGATTGTTTCTTTGTCAGTGGGCGAACGTACAAAATCAGCAGGGGATCAAATAGTTTTTTTCCTCACTGTACATCTCGTCTCAAAGTCTGTTTGGACAATAGAAAACAGTGGAAAGAAAACAGCACTCATCAAACCATTTCACAGGGTCTTTCATGTCTGTGAGCAAAGAAAAATCACATTATAATAAGCAAGCAACATCATCAGCAACGAGCAGAAGGAGTCAGATCAAAGGGCCATTTCACAGTACGAGCACAACAAGTGAGTTTTACTTTAACCCTCAGCGTCTTTAGTATTACAATCACTGTCTCACCGCTGCTCTGTGTGATGTTCACGTCCACTCGCAGTTCAGGAACGCTGCTCCCGGGGAAGTTGGCTACACAGCTGTAGGTGGCCTGATCTCTGAACTTCATGTCCACGATTTCCAGGCTGCTGGTACCGGGCGGCATGTCTGGGTCGCTGCGCAGCACAATGAGGCTGTCGGTGGAGTAGATGAGAGCTCCGTTCTTGTACCAGGTGTAGTTCACCTTGTC
Organism: Cirrhinus molitorella; assembly: GCA_033026305.1. NCBI lineage: Eukaryota > Metazoa > Chordata > Actinopteri > Cypriniformes > Cyprinidae > Cirrhinus > Cirrhinus molitorella. The sequence continues at coordinate 38,390,549 of CM065126.1, forward strand.
CTGAGGCTGGGCGTCAACGTGGCAGGAAAGTTTGAGGTCTCGACCCATCTGTATGCTCTCGCTGTCTTTGTTGGAGTCTGGCGTGATCTGGAATGTTAAGTTCTTCATGGCTAACGGAGAGGGAGAGAGAGAAAGGATGACATGGTGATAATTAGGGATGGCTCGATACCATAATTTTGGCTTCGGTACGATACCAGAATGTAATACTTCGGTATGGATACTAAATGGATACTGTAGTAATGTTAACATACTAAAAATGTATTAGTTTATTTATAATTGATAAATAATTATTGACCTAGATTAATAAGTGCTGTAATACTGTTAGGTCAGCTCAGGTCAAGGTTTCTTTACTGTAAAGTGTTATTCTAACAGTCAAAATATTCAAAATCACGTTATTAAGTCTCTGTCTCTCTGATTGTTTTTAGATTCCAGACTCAGACAGTTTTTACTCTGCTTTAAAAGTACTTTTCAAGTGTCTGTACTTCATTAGTGTTTTCTTTAGAAAACTTTGCTTCACAACATTCCAAAGCATAATATTGTATTTTTCCTTCACTGTTTCAAATTAAATATTTAATACTTTATTACATTATAATTATATTACATTCTTACTTTTACTCAAGTAAAAGTAATTTACATGAGTGCAAGAAAATACTACATCGTTAATATTCTTAATTATCAAAGGTAAAACAAACAACAACTTTTATTTATGAAATGTAGTTTAGAAAAAAGTATGACATTATGCTTATGAATGGAGTAAACATTTTCCAAAGAAAAACACTCTGATAAACTACAGATACTTTTTCAATTTACTTGAGTAAAGTAAAAATACTTCATTACTGTCCACTATCATTTGTGAATAAAAGTTATTAAAACCTGAATTTTTGATTGATGCACTCACCTGTCGATATCTAAATTAGTGGAAAAGATCAGGATGAGCAAGTGACAACTGCTTGGTGATTTATAGCAACGCTTGCACACAGGTACAGTAAGGTCAGTTTGTTCACCTTTATCATCAGTTTTGTATGCAAAATAATGCCATTTCACTTCTACGGTCTTTATTTACTAGTTTTGAGCGCGTTGATGGAGTTTCATCTGTTTGATGATCCATTGCGTTTTTCTTTTGTCGCATTTACCGGTTTTGCAGCAATTTGGGAACATCGGAACTGCAGCTTATGAAATACCGAACTGGGCAAAATGATGATATTGAACCGTTTGAAATGTAATATATGCCGGTATTTTTCCATTACCGGTATACCGCGCATCCCTAGTGATGATGAAAGAAGCATTAGGTTTATGACTAAACCCATTCCTGGAACTCATTATTCACCAGTGTTGATAAAACTATTCAAAATTAAGAACTGAAATTAAATAAAATGTAAATATTAGACAAAAAAAATGATTGAATATTAGAAATTTCTACCTAACTTAAGTTTAAGTACTTAAACTGCTAAAACGTAAATAAAAAATATCGGAGTGTCTATTTACACTAAGTGCAAATAGCCGCCTTGTTGGCAGTGGCTATTTACACTAACTCCGCCTACCAATGTGTAAAGGGGCTAGTCAACACTACAAACGATGGCTGTCAGTTATCAAATCTCGAAGTGGTTAAAGTGTGCGAAGAAATTTTTCCAACACGGACGACCCGGGTTCAATTCCACCTTATGGCAACCTTTTTTTAAAATAAAGTATTGGTTAGGGTTAGGGTAGGTGTGTAGAGAGGGCTTATTGTCCCACTAAGGCTGCATCCATTTAATAAATTGAATTAAAACTATAATTTACACTCAATGCATAATTACTGAATACTGTTTTAATATAATACAATAGTAATAATTGCATCTATTTGCAATAAGTATTATAAATAGCAGAAAATCCTTAAGTGTAAATAGAACCCATTGCTATTCGCACTTAGTGTAAATAGCCGCTGCCAAAAAATATTTAAACAATTAAAAAAAACAATAAAAGACAAAAACACATAAAACATTAGTAAATCTTAAACTAAAATAAAAACAAAAAAAAAAAATATTTTATTTTATTTTCAATTAAAAATAAAAGCTAATTTAAAATATTAATTAATACATATATAATAGTATTTAAATAACATTAAAATAACAATGTTTTTTACATTTTCTGGGGGAAAAAATTCTGAAAGACTGCAGAATGAACTTAATTTAACAGGATACTTTGCTCTTTTTAGTAGCTAAATGCATTACGAAATTTGTGATAAAATATGCAACCTTTGAGTGCAGTGTAAATGCAAGCCACATCTGTATAATAATAATAATAATAATAATTATTATTTTAAAAAGACAGGAAACAATAAATAAATATAAAATATAAAAATATATTAAAAATCAACAATATCAAAAACAAATATTTCACCTCTATCACCTCTAAAACCAAAATGATCAACAGCACTAAGACCGAATGTACAGAAACAGTTTGAAATTGAGATTTAGAACAAACCCCATTTTTGAGGAACATTAATACAGTCCTGCCTTCCAGTGTCATATTTCGTCATGTTTACATGAAACCACCTCAGAGGTCTGCTTTACTGCAAACACTGGATGTAATCATGAAGAGGAAATAATGACTCTGTCGTAAAGCCTTCTTAAGACGAAAATAACGAGCTTAAATGCAGTATCACAAACACAGCTGAAGTCGCTTAGAGGATCCATATCCCCCCCACAGCCCTACTGCTGTAATTTGTTAGTACCGAAGCACAATTCATAACTATAACAGCTTAGCCGCGTGTTTACGCTCTGACAGTATGAAAAACGACCCTGCAGGTGGAGACAGAAAGTTTAGCGCCATATGTTCAGCGCCCCGCATTTCAACAGACGGCTGCCTTACCTGGATGATTGGCTGCGCTCAGGCGTCCGCGGCACCTGCGTGCGCGTTTGACACAAAGCGAGCTCATTACCGTCAACAGAGACGGATCCAGCGCGCACCCCACGCATTCCGAAATAAGACGCTTCTACTGCTAATTACCTCCATTCCTCTCAAATTAATTGGAGTAAATAAAAATGATTAAAGAGGCTAAGAATAGCTCCAGGCCCTGATGAACGGCAGGCGCTATGGCAGCCGTTCCTGAATCACCCTCTCGGCTTGAGGAGTTTAACACGATCACACACTGCCAAGAGAGCTAATTACAGTTCAACCGCTAACGCCACATAAACACACGCTCCCACGCATACATATGAAGAAATCTGGCTCGGCAATTTTTGCGCTAAGCGCGGGACAGACAGGAAGTCATAACTCATTCAAATGGGTGTCAATCAAGCGGTTGGAGGAAATGTGTAAACTTAAATTGAATCTGATGGCTTGAGATGTAACTAATATTTCAGCCATTAAAGGTGAAGTGATTTCTGTGCCACCAAACAGAACTGCAGAAATAAAGACTCATTTCAAACCAGCGGTGCGTAACATTCAGAACGGAATGTGCTCCTTTTTAATTCATCAGCAGAAAATTGAATTGGCCACACCCCAAAGGAATTGAAATTGAATTAGAATATAAAAAAGAAGACTGAAATTCAAAATTCAACTGAAATGAGTGCATGCTGATCCATAAAAGTTTTATCCATCCATCTACTCATCTATCTATCTATCTATCTATCTGAATATCTGTCTATGATCCATGCGTCCATCCATCCACTTCCTTACATTTTAGTTCAATTGTCAGCACGTGTAAAAGTGAGCACACTTACTTCTCACAATAAGACTAATGGACTACTTCTCATCCGTCCATCTATCCATCTATTTATCATGAGCTCATCTGTCTATCCATTTATCTAGAAATCTGAATGTCTGTCTATCCATCTATCATCCGTCCGTTGATCTGTTTGTCTATCCATCCACTTGTCTATCCATCCATCCTGTCTTCTGTTTGTCTATCCATCTATCTATCATGAGCTCATCTGTCTGTGTTTGTATATCAATCTGAATGTTTATCTATCCATCCATCAATCCATCTATCATGAGCTCATCTTTCTGTTTGTCTATCCATCCATCCATCCATCTTTGTTTACCTATCTGCCCTGCCATCCATCCATCCATCATGAGCTCATGTCTGTATATCTGTTTGTCTATCCATCAGAATGTCTATCCATCCATCCATCATGAGCTCATCTTTCAATCTGTTTGTCTATCCATCCATCCATCTTTCTATTTACCTATCTGTCCATCTCTCCATCCATCATGAGCTTATCTGTCTGTTTGTATATCAATCTGAATATTTATCCATCCATCCATCAATCATCTATCTATCGTGAGCTCATCTTTCTATCTGTTTGTCTATCCATCCATCTTTCTATTTACCCATCTGTCCATCTATCCATCCATTTATCCATCCATCATGAGCTCAACTGTCTATCTATCAGTTTGTCTATCCATCTGAATGTCTATGCATCCATCCATTCATCCATCTATTTATCTATCTGTCTATGTCTATCTATCTATCTGTTTGTCTATCCATCCATCCGTCCAGCTCGTGAGATTATCTATCTCTTTGTCTATCCATTTGAATGTCTATCCATCCATCCACCCATCTATCATGAGATCATTTGTCTATTTATCTGTTTCTCTATCCATCTGAATGTTTATCATCCATCCATTATCCATCAATCATCTATCTTTCATGAGCTCATCTTTCTATCTGTTTGTCGATCAATCAATCCATCTTTCTATTTACCCATCTGTCCATCTATCCATCCATCCATCATGAGCTTATCTGTCCATCTGTTTGTCTATCCATCTGAACGTCTATCATTCATCATGAGCTCATCTGTCTGCGTTTGTATATCAATCTGAATGTTTATCCATCCATCCATCCATCATCCATCCATCCATCCATCCATCCATCCATCCATCCATCCATCCATCCATCCATCCATCATGAGCTCATCTTATCAGTTTGTCTATCCATCCATCTTTCCATTTACCCATCTGTCCATCTATCCATCCATTTATCCATCCATCATGAGCTCATCTGCCTATCTATTGGTTTGTCGATTCATCGGAATGTCTATCCATCTATCATGAGCTCATCTTTCTCTGTTTGTCTATCCATCTGAATGTTTATCCATCCATCCATCATCCATCCATTCATTATCCATCAATCCATCTATCATAAGCTCATCTTTCTCTGTTTGTCTATCCATCCATCCATCTTTCTATTTACCTATCTGTCCATCTATCCATCCATCCATCTATCATGAGCTTATCTGTCTATCTGTTTGTCTATCCATCTATCTATTATGAGCTCATCTATGTGTTTGTATATCAATCTGAATGTTTATCCATCCATCCATCCAATCATCTATCTATCATGAGCTCATCTTTCTATCTGTTTGTATATCCAACCATCCATCTTTCTATTTACCTATCTGTCCACCCATCCATCCATCTATCATGAGCTTATCTGTCCATCTATCTGTTTGTCTATCCATCTGAATGTCTATCCATCTATCTATCATGAGCTCATCTGTCTATGTGTTTGTATATCAATCTGAATGTTTATCCATCCATCCATCCATCAATCATCTATCTATCATGAGCTCATCTTTCTATCTGTTTGTCTATCCATCCATCCATCTTCTATTTACCCATCTGTCCATCCATCTATTTTTCCATCCATCATGAGCTCAACTGTCTATCGGTCTATCCATCCATCCATTCATCCTTCTATTTATCTATCTGTCTATATGTCCATCTATCTATCTATCTATCTATCTATCTGTTTGTCGATCCATCCAGCTCATGAGCTCATCTGTCTATCTCTTTGTCTATCTATCCGTTTGTCTATCCATCTGAACGTTTATCCATCCATCATGAGCTCATCTTTCTATCTGTTTGTCTATCCATCCATCTTTCTATTTATCCATCTGTCCATCTATCCATCCATCTATTTATACATCAATCATGAGCTCAACTGTCTATCTATCAGTTTGTCTATCCATCCGAATGTCTATCCATCTATCCGTTCATCATCTCATCTGTCTCTGTCTATTCATATGAATTTTTATTCATTTATCATCCATCCATCTATTTATTTATTTATTTATCTAATTATCAATCTGTTCATCCATCCATCCATTTTTGCTATTGCAGTTAAAGTGTGATGAATTTCCAATGCATTTAAATTCTACTGCCTTACATTCAAATTCAAATGTCAGCAGATGTGTGAAAGCGAGCTCACTTACTTCTCACAATAAGGTTGACGGTTCTTCTCGCAGGGTTTCCCACATTGTTGACGGCTGTGCAGTTGTAGACGCCGGCGTCGGCGGGAGTGACAGACCGGAGAGTGAGGGACCCACCTCGGATCATAGAACGCTGAGGGAGGAATCCAGGGTACCGCGACCAGGTGACCACAGGTGTGGGGAAGCCTGATGTTACCTCACACGACAGCGTGACGTCTTGACCTGGGTCCACCACGTACGTCTCATTCACAGACAGCTTCAGAGCAGGGGGCACTGCGAACAAAAGCATGCAACATTTAGTTGGTGGGTTTCCTGTTTATTAGGGTTGTGATGGTGAGGAAAATGGGTTTGGGGGGTTGTTTGAGTTTTCCTTTCACTTTCATATTAGCAGCAATTCAGTGTATAGCAACTGTTTGTTCATTTAGGGCTGTGCAATTAATCAAAATTCAATTTCGGTTCGGCTTCAAATGATTCAGAACACAGACAAGTGACCATGTAGCTATTGTTTCAGCTATTAAAAACAGTTCAGTTTTTTATGTAATGGCAAAGTGATTAGGCTTATATTTCGTTTCAGTTTTTTATTAAGTTAATTTGCAAAGTTGTTCGGAGGATTTTTTTGTTTGTTAAATATAAATGTTTAACGAGTCGCCAGCGGTAGACTGTTCATTGTGTTTGATCAGTTTGCCTTCTCAAATCATCACGACTTGACTAAAATAAAATCTATGAATATAAAAGTTGAAGTATAAAACAATGTTGGTTTAAACGTTAAACCTATAAATGTGCGCTGGACGCATATCCAATCGTTTGTGCGGAGAGTGGAAGATAAAGCCGCTTTGTAATGTAATTTATTAATGTCATTTAATTTTATATTTTTATTTTATATTATTTGTATTTTATTTTATTATTTTGTATATTATATTATATTATTTTATTTTATATGTATATTGTTATTTTTTTATTTATTTTATTTTATATTTAGTTGAATTACTTTTTATTTATTTTTTTAAGTCTTCAGTAGTAAATTAATACCAAGGAGAAACTCAGCGACAAATCCAGATGCATATTTAAACAAACAAAATCATAACATTTTCTGACTTTGATAAAAGGACAAACTAAACACACACAAATCTATCAGACCAAAAAACAAAACAAAAAGAGATGTCGGTATGCTCACATTGTTTTATGCTGCTAGTCACTGAAAATATTCCCTTCTCTTACATGGAGGCGCCAGCGCCGTCACTTGCATTTTTTTCAAGTGGAAACAGCTTAAAATGATCTATCAAAACAATACATGCCTTACAGACATGATAAATACATATATAGAAAGCTTTAAATTATTGCTTAACAAAATAAAACAAAACCTCTTTCATTATGTAGCTAATCCGTAAACATGCATTTCTCTCTAGGCACGTCAAAAGAGGAGATTTCGAGCTTTTAAATAACTTGTAAAAGAGCTATGGCATTTTACTTTCACTTTTAAATTAGCGGCATTAACATAAACTTTTATTTACCAAACGAATAAAAATAGCCTACACCATGTTACATGCCTAACATAAAATAACAAATAACTTACACAAAGTTTAAGGTATACAAGACTGAAAATTAGTAAACACTCTGGAATTAGCAAAACTATTATTAGCAAAACTAATAAGAAAGCTTGGAGGCACGGCATACACCTTGATGTAATATAAAATAAGTTTTAATAAATAAAAATCAGCAAACACTGTGGAACCAAATAAATATGAAAATTCCACGATCACCTTAGATACATGGCAGAAGTCAACAGGCTTTTCAAAATCCAAAATATTTTAAAAACCGGCGCTTTTGCATTTGGTTTTGAAACTCCTCCGCAATCGTCTTGTTCTTCTCATCTCTCTCTCGTCAGTCAGCTGGATTTACTCTCTTCACGTGATAAATTAAATCTAGTGCTGTCGAATGATTAATCGCGATTAATCGCATCTAAAATAAAAGTTTAATTTTACATACTATATGTTTGTGTACTGTGTATATTTATTATGTATATATAAATTAGGGCTGCACGATATTAGAAAAAACTCACATTGCGATATTTTGTTTTTCTGCGATAAATATTGCGATATGAAAATAAAAAATCATCAGATTACTTGAATAGCTCTTTGGAAAAAAATGGGATGATTTTATAGCTGAGTAAATCAGCATTGAAAATAAACAAATTACAAACATAGATAAAGTTAATAGAACAAAGATACAAATAAAATAAAACACTTTATAGTCTTAACAGTATTCAGGTACAGAAATTGAATAATCAAATGTAAAATTGCACTGCATATTCTTCACTGTATAAATGTAATCTAATAAATCTGTGTCAAAGCTAAAAAGTGATTTTTCTCTGTGTTTTGCTGTTTGATTAACATTCATGACACAGAAAGCCTCAGGAACATTAAACTGCTGTGAACCTGTTACACATCCATTTTCTTTCTCAATTGTTTATCTTCACTTAAGCAACTGTGTTTACAAGGATACTTGCAGAGACCTGTATTTTGACATAGTTTCGCGTGTATGTGTCATTTCAGGCATAAAATAGCAGCGGAAGTGAACGGAATTCCGTGTTCACATGCATCTGCGTGGCTTTCACCGTGTCAACACCGGGCGCGAGCGTCGCGACGCGCCAAATGCGGTAGAACGCATTATAATCAGTGATGCTGTCTGCACTGGACGCGAGCGGCGCGACAAAATACAGTAGAAGTCATTATAATGATGCTCCCTGCACTGGATGCGGCGCGGCACGTCAAATACCCGAATGTAAACTGCCGCGTTCCATTTATGTGTACTCACACAAAATTCAAATGATATGCAACAGTCGCTTTTGTCGCGTCCAGTGTTTAGACCGACTTTCACTTTAGATGTTGCGGCACAGGTGTAGACAAGGTGTCTGTGTGTAAGCAAAGAAAAGACGATCAGTAGCCTATAAATAAATATAACGATCAGTATAGACTACTAAACATCGCACGTCCTGCGATGTGACTATTGCGGATGAGCACATCGCGATATCGATGCTGAAACGATGTATCGTGCAGCCTGTTTACAGGTATAAATATATATACATATAAATATTTTGTTTTAATATATTCATGTATGTGTGTATTTATATGTACATAATAAATATACAAAGTAAACACATATAGTATGTAAACAAACTTTTATTTTGGATGCGATTAATCGCGATTAATCATTTGACAGCCCTAATTAAATCTGATCTGTGATGCAACTGTGGTTCGGCACACTGCATTAAACAGCTGTGTTCGGTTTTAATTGTATTGTCTGTTCTCTAACTGAACTAAATTATTTTTATTACTATAAAAATCAAAACGACGGTGGGGCCGGTGCCGCAGTAAACACGTGACTAAACCGGTGTTGCGGACTCACACCGGTATCACCGCCAACACCGACTATCGCAGCAAGCCTACTGTTTATGCATTTAGAGAATAGAGCAGAACAAGAGAAGTGCAGGTGGTCTTGCTTCAACATGTGAAGACTTCATTTCTAATAGTTTTTTGACAAGAGGGTCAATACTACCATCGATCAATGATAACATTTCACAAGAAATCACCTCTTCACTGCTTCTGGGGAAGGAGCTAACAGCTATTTTTAGCATGACACATAACTCAAGTACCATGGCAGACTCTTTACAGTATCTCCTTCACCGATTCTCTCTTTTAAAGCCAAAGTGTCCTGTCAGCTGATTTGGCCTCAGCAACTGCTGATCATTTAACCTCAACCCTTAGATTTTTTCTCTTAAGTTAGCTTAAGTTACTTTGTGTAATAAAATAATGTATGAAACTAAAAATAACAACACAAAGCATAATGTAATTAAAAGAAGTCATTCAGGCTGCCGTTGCGTTCTATAAGAAGATTTGCTTTATGCTTTCTTTTTTTTCCCCTCACAATATAAGGAGATATTTCAAGAACGTGGCCGTAGATGTTGCATTTTCCTCTCTACATGATTGAACACATGATCATTAGGCAAGAAATGAATTTCACAGTTAGAAACACACATTATATCCTACAAAATCCTAAAAAATAACATTTTATCCTACAGCCTATTATTACAGTGCACATACTGTTCATCTAATAAAACTGTCAAAAACAATATATTCATTTTCTTTTCTGTGCATATTTATATATTATTAAAGTAAATGAATTAAACTTGAAATCCACACATCAGTGTGACTCTCAATAAACACAGTATATCATTTTTAAATTTCTCATTTTACGGCCGTTGCAAAGAAACAAAATGTAATAGAGCTACAAGCAGTGATTACCACTTTAAGGCATTTAAGCACATATGAAAACACACATTATTTAGCCATTTTGACCAATCAAGCTAAATAGACAGTTTTTTTAACGTTTATGACTGTTATAGTGCCAGCTGTGCTCCTTAAAACTTTGCATGCTTGTTTAGACTCATCTGTCACATGTGCTCTCCAGGTTTCATGAAGTTTTGAGTTTTCCGTTAAGCTTTGGAGCTTGGGTACATTTGGGCAGGCCCCTTTTCTAAACGACCCTGTTATAGCTTCCCAAAGGGTAAATTTTAGCATTTTTTGATCATTTTTGACCTAGAGAGTGCAGAGAACTGTACTGTCAAGTGGGCCCACAGAGTTTCGTTCCAATAGGTGCTCAAACTTCATCGGCCAATGGCGGACATGTTTTTTTGTCCTTATAGACCAGTTATAGCCTCATGCGGCTTGCCAAGCTTTAATTTGTGGCTCGCATGTCAGTAAATAATACGATAATATGATCAATACCAACAGAGATGTTCTAAACACATTTAAGCAGGGCAGGGCTATAACAGAACCCATTTAAAAACTCACACCATGTCATATCTACACACAGAAAAGCCATTTGAGTGATTTATTATTTATTTTATTTCATTTATTTATTATTGATTTTTTGGGGAATACTTATTTACTTGTTTTGCTAACAAAAAATGACTTTGATAGCAAAGTATTGAAATGTATCCTGTTATTTTGTGTAGGTTGTGGAATGGGGTGGGGATAATTCTGTAATTGTTTGTATATTTATTTATTTTTATTTTTTGTCTAAACATGCTTGAAAAATTTATAAATAAGGTGCAGAAAAAACAAAACAAACAAGAAAAACCTCACACCATGTCTACACCAGATGCGAGCGTGCAGCCCGACAAAATACACCTATATTATAATTAATAATTATTTTTGCGATGCGGAAACAGACAGAATCACGGAATCCAGTCATAAAAAACAGAATTTACTGTATAACACAGAATATCACGGATTAAAGGTAGGTCATCACACTTAAATCAAATCGCGATATGGACTAGAATCTGTAAATATTAAGCAGCAAAAATACAATTTATATATGAATCCTGCTTGTCTTTTTATTAGTGGTGCAACGGATAACAAAACTCACGGTTCGGATCACATTATGGTTTTTGAGTCACGGATCGGACCATTTTTCAGATCAGCAAAGAGGGGAGGAGACAAATGTAATTTGCTTTCTATTTATTACAAGTATGGCTGCTCGATTATGGCAAAAATCATAATCACAATTATTTTTGGTCAACACTGTAATCACGATTATTAGTGGGTCCGGAACGTTATATGATTGGTTAATTTAAAGATAGCAATACAATAGAAAAAAAAAGATGGTGAAAGAATGGAATGAAAATTTGAATAAAATTTAAATGATTTTTTTTTTTTTTAATTTAATGTAATTAACTAAATGGAAAATAAAACAGCATAGTTTTTATGAATGGCATAAAAAAGTTTTCTGCGTCTGCTGTCTCACTAAATGAGGACAAAAATACATGAACAACAGTCAGTGTCTACTCTATTACAAAAAACAATCACAAATAATTACTCAAAACAGCAGAAATACAAGATGGAAATATAGACTAGAAAGATAATTAAACTTGCTCTGTCTTTACGTCCTTGACATTGACTCATGTCACTGAGTGGTTTTGGCAATCTTTCCAGCTCTTAAGGCCGAATGTGCTCTTGGATGGTTAGATACACGATGGGCTAATGTAGAAACAAATAACTTTAAATAAATAAGTAACTTAAAAATACCCCCCTTTGTACTGCATTGCATATTGTATGTTCAGGGATAACAGATTGATAAGCACACTGCACAAAATGTGTTTCTAGCTAAGATTTTTTGTCTTGTTTCTAGACAAAATATCTAAATCAAGAAGGATTTTCTAGACAAGTAAAAATGATTGTCTTGTTTTCAGAAAAAAGAAGTCAAAATTAAGTGAGGTTTTGGTTGAAACAAGCAAAACAATCTGCCAATGGGGTAAGAAAAATAATCTTATTTCAAGCAGAAGACTAGATTATTTTGCTTATCCCATTGGCAGATTATTTAGCTTGTTTCAAGCAAAAACTCACTTAATTTTGACTTCTTTTTCTGAAAACAATACATTAATGTGTACTTGTCTACAAAATCTAAGCTAGAAAAGCATTTTTTGCAGTGCAGACATGCTATGACTGGATGTAACTTTTGATACAGCCTACTTTGCGGTAAAAGTGGTTCTCCTATTGACTTTGTCCTATAAGTGTGGCTCTCATGAAAAAAAAAAAAAAGTGAGGACCACTGTTATAGACACTTGTGGCACTTTGGACCAAGACCGTGCACAGCAATTTTCATATTGATAGGACAAATGGTTGCATTAAGGTAAAGGCATTTTTATGTTTAAAAAACGTCTGAAAAACGTCTGAAAACCCATCTTTTTCGCCGGAACTTGACCAATTGACACTAGCACTTTCCTTCTCTTTATACACTGTCGCTCTCTTGTTGCTCTGATTGCTTCTATTGTAAGTCGCTTTGGATAAAAGCGTCTGCTAAATGACTAAATGGGGATAATGTATGTCTTTTACAAATGTAATGTATGTAATGTAAATGTAAATGTATGTCTTGTTCTCTCTTATAGCGCCAACAAGTGGCCAAGCTCCATGATTTCTGTCAGCTCTTACATAAGCATTCTGAGTTTGGTGAAGATATCTCATTCCGTTCAGGAATTATAGGCATTTCACTAGCAGCGGCTCAGCCCCTTTCAAAAGTTTTGGCATCCCTTTGCGACAGCAAGTCAAAACTTTTTTTATATAACTATTGATATTCACTCTCCAGAGAATCTTTCTGCACTGGTTTGGTTCCGGTCGGGCGAAAAACCTAGGACTAGCTTGCAAAAGTAGGTTTTTCTCAAAAATAAATAAATAAATAAATTTTGCCAGGCTCATGATCAAACCTTTTGTCTGGCATGAGCCAAGGATTTCAATGACATAAGACACTTGAGCCAGTGACTGACGTTTAGGAGTTATGCACGATTTTGTACTTTTGCTCACTGTAGCACCCATATCAGGCCGATTGGTGGTGTGAGTACTACCATCCCTCCAAGTTTCAAGTCTCTACAGTTTTAGTTTTAGATGGAGATGACATGAGGATAGGGGTGTGCGATATTGACAAAAAATAATATCTGGATATTTCCTGGGATTTTGCCGATAGCGATACATAGGTGATATTTTTGCTGTGCGTGTTATTGTGCTTAAAGGACTATAGTGCTAAAGTTTTTGATATTATTCATATTCTGTGTGATCAGTTCACAGCATTTATTCTTTTCCCAAAAGTTTAAATAGATTTTTAAATGGACCTTTTATGGGCATTTTTACCTTTATAAAGCTTTTTCTAAAAGTGTGCATCAACTTTTGAGTCTAATTCTTACATTTAATCAGTCAATTGTAATAATAATGCATTTAGTCTGTTACAACCAAACAGAATCAGTATTAACAAAATTCATCTTTGCAGAAGTTGCATATAAAGTGGCATTTAGATGCATTTCCACATGGTATTGCAGCTATATTTGAAATTATTCGATACTTTGAATTAAAACTGCCAGTAGGTGTCAGTAATTCACTGTTAATGACTGAGTCATTGCGATTGGACCGAATCATTTATACCATTGATTCATTCAAAAACGATCTTCATGTTACTCAGAGACGCAATACATTGCTATGGCTGTGTTTAGAATGATTTTTGTTGGCGAAATGAAGCAAAAACAGGAAATATGCTGTCTAAAACGTTAAAATTAACTTCTTGCTTCTTGTACTGTTGTATAAAATGAATATCACATTTGTAGTCACTGATTTTTGCAGGAAAAAAAACGGCACTCTTCGGGTGATACTGTTCAACTATATGGAATGATATAAATATATACATATTCTGCCCCCTATATTCATTTCATTTATTATTTATAATTAATAAATAACATTTATATAAAACACTTACATAAATAAAAACATCAATAACAACGAAAATATAGAATATAAGATGCAAAATTACATCAAAGAAGATTTTTTAAATTCACTTTATTAAAAACTCTAATATTTTTAAAGGGTTCACATTTAAAAACAAATCCTTCAAGGTTTATTCCATTAAAAAACGTTGTCTCATAACATTAAACAAAAGTATGTGTTTTACATTTAGTACACAATTACAATATTGACATTTTGGTGCATCTTCTTCTGCCCCCTATATCTTGAATTATGTGATTATTCTAAATACATTTTAATAGACTGAATCATGCATTGAAAAATGCACTCTAAATGCATACTTACAGACTTCATCACGTAATGTAATGTTATGCGTGCACTATGTAGGTGTATTTTGTGTGTACAGATAATTTCTTCTGATATTATCGCAGACGTTAAATATTGCACACCCCTACATGAGCAGGGGTTAAAGCAAAAAAAAAAACCTGAGCCATTTTTTTTTTGAGTGGGGGGGGGGATCTTTTGATATCAAGTTTTGCTAGATAGATTTGTCCTTGACAGGGTACAGGATGACCTACAATCTAAAGCATGACATTTCTGCAAAAATAAATACAAGGGAATTAATATAAAAAAGAAAACATACTAAGACTTAAGGCAACGTTTACTTTGATTAACAACAACAAAAACATTAAAATACTGTTGGTGAAATACAATCATTTTTTAAAAATGAAACCGAACCACCAATAGGTGGCAGTAAGTGACTGTCTTAATGAATAAGTCATATATTCAATCAGTTCGTTCAAACACCTATTCATTCATTCACTAAATAAAGCAACTGATTGTTTTTATGAATGGCTGGGAGTCACCGTTTACACTGTAATGCGGTCAGAGTCATTTCAAGTTTCGTTGCTGTGCTAGTTATCGTTTATTGATTTTTTTTGATCGGGTTACTGTCCGGTCGGGCAGCATTCAGCACACAGAAGGCACATACTGTGAAAGTTTTTAGAGAGATGAAAACAGGTCGCACGACAACAATTATATCCACTCGCACAAATGCTCCCAAATATATTTTGAGGTCGCATAGATAAAATTTCGAGAGGAAACGTGACCAAAATGGTCGCAATTTCGAGCCCTGACCAGCTACCAAAAGGCTTGCCGTCTCTTCCTATTTCTTCTATCCATGCCCAACGCCATTTATTTTTAAGCCCTTTATCAACCAGGATTTGTTCACCGGGCTTCATAAACTTGCTCTCCATCCAGCCGACTATGTCTCCGCTCTGATATGCTTGTATCTAACTCACGCGTATCCAAACCCCGCCCCATTCTACTTCTGATTGGCTAGTAATGTTAGTTTGGCAGAGTAAAGGCTGTGTTGCCCTAATAACATTGGTAGGCGAACACATGAACTCGAACGTGATATCAAAACGTTTTTTTAAAACGTACTTTTAAAAAAAATTTCCGCAGCCAATTGCCGCACGCCGGAGATCCGGCACGGTGCCGGAAAACTTTAAGCCCGGCATGAGGACATGACGCAGGCCAGATTCGAACCTGCATACTCCACATCAACCCCTCTTTCGTGTCATCCAGCTCACCACAGTCTCTCTGAATGGCATAGCTCCCATCTGTGTTCGTTATCTCAGCAGTCTAAACTGTCATACTGTACCTGAAACAAGACCAGACTGGTGCTAAGCATCATAAACTCATTAGTTAAAAATGACTGAAATTAGCAAGCCGAAAAGCTGCCAATGTGCTTTTCATCTACCTACAAATTAATTGTCATTGGCAATATCTGAGCTCTGAATAGACTTGTAAAACATCCCACATTTAATGCCAAAAAATCTTATTCAGTGTCTATGAACCCAATTAAAACTGATCCAAAAAATGTTTCATAAAAGAGCATCAGAAGTGAATGACTTTTTTATTCACATTTTTATGAAATGACTAAAATCTTCATTAAAGTCACAATAATCAATATTTTTGGCTTGTTGTGCAGTACAAATATCTAAACATCCTTAAAACAAGATTTAAAAGCCAAACTGTGTGCAATATAAAGTTCTGTTTTGGTAGAAAAAAAGTTTTGCTTTAAGTAAACTGAACATGTTTGAAAGATATTCAGATATTTGTTAAGTGAAATCAAGATTTGAAGAAATATAGAATAAGAAAATGACTTCTCACAGTGGAGTCGGGGTCATCAAAAAGTTGACTCATATCTCCTCAACTCTTCTTTCATACAACCAGAGATTAAAATATACTAACCCTTTAGAGAGGAATAGATGCTAATATAATATGACTTAGACCTACATTCAATTTTCCAAATGTCCCACAAGCACTACAATCCAGGATAATCCCAAAAATAGGATATAGTTCTTACAGGGCAAACCTGTTGAGATCATTTCTGGGCCATATTTCACCCCAAAACCTAAATTATATAAAAAAATAAATAAGCATAAACAAAATTATAAACTATTGATATGTAAAAGATGGAAAGATAGAAAGCACAACCCGACCCAAAACTGGTCTGATCTCTATACGAAGCTCTTGTGCCTTACATCTGCTGAAATCTCAGCTGATCCTGACGGACTCCAGCACCAGACTGGAGCGGATCTGGGCTTCTGTACAAGCTTTCAGCCACATACAACAATCTTATTTGTTCTACAAATAACAAAGAGATCACAAGGACTGAAACACAGACAGAGAAAGAGAGGGTCTGAGGAGGAAAGAATTTATCGCTTCAATTTCCCGGAACGGCGCAGCATCAGTCCACTGTTGTCTCTCGATAATGGGACTGATGTGTTTTACAGAGTTTACGTCGCTTTTACAAACCCCTGCACTTCTGTGCTCCACAAACACATCACAGAGAAAAAATGGATAGAGGAAATTCCAGTTAAAAGAAATGAAGGGTCAGAAATTAGTTTAGGATTAGATAGAAAGTGAAATATATTGCCTTCTAAGATCTTGATTTGTTTCCAAACAGCTTCGCATAAAGGTTTTGTGGTGAATGCACAAGATCAATGGCCGAGCTAATGTGCTGGTTAAATAAAATAAAATGTGTTCATTTTTAAAATCATTTGAACACCCTTAGGAGTTAATATCACTTGTGTGGGTTTACTAGGGCCCTATGAAATCCATTTTAGTTTTTCCCAAATTCCATTTTATTTTTTTCAGAATTCCGTCTTTTCCGTTTTAATTTTTCTGGATTCCATTTTTTTCAGTTGTAATTTTTTCTGGACTCCTTTTTAATGGTTAAATAAAATGTTATTATTCAAAAAACCTATCACAAAACCTATACAATTTAACATCAATTTATTAAAGGTTTAACAAAAATGACATGTTTAGAGTCCTATGAAATATTGTATTTTATTGTTATATGTCTGATTATTTAAATACATAACTTTTATTTATTCTTACAAAACCTTTGTGATTTTTTTATTTTGTGTATTTATATTAACAGAAGACATGCAAAATAATTTTTCTCTTTAATCTTTTAATTAACGAAAATTAAAGAAATATTGTTTAATTATTTTTTAACAGTAGTAGTAGTTATTATGTCATTACGTACAGTCTAAATATTAAAAATATTTTTCTGTCACCCTTAAGATAAACCGAACTTTTATTTTGACGGGTGTCCGTTAATACCTGGAACTGGCGTTTGTTGTGGCTACATTGAATACAGCTGAGGGTGAAAGCTAACAGTGAATTTTACTCAAATGTAACGGTCAAATGCGAATGAAGTGACTCTCAGAGCAGTTCTGGAGATGTTGTTCAGGTATTTATGTCCTCATTTGTTGAGACGCCAGATGCTGAAATCACGGGAGCGTTACGCATGCGTCACTATGTATAGTAAACAAACTTCATCTGCTCCATTCATAAAAACAGAAACAAGCGAACATCCAGGATTCATATTTAAATAGTCTTTTTGCGGCTTAATATTTACACATACTAGTTCAAAACGCAATTTGATTTAACTTGATGACGTACTTTTGATTAGTTCTATCAAACTTTGACAAATTCCGTGACAATCCGCGTTTAATAATACCTTCCGTTTTATGACTGGATTCCGCGATTCCGTCCGTGTTACAGTTTAAAAGGTTACAGTTTAAAAACAAATGTTGTCTATATTCTCTAGCTTCTCTTTCAGTGCAATAAGTTATGTTCAACAGTGTTTAGTACAAGTGTTCTGTAAAATTGACTTCCAAAATGTCTGAATATATTTAAAAGAATGCTAGTGACCACAAAGTTGATGGTAGCTATTCACTTCCATAGTATGGGAAAAAAAAATACTATGGAAGTCAATGGGTACCATCAACTATGGTTACCAACTTTTTTCGTCAAATGTAAATTTGAATTTATAAAACTATCCCTTTAACAGCCCATTTGTCTTTATGATTATGTCTGTGTAAAAAAAAAAAAGAAAAGAAAAAAAAAAAAAAAGCATGGCAAAGTCATAGAAAGACGACAAGTGTGCGGAAACTGAAAATGAATGATACTCCTTCTAGTGTAATTGCAAAACTGAATGCTGTTATTCGTTTTTTTTTGTTGTTTGTTTTTTTAAAGGAATACAGAATGATTATGCAACTTAGTTTAAAGTAACTAAAACTGTAACACAATTGTCAAAAAATAAAACAAATTAAAATTATATAATAAAATGATAAATTAGGATAAAATAAAATAATATAAAATAAATTAAAATTTAATAAAAAATTTTATTCATTTTTTTTACAGATCTACACGATTCACGTGAATGATCTATTCATTCTAAATAGATTTAGAATGAATAGAAAACTAGGGATGCACCGAAATGAAAATTCTTGGGCGAAGTCAAAACCGAACAAAATGAAACACCGGGCCGAAGGCCGATTACCGAATAAGTTTTTTACGTTCCCCCCCCCCCCCCCCCCATGTATTTTGCCAATTTTTTTCACCATTGCATAAAATTAAAAAGCCGAAATGTGCTTTTTACAGTTTTGTCTTGCTTTTCAAAGAAAAAAAAATCTATTACAAAACAATTTAAAAATATTTACTTAACACTGAACATTTTTAACATTCTAGTAGACATTATAGCCTATCAACAAAGCACAATTAAACTTAAAATAAATAAGTATTAATAGAGCTGTTGTGATTATTGTTATTATTTTTGCCTTTTTAATTTTATTTTACAGAACAACAGTAAAATTAGAGTACCAACATTTATGAATGTTGATTTTTATTTTGGCAGAAACCCGCATAAGACTTCTGTGCTTCTTTTTGTTGACAGGAGCAAATTTATGAATGATTCTCTCATGAAGCTGTTGCAGCGAAGATTTTCCTTGCGCTTTGGACTTTTAAACCGAAATAGCTTTTCTTTTTACATTTTCGGCCGAATAATTTTAGTTGTCGAACATTCGGTGCATCCCTAGTGAAAGCCGAAAGGTGACAAGTGTGCACCCCTGAAACTTAAATTAAATTAACTAATAAAATCATTAATTACAATAAACTGAAATAAAATATGACTTTGTCAGCGAAGAAGATAAATGTGCAAAAATACAGAATTTTTTTTGCAATTATGTTTTTAAAGTTTAAAGTAACTAAAACGGTCAAGCCAATTGTCAAAATTAAATTAAATTAAATTTTAAATGAATAAAATCTGACTTTATCAGTGAAAAAGAAAAGTGTGCTGATAGGCACGGTCAAACACTAAAGAGGACTGTGCCCAAACAACACAGAACTACTGCTGCAAATTGACAGCACACTTCAATATTCACCTTGAAGAGCATGTTTTCACAAAAACCAACCACAGAGATCTTCACAAAGCCAACATCCATGAAAGAGCTGCAACTGCTAAAAGTTTCATCACAGATGCCAATGCTAAAACACCACAAAAAAGTCAAAATAAAACCTGGACAGCTGGAGACAACAAGATGAACTTCAAAACCTGCACTGGCCAGACAAATCACCTGACTGGAATATCAGCAAACCACGTTTGAAGAGAAGAACAAGAAACTTTTTTTTTTTCTTTTTTCATTCATTCAACTGTAGACTATTCAGAAGTTGTATGAATCTATTCTAAGAGAAGATCAGAAGCTGTATAGAAGGCAAACGGTGGTAAAACAACTCAACTAAAATAAGGTTGTTCACATTATTTAAGCAGATTGTACAAGCTGAGAACATGACCTTTTGACCCCAGAGCTCACAATTCCTTATCCAATAGAATTGCATCTCAAAAACAGAATAAAAATAGTAGTCTGAACTTTCATAAAAATAAAAAATAGTCTGAACTTTCATATTAAAATCTGTTTTCCTGTTCTGAGAAAGTCTGTCCTTCAAAGAACAAGATTCTACCTTCTTAGAGTCTGATTAATTATATTGGAATCAGATAAATAATCAAATTGCACACATCATCCTCCAACGGCTTTTGATTATTGGTTTTAAAAAAGCAGCAGTGGGTTTCCAGCCTTAAATGACGATAATAGAGCGGCATGTACAAAATTAATTGAAATAATTGGCACAGCGGTCTCAGTCGATGGCTGAAAGCACAGAAGGAAAGCGTAAAATGTGTCAAATGTTTTGATTAAAATCTATCCAAAAGTAATAAGTACAGATTACTTCACAGATATAACCCAGAACAAAGCAAAATATATTGCTGTATTCAGAAATATCTAGTTAACTTTTTCTTTAATCCTGCTAACCAAACTTTGCTTCAACTTACTGACTATCAATTCGGCAAACACAACTTTCTTCCAGAAAGGCTGCTAAAATGTACTATTTATTGGATTTTCCATCCAAAAGTAATAAGTAATGATTATTTCAAAGGCATAATGCCAAAAACAAAGCAGACATGTGGTTTTCATAGATCAGTCAATGAGTTTAGCCTAGAAAGATTGTATTAAAGGTTTTAGGCGTGACAAATGCGGCAAAACCACCTTTTCTCTGAAAGCGTTCTCTGTCTCTTGTGAGGGATGTCACTTTCAGGATTGTTCATCCACTTCAGTGTCACATGCGCCAATCACATGCGTCAATCACTGATGGCTTCACCAAGGAAAAATAAAAAAATAGTGGTAACGCAAAGCACGGCAGATTAACGAGGCTATCGGAGCCGTGCTGCCTTGACAACACATGAAAAGTAATTAGTAGTCAGCAATGTTAGACACGACAATAACATAATTAAACCAATTTATCCTGTCTGATTTAATGATGCCTGTCTCAATTAGTGCTGTTAAATAAATCGTAACTGCATGGCAATGAGCCTACCGATATCTTTTTTTTTTTTTGTCTGATAGATTTGTGTGTGCGCGTATAGTTTGCCCTTTATCAAAGTCAGAAAATGTTTTGTTTGTTTAAATATGCATCTGGATTTGTTGAGTTTCTCCTTTGTATTAATTTACTACTGAAGACTTAAAAAAATTAATAAATAAAAAGTAATAAGATAAAATATAAAATGTAAATAAATTAAATTAATAATAAAAAAAATAAAATAAAATACATATGCATATAAAATAAAAAAGATAATATACAAAGTAGTAAAATATGAAAAAAAAAATTAAATTACATTAATACTAAAACAAAATACAATAAAATAAAAAAAATAAAAATACATATAAAGTAATATAAAAACTAATAAAATAAACAAAACAATTAAATAAAAAATTATGTATTAAATTTGATTAATAATAAAATCAAATCAAACAAACACCAAATATAAAACATGGCTCATCAGCTTAAATATGCTGAATTAAAAAAGAGATTTAAGAGAAGGGAATATTTTCAGTGATTAGCAGTGTAAAATGAAGTGAGCATACCGACAAATACAAAATAAATATAAATATAAAATTAAATGACATTAATAATAAAACAAAATACAATAAAATTAAAAATAATAAAATAAAACAATAAAAAAATAATAATAAAAACGTTCTCGACACCAATATCAAACATGGCTCATCAGTTAAATATGCTGAATTAAAAAAAAAAGAGATTTAAGAGAAAGGAATATTTTCAGTGACTAGCAGCATAAAACGAAGTGAGCATACCGATATCTCTATTTGTTTTTTTTTTTTGGTCTGATAGATTTGTTTGTGCGTGTGTGTGTTTAGTTTGTCCTTTTATCAAAGTCAGAAAATGTTATGATTTTGTTTGTTTAAATATGCATCTGGATTTGTCGTTGAGTTTCTCCTTTGTTTTAATTTACTACTGAAGACTTAAAAAAATAAGTAATAATAATAAAACATTAATAATAAAATAAATTTAAATAAAAAGTAATTAAATTAATAATAAAAAAATAAAATCTAAAATTTAATTGATAATAAATATAAAATAAAAATAAAATATACAATTTAATTTAAAAAATAAAATAAAAAAATAAAATAAAAAATAAATAAATGTAAAAAAATTAATTAAAACAAAACAGCCATGGTCACTTGAGAATGTCACTGTATGGAAAACCCAAGGAGAAGAAAAAGCACCCATGCAAAGAAACTGAAATGGCACAAAGGTAAGAAAATGATGACAAAAATGTATCTTGGGGTAAACCATCCCTTTAACAGGCAAATGTCCTCTCCCAAGGGGAAACGAGTGTGTACAGCACACACACGCAGCCCATTCATCCTCATTACACCTGATGGTGTATTAGCTGTGTGTATTGATAGTAAGGGACGGCAGGTGTGTGTAGCGAGACGCAGACTGATCAATAGCAGACGCATCTCCCCTCAGACGCTCTCTTCAATGCATAAGACACACGTTCAAATCTGCTTTGCTACAGAAAAGTCACAGCTGTGTTCTTGCATATGCATATGGAAGAGATCAATGTTGCAAAAAAGGCAGGGGTCATTGTTTCTAATAGGATCAGACAGATTATACTTAGAGAAAAAAAAAACAACAACAACAAGCCTTTCTCTTTCTCCCTCATACACAGTAGGCTTGCTGCGACCGGTGTGAGTCCGTAACACCGGTTTAGTCACTTGTTTACCGTGGCACCGCCCCCACTGTCTTTTTGATTTTTATAGTAATAAAAATAATGTCCTTCAGTTAGAGAACAGACAATACAATTAAAACCGAACACGGCTGTTTAATGCAGTGTGCCGAACCACAGTCGCATCAGATCAGATTTAATTTATCACGTGAAGAGAGTGAATCCAGCTGACTGACGAGAGAGACATGAGAAGAACAAGACGATTGCGGAGGAGTTTCAAAACCAAATGCAAAAGCACCTGTTTTAAAAATATTTTGGATTTTGAAAAGCCTGTTGACTTCTGCCATGTATCTAAGGTGATCGTGGAATTTTCATATTTGCTGATTTGCTGATTTTTATTTATTAAAACTTATTTTATATTACATCAAGGTGTATGCCGTGCCTCCATGCTTTCTTATTAGTTTTGCTAAATAACGTTCTTATTTATTTGGTTCCAGAGTCAGGGTTCCCACTCTAAGCCAAACGTCAAATTCCCTGACTTTTCCCTGACTTTCACTGACTAAAAAGCTGAATTTCCATGACCTATAATGAACAGATCCATTCATTTGCAAGCTTCATTTACTTGATCACAGATGTTTTTTAGTACTTTGTTTGTTTGATTTACCTGTTAAATGCACTTAGATATTTTTTTGTACTATTTCTACAGAAATTAACTTATTCTAAATTAATTTTTATGCTTTCATAGCCATAACCTAACCATAACAATAGGCAAAATGAGTGAAACAACAATGGTATAGAAAAATTACATTTTGATAAATGTAAACAAAAACTGAAAGCAACAAACAAAAATCCCTGATATTCCATGACTTGGACAAAATAAATATAAAATTCCCTGACTTTCAATGTCTGGAATAGACCTTTTAAAATTCCATGATATTCCAGAAATTCCATGAGCCGTGGGAACCCTGCAGAGTGTTTACTGATTTTCAGTCTTGTATACCTTAAACTTTGTGTAAGTTATTTGTTATTTTATGTTAGGCATGTAACACAGTGTAGGCTATTTTTATTCGTTTGGTAAATAAAAGTTTGTTATGTTACGTTAATGCCGCTAATTTAAAAGTGAAACTAAAATGCCATTGCGCTTTTACAAGTTATTTAAAAGCTCAATCTCCTCTTTGACACGCCTTTAGAGAGAAATGCATCTTTACAGATTAGCTACATAATGAAAGAGGTTTTGTTTTATTTCGTTAAGCAATCATTTAAAGCTTTCTATATATGTATTTATCATGTCTGTAAGGCATGTATTGTCTTGATAGATCATTTTAAGCTGTTTCCACTTGAAAAAAATGCAACGTGCTGGCGCCTCCATGTAAGAGGAGGGAATATTTTCAGTGACTAGCAGCATAAAACAACGTGAGCATGTTTTGTTTTTTGGTCTGATAGATTTGTGTGTGCGTGTCCTTTTATCAAATGTTATGATGTTATGTTATGATTTTGTTTGTTTAAATATGCATCTGGATTTGTCGTTGAGCTTCTCCTTTGTATTAATTTACTACTGAAGACTTAAAAAAATAAAAAATAAAATAAATAAAAAGTAATTCAACTAAATATAAAATAAAATAAATAAAAAAATAATAAAATACATATACATATAAAATAATATAATATACAAAGTAATAAAATAAAATACAAATAATATAAAATAAAAATATAAAATTAAATTACATTACAAAGCGGCTTTAGCTTCCACTCTCCGCACAAACGATTGGATATGCATCCAGCGCACATTTATAGGTTTAACGTTTAAACCAACATTGTTTTATACTTTTATACTGTTTTATATCCATAGATTTTATTTTAGTCAAGTCGTGATGATTTGAGAAAGCAAACTGATCAAACTGTTGATGGCCACTGTTCGTTAATTAAAAAACAAACATTTATATTTAACAAACAAAAAAATCCTCCCAACAACTTTCCAAATTAACTTATTAAAAAAACAAAACGAAAAATAAGCCTAATCACTTTGCCATTACATACAAAACTGAACTGTTTTAATAGCTGAAAAAATAGCTAAACGTTCACCTGTCTGTGTTCTGTTCTTTCTCTGAATGCATGCATCGTCATCTCGATTATTGTATTTTCAGAATCGTTTGAAACCGAATCGAAATCGAAATATGTGTGAGTGAGCAGTGAAGCATTCATTGTGTGTGTGTGTGTGTGTGTGTGTGTGTGTGTGTGAGAGAAGAAGGGTGAATCACCGGAGCAACAAGTATAGAGAGATCGGACATCCGCCGTCTCTATTGCCGTGGGGACCAGGCTTGTGCAATTAAGCCCAGCCAATTACTGCCAGCTAATGGCTCAAAGAGGCAGAGACAGAGATACATTAACACAGCTAACCAACGCTTAACCAACCCTTTATTAGAGGCATCCTAACAGGGAGACGATGACCCCTAAAACGCTAGCACATGTTAAGCGGTACACATTAACCCACACTGCATTAATTAACATGTATCCGGCACCAGAAATTCACCCCCGTAATCTGAGCTACAAACAAACCATTTGCGTTCAAACCCTCTAGATAAGAACAAAGAGAGCCTATGGAGATTACAAAAGCACTTCAGAGAAAACACACTGTAAAATAAACTCACAAAAGTACCAGTCAGTGTGTGTGTGTGTGTGTGTGTGCGCAAACTATAACTAACTGAGAGAAGGCTGTTTGAATTCAATGGACAAAATAATGAGGATTGTTTTTGAACAGTCTTACCAAAAAATAATGACCAAATGTTGGTACTAGGGATGCATGATATTGGATTTTTGCCGATATATATATCTATATATCTATATATATATATATATATATATATATATATATATATATATCTAATCTATATATCTATATCTATATATATATATATATATATATATATATATATATATATATATATATAACATTTGATTAATAATAAAATAAAATCAAACAAACTCAACACCAAATATAAAACATGGCACATCAGTTTAAATATGCTGAATTAAAAGTGCCATGTTTTATATTTGGTGTTGAGTTTGGTGTTGAGTTTGTATATAGAAGGGAATATTTTCAGCGATTAACGAAGTGAGCATACCGACAAATAAAAAATTAAATAAATGTAAATAAAAAGTATTAAATTTAAATTAAACATAAAATAAAATAAAATGAATAAAAAAATAATATAATACTTATACGTGTAAAATAAAATAATATAATATACAAAGTAATACAATAAAATACAAATAATATAAAATACAAATATAAAATTAAATGACATTAATAATAAAACAAAGTACAATAAAATAATAAAATAAAATACATATAAAATAATATAAAAAGTAATAAAATAAAATAAAACAATAAAAAAAAATAATAATAAAAACTTCCTCGACAACAATATCAAACATGGCTCATCAGTTTAAATATGCCGAATTAAAAAAGAGATTTAAGAGAAGGGAATATTTTCAGCAATTAGCAGTGTAAAACGAAGTAAGCATACCGACAAATAAAAAATAAAATAAATTAAAATAAAATAAAAAGTAATAAAATTAAATTAAACAAAAAATAAAATAAAATGAATAAAAAATAATAAAATACACATATGTATAAAATAACATAATATAATATACAAAGTAATAAAATACAAATAATATAAAATAAAAATATACAATTAAATGACGTTAATAATAAAACAAAATACAATAAAATGCATATAAAATAATATAAAAAGTAATACAATAAAACAAAACTATAAACAAAAAAAAATAAAAACTTCCTCGACACCAATATCAAAAATGAAGTGAGCATACCGATATCTGTTTTTGTTTTGTTTTTTGGTCTGATAGATTTGTTTGTGCATGTGTATTTAGTTTGTCCTTTTATCAAAGTCAGAAAATGTTATGATTTTGTTAAAAAAATTAAGACTTAAAAAAAAATAAATTTAAAAAAAGTAATTAAAAAAAAGTAAATATAAAAGAAAATAAATAAAAAATAAAATAATATAATATAATATACAAAGTAATAAAATAAAATACAAATAATACAAAATAATTACATTAATAATAAAACAATACAATAAAATTTAAAATAATAAAATAAAATAAAACAATAAAAAAATAATAATAGAAACGTAATAAATATAATATAATATAATAAAAACAATAAAACTGATATGCTATGTTTTCATAATACAGCAAAATAATAATTGAATCATTTTAATTATGAATTATGAATCAGTTCAGTTGGAACGACCCTACAGGTAGCGTCCCAGAAGTGCAAAAAGTGTGAATATAGCTATTTTTATAGCTACTGATGGTTGAACTAATCAGCATTACTGTAAATCAAGTGTTATATAATGTGAAGTCAGGCTTACTAATTTGGTATGAATAATCAGATCATTTGCTTATGAAGTCATCCATTCCAAACCAAAAAATTAAAACAATCAAATGAGGCTAAGTACATTACATTTCATTTATAAAGTGTTTAATTCACCCCCAAAAAATGACATAAAAAATATTGCCACATGGTAATTTGGTGTATGAAATGATCTTTTCTGTATAGTGATATATACAGGGGGATTTATGGCTGATGTTCAGAGAGCGAAGAAAGATTTTCCACAACATCAACCATCTGTCACACATCTTGTCAAATCCATCTAGCGTCAATACAGTCGTGAGCAGCGCTCGATACACACGCTGTGTTCATACAGCAGAACTCAGAGCATGGCTAGCGTGAGGGAGGACGATTTAGTGTAGCGCCTTTAACAGGTCGAATGAACTCCAATACAGCATCAGGATTACGATACAAAAATCAATCTACCGGACGCCACCTGTTCTTTGTGCGTATGTGTGTGTGAAAATCTAATCCTTGGCATCCATAGCATAAAGCTAGAAGAAAAACATCATCTCTCCAGCCCTCTACCAATCACAGGCAAATATCACAAGCACATTCTGTCTGACTAAATGCGGATTATTAACTACTTCAAATCAGAAGATACATAAAAAGCAACTTTATGTGTGTTTGAGTGAAATACCAGCTCATATAACATTTTTGAAAGTTTAATCCAGTGAATTAATGAAACTGTATTCATTTATTTACTTATTTTTGAATGAGTGTATGGCTTTATAAGCAAACTATTACAAATACTATTACAAAAACCTTTTACATATACACTACCAGTCAAAAGTTTGGACACACCTACTCATTTAATGTTATCAAGGCAGCTTATCAAGGCTGCTTTCAAAAATACAGAAAAAAAATGTAACATTGTGGAATATTATTACGATGTAAATCAATGTTTTTCTATATTAATGTACATTAAAATGTAATTTATATCTATAATTAAAGTTGAATTTCTAGAATCATTACTCCAGTCTTCAGTGTCACATGATCCTTCAAAAATCATTCTAATTGATTATCAGCGCTATATATATATATATATATATATATATATATATATATATATTTGTTTTTATATATATATATATATATATATATATATATATATATATATATATATATATATATATATTGGATTTTTTAGGATTTTTTGATCAATAAAAGGCTAAAAAAGAACAGCATTTATTTAAAATAAAAAGGATTTCTAACAATATACACTACTTTTCTAAAGTTTGGGTTCAGTAAATTTTTATTCTTTCTTCTTTGAAAGAAATTAATACTTTTATTCACCAAGGATGTGTTAAATTAATAAAAAGTGATAGCATAGATTTACAATGTTTATTTTGAATAAATGCTGTTCTTTTTAAACTTGTTATTCATCAAAGAATCCTGAAAAAAAAGAATCACAGGTTGCAAAAACATGTCCATTGATAATTCTAATAATAAATCAGTGTATTAGAATTATTTCTGAAGGATCATGTGACACTTAAGACTGGAGTAACAGCTGATGAAAATTCAGCTTTGCATCACAGGAATAAATTATATTGTAAAGTATATTAAAATAAAAAACATTATTTTATATTGCAATAACATTTTGTTTTTTTTCTGTATTTTTGATCAAATAAATGCAGCCTTAATGAGCATAAGAGACTTCTTTAAAAAAAAAAAACATTAAATGAAACTTCTTGACTAGTAGTGTATATCGAATAATTTGATATATAACATGGTAATGTATAAGTAAATCTAAAAAAAAGTTATATCATTTTCTGTATATAAGTGGGTGTGGGTGTGTACACACTAATTATTATAAATGAAAAATATGTATTTTCTGTTTTGCATTAAGGTTGAAAATTCTATTCTTGTGAAAAAATTGTCAAAATGACATTTTGTCAGGTGACATGAACCACAGTGGATGGCAGTTTCTATTAATGGGATCAATACGAAACTATGCGATCCTATAAGATAATATAGTCAAATATCAGCAAGACAAAGTTAGCATTACTGTGAGTAAGTTTGCTCTTCTATTTGTCTATTCCCACACCAGGATGCATTCATATAACACTTCCCCCTCCCGAAAATTAATTTTACGTAGCAAGAAAATTAATTCCTTGTCGAAAGCAGGATGACATCTTATTTACCTGCTACTAGTGACCTCTCCTAATTCCATCTGTTCATTTTTTTTGATGCTCCTAAGGCATTTAAACTGACAAGTCATCATAGTGTAGGGGGAATCGGCCAAGAGGAAAATATGAAAACGTTAAAAGAGTGAAAAATGTTCCACTAGGTTCACTCTTTTCTCTGAATAATGACAATCTCTCTCTTCTTGATCTTCTACAGCTTTCTCAAACCCAGCCGTACAATTATCCAATTACAGCTTCATTTGAGCGTGAGTGTGATGGGATTGCGTTACATCAGTTGTTTCCTCTTCACCTGTCTGTATGGTGCCTGCATGTCTATATGAACGATGAAATACATAAACATATAATTAAACACAACATGACGCATTAACAAAAGTATATGCACATTCGTTTTTTCTTTTCGTTCTGATATACATGCATAGGGCTAAAATCCCAAAGGTTTTTAAAACGTATTCAGCGATAAAGGTCATTAAATTGCCTTTGATTCTGAATATGGCATGTGATACATTTTTTATACTAGTGAACAGTGTTGGGGAAAGTTACTTTTAAAAGTAATGCATTACAATATTGCATTACTTCCTAAAAAAGTAACTAATTACGTTACTTAGTTACTTTTTATGGAAAGTAATGCGTTGCATTACTTTTGCGTTACTTTTTAAATCTGGGCAGGGCTTGCTTGGTTGTTTTTAATATAAAAAAGTTTGATTCTTAGCAAATGTAAAAGCCCTTTCACACCAAAATGAAATGAAGTGAATAAGCCTAAGGCTAAAGGAAAATTAAATTGACGTCTGTACAGTAGAACTGTAGGAAAAGAAAGTTCAACACTCTTCAGCAATGAGGAAAAAAGCACAAATTTTAGTAAATATAAAGTAAGTTTTGCTTATTAGTACACTGCAAAAATGCTTTTCTTCGATTTTTTTTTTTTGTCTTGTTTCTAAAAATTGGTAAAAATTATTGTCTTGTTTTTTTTCTGAAAACAAGTCAAAATTAAGTGTGTTTTTGCTTGAAACAAGCAAAATAATCTCCCAATGGGGTAAGCAAAATAATCTTGTTTTCTGTTTGAAATAAAAAAATTTACCTTACCCCACTGGGAGATTATTTTGCTTGTTCTAAGCAAAAACTCACTTAATTCTTACTTGTTTTTTTCTGAAAACAAGAAAGTAATTATTTACTTGTCTAGATAATCCTTCTTGATTTAAGAATTGTTAGATATTTTGTCTGGAAACAAGACAAAAAAATCGTAAGAAATGTATTTTTGCAGTTTAGGGTTGAATTGGATCAACAAAGGTCACTGGCAGCAAAGTCATGGGTTAATAAAATGGGATTAAATACATAAAGAAAACAAAAAATAACTGCCGTTACTTTTTTGAAAAAGTAACTCAGATATATTATTGGAAATGAAAAGTAATGCGTTACTTTATTAGTTGAAAAAAGTAATACTATTATAGTTTGCAAACTTAAAAATGGCCCACTACTATTTGCTATTTGCTAAAATGTGAAGTATACAACAATGCAATGTGCTTGATTTGACCTTGGATTTCAAGTATGGTGAATGAATTGAAATAAATTTCTGTGAGTTTGTACATCTCATTAAATAATATGATATAATAATTCTGATTTAGACATTGTTACACAAAACTGGTTTAAAAATGCAAAATGACAGCTAGACATAAATTCCACTGTTTCACTTGCTACTTCCGAAAAATACTTTCTGATTCATTAGGCAACCACCTTTAAGCTTCTGAAACATGACATATTAAGAAAATATAACAAGAATATAACATATTTTGTACTTATTCCTTTTTTGACATTTACATTTCTTAAAGTATCTTTCATTATAATAGAATATGAACGTGTGTAGGTTAATGTCGTTATAAAATACCAGAATGACATACACTACCATTCAAAATTTGAGACTGGTACGATTTTGTTTGTTTTTTGTTTTAAAAGATGTTCTGAAGATGTTTTGAATGTCTCATGCGCAAAGGCTGGATTTGCATGAAAATAAAAATACAGTAAAAACAGTAATATTCTAAAATATTATTTCAATTTAAAATAAATTGTAATATGATTTCAAATGTAATTTATTCCTGTGACGCAAAGCTGAATTTCCAGCATCATTTCTCCAGTCTTCAGTGCCACATGATCCTTTAGAAATCATTCTCATATGCTGATTTGCTGCTCAAGAAACATTTACTATCATCAGTGTTAACCAGTGTTGGGGGTAACGCATTACAAGTAACACAAGTTACGCAATATTATTTTTTTCAAGTAACACATTGCTTTTTCATTTCCAAGAAAATATCTGAGTTACTTTTTGCTTCCTTTATGTATTTAATCCAATTTTATTAACCAATGACTTTGCTGCTGACCTTTGTTGATCCAGTTCAACCGTACACTGCAAAAATACTTTTCTTACTTAGATTTTTTGTCTCATTTCCAGCCAAAATATCAAAAAAAATTCTTAAATCAAGAAGGATTTTCTAGACAAGTCAATAATTATTTTCTTGTTTTCAGAAAAAACAAGTCAAAATTAAGTCAGTTTTTGCTTAGAACAAGCTAAATAATCACATAAACACACTTAATTTGGACTTTTTTTCAGAAAAAAACAAGACAATAATTTTTACTTGTCTAGTAAATCCTTCTTGATTTAAGAATTTTTAGATATTTTGGCTAGAAACAAGACAAAAAAAAAAAAAAAAAAATCAAGAAAAGCATTTTTTGCAGTGTACTAATAAGCAAAACTTACTTTAGATTAACATTTGTGCTTTTGTTTCTCTCATTGCTGAAGAGTGTTGAACTTTCTTTTCCTACAGTTCTACTGTACAGACGTCAATTTAATTTTCCTTTATCCTTAGCCTTATTCATTTCATTTCATTTTGGTGTGAAAGGGCTTTTACATTTGATAAGAATCAAACGTTTTTAAATTTTAAAAAAACAAGCAAGCCCTGCCCAGATTTAAAAAGTAATGCAAAAGTAATATAACATAATTAAGTATCTAAGTATCGTAATTAGTTACTTTTTTAAGGGAGTAACGCAATATTGCAATGCATTACTTTTAAAAGTAACACTGGTGTTGAAACCATTTGGACTTTTTCTTTGAAGAATGATCACTTTTGATCAATGTAATGTGTCCTTATTGAATAGAAGTATACATTTCTTACTAACCTTTGAACGGTAGTGTATAAGAGTTATATAAAAAAAAAAAAGTGGACAGAGGGTTAAAGCAGGTCTTTCTCTGTGATCCGAGCTCTGACCTTCACACAAGCGTACACTGACCAGCTTGGTTTGGAGTTACAAGTCACGATCGACCCGTAATTTAAAACAGCGCATCGAATCCCGCGCACAGACGCAGTCTCCTTCACTCTACCCTCTAAAGAGACCAACTTCTCAAACTTCAGCGCAGCATCTGACGCGTGTTTCTCCTGCTCTCTCCAATTTCATCTCGCCCCCTTCCTGCTCGTCAGTTCAGAAGAAAGAAAATGAAAATCAACAGAAAAACAAATCAGTGTTTTGTTCTTTCGGCGACGAGCTGCGTGTACGCGAGCCGCGCGCTCCTGCCACGCGGAAAACAAATTCCAATTTGCAGCAGCGTGTTGTTTCTCCACAGGGCAGGACACCGATGGGGCGCCGCGGAGCACGCGTGTGTGTGTGTGTGTGTGTGTGTGTGTGTGTGTGTGTGTGTATTTGTGCGAGAGGTACAGACTTCTGATATTGTCACTGCAGACTCACTCATCTCTATTGACTATTTCACAGCTGCCTTTCTAGTGGAGAGAGCAGAAAGAAGAGAATCAACAGCCTTTCAAACTCATCACAAGAGAGAGACAACGAGAATCGAGGGAAATAAAGACACACACAGAGAGAGGGGGGAATTTTTTGGGCTACTTTTAGATTTTCTCCGCAAGCTTTGAACTCGTTTCTCGAGCATGAATTCTTAATGCTGCTAATTTGAACACGAACAAACATGTTTTTTACATGACTAATTCATAAAGGGTTTCTCTGGGTATTGTCGTCGCATTTTTTTGTTGTTCTAGCAAAGATTTCTCTTTCATTTGCCAGTCACAGTATTTTTGCTTCTGCAGTGAATTAGTTTCGTTATGGATTACACAAACAATTTATTTTGATGGTGAAAAACGTTAGTTAACAGAGAAGGATCTTTCATAAGGCTTTAGTGTGACTTGCTCTAAGAAACCTTTTGAAACCATAGACTGGGGCTAGTTGTCACAAATATTTTTTTTTTGTATATTATTAAGTATATACTTAATAATTAATAATTTCCTGATAATTTACTCACCCCCATGTCATCCAAGACGTTTACGTTCAGTCACAAAGCAAATAAGGTTTTTGAGGAATACATTCCAGGATTTTTCTCCACATAGTGGACTTCAATGGGAGCCAATGGTTGAAGGTACAAATTTGCAGTTTCAAAGCAGCTTCAAATGGCTCTACATGATCCTAGC
Source organism: Cirrhinus molitorella (assembly GCA_033026305.1). Lineage (NCBI taxonomy): Eukaryota > Metazoa > Chordata > Actinopteri > Cypriniformes > Cyprinidae > Cirrhinus > Cirrhinus molitorella. The sequence continues at coordinate 38,424,933 of CM065126.1, forward strand.
AGAGGAATAAGGGTCTTGCAAAACGATTGGTCATTTTCCTAAAAAAGCGTTTTGCACCAGCCCAACCTCACACATGATTTTGGAAAGGTTTTTTTTTTTTAAGGAAATGGCAGACTATTTTGCTAGATAAGGCCCTTATTCCTCAGCTGGGATCAGTGTTGGAGAAAGTTACTTTTAAAAGTAATGTATTACAATATTGCGTTACTCCATAAAAAATTACGCTACTTTGTATAGAAAAGTAGTGCATTACATTACTTTTGCGTTACTTTTTGAATCTGGGCTGGGCTTTGTTTTTAATATAAAAAGTAAAATTTTTAGCAAATGTAAAAGCCCTTTCACACCAAAAACTGAAATGAATAAGCCTATGGCTAAAGGAAACGTAAACTAATGTCTGTACAGTAGAACTGTAGGAAAAGGAAGTTCAACATTCAGCAATGAGAAAAATGAAGCACAAATGTTAGTTAATCTAAAGTAAGTTTTGCTTATTTAGTATGGTTCATCTGGATCAACAAAAGTCAGCAGCAAAGTCATTGGTTAATAAAATGGGATTAAATAAATATGTGATGTGATCTGGAAAAACCCATTGGATGTTGTGTGGGACATTTTCAGGAAATTCGAAAAATAGGTCGAATGTCAATTTTTTGGGGTCAAAATTAGGTTTTCATTAAATCAATATTCTATAATATCTTATCTATCATCTCTGAAAATATCTTGGTAAAATTCACTTGTTTAGTCCAGTAAAATAGCGTTTTATTGCAGCAAGCAGAAATGACAGTGTCTTTCTCTAATGTTAAGAACGTGCTGCTGAGGTGCTTTCTCTAAACACCACAAAAACAGTTAACCAATCAAAATAAACCACCTAACATATTTAATAAAGGTGCATCAATGCACATTTCCCACCAGTCCTGTGAAAATTACGGCACGCAAAGTTGTATTTATTTATTTATTTATTTATTAATATGGTGAGATGGCAGAGATCAACGCAGTCGGAAGAAGCTGCTCACTCAAACCATCTAACTTGCCTCAATCTGCTCAATCCTGGTGATGTCAGTGCCCTATACGATGCTCTAATGGACTATTTCATATCCAGAGATGAAGGATCGGATGATGAAGTTACTAAAGAGGAGGAGTCTGATGACAGTCTGTTATATAAACAGTGAACAGTTGTGCTGCGCTCGCGTTTCTACATGTAAACTACAACTACAAGCTACGTTATTGGTGCTATTTAAACATACAAGGGGTGATCAAAAGTTTGAAGACTATGCCCATGATAAACAACGGAAAACAGACGTTAGTCTGTGTAATAATGCAGTATAGCGCTCCTGACAACTCTCCTGAAACCCGTAAAGTGAAAGTAAAACACGTCTCACTTTAAACCTCAAAATTGCATTCCTGAAAATCATAGCTATCAGCCAACTTCAGATAGCCATAATTTTGTTACGTTCAAGCTATGGACAAAATAAAAACAGTTTTAGAAAGGGCTTGAACTTTCATATGGTATCAAAACCTAAAAAAGGTCAAATTTCACCATGTGTTGGGTTTTCCCAGATCGCATCACATATAAGAAACAACTAGGGCTGTCAAATGATTAATCGCAATTAATGGCATCCAAAATAAAAGTTTATGTTTACATACTATATGTGTGTTTACTTTGTATATTTATTATGTACAAATAAATACACACACACACATGAATATATTAAAACAAAATATTTGTATGTATATATATATATAGATTTTTTTTTTATACCTGCATACAATTTAGATTATAAATAAATATAAATATTTTAGATATAAATCTAAAATATTTTTCCTTAATATATACATGCATGTGTGTGTATTTATATATACATAATAAATATACACAGTACACAAACATATAGTATGTAAAACTAAACTTTTATTTTAGATGCGATTAAACGTGATTCATCTTTGATAGCACTAGAAACAACAAGTAACTGGCATTACTTTTTTGAAAAAGTAACTTTTTTGTAAATGAATAAGTAATGTTACTTTACTAGTCACTTGAAAAAGGTAATATTATTACGTAACCCGCGTTACTTGTAATGCGTTACCCCCAACACTGGCTGGTATCATGTAGAGCCCTTTGAAGCTGCATTAAAACTGCAATTTGGACCTTCAAACTGTTGGCTCCCATTGAATTTCACTATATGGTGACAAATTCTGAAAAGTTTTCCTCAAAAGCGTTATTTTTTTTGCAGCTGAAGAAACAAAGGCATGGGGTGAGTAAATTATCAGGATTTTTTTATTCTGGAAGTAAACCTATCCTTTAATACTTTTACTCAGCAAGGGTGCATTAAATTGATCAAAAGTGACAGAAAGAAGCCATTAACACTTTACATTAACAGTTCATAAACAATCATGTACCAATACATAAATTAAGAACAACTTCGATATGAACTGATAATGAGTAAAGGCATGCACCAATCAAGAACTGACATGATTTATATACTGTATTCATCTGTGAAAACTTGTGTTAATTAATATTATTAACTAACAGACATGTAGTCAAGGTAGTCATTATTCACACATGAATTCATATGGACTCATGTCATAGTGAAGGTTCGTTCTTAAATAGTATTCCTGTACTTATAATGTAAAGTGTTACAAAAACATAAAAAGTGTTTACAAGTTCTATAAAAAAAAAAATCTGAAAATTATTCTAAATCTTTCTAAATTATTAAAGTCTTCTAAATTTGAATTTTAAAGAATCCTGAACAAAATGTATTAGTTTAACACAAAATAATATGAAGTAACACAACTGTTTTCAACATTTATAATAAACAGAAATGTTTCTTAAGCAGCAAATCAGCATATTAAAATGATTTCTGAAGGATCATGTGACACTGAAGACTGGAGTAATGATGCTGAAAACTCAGCTTTGATCACAGGAGTAATATTTCACGATATTAAAGTTTTTACTGTATTTTTAATCAAATAAATGCAGCCTTGGGGGAGCATAAGAAACTTCTTTTAAAACACATTTTACAACAGCTACGAGAATATTAAATAATTCAACCCTGGCAAACATTCACTGGAACAGACAGTCTAGTTTGGTTTGTTGTTTAATATTTTAATTTATTAAGCCATATGTGACCCTGGACCACAAAACCAGTCTTAAGCAGCATGGGTGTATTTGTAGAAATAGCCAATAATACACTGTATTGGTCAAAATTATTAATTTTTCTTATGCCAAAAATCATTAGGATATTAGGTAAAGATGTCCTAACATAAATATCTCAAAACGTATTATTTGATTAGTAACAGGCATTCATTTGGACAAGCTTAAAGGTGATTTTCTCTTTTTTTTTTTTTTTTTTTTTTTGCACCCTCAGATATCAGATTTTCAAATAGTTGTATTTCATACAAATACTGTCATATCCTAACAAACCATACATCAATGGAAAGCTTATTTATCAGCTTTCAGATGATGCATAAATCCCAATTTCAGAAAATTCACCCTTATGACTGGTTTTGTGCTCCAGGGTCACATATTTATATAACATTTCATTTTGCAGTTTTTTCTAATTCAGATTCCAACGTTGCACTTCGTCCAATTTGAATTCAAAGTGTAATAGACAGAAGATAAAAAAACGATAGGGAGGAGAAGGGGGAATGAGATCAGGATAAGATGTGAACTCACGTTCCCCAATACAGGCAACACTAGGCCACAGCTCTAACAAATCTATTCCAACAAGGGAAATCACACATCCTGTCAGTTTGCTGATTTCAGGAAACCACAGGACAGCACAATGACAGTGACGTCTGCCTTCAGAACAGAGACAGACCTGAGACATAAACCAGCGCAGAGACCAACATGATCAAAGACACACGTGACTGTTCTTGTGTTATTCTGGGATGAACATCTCCACAGCGCTGACAGACAGTGAACGAGAGAATGCAGAAGAGAAAGAACGCAAGATTAAACGAGGGAAAAGTGAAGATGTAATCAAAGAAAGGTGAATTAAACCTGACAGGTCAACATATAACCAAGGGAAAGGGAACGTTTGCAGAAGGGGAAAAAAATATAAAGAACTGAAGGAGAAAAGACAGTTTCTCCTACAGTTTCTGTCAAGCTAACAGCAGCAAGAAATTCCATACGCAATTACATTTTTCCTGTCATAAAATGAGCAAAATAAAACAAAAGAAGAATTTTCACAAAAATTGTTCACAAAATTCATATCGCCGCTGTCGGGCGGAAACCTCGTAATTCCAAATTTTGTCAATTGCATATTTTTTCACAAATCAATGCTATTGGTATTAAATAAAATACAACTAATCTAAAACTCCATTCTCTGAATCTTCTCACATAGTTTTTTACCTGAGAGTCAGAGTGTCCTTGATGGGCCATTAGGGAGGGCTTTGTGTGTGTCAGGTGTGAATCACTAAATATTCATGACCATTGTCAATCTCTTGCATATTGTCTTTCCATCACAAAACATGTTTTGGTAAATTTACATCAATATATTGTTTTCTTTGAATGAGTGAATGAGATGATTTTCACATCATTGTTTAGAAAAAACTCTAGCCTACCACATCCAGATCTCAAAAGCCTTGTGAACAAATATTCTGTCTGTGTTTCATTGCTGTTTTTAAGTGACTTTGATTTTTTTAGTTTTTCACAAACCACGCATAAACGTTGTTTTCTCAAAAACACAAACATGTACATTCATGTTGCTTGCATATTATTGTAGCCCAGTTTGTGCTGATTACAATGTAATCTGACTTTAGCCATGAATATGTTTTTAAGATACTGAAAAATGCACAAATGTCAGGGCATGTCAAAATTTCTTCAGGGCCCAAAAACACCCTCAGACCCCAGAGGGTAAAGAGGGAAAAAGAGAAAATGTGAGTGTCTGAGCATGGATGGGGACTCACTGGTGGTGTTGGTAAGGCGAAAGGTGACTGAGCTGTCTGGAATATCACACACGTTGCGGACGGACACCTGACAGGTGTAATTAGCAAAGTCCTGGGGACGGAGGTTTTTCAGTTTCAGCACCTTTGTCTCACCCTGAAAACACACACATATTCACATTGTAAAAATACAGCACACAAAAAGATTTTTTCTGTAAGCCAAAACATTCTTTTATACATAATGACAACAAAATGATGTTTGTCGGTCCACTGGAAACAGTGTGGTTTGCGCTTTTAGAGTTATATATATATATATATATATATATATATATATATATATATATATATATATATATATATATATATGTGTGTGTATATGTGACCCTGGACCACAAAACCAGTCATAAGTGTCAATTTTTCGAAATTGAGATTTATACATTATCAGAAATCTGAATAAATTAGCTTTCCATTGATGTATGGTCTGCTAGGATCGGACAATATTTGGCTGAGATTCAACGGTTTAAAAATCTGCAAACTGAGAGTGCAAAAAATCGAAATATTGAGAAAATCACTTTTAAAGTTGTCCGAATTAAGTTCTTAGCAATGCATATTACTAAACAAAAATTACATTTTGATATATTTATGGTAGGAAATGTACTAAATATCTTCATGGAACATGATCTCTCCTTAATATCCTAATGATTTTTGGCATAAAAGAAAAATCGATAATTTTGACCCATGCAATCTATTTTTGAAAATAAAATGAAATATACCCATGCTACTTAAGACTGGTTTTGTCATCCAGGGTCACATATATATGTGTGTGTGACCCTGAACAACAAAACCAGTCTTAAGTCACTGGGGTATATTTGTAGCAATAGCCAAAAATACATTGTATGGGTCAAAATTATAAAAGAAAAAAAAAAATGGCAAAAATCATTAGGATATTAAGTAAAAATCATGTTCCATTAAGATATTTTGTAAATTTCATACCGTAAATGTATCAAATCTTAATTTTTGATAAGTAATATGCTTTGGTAAGAACTTCATTTGGACAACTTTAAAGGCGATTTTCTCAATATTTTTATTTTTTTGCACCCTCAGATTCCAGATATTTAGTTGTTGTATGTATATACAACATTTATAGTTGTTGTATGTATATATATATATATATATATATATATATATATATATATATATATATATATATATATATATATATAATTTGAATACTGTTGAGTAATTCATATTTAAAATATTAAATCACATTTTCCAACCTGGGGCATCAAAGAGCCAACACACGTCTAATAATACAATATAAAGTAATTGACGTCAACTGAAAACAACTTGTTATGCTTTTTTGTGTTCACCTGCTTCTCCCATTTGCTCTTTTTACATTGACATTTCACATTTATATAAACTAATACAATCAGAGACAACAATAACCTCTCAAATTTATTACCATACATAACGTTACTGATAAATTGAACACTCACTTCAATGGTATGAGATGCTTTCAACTGATTTCCTATTGAACTGACATCATCTGAACTGCAGTGGTCAAACGATTTAAAATACAGTGAATTAAGCTACAAACTCGATCATAATGAACAATGTTTCCATCTAACTTGCATTTTGAGGTGTAGCTCCTCGAGTGTTTTCACTAGCTAGCAGTAAACCGGTTACCTCACCTGTTCGTAAGTTTGTGCTGGATGTCTTCGGAATTGGAAATATGGATATTTAATTGTAAACATCGTACTTTTTTCGTTTATTTCAGTTTATGTCATAAAACTAGCGAGCTAAGTTAGCAATAGCACAGACACTGTCATGTAAACATGGCTGAAGACGCGAAAAACGGAGGAACACACAAACCGATTCGATTGAGTGAGTCATTTACCCTGGAACCGCTCCGATTGATTCAAACTCGAGACTTCGATCATTCAGTTTAAGCAATTCACTAGCAAAAACAGATTAAAAGAGCCATTCACCTTCGAATTTCGTCATCGCTTGTAATGATTTTAACAACCACGTATAGCGATGGGTGAAACTGAGTTTTTTAAAACTCTGAATCAGTTAAACCACGGCGTCGCAAAATGATTCACTGTTTCGAAGCGCTCCAATCGGATCGCGAATCATTTGATTCCGGTCACGGGACTTCGGAATCATTTGATTTGGATCGGAACTACGCGTGTCGCGAATCACTTGATTTAGATCGAAACTTCAGAGCGGCTTCGCGAATCATTTCTCGAATTGAATCTCGAATCATTTTGCGAATCATTATTAAGATCGGCACAACGGAGCACGAATCATTTGATTTAGATTGTAAATTTAAACGGGTTTGAATCTCTTGGTTCAGAACGGGAATAAGTGAATGATTCGCGATATGCGTTGCGAAGTCCCGATTCGAAATGATGGTTCGTGAATCGTTTGATTCAGATCTTCGGAGCCCCTATCTTTTTTTTTTCAGATTTCAGATTTTTTATTTATTTATTTATTTATTTTTTGTTGTTGTTGTATTAAACAGTACAGTTATGATTTCACAATGGTTTTATTAAAGTAAAGGTGTAGTAACCATGTTTAAGGTTTTTTGTTTGTTTGGTTGGTTAAGCAATGGTTAGCAAATGGGTAGCAAAACCAAGGTTAATTTGTCATTACCATGGTTTAACTATAGTACTAACTATATGTTTGTTTGTTTGTTTGTTCATTTTTTCACCTTAAGAAGACGGATGAATATAGAGATGTAGTTTTCACTGTGTTAGGATTAACAGAACTTTGGACAGTTTCAATATACTTGTGTAGATCAACTTTGAATAAAGAAAAGAAAGGTTTAGAGCAGATTTGTGTTTATGTATGTGAAATTTAGCTAAAAAAATAAATAAAACATCTTTAAAGCATAAAGAAAAGTCACTTAGAAAATGAGATTAGGAACATTTAAAAAAAATCAGACCAACATTTCTCTGTATGGGTACATTGCCAAACAAAGTGAATCACATCTTCATCAGAAAAGTGACAAAAACAGCAACTCACTTTACTGTCTGTCTGAATTATGTCTATAAGCTTTTTGTGACATTTGCAGTAACTAATAAATCTGTTGTTTGACCTCTTAATATTTAGGGAGAGACCTATAGTTTTCAAAGTTGGACATCGCTTGTTATGATTTTAAAGTGTGTAGAATTTAGTAGGGATGCTATGATATGTCCCTACCATATGTCCCTATGAGACTACGTTCTGTGTGCTGTTAAATATGTCAGTAGTAATTCTTGTGAACACAAATGGGCCACAAAAGGTACCGTATCACTTCCTGAGAATGCCCCCTGTATTTCTATGCAATGTCAGAGGCTTTGTGTGCATGATGAAGAGAGAATGAATTCAGGAATTTTACATTTCTCTAATTCTTTTGACTGAGTCCATCAGGAGAATGAATAATCCTCATTATTAATAGCAAAGCCATCAATCTCCATCCATCCCACCTTATTCAAACGGCTCTTTAATAATAAGTGCTCAGATTATGAATTCATCACTGATGGATCGCTGATTTATTGAGTACGTTTCTCTGTGATTGAGCCGCTCTCCTGTGGTTATCTGCTATTCAAATGATTATTAAATCTAATTAAACTATTGTCTGTTTTAGGGGAAATAAGGCCTATAGAGAAATCTTGCATATTGTCCAGCTGTGTGTAGTTGGGGACTACATTGTTTCCAAAAGTTAGCTAAAACTTAACTTAAACTAATCCTGTAATTAAAAAAATGGTAAATTATATATATATATATATATATATATATCTATATATATATATATATATATATATATATATACATACACACACACACACACAGTTGTGCACTTTCTGAATCTGCAAAATGCAAAAAAAAAAGACGTTTACATATAGTCCACATGAGAAAATAATAGTTGAATTTATAAAAATCACCCTGTTCAAAAGTTTACATCCCCTTGATTCTTAATACTGTGTTGTTACCTGAATGACCCACAGCTGTGTTTTTTTGTTTAGTGATAGTTGTTCATGAGTCTCTTGTTTGTCCTGAACAGTTAAACTGTCTGCTGTTCTTCAGAAAAATCCTTCAGCTCCCACAATTTGTTTGGTTTTCCAGCATTTTTGTGTATTTGAACCCTTTCCAACAATGACTGTATGATTTTGAGATCCATCTTTTCACACTGAGGACAACTGAGAGACTCATATGCAACTATTACAGAAGGTTCAAACACTCACTGATGCTCCAGAAGGAAAAAACTATGCATTATGAGCTGGGGGTGAAAACTTTTGAACAGAATGTATGTTCTTTTTTTTTTTCTTTTTTTTAATTTAGCACTGCCCTTCAGAAGCTACAGAAGATACTTGCATGTTACCAAGAAGAAAAATTAGTTAAATTGACCATGATCTTCAAATTCAAAACAATTTAAAGACACTTAATGCATGTTTTTTTCCTTCTGAAGCATCAGTGAGTGTTTGAACCTTCTGTAATAGTTGCATATGAGTCTCTCAGTTGTCCTCAGTGTGAAAAGATGGATCTCAAAATCATACAGTCATTGTTGAAAAGGGTTCATACACAAAAATACTGAAAAACCAAAGAATTTGTGCGATCTGAAGGATTTTTCTGAAGAACAGCAGGCAGTTTAACTGTTCAGAACAAACCAGGGACTCATGAACAACTATCACTAAAAAAAAAAAACAGATGTGGATCATTCTGGTAAAAAAACAGTATTAAGAATCAACTGTATGTAAACTTTTGAACGTGGCCATTTTTACAAATTCAACTATTATATTTTCGTGTGGACTATATGTAAATGTCTTTCATGTGAAATATCTTATTCAGGTCAGTACTAAATAAAAAATAACATGCATTTTGCATGATCCCTCTTATTTTGCTAAAAGAATTAAAAGACTCTGCAAGGTGTGTGTAAACTTTTGACTTAATAATAAAATAAAGGTCTATAAAATATCATGATCTAGTTAAGTCATGATAGTGTTGTACCTGTGTATATAGAGGCTCGTAGATGTCCACTCCATTGTCTTTGCTCTGTTCGATTGGTTTATTTCCTCGTTTCCAGATAAAGCGAGCAGGGGGGTTGGAGTTTACCGTACAGCGCAAAAACACTGTTTTCTCCTGATAGTAGTTCCCTCGTACATCACCCACCGTCTGGTGCACCGTGAGCACAGGCTTATCCAGATCTAGAGAACAGACAGAAAGAAAGAGAATTCACTTAGATTGGGGAAATGTAATCTCCGTAATGAAGTAATCTAAGAGGTAAATGCTCTTGGAACCCATAATTATCAGAGTCTTGATCTTGTGGTCTCAGACAAGACCATTATTTCCACTGTACCAAATGTGGCAATTACCTCAACCACAGGTCAGCACGCTATTTTCACCATTACACAGATTTCAACAGTTTCAATGGATCTGAACAGCTGGTTAGCCAATTCACAAAGTGTCTCATTGTTTGAAAGAACGGTGCAATAAATGTTCTCTAATGCACTTCATTAAAATGGTTTTGGACAGACAGATCTTGGTTTCAAATTATGGTATTTAACCCTTTAGCTGTCACTCCCATTTATGAACAATGCAGTATTTAAACTTTTTTTTTATAATTCATGAACAAAAACATTTTGTAATACGATTTTGATGTACATTTTCCATCATAGTGCGATTTCTGATTTTAAAATGGGTTTCAAAGGATGCATTTTGAGATTTTCAGCTTTCAAGTGATCTATAATTTCTTATGATTTCTAAAGCATGATACAGAAAAAGGCAACAATTTTTTACTTTTCCTACATAATTTGTAACACAAAAAAATAGTAAAATATCTATTTAGGAGTCTTAAACCATTCCAAAGATATATAGTTTGTCATGATTAAAATAAAATTTATTTGTAAAATTATTAAGAAACTTAGGGGTTCCACAGGTGGGACGGGTGACAATTAGGGGGTTAAACTACTTTTAGTGCTTTTTTAAAGTTCTTTTTAACCCTTTAACTGTCATTCCTTATTGTGAACATACATTAAAATGTAATTTTTTATAATTCATGAACAAAAACATTTTGTAATATGATTTTAATGTACAATTTCCATGATAATGCAATGTCTGATTTTAAAATGGTTTCCAAAGGATGAATTTGGACATTTTAAGTCTTCAAGTGATATATAATTTCTTATGATTTCTAAAGCGTGATAGAAAAAAAGGCAACAAAGAAAGTCTTTTTGTGACAAAGGTCAGAACTCCTGTTATGAAGTAGATTTATGAGGTGCACTTATGTCATAAATTAATCTATTACTTTTCCTACATCATTTGTAACACAAAAAATAGTAAAATATGTATTTAGGAGTCTTAGGCCTTTCCAAATATATATAGTTTGTCATGATTAAAATCAAATTTATTTGTAAAATGATGAAGAAACTTGACAATTAGGGGGTTAAACTACTTTTAGTGCTTTTTTAAATTCTTTTTAAGAACAACCCAGGAAATCTGGCATCTCCTTCTATGTTTCACAGAAGAATGGAAAAATACAGGTCAGAATGGCATTAGGATGAAAAAATGACAGTAAAATGTTCATTTCTGACCGAACTGTCTTATGAAAAAAACACGCATAAACACACAGCTCACGCAGAGAACAGTATCACATTTGGAGAAAAGAGAGGTGAAGGTTAAATCTCTGTGGCTGTGTAACCCAGCCTGACCTCTGACCTCTCGCTGCTCGGTGATTCCCACTGAATAAACAGGAATCTGTCTGATAGACTCTCTCTCACACAGTCCTGCGTGTGTCTGTGCACACATGAATGGCTTCTGAAAGAAATCGAAGCATGACGCCTAAGTAAATTCAACGGCAAAAAGAAGCTCCAAATGAAAACATCAGATCCGTCAGACCGGGAAATGTGCTGATCCGTAGGGAATTCCCTACCAATTCCACAGAGATTAGAGATCCAATGAGTGCACTACCCCACATCACAATGACCGTGTCAAATTATCACTCAATTTTATTAGACCGTCTGGAGCTAATCTGATGACCACAGGCCAGAGGAGAAAATCATGAATGACACACTGACACAACCCAATATACCAATGGGCAGAACCATTGATTTTCTGTGTAGTTGTGTGTTTTACAAAGGTCTATAAAAGCAGATGTATGCAAAACTCTGTATCTTATATGAAAAACTGATATTTAAATGTTTGGGGTCAGTAAGATTTAGTTTAATTGTTTTTTTGTTTTTGTTTTTGGAAAGAATTAATAGTTTTATTAGGCAAGCATGCATTGAACATATCAAAATACAGTTGAGCTCAAAAGTTTACTTACACCTTGAATGTTAAATATTTTACCAAAATAAGAGGGACGTGTTATTTTTTATTTAGTACTGACTTGAATAAGATATTGCACAGGTGTTTACATATCGTCCACAAGAAAATATAATAGTGTTGTTACCTGAATGATCTACAGCTGTGTTTTGTTTGGTTTTTTTTTGTTTGTTTAATTGTTCATGAGTCCCGTATTTGTCCTAAACAGTTAAACTGCCTCGTTTTTTTCAGAAAAGTCTTTCAGGTCCCACAAATTCTTTGGTTTTCCAGCATTTTTGTGTATTTGAACCCTTTCCAACAATGACCGATTTTGAGATCCATCTTTTCACACTGAGGACAACTCATATGCAACTATTACTATTGAAAGAGAAACGCTCACTGATGCTTCAGAAGAAAAAACGATGAATTAAGGGGTGTAAACTTTTGAACAGAATGAAGATGTGTATATTTTTTTTATTTTGCATAAATATCCCTTTTTTTATTTAGTACTGCCTTTCAGAAGCTACATGTTTTCCAATAGACAAAAGAAGTCAAATTTATCCTGATCTTCAAAAAAGTTTTCACCCCTGGCTCTTAATGCATGTTTTTTTTTCCTTCTGGAGCATCAGTGAGCGTTTGAACCTTCTGTAATAGTTGCATATGAGTCCCTCAGTTGTCCTCAGTGTGGAAAAAAATCATTGTTTGTACAGTCATTGTTGGAAATGCTAAAAAAAAAAAAACAAACAAACAAGTGTATGTAAACTTTTGAATGGTATAATTTTTTATAAATTCTACTATTATTTTCTCCTGTGGACTTAATGTAAATGTCTTTTATGTGAAATATCTTATTCAGGTCAGTACTAAATAACTTGCATATTATATGATCTCTCTTATTTTGGTAAAATAATTCTGCAAGATGTATGTAAATGTTCCTCAACTGTATGTTTTTAAACTTTAAACTTTAAATTTTAAAATATATTCAAACAGACTTTTTTTAAATTTGCAAATCTATTTTACAACATTACTGTTTTTACTGTACTTCTGATCAAATAAATACAGAAATGGGGACCATGAGACTTGTCCCCCCACAAAAAAAAATAAATTACAGTTTATTTGTAAAAACATTAAGAATAGTGAAATAATTTTAATGTTTTTGGAATATGGCCATTAAGCTTCCTAAAAAGCATGTCATTAGATTGAGAACATTTCCTTTTCTTATGACTAACACACATACGAAATCATTAAAAGTAAATTTACCCTCAAGTCTTTCTGTTTTGAATCTGTTTAAATTTTGATTCAAAATTACTTTGTGCCATTATTACTGCGTCAAAAAAGTAAAATCTCAAAACAAAAAAAAAAAAAAACATTCTGTGTGGCATTTTTTTAGCATCTAAATAGTTATAATAGATGTTTAATATGTGACCCTGGACAACAAAACCAGTCATAAGGGTCAATTGTGCTTAAAACTGAGATTTATACATCATCTGAATAAATAAGCTTTCCATTGATGTATGGTTTGTTAGGATTTGACTATTTTCGGCTGAGCGTTCAAGAAAAAGTTGCCTTTAAAGTTGTCCAAATGATATCCTCAGCAATGCACATTACATGCCTATAACTATGCATATAAATATTTGATATATTTACAGTAGGAAATTTGTGAAATATCTTCATGAAACATGATCTTTACTTAATATCCTAATGATTTTTGGCATAAAAGCGTGCGACTTAAGACTGGTTTTGTGGTCCAGGGTCACATATCAAGATGCATACTGATCATCAGCAAAAAACTAATATCCCAGTGCTCCAAACTCTATCCCAACAACACAACACACACCCTTCTGCATTCAGAAAAGCGCAAACAGAGGCAGACGTTTGATCCCAGCATCTCGTGAATTATTTAGCACTTTTCATATTGCCTGAAATGGAGCATCACATGAGTGTGAGCAGCACATTTGGATATAATGAGCACATACGAACAGCCCAAATGCACTGCGAGCCTGCAAAGATCTTTTTTCCCTCTTATTTTTCTGTTTAGATCACTTATAAATCAGTGTCAACATTTGCCTTGTAGCTGTTCTCACACGCACCCGCAGCGTCTACATGGACAGAGTCAGCGAGGAACGCTGTGTCCTTTATTCTGTAATGCATGCTTTTCCATCGTGTCATTACTGCTAGGACTGCAGGATTATTTGCATAATGTGCGAGAGTACAGCGTAAAACCTGTGATCTTATAAACATGAGCTTTCTCTCCACCTGGTTGGTCTAAGGGCATGGACCCACAATGCACCTGTTCTCTACCCACAGGAACATCTCTGTATCTCTTTCATAATTCACCTCAGTCTTGATGAATATGCGTGGAAAGACTGATATGAGCAAATTACTTTGTGTCAAAGACTTTACATGTGCATTAACTGCACAAAATATTAAGTATGACGCCATTTTACTGACATTAATGCCGGCGCGCAGTAAATCACTTGCGGACATGCAACACATGCATACACAAGTATTTTTAAATAAAGGACAATCAATTCAATATTTTTATTATTTTATTTTATCAATAAATAATACACTACTAATAGATAATATATAAATGCATGGATTTTCTAAAACTTAAACTTTATTTAGATTTTTATTTAATGCCAAAATATATATATTTTTTTATTATTATTATTTAACAATATTTATAAAGGTACTTATACATGTATGTGTATGTGTGTATTTTAGATACAATACATTAAAGTCTATATTTTAAATAAATATCTTTTTTTAGCAATAAATAAAAACCTAAATAAAAAGTTCAAACTGTATAAAATGTATGCGTTTGCATTAAAATTATATTATATAATATATATATATAATTTAACGTAACGCTGCTGCTCAAAAGTTTGGGTTCAGTATGATTTTTTAATGGTTTTTAAAGACGTTTCTTATCAAGGCTGCAGTTATTTGACCAGAAATACAGAAAAAAAAAAAAAAATATATATATATATATATATATATATATTGTGAAATATTATTTCAATTTAAAATAACGGATTTTTATGTGAATATATTTACAAATGTTATTTATTCCTGTGATCCAAAGCTGAATTTTCAGCATCATTACTCAGAAATTACAATTACCTTCAGAAATCATTCTAATATGCTGATTTATTATCAATGTTGGAAACAGTGCTGCTTAATATTTTGGTTGACACCTGTGTTTTTTGTTTTTTTTTTTTCTTTAACAAAAAGTTAAAACGAACAGCATTTATTTAAAATAGAAGTCTTTGATTTAGATTTTTGTTTATTTTGGCATTAAATAAAAATCTAAATAAAGTTTATGTTTTATAAAATCTATGCATTTATATTTATATATTATCTATTGGTAGGGTTAGGGTTAGTTTACCATGATGGAACAGCACAAATGACTTAACTAGTACTCAAAAATGTGGATGTTGCATTTTCAGTCAATATGAACAGGTAAATTTCAAGTACCTGCAGGTTTTGGCTAAACAAAATATATTCTAATGACTCAAATATCACATTAACTTGAAAGATCTGTTGCTGAATTAAGCCTAAATGAAGTGAATAACACAGTAAAGCCCGAGGCAGCAGACATCTGACATCCTTTGTCAATATGAGATGATCCATAGTATCTAACAGCTGACATCCACAAGGGTTACTCTAGAGGTCACAAACGTGAGGGTCAAAGGTCAATGTTCATATGAGCAAGTCAATATTTTCTGCACTTAACTTGTTGTAGAATTGAATGGGTGAAAGCTGTCAAGAACAGGTCATATTTCACCCCTCCAAACAGGAAAGAAATAAGACATTTCGTTTTGCGTAAAGAAAATGAAGCCTGATTTAGGAGCATTAACACTGTGACATTATTTCCATGACGCTTAAGCACAATTTAGCCTAAAATTCTCATTACTGTAATGCCTCTGGAATGTTTTACTTTTGAGCTGCTTTGTAATTCTCATTATTCTCTGTGGTGCTTCTCATTAGATCCTCATCATTGTAAAAGAGTCATTTGCAAAATTAAGGTTTAAAAAAAGAACGCATAAATGCAGTACAAAAAGAATAAAAGCCTAATGATAAAAAATATTTAAAAATACTTGTACATACTAAAAAATATATAATACTTATTCAGAGTAATGAGGCTTTTTTTTAAGGTAATGAGGGTTTAATTATGCTTAAAATTTTTACATTTATGTAAAAGCAGATATATACGACAGTTCTTCACAAAAAGTAACATTTAAATGAACTTGAGTTAAAGGATTAGTTCTCTCCAGAATAAAAAAATCCTGATCATTTACTCACCCCCATGTCATCCAAGAGGTTTATGTCTTTCTTTCTTCAGTCAAAAAGAAAGCAAGATTTTTAAGGAAAACATTCCAGGATTTTTCTCCAAATAGTGGATATCAATGGTGGGTTAAAGGTCCAAATTGCAGTTTTGATGCAGCTTCAAAGGGCTCTGCATGATCCCAGCCAAAGAATACAAGTTTTATCTAGTGAAACAAAATGTCACTTTCTTAAAATAGTAAAAAAGTATATACGTTTTAACCACAAATGATCGTTTTGCAATAGCTCGACTTCAGTTATTGCGTAATCATGTTGGAAAGGTCATGTGTGATGACCTAAAGTGCCAACCCAGTGTTTACAAAGCAAACGTGCAAAGAAAGTCAAGTGGCCTTTACAAAAAAAAGGTAAAACAACAATGTTGGACAATTTTGAAGTTGGAGGAGAAAATGAGATGGAGTTTTTATCCTACCCTACCTTTTTGAACTGGAGTAGACAGGCGAAGAACTGACCACGCATGACCTTTCCAATGTGATTATGTAATGCATGAAGTACAGACACACACCACAGAGTTAGTGCAATATAAGTGTTTGTCGTTAAAAAGTATATAATTTTTATTTTATATATTTTTATTTTTATTTAGAAAATGTTAGACTGTTTTGCTACATAAGACCATTATTTCTTGTCTGGGAGAAGCTGCATTCAAACTGCAATTTGAACCTTCAACCTTTTATTTCCCATTGAAGTCCACTATATGCAGAAAAATCCTGGAATGTTACCTCAAAAACCTTCATTTTTTTCATGCCAACTTTAATATTAAAACATCTGACTTGCAAGATTGTGCAAGTGAGAAATTTTAAAACATGTATTATTTGGCACTGTTTGCTCTCCAATGAATCTACTTGGTTTTTTGGAGAACAGCTACAAGAAGCTCCAATTAAATTTTCCAGAGATCAGCAGTTGTGGGCAATATTGGACAACATAGAAGTTTAGGAAGAAAATAAGATTAACTTTTCCTCCTAGCCTACCTTTATAAACTGGAGCACACAGAAGAACAACTAACCGCGAGTGTCCTTTCCAATGTGATTTTGTAATGTGTGAAGTCCGGGCATGCATCACAGAACTACTGCAAGACGAGCATTTGTGGTTAAAATGTATACATTTTTTTTTTTTTTTAGGAAATCACAGATTGTTTCACTAGATAAGACCCTTATTTCTTGTCTGGGATCTTGTAGAGCTCTTTGAAGCTGCATTGAAACTGCAATTTGGACCTTCAATCCTTTATTTCCCATTGAAGTCCACTATATGCAGAAAAATTCCGGAATTATTTAAAAAAACTTAATTTCTTTTATGCCAACTTTAATATTAAAACATCTGACTTGCAAGATCTTGCAAAACGTATTATTGGACACTGTTTGCTCTCCAATGAATCTCCTTTAACAGCTACAAGAAGCTCCAATTAAATTGTCCAGAGATCAGCGGTTGCGGGCGATGTTGGACAATATAGAAGCTGAAGGAGAAAATTAGATGAAGTTTTCCTCCTAGCCTACCTTTATAAACTGGAGCACACAGATGAAGAACTAACTGCGAGTGTCCTTTCTAATGTGATTACATAATGCTAAAGTCCAGTCGCACATCACAGAGCTAGTGCAAGACGAGCGTTTGTGGTTATAAAGTATATACTTTTTTATTTTGTTTAGAAAATGGCTGATTGTTTCACTAGATAAGACCATTATTTCTTGTCTGGGATCATGTAGAGCCCTTTGAAGCTGCACTGAAACTGCAATTTGGACCTTCAACCCTTTATTTCCCACTGAAGTCCACTATATGCAGAAAAATCCTGGAATGTTACCTCAAAAACCTTCATTTTTTTATGCCAACTTTAATACTAAAACATCTGACTTGCAAGATCATAAAACATGTATTATTTGGCACTGTTTGCTCTCCAATGAATCTCCTTGGTTTTTTGGAGAACAGCTACAAGAAGCTCCAATTAAATTGTCCAGAGATCAGCAGTTGCGGGCGATGTTGGACAATATAGAAGCTGAAGGAGAAAATTAGATGAAGTTTTCCTCCTAGCCTACCTTTATAAACTGGAGCACACAGAAGAACAACTAACCGCAAGTGTCCTTTCCAATGTGATTTTGTAATGTGTGAAGTCCGGGCATGCATCACAGAGCTAGTGCAAGACGAGCGTTTGTGGTTAAAATGCATATAAATTTTTATTTTTTTTAGGAAATCACAGATCGTTTCGCTAGATAAGACCTTTATTCCTTGGCTGAGATCTTGTAGAGCTCTTTGAAGCTGCATTCAAACTGCAATTTGAACCTTCAACCCTTTATTTCCCACTGAAGTCCACTATATGCAGAAAAATCCTGGAATGTTACCTCAAAAACCTTAATTTATTTTCATGCAAACTTTAATATTAAAACATCTGACTTGCAAGATCTTGCAAAACGTATTATTGGACACTGTTTGCTCTCCAATGAATCTCCTTTAACAGCTACAAGAAGCTCCAATTAAATTTTCCAGAGATCAGCGGTTGCGGGCGATGTTGGACAATATAGAAGCTGAAGGAGAAAATCAGATGAAGTTTTCCTCCTAGCCTACCTTTATAAACTGGAGCACACAGACGAAGAACTAACTGCGAGTGTCCTTTCTAATGTGATTACATAATGCTAAAGTCCAGTCGCACATCACAGAGCTAGTGCAAGACGAGCGTTTGTGGTTATAAAGTATATACTTTTTTATTTTGTTTAGAAAATGGCTGATTGTTTCACTAGATAAGACCATTATTTCTTGTCTGGGATCGTGTGGAGCCCTTTGAAGCTGCACTGAAACTGCAATTTGGACCTTCAACCCTTTATTTCCCATTGAAGTCCACTATATGCAGAAAAATCCTGGAATGTTACCTCAAAAACCTTCATTTTTTTCATGCCAACTTTAATATTAAAACATCTGACTTGCAAGATTGTGCAAGTGAGAAATTTTAAAACATGTATTATTTGGCACTGTTTGCTCTCCAATGAATCTCCTTGTTTTTTTGGAGAACAGCTACATGAAGCTCCAATTAAATTTTCCAGAGATCAGCGGTTGTGGGCAATATTGGACAACATAGAAGTTTAGGGAGAAAATAAGATCAACTTTTCCTCCTAGCCTACCTTTATAAACTGGAGCACACAGAAGAACAACTAACCGCGAGTGTCCTTTCCAATGTGATTTTGTAATGTGTGAAGTCCGGGCATGCATCACAGAGCTAGTCCAAGACAAGGGTTTGTGGTTAAAATGTATATACATTTTTATTTTTTTAGGAAATCACAGATTGTTACACTAGATAAGACCCTTATCTCTTGTCTGGGATCTTGTAGAGCTCTTTGAAGCTGCATTCAAACTGCAATTTGGACCTATTTGAAAATGCAAAATGTAATATTAAAACTTGCAAGATCGTGCAAGTGTGAAATTTTAAAACACGTATTACTGTACATTGTTTGCTCTCCAATTAATTTCCTTGGTATTTAGGAGAAACTACGAGACATTAAAGAGATCTCATTTGTGATTTTTGTAGCAGCAACAAGAAGCTCCAATTAAATTGTCCAGAGATCAGCGGTTGCGGGCGATTTTAATAAACACCATCCGAATGAGAAAGCAGATCAGGGGCTCTCAACACTGATCCCAAACCTCCAGACTCTCAACACACCTGCAGCCTCCTCTACCTCATATCGGCTAATTACACTCGCCCCTTCCTCGGCTCTGCCCTGCAGCAGGAAATGAGATATTTAGTCAACCCCACTGGCTCGGCACCAAGAACCTTCGGAGCGCTTTGAACTAGGGTGCAGTTTTAATTAAAAACCCCAGGCGAAGCTCTGAGAGCTGAACTCCGCTGGGCGAGGGGGTCACTAACCATCCGAACACTTCCCGGGTCGCCACCTCCTAACGGGATCAGAATTCCAGAGGAGAGCCGCCGAGGGACAGCGCTCTCTCTGGATAGACAAAAAGAGCCTTTCTATAATTGCTCGTGCTCTGAGTGTTCTGCTAATTGCCCTAGATTTTCTTGGGACGATGACACACATAAATACAAACTACACATGCACACATTCACACTCGTAGCTGTTGGCTACAGATGGCGTTGTACAGTGATGCTGTTTTTTAATTGGCCTCCCAGAGTAATGACTGCTGTTAGAAGTTTTTTTTTTCTCTTTTAGCTAGATTTTGGCAACCACGCCATTTGTCTTAGCAGATGAGCTATCGACCTGTCTGGGAATATTTAGGCACCTAATAACATGGCGCACAACATATCCACAAATCCAGCTCTTATTCAGCAGCACAGGATGGCACTGTTTGTAAAGCATGCAAACTACCTACCTTTGAAACATCTAGAAACATCCAGCTGCAGTATAAAATGCTCGCTCTTAAACTATACATCAGGTATACACTGCCATGCAAAAGTTTGGGATCAGTAAGATCTTTTTAAGATTTTTATTTTTTTAAAGTTCAACTTATTTGATCAAAAATACAGAGAAATGAAATATTACTGCAATTCAAAATGACAGTTTTTTTTTATTTCAATATGCTTTAAAATATAACTTATTTCTGTGATGCAAAGCTGAATTTTCATCAGCCATTACTCCAGTCTTTAGTGTCAAATAACCGTTCAGAAATCATTCTAATATACTGATTTATTACTTGTATTATTAATGTTGGAAACAGTTGTGCTGCTTAATATTTTTTTGGAACGTGATACTTTTTTCAGGATTCTTTGATGAATAAAAAAATAAAAAAATCTGCATTTATTCAAAATAGAAATCTTTTCTAACAATATAAGTCTTTACTATCACTTTTTATCAATTTAACACATCCTTGCTGAATAAAAGTATTCATTTCTTTCAAAGAGAGAAAGAAAGAAAAAAAGCACTGACCCCAAACTTTGAACGAGGTGTTTATTGTTACAAAAGTTTTCTATTTGAAATAAATGCTGTTTTTTTAATGTTTTATTTATCAAAGAATCCTGAAAAAAGTATCACAGGTTCCAAAAAAATATTAAGCAGCACAACGGTTTCCAAAACTGATAATAAATCAGTATATTAGAATGATTTATGAAGGATCATGTGACACTGAATACTGGAGTAATGATGCTGAAAATTCAGCTTTACATCACAGGAATAAATTATATTTTAAAGTATATTAAAATAGAAAACAACTATTTTAAATTGCATTAACATTTCACAATATTACAGTTTTTTTCTGTATTTTTAATCAAATAAACACAGCCTTGATGAGCAGAAAAGTCTCCTTTAAAAAGCATTAAAAATCAGACTGATCCCAAACTTTTGAGCGGCAGTGTATAAGACGTCTGAGAGCAGGACTAAACATTTCACTTGTGGTTTGGGAAAACATCGAATGGTTCGGCATAAAGTTTGCTAAGGTAAGAATCAATAATACTTCTGCTCGTTTTGCTTAGAGTTGGAGGTTTGAACAAATCCATAAGCCAAAGTATTACATTTTTGGCAAATAACTAACTCCTCAGACAGCAAATCTAGAAATGTGCTGAAATTGCAATTCTGGTCATTATAGTACGCCAATAATTATATGAATCTTTTGAAATCTGATATAGAAAAAACACACTGCTTATATTAGACAAACTGCTATTATTTTAAATATATAATATTATATAATATAATTTCTTTTTATGATCACTGGATTTAAATGTGGTCCACAAAGTGAAACAAAATTCTAAAGCTATATATATAAATATAATTTTTTTTATAAAATAGTATAAAATGTGACAGTTTTCTATATATATATATATATATATATATATATATATATAACTGTCACATTTTATACTATTTTATAAAAAAATGTATATTTAGATTTATATTTACAATTTATGTCTGTAAAGCGCTTTGAGATGCTACATTTAAAGGCGCTCTATAAAATAAAGTTTATTATTATTATTTTTATTCGTTTTTTTAAAGAAGTCTCTTCTGCTCACCAAGCATGTGTTTATTTGATTAAAAGCACAGAAATATTTTTACTATTTAAAATAACTGTTTTCTTTTTGAATATATTTTAAAATGTAATTTATTCCTGTGATTTAAAGCTGAGTTTTTAGCATCGTTACTCCAGTCACATGATCCTTCAGAAATCACTCTAATATTCTGATTATTTAGAAAAACGTCTTGGTTACGTATGGTAACCCTCGTTCCCTGATGGAGGGAACGGAGACGTTGTGTCGAAGTGACGACTAGGGGTCGCTCTTGAGAGCCCGAATACCTCTGACAGCTTTGAGAAAAGGCCAATGAGAATTGGTATGCAGTATTTGCATAGCCCGCTCCGCCCCGGAGATCCGGGCATAAGAGGGGGGGGCTAGGCAACACTCATTGTTCTGATCTGAGGAGCCGAAGCACCCGGCTACACTCAGAGGCGGTCCGAGGTTGTGGCAAGGGGGACACAACGTCTCCGTTCCCTCCATCAGGGAACGAGGGTTACCATACGTAACCAAGACGTTCCCCGTCTGTCGTTCACGTTCGACGTTGTGTCGAAGTGACGACTAGGGGTCCCAGTTGAAAACGCCACAACCAGCGGACCGCGTCACGAGTGCATGGAGTGCAAATATTAACAGGTCTTGCGTGTTAGATAAATGTCACTCACCTCTACGTGACCTTCCAATGCCCAAGAGCTTCAGCCAGCCTTTCCTCACCTTTGGTTGAACATCTTGGAGAACATTGGGCCAGTGTCCGTCCTCCCCGGGGGGGGATGGGCACTACGGAGACCACACCCTGCCCGGAGGGAGGTATTTGTGTGGAGAATACACTTGAGGGCTCGCACTAGGGGAGCACAACAAGGGGACGATCCTGAGGCAGGCTCCGCATGAGGAGAGACTGCTGAGCTCAGGGTCGGAGACAAGTTTTGTCTTAAGGGAAACACCGCATCTCTGGGAGTATAGGTGGAGATACACACATGGGGCCGCATTAGGAGCCACTACATGTGGGGCACCAACCTAATATGAGAGTTCACAAGAGGCAACCTAACCTCATATTAGATTCTGATAGCTAGTTCCTCCGCTGAACATAGCTACGTTGCGGGTGCAACATGATGGAAATTGTCGTTCAGGGTTCACGCCAGGAAACTTACTGAACTGGGGAAGCGTCATCACCCGTGGGGAACGACGCTTCAGCAAGCTTCTACACCGTGTCAGCTTCAGGAGTTACTGGGCTTGCGTTCAGGACTCCCGAAGAGACTGGTTCTACACGCAGATTGTAGAACCTGGCAAACGTGTTAGGTGTAGCCCAACCTGCAGCTCTGCAAATGTCTGTTAAAGAGATCCCGTTCGCCAGCGCAACCGACGCTGCGACGCCCCTGGTGGAGTGGGCGTGCACCCCCAGCGGGCAGGGCACCCCTGTGGCCTGGTAGGCCAAACGAATCGCATCCACAATCCAGTGGGAAATTCTTTGTTTGGAGACAGCTTTCCCCTTCTGCTGTCCTCCAAAACAGACAAAGAGCTGACTCGACCGTCTGAAGCTTTCAGTACGTTCCAAGTAAATGCTCAGGGCACGGACTGGGCATAACAAGGAGAGGTTGGGGTCGCCTTCCTGAGAAGGGATAGCTTGCAGAGTGACCACCTGGTCCCTGAAGGGAGTGGTGGGCACTTTGGGCACATAACCGGGCCGGGGTCTCAGGATAACGTGAGAGTTAGCCGGCCCGAATTCGAGGCACGAGTCACTGACGGAGAGGGCTTGGAGGTCTCCCACTCTTTTGATCGATGTGAGCGCAGTCAGGAGAGCCGTCTTTTGGGAGAGAGCACTGAGTTCGACTGACTGGAGCGGCTCAAAGGGATCTGACTGTAGGCCCCGGAGGACCACAGACAGATCCCAAGAGGGGACAAGGCGCGGTCTGACGGGGTTCAGCCTGCGTGCACCTTTAAGGAATCGTATAACCAAATTGTGCTTCCCAACCGATCTACCTTCCACCAGGTCGTGGTTAGCGGCAATAGCGGCTACCTGGACCTTAAGTGTTGAAGCAGAAAGGTGTCTATCCAGTCCTCCTTGGAGGAAGGAAAGCACCGTTCGGATGCCACATCTCCGTGGGTTCTCCCCCCGGGAGGAACACCAGTTTGTGAATTTGCGCCATCTGAGGTCGTACAGCCGCCTCGTGGAAGGAGCTCTCGACTGCAACAGAGTGTTTACCACTGCCAGTGGGAGATCTCTGAAATCCTCCTGGTCGCGTCCAGGGACCATACGTGGAGGTTCCAGAGATCTGGGCGCGGGTGCCATATCGTGCCCTTCCCCTGTGAAAGGAGGTCCTTCCTCAGGGGAATGCGCCAGGGAGGAACGGGGGAGAGGAGCACCAGCTCTGAGAACCAAACCCTGTTGGGCCAGTAGGGGGCCACCAGCAGGATCTGTTCTCTGTCCTCCCTGACTTTGCACAGGGTCTGTGCAATTAGGCTCACTGGTGGAAACGCATACTTGAGGAGGCCCTGAGGCCAGCTGTGTGCCAGTGCATCTGTGCCGAGGGGCGCCTCGGACAGACCGTACCACAACTGGCAGTGAGTGTTCTCTATCGAGGCAAACAGGTCGACCTGGGCCTGACCGAAAAGACTCCAGATCAGCTGAACCGTCTGAGGGTGAAGTCTCCACTCGCCCCGAAGCGAAGTCTGTCGGGAGAGCGCGTCCGCTACCCAATTGAGTTCGCCCGGTATGTGGGTGGCTCGTAGAGACTTGACATTGTTTCGACACCAAAGGAGGAGATGGCGGGCTAGCTGTGACATGCGAAAGGAGCGTACACCGCCCTGGTGATTGATGTAGGCTACAGTCGCAGTGCTGTCTGTGCGGACCAGCACGTGTTTGCCCTGAACCAAAGGTCGGAACCTCTTCAGGGCCAAAAACACTGTCAGCAGCTCGAGGCAATTGATATGCCAATGCAGCCGAGGGCCCGACCAGAGCCCTGCAGCTGCTTGCCCATTGCATACGGCGCCCCAGCCTGTGTTGGATGCATCTGTCGTAACCAAAATGCGCCTGGACACTTGTCCTAAGGGCACCCCGGCCCGTAGGAACGAAATGTCTTTCCAAGGACCGAGGGTTTTTAGACATACGGGTGTGACGTGCACCCGGTATGAACCCTGGCGCCATGGCCATCTCGGGACTCGGGAACGCAGCCAGTGTTGTAACGGTCTCATGTGCATCAGGCCCAGCGGCGTGACGGCGGCTGCGGATGCCATGTGACCCAGGAGCCTCTGAAATTGTTTGAGGGGGACCGTCGGGCTGCGTGAGAGCTTCTGGACGCAGCTCAGCACTGACTGTGCACGCTCCGGGGAGAGCCGTGCACTCATGGCAACCGAGTCTAGTTGTATACCGAGAAAAGAGATGCTCCGTACCGGGGCGAGCTTGCTCTTTTCCCAGTTGACCCGAAACCCCAGATGGGCCAGATGGTTGAGAACCACATCCCTGTGTTTGCATACCAACTCCTGAGAGTGTGCTATGACCAGCCAGTCGTCGAGGTAATTGAGAATGCGGATGCCCCTCTCCCGGAGAGGGGCAAGGGCTGCCTCTGCGACTTTCGTAAAGACGCGGGGAGACAGGGAGAGCCCAGATGGAAGGACTTTGTACTGAAATGCTCGACCTTCGAAGGCAAACCGCAGGAAGGGCCTGTGTCTTGGAAGAATCGAGACATGAAAGTACGCGTCTTTCAGGTCTATCGCCACAAACCAATCCTGGAATCTGATGCACGTGAGAATGCGTTTGAGCGTTAGCATTCTGAAGGGGAGCTTGTGAAGGGCCCGATTCAGAATCCTCAGATCCAGGATTGGTCTTAAACCGCCACCTTTCTTGGGTACAATGAAGTAGGGGCTGTAGAACCCTTTCTTCATGTCGGCCGAGGGGACCGGCTCTATCGCGTCCTTCACCAGAAGGGTCGCGATCTCCGCCCGAAGAACTGCAGCATTCTCGTCCCGAACCGCGGTAGAGAAGATGCCGCTGAACTTGGGCGGGTTGCGTGCGAATTGGATAGCATAGCCGAGTCGGATGGTTCTGAGAAGCCAGCGAGAGAGGTTGGGTATCTCGAGCCAAGCTGTAAAACTCTCTGCCAACGGTCTCAGGGGGACCACCGACGTACCTCGGGTGGGTACGGTGTGACTGAGTTGTGGTGAAAGCCCTTTGTTCGGGGGCGTGCTGTCCCGGAGGACACAAGGTGCTTTGATCGCCATAACCGACATACAAGGATCCGTGAGAAGATCGCCTGAGCTCAGGGGATCGACTGACGGATGCGCTTGTTTCTCTGTCAAAGTATGCAGAAGCGCAAGTTTTGCGGTTGAGCATGCTTTGATGTGTTTTGGTGGCTGGGTACCCCGGAGGGACCCAGCCATGGGAGGATCGACCATCGGAACCGACAGACAAGGATCCATCAGAAGATCGCCTGAGCTCAGGGGATCGACTGATGGATGCACTTGATTCGTCAAAGCATGCCGAAGCGCAGGCCCTGCGGTTGAGCATGCTTTGACATGTTTTAGTGGCTGGGTACCCCAGAGGGACGCAGTCACATAGATTTTTTTCGCCCAGAGAAGAAAATTGCTCTTTTATTGACCATGTGGTGGCCGTCTGCCGAGAGGCAGACAGCCGGGGTGGAGCCGAAACCCACACTCGTCCCCTCGCCGAGTGTGGATCCAGACAGGTCAGCAGATCTCTCTCCTCCGGGCTGCTCGTTTCAGGAACGCTTCGAAGCCTGACGAGGGTTCTTAGCGGCCTGAGACTGAGCTAACGGCGCCACCTTCTTGCGAGAGCTCGACCGCAAGGCTGGTTTAGGTGCAGGACCAGCCTGTGGCGGGCCCTGAGCCGGTCTGGAAGGCGGTCGTCCTCGGCGTGAAACAGGCGGAGGCTGCTGCCTCGGGGGTGCGGGCCCGGGGGGCGGCGCCCGACGAGGCAAGATGTGTTTGATAGCCTCCGTCTGTTTCTTCACTGCGGAGAACTGCTGTGCAAATTCCTCGACAGTGTCGCCAAAGAGACCAGCCTGAGAAATGGGGGCGTCAAGAAAGCGAACCTTCTCAGCGTCCTTCATTTCCGCCAGATTCAGCCAAAGGTGGCGCTCCTGGACCACCATAGTGGACATCGCCCTCCCCAGAGCCTGCGCCGTGACCTTCGTAGCTCGTAGAGCATAGTCAGTCGCCGAGCGCAGATCCTGCAAAAGCTCTGGTTTGGGAACACCCTCGTGCAACTCGCTAAGAACCTTGGCCTGATAGACCTGCAGGACGGCCATAGCGTGAAGGGCGGACGCAGCTTGTCCAGAAGCAGCATAAGCCTTCCCCACGAGAGCGGAAGAAGCCTTACATGCCCTGGACGGGAGTTTTGGGCGGTCCCGCCAGGTGGCGGCGGTCTGCGGGCAAAGATGCACCGCGATCGCACGCTCCACGGCGGGAACCTCCGTATACCCCTTCGCTGGACCTCCATCGAGGGTGGTGAGAGAGGAAGAACCGCTAAGACGCGTTCTGGCTGAAAAAGGAGCCTTCCACGACTTAGTCAGTTCCTCATGCACTTCCGGGAAGAAAGGAACTGGGGTAGAACGTGGCCGAGAACCACGGTCGTTACCCAGATACCAATCATCCAGCCGTGAGCGCTCAGGATGGGGCGGAGACTTCCACTCAATCCCGATTGCTTTGGCCGCCCGTTCGAGCATGGCCGCCATTTCCGCGTCTGCTACTGACTGAGAACCCGCCCCCGCAGCGGGTGCCTCAGATAGCGCGTCTGCTTCAGATGGCTGCCCACTCTCCGATGCTGCAGACACTTCTTCCTCCCCCGCAGGAGCCCCGAATAACCAATCCAACCCGTACTGAGACGAGTTTTCAAAGTCATCCGAAAGCTCGACCGGCAGACACACAGAGCGCGAGGGACGCGGGGAATTACCCGGCGAAACGCTCGCGCTCTCTCGCTCTTCATCAACACGCGCCGCGGCAGCCTCGTACCCGGAAGTAGAAGGACGAGCCGCGGTAGCGGTTGATGCGAGCCGCGGTCTTTTAGTAAAGAACGCGACTCGCGAACGAAGTGTGCTGAGGGGCATGTCCTCGCAAGCAGGACATCCGCCCTCGCCGAACGCTGCTTCAGCATGGTCACGACCCAAACATTGAAGACAGAGCTCGTGCCGATCGTTTTGGGAGAGAAAGAAGCCGCAACCAGAAGGACACGGAAGGAAAGGCATAGTAAACACACAAACCCACCGTGTCTGCACTCTTTTAGAGAAATTTGCTCTTTAGATTTTATTAAGAGGAAATCTACTCTTCAAGATTCGCCGTCGAAGCACCCAGGGGACTCTCACTGCTACTGCGTTCGAGAAGGAAGAGACCGCTGCCCGTGCCGTAGATCCAACGACGAGAGAGGTGAGTAACGCTGCTTCTCAATGAAGAGACGCTGCATTCGGCTCCGAAGAAACAGAACAATGAGTGTTGCCTAGCCCCCCCCTCTTATGCCCGGATCTCCGGGGCGGAGCGGGCTATGCAAATACTGCATACCAATTCTCATTGGCCTTTTCTCAAAGCTGTCAGAGGTATTCGGGCTCTCAAGAGCGACCCCTAGTCGTCACTTCGACACAACGTCGAACGTGAACGACAGACGGGGAACTACAAAATACGTGTTTAAAGTGGGTGCAAAAAATCTTGCAGTTTAACTTGAACCAAGTTGCAGTTAAAGTAAAGTTGTAAATGCCAAAGACGATTTCCACACATTTGGCACCTGGCAGTTTGAGAGTGTTAATTTTGGACCTTGTGTATGCATGTGGCCGCTAATACCCATCTGCCCACCTGTTTATCTCAGCACGCCGCTGTTTGGACACACTCAACTCTTTTATCTCCTCCTTTCTACAGTTACACAGTCACTCTTTCAATCTTGAGCCCTGCATCTCCCTCTTTCCTTACTGCAGAAATGTCATGTGCACCATGAACTCTTTACGATGATCTGGAGATGGACTTCATGGGGAGGGTAACCTAGTTAGCAATTCAAATCAGATAATCAATTCAACTCAGATAATGAGTGAACGACCCGAGGCAATTCAACACCTCTAATCGTTCAAAGCGGCCTCTCTAATCTTACTGATTATTGGCAGATATTGATTAGGTGTTGTTGACAAGAAATCCTATACTTTTAAAACACCACCAAGTCATTAGAGGACATCCTGTGATCTTTCGTTTGACGGTTGTCTGTGACTAATTTAATTATATACTGAATCAACCTTCCTTTAGACTGTGTAACACTGGTAATTGTAAAAGCACTCATTATGGTAAACTGGCAAACAATAAAGGTATTTGTTGGGTTAGGGAGTGAGAATTATCCATTACAAAGACGGTTTGTACAAAGTGTCCGTGATCGATTCGAAACTGGCTGAAGAAAGAAACCAAACTTGCTATGGCTGTGTTATATTGCAAAGCAACAGCTTCCGTTCATCTCATATGGACTGTTTGGATGCATAGTTTTCACTTTATACCATAACGAAGCATGAGAGTTACTGAAAACGGAAGGTTATTTAAAAATTCTCCACGAATAGCAAGATATGGATTTTTTTATTTTAAGATGAACTGTTCCTTTTCATTTTACTGCAAATGATGGTGAAATTTCTGCACTATTGCCCCTTCATCTGCTCACATACAGATGATACTTTAGCCCAGACTTAAACTTAGTATGCCATTGCTTACAAACCTTAATCCAATGTACTATTTTGTGCTATTGAACAAATACACAGCATTCGGATTCTTCAGGAAAGTCAACCAAATTAAACTGCTAAAAAAGAAAGTATTATCTATTATCTGACAAAAGTCAGTGGCATTGAAAACAGGTTGTTTTCAAGCATTTATGATAGTATTCTGCGTATAATGGAAGAATGAACTCAGTTCAGGGTGTCAGTGGTTTACACACAACGGAAAACAGCACTTGATCGTTTAGGCTTCAAGTGAGTCATTCAGATTCTGTAAGATGACTATCTAGTAAAGACAGTCAGAGCTCACAGTATTCATGAAGTGTAGTGTGCACACTAAGCCAAGTGTCAAGAGTGAAAAACAACACAATGTCGACAAAAAGGCCAATATAAATACAGTTTGCAACTTTTAATACTTCCATAATGTGACATTTTTGTACAGCAGGTACAATGGGCCTTGAGTTTAACTTAAGAAATAATAAGAGTAATTTGTAATGTCAACTGAAAACTAAACTTATTTCTGAACTACAGCCAATTATGCTTTGTATTTTATTGCTACATTGTGAGAAAATATTACAATTCCAATTATTTTTCAAATCCGATTCATTTCCTAAATTTGAATAATGTTTGCAAACCAGATTTGGAATTGCGATTTGAATATGGATATTTCAAATGTAAAGAATTTGTGTCATTGTAGACAGATTAGACATATAAAAAAGAGAAAAACAAAGGTTGTTAATATGAACAGAGATAAGATTTGAATGTTAGGGTTTTAACATTTATACTATTTTACATATTTATGAAAATAACTGCATATTAAGGTATTATATTAACACTTTACCTTGTGTTGATGTTTTCTTTAAAATGTAATTCGATAAATTCATGTCATTCTAATTCAAATTCCTGGAATATGTGTCAAATTCAGGTTCACAAAAAGGAATTAAAAGGAGTCAACTTTACAATTCTGAATTTTACACAACCAGGAATCAGTGTAATTACAGTTAACTAAAACCATTTAAAAAGTTATTTGAAGTAAAATGCTAACTGAAATTAAGTAAAACATTCAAAATTTGTTGTTGTTTTGAGCTAGTTTTTAAATTGACCTTATTTTAACTTGATGTATTAAAATAACTAAAAAAGAAAAAAAAAGATTCTGCAAAATGTTATTTTACCAAAATATTACCAAAATAAAAGGATTGTACAAAATGCACACTATTTTTTATTTAGTACGAACCTGAATAAGATATTTCACACAAAAGATGTTTACATATAGTCCACAAGAGAAAATAATAGTTGTATTTTTAAAAATGACCCTGTTTAAAATTTTACATACACTTGATTCTTAATACTGTGTTGTTACCTGAATGATCCACAGCTGTGTTTTTTGTTTAGTGATAGTTGTTCATGAGTCCCTTGTTTGTCCTGAACAGTTAAACTGTCTGCTGTTCTTCAGAAAAATCCTTCAGATCCCACAAATTATTTGGTTTTCCAGCATTTTTGTGTATTTGAACCCTTTCCAACAATGACTGTATGATTTTGAGATCCATCTTTTCACACTGAGGACAACTGAGGGACTCATATGCAACTATTACAGAAGGTTCAAACACTCACTGATGCTCCAGAAGGAAAAAACGATGCATTAAGATTTGAAGATCAGGATAAATTCAGCTTATCTTGTCTATTGGGGAACACGTAAGTATCTTCTGTAGCTTCTGAAGGGCAGTACTAAATAAAACAACATTTAGGCAAAAATAAGAAAAATGTGCACTGTCCAAAAGTTTTCACCCCCAGCTCTTAATGCATTGTTTTTCCTTCTGGAGCATCAGTGAGTGTTTGAACCTTCTGTAATAGTTGCATATGAGTCTCTCAGTTGTCCTCAGTGTGAAAAGATGGATCTCAAAATCATACAGTCACTAATAAAACAACATGCATTTTGTACGATTCCTTTTTATTTTAATAAAATAATTAACATTTGGCAGATTCGGCAAGGTGTCTGTAAACTTTTGAAATTAACTGTGGATTGATCATTTTTAAAAACAAACAAAAAAATGACTAAAACATAAAAATTATTATATTTTTAATTAACAAAAAATAAAATAAATAATTTTTAAAATGAAGTATAACTAATATGCTTTAATAATTCAAAAACATAAAAAATATATGAATAAAATCTATAACAGTATTTCAATGATACTAAAATAACAGGCATTTGGGAAGTAAAAAGCGTCATTCTGAATTTGAAGTTGACTTTAACTGAGCGAGTGTTTAGTGTGTTGAACGGTCGCAGCGTGAAGCCCTGCAGGAACCGACTGTCTATCAGACTGAACATTCAAACAAGCTGCTTTAGAAATCTCATGGCTCCAATACATCTCTCCAGCACAGACTGAGACGCAAATATCCGTGAATGTGTGGGAGGCGGGATCTTAACATCTAGAGATCAATAGGGCCCCGGGGGGCCCAGCAGAGCAGCGCGTGCCCAGCACGAGGGCCCCATGCTCCCTGGCCCCCTGGAGCGTAGGGCCGCGACACAAGGCGCAAAGGAGAAACGCCTTGTTTAACCTTTCATAAAACAGCCATTTCATTGCACACAAACACACCCGGGCAGGACATGCAATGTAAGCATTTGTGGATTATCTTGATATAAAGCCCCTCTTTCATCTTAACAGCGCTTTATATCTTCTTTTCCGCACCTTCCACTTTATTTACTAGTTTTCCTGGAGGCTGCTTTTCTTTTACAATTACTGGCTCTGCTCCAAAGCTAGAGAGGAGGTGTCATTCAGGGGATACGCTTCTGTTCTTGGCTGCTTTCACTCTTTCTGTGTGGCTTTTCCTTGGCTTTCCATCTCTCTGCGCAGTTATTTAGTGGCAAATCCTTGAGAATGAGACATTTCATATCCATTATATCTGAAGGCATCTGCAGAACACTCTACTCTCCGCTTTTCTCACGTATATCACCTTGAAAACTCTTTAGGAAGGTATAAAACAAAGGAAAAGAACATTCTTAAAGGTAAAGCGTGCCGTTTAATGTTAAAATACTTTTTTCTAGCACAAATATGACGGTCAAGTTATTGCTAAACATCGCTCTTAACCAATGGCGTGAGTTTGGGGCAGGACTACCTGTTTGTTAGACCAATAGGAGATTGTTCAGGAATCATTATTTTTATATTTCTTTATTTATGACTTTTGCTGCCATATTTTTAATTCTATACAACCAGTCAAATGTTTTTGAACAGTAAGATTTGAAATGTTTTTCAAAGAATTCTCTTTTGCTCTCTAAGCCAAAAAAATAACTGTAAAAATATTGTAACTATTTAAAATAATTGTTTTCTATTTTTAAATGTAATTAATTCCTGTAATGTAAGATATCTGTATCATATTTCTATGGCAAATTACCTGTATTTGCCGGAAATGTTTTTTTCCCCCCAATCATTTATTTGATTACAGACTTGCTAAACAATATGTAATGTCTTTTTCCATATTTGCTTAAATACCTTAAAGCACTTGAACCCTGATAACTGCTGCTTGCATATATATATATATATATATGTTTTTTTGTTTTTTTTTTGTTTTTGAAATAATTCTTTTATTCTCATTGAGGGTGCATTTGTATGGCATTAAATACAGTAAAAAAAACTGTAAAATTGTGAAATATTATTGCAATTTAAAATAACTGTTTTTCTATTTAAATATATTTCAAAATGTAATTTATTCCTGTAATGCAAAGCTGAATTTTTAGCATCATTACTTCAGTCACATGATCCGTCAAAAATCGTTTTAATATTCTTATTTGCTGCTCAAAAAACATGTATTTTTATTATCATGTTGAAAGAGCAGGATTTTTCAGGTTACTTTGATAAA
This sequence comes from Cirrhinus molitorella, assembly GCA_033026305.1. NCBI lineage: Eukaryota > Metazoa > Chordata > Actinopteri > Cypriniformes > Cyprinidae > Cirrhinus > Cirrhinus molitorella. The sequence continues at coordinate 38,458,902 of CM065126.1, forward strand.
TAAAAAGTATATATAAGTATATATACTCCAAGCTTTTGAATTGTACTGCTAATATGTTACAAAAGCTTTATATTTCACATAAATGCTGATATTTGGATTTTTCTATTCATTAAGAAATCCTGAAAAAAAATTAACTCAACTGTTTTAAATATTGATAATAATAATAATAATAATAAAAATGTTTCTTGAACAGCAAATCTGCATATTAGAATGATTTCTGAAGGACTTAATTAACTATTGCATGAATAAACGTTTAGAAATAGCACAAGAAATGTTATAATTGAGGGAATTAAAAATCTTTCAAAAAAGACAATGAAATGTGTAGGCTATGCAATAATTGCAAAAAGAGAGAAGCACCGGACTTAATGCAAAACATAGCAAGACTTGTCACATTTATTAGAAACGCCAACATAGCAGGAAAGCTAATGTCTCCGGCTTAAGACGAAACCTGTGGCAGAAAACAAGCCGAACCCAAGTTTTGGATTCCCAAACATAACTAAAGTTCGACTGATTTGTCCATCTCATCTGACATCACTGCCCAGCAATCTTTCAAAAAGGAAACGTCAGAAATGAACAAGGTTTCATTTTCAACAATACAATCTCAGGTAAAAGAAGTCTCAGATACTTCATATAGATTCCCTGAAATAGATTCCCAGCCTTGGCGCAGAAGACAAGGGGGCGAAGCAGTCTAGACCTCTAACAAGTCAATCCAGCATGTCTGCGCAGGGAACGATTGAAACAGAGCTCCGGACAGCTCTGACAAGCCTCAACCTTTCAGTTTCCAGGTATTTGGACACGGATATTGAAATAACAAACAGGCGATGGAGGCCGAGGTGATTGATGGAGTGAGCGGGCCAGACTACACCCTGCTGGTGGTCTATGTGCCGATTCATTCGCCCAGAATTTCTTTATTTTACCCCCCCTTCGTTAACAAAAGCCAGAGGAAAGGTCAAGCTGGTCTTGACTTGGTGGTCTATTGTATAAAAATAACCTTCACAGAGAATGGAAAAAGCCTATAGGACTCGGTGATAAAAACACATCTCAGATAAAAAATAGAGCATGTGGACATTCAGACAGATGTTATCGGCGACTCACCCAGAGACACTTTTATTCTGCTGTATTTTTACTCCCTGGAGTCACTCGGTGACTGAGAGAGTGAGGACAGTTCTTTCTATAGCACTAGAGACGCTCACAGTATCATATGAAGAACATCATAAATGTCAATATTCAGTGTGATCTAAAGTCTAAACCAGACAGATTACATTGATTCATATTGACCAGGCAGCACTTACTCACTTTTAAATACATGGGTTTTTTTATCAAGTGAAATAAATACTTATATAGAAAGGCAGGTTGTTCGAAAAGGTAGAATATCTTTTTCTAAGATAAAAAAAAAACACCTGGCATGGGAGGGGACTATATATGTGACCCTGGAGCACAAAACCGGTCATAAGTAGCATTTGTAGCAATAGCCAAAAATACACTGCACTGGTCAAAATGCTAGATTTTTCTTTTATGCCAAAAATCATTAGGATATTAAGTAAAGATCATGTTCCATGAAGATATTTTGTACATTTTCTACCGAAATATATCAAAACTTTTTTTTGTTTTGATTAGTAATATGCATTGCTTCATTTGGACAACTTTAAAGGTGATTTTCTCAATATTTGGATTTTTTTTGCATCTTTAGATTTTCAAATAGTTGTATCCTAACAAACCAAACATCAATGGAGAGCTTATTCAGCTTTCAGATAAAATATAAATATCAATTAAAAAAAAAAAAAAAAAATACTCTTATGACTGGTTTTGTGCTTTTTTTTGTGTACAATAAGTAAATACCAGTTTTATTATATTTTATTTACTGAACTATATGTAAAAGTTAAACTTATTTTAGTTTAGCTAGTTACCAAGACAACATTCTCCTTTTTAATTAGGTTTAACTAGATAAAATAACTAAAACTGAAATAAAAATGAATAAAAACGATATAGACGTTTAAAAATAGAAAAAGAAAAACGAATAAAAATGACAAAAAATGCAACAAATTTACTAAAACTTTATAAAATGACAACAAAAAACTGTTAATATATTAATAAAAAATATTTCAAAATAACACTAGTAGATAAACTACCAATGTTAGAATTTTTTTTCCTTTTTTAAAAAAGTCTTATACTCACTATTTTATTTGCATTCATTTGATGAAATAAAGGAAAACAGTAATATTGGGAGATATTAATACAATTTAAAATAAGGTTTTTGAAATAGTTGTATCTCAGCCAAATATTGTCCGATCTCAACAAACCATACATCAATGGAAAGCTTATTTATTCAACTTTCAGATGATGTATAAATCTCAATTTTGAAAAATTTACACTTAAGACTGGTTTCGTGGTCCAGGGTCACATATGGAAAAAAAAAACTTGGAATGTTTTTCTCAAAAAACTTAATTTCCTTTTGACTGAAGAAAGAAAGACATTAACATCTTGGATGACACAGACACAGGGGTGAGTAGATTATCAGGAAATTTTGATTCTAGAAGAAGAACAACAACTCATCCTTTCAAACTTAAAACTGTGATTTTGGCCTGTCCCACCTCAGGTCTCGATGTCCTAGTCTATATTTAACAATATCTGTATCTGACTGTATCCTGGACTTGAGCTGAATGACTCATGTTCCGCTCCTCATGGACATTTAACCTTCTCATGAGCAGCCTTCACCTTTAACAAGTACACTCTCTCCTCCATAGTGAGTGTACATAGCGAAATTACAACCTATGCTCTCAAAGTCAAATGCAGAAATGTTAATTCATACCTTCATGAGCTCCAGGATAGATTATTGTAATGCTTTATTGGGAGGTTGTTCTGCATGCTTAATAAACAAACTCCAGCTGGTCCAAAATGCAGCAGCTAGAGTTCTTACTAGAAACAAAAAGTATGAGCATATTAGCCCGCTTCTGTCAACACTGCACTGGCTCCCTATTAAACATTGTATTGACTCCTCAGTACTTGAGGGAGCTCTTATCACATTATAGTCCCTCACGCTCGCTGCGTTCTCAAAACTGGCAATCTGATAATACCCAGAATATCAAAATCAACTGCAGGCGGCAGATCATTTTCTTACTTAGCGCCAAAACTCTGGAACAGTCTGCCTAATTCTGTTCGGGAGGCAGACACACTCAGTCAGTTTAAATCTAGACTAAAGACCCATCTCTTTAACCTGGCTTACACTTAACACATTTAAATATTTCTAATATTCAAATCCGTTAAAGGATTGTTCGGCTGCATTAATTAGGTCAACCGGAACCGGGAACACTTCCCATAACACCTGATGCGAGAAAAATGGCATCTATGCTAATATTGTCTGTCTCCTGCTTATTCCGAGGTCAGATCCAGTCTGAATCCTGAAGAGTTGGCCACTGCAGTTTCCCTAGATCCAGTTTGTATCCAGATTAGAGCTGCAACTAACAATTATTTTTGTTGTCGACTAATCTATCGATTATTTTTTCGATTAGTTGACTAATCTATAGATTATTTTCTTATCAGTTGATAAATTCTTTAAACTATCAGTAAAAATAACAGTAACTTCTGCTATTAATCTTTTAATATTTTATTCAAATGTTTTCTCATAATTAATAATTTACAAAAAAATAAATAACAACAACAACAAAGAAAGAAGATAATAACAATATATAAAGAAAAATAATACCAAGATAAAAAAATAAAAATAATAACAATAAATAATAAAAAAGAAGGAAAGAAAAAGAAAGCAATGAAGCAAGAAAGAAAGAAAGAAAGAAAGGGCAGTGATACAATACAATCAATAGAATTGCACATTATGGCTGCATTCACAGTTACTGTTTGGGACAGTTGCTTACAGGTGAGATGCTTATGTTGTTTTTATTCAGCAGATTAAAACATCTGCTTGAATTTATATCTGTAACGTTGGTGTGTAAATGCTACGCGATGGGTAGGATTAGGTCATTTTTGTTTTTATTTGGCATACTATTTATATGCATTTTCATGAGAACAGCTGAAGTCACAACCGCATTCAGGAAACTACAGAGACGGAATCAAAAAATGGCGTCATAACACCGGGAAGTTTTATCACAGTTGACAGCCTTTTTTTTAATAAATGAGTCCAGTCGAGGCTTTTCCAATCCATCACACAGTTAAACGACTAACAAGGACTTTAAATGCTTTGTTACCGAGTGCAGACGAGCGCGTTCGGATTCGCTCGCGCAGTCGCGCCTGCGGCACCGGCGGCAGCTCCAGTGGTTCTTAAGATGAACGCGAATCATTTCTTCTTCTCCGTCTCTGTGGGTGAATTAAACCCGTCATGATTATATAGTCAACTTGATGTCCCGTGCTGTTCCGTTCATTCAGCGCAGCTTTGAATGCGGTTGTGAATCCTGACAATGGAAAGGTGTCAGTTAGGCCTTATATGCGGTTCTGACGGCGTATAACAATAAAATGCTCTATGAACGCAACTCTATGAAGTGATGTTGCCAAATAGCATTCAATACAAATATTTTGTATTAAACATGGCAGAAAAACAGTCTTAAGTAGGGATAACTGCAGGCTCGCATAATGGGCGTGGCTAAAGGTGCGACGCGCCGATGCATTTTCATAATCGACGTAATCGATGACGTCGACGAATCGTTGCAGCTCTAATCCAGATGGTGGGTCAGTACATATAGACCACCTCTACAGGTCTGTATGGGAGTATAAACTACTTGTTTATTGGTCAGAGGAGAACTGAACCTGGTTTCTCCCAAGGTTTTTTTTTTCTCCATCAGTGTCACAGATGGAGTTTTGGTTCCTTGCCTCTGTCACCTATGGCTTGCTCAGTTGGGGACAACAACTAAATTGGGGACAAACAATTTATTAATTTGGAACTATTGATTAATTTCCTCAAACTAAAATTGTTTACAGTTTCTTTTTGAATTACTGATATTACTTTCCCATTTGATACTGTAAAGTTGCTTTGACACAATTTGTAATGTAAAAAGCGCTGTATAAATAAAGCTGACTTGACTTGACTCCAGAGCACTAGTCAGGTTCACAACCAAATTGTGAACGATCTTGGTAATCCTATGACTACCCGTTCTCAACTAAAGCTCTGAAACTTTCGACTTCATGTGGTGAAGGAGATCACAGCCTTTATTGAACACGTTCAAAGCTCGATATCAGCCCAGCCAGCCCAGCCACGGACTAAAACGGCCTTAGGCTATTTCAGACATCTGGAAAACACATCCTTCTCCTATCCTTTATCATTACACTTCCTTCATTTCATATAAAATATGGAAATGTGGTTCGCTCGGTTCTACATTCCTTTAGTTTTATGTAAACACCCTCCAATCAAACTCACAAGACATGATTAAATAATATGAATAAAAATAAATAAATAAATAAAAATAATCTATAATTCTACTATCTGTCCCAGGAATTAAGTGAATAATGTAATAAAATTAAATAAATAATAATAAAAAATAATAAAATAAGTACCTTCTTAATTAGTACACTTTACAACAAATACATGCCAACTTTCAACAAAATCTACCATATGCACTAATAATTCAGATTTATTTTCCCAGCACTGAGTGAATAGAACAGAAAGCAGACTCTATATTCGTGCATGTTATTAAAACAATGTGATCTTATCCCATAATAAAAATGAAAAAACATAAACTCAAACGAACACCATTCAGTGCATGCTATTAAAAATAGCATTTGTCTTTGATCAATCCCAGGAATTAAGTGAATAATGTAATAAAATTAAATAAGTAATAATAATAATAATAATAATAATAATATTATATATATATATATATATATATATATATATATATATAAGTACCCTCTTAATTAGTACACTTTACAACAAATACATGCCTTTGTAAACTTTCATCAAAATCTGTCAATCTACCATATGCACCAATAATTCAGATTTATTTTCCCAGCACTGAGTGACTATAACAGAAAGCAGACTCTATATTTGTGCATGTTATTAAAACAATGTGATCTTAAAAAGTGAAAAAACATAACACAAACTAAATTAAATTCAAATGAACACCCTTCAGTGCATGCTATTAAAAATAACATTTGTCTTTGATCAAAACATACTTGTACTTGCTATGAAAAACCATCCAATCAAACTCACAAGACATGATTAAATATGAATAAAATGATTATATTTTACATTTTATACACCCAAGTGACTCAAACACCTATAAACCCATTTCTGAACTTATCATGCTTTGTGGTATTTTTTTCTATGAGTAATGTTACGTGACTGTTCAAAGAGGATTGATGACTCCTCCTCATATTGAATTGGTATTTAGCAGTGTAACTACATCTTCATGATTATTATTGGTAAGGAAATCCTTGTCTGGATCTGAGGGCAGCTAAACATTCAGACACGCCAAGCTGAAGCAGGAAAAGCCTGCAGGGCTTCAAACGCTTCAGAGGCTCGGAGACTTTAAAGTGAGAGAAGATGTATGACCAGGAAAAACATGGTAGGAGCCACACACACACACACACACACACACACACACACACACACACTTGATTTAGCAGCACATGAACCTGTTTGACCCCAATAGTGAAAAACATCCACACACATGATTGTACAGTTATAGGACCATATATTACAACAAAACACTGTCCTGGGTTGAGTATCTTGAACTACACAACTAGTTAGTGAGAATGTCCAGACTGATTTACTGAACGATGGAAATGCTAGACAGACTTAAACTGATTAATAATGATGAGAGTCTAACAATTCATAAAAAACTTCTGTAATAAATAAAATAATAAATAAATAAATAAATACAAAATATCATCTGTAATTCTAATATCTGTCTAATATCTGTGAACAATGTAATAAATAAATAAATAAAATAAAATAAAATAAAATAGTGTGAATATCCAGAATGATTCACTACATGATGGAAACACTAGACAGATTCAGACTGATTAAAATTCATGAAAAAGTCTGTAAAATAAATAAATAAATAAATAAAATATCAAATAAAATAAATAAATAAATAAATAAAAATATTATATGTAATTCTACTAACTGTACCAATAATAATAATGTCACAGGAATTAAGTAAATTATAAAATAAAATAAAATAATAACTGAGAACGTCCAAAATTATTTATTGAATAATGGAAATGCTATACAGATAAAAACTGGTTAATGACAAGAGTCTTACAATTCATGAAAAGATCTGGAAAAAAAAAATAAATTAAATAAATAAATAAATAAAATAATATAAAATAAAATAGTGTGAATATCCAGAATGATTTACTACATGATGGAAACACTAGACAGATTCAGACTGATTAATGATGAGAGTTTTAAAATTAATGAAAAAGTCTGTAAAATAAATAAATAAAACATTAAATAAATAAATATATTATATGTAATTCTACTATCTGTACCAATAATAATAATGTCACAGGAATTAAGTGAATTATAAATAAAATAAAATAAAATAAAATAAAATAAAATAAAATAAAATAAAATAAAATAAAATAAAATAAAATAATAAATGAGAATGTCCAAAATTATTTATTGAATAATGAAAATGCTATACAGATAAAAACTGATTAATGATGAGAGTCATGAAAAGGTCTGCAAAAAATAAATAAATTAATAAATAAATCATAAGAAAATAAATACATAAGAAAATATCCTCTGTAATTCTACTATATGTACCAATAATAATAATAATGTCCCAGGAATTAAGTGAATACTGTAATAACATAAAATAAAATAAAAGTATTTAAAAAAAATTAGTGAGAATATCCAGGATAATTTACTGCATGATAAAAACATTAGACAGATTCAAACTGATTAATGATCTTACAATTCATGAAAAGGCCTCTAAAATAAAGACAAAAATAAATAAAATAATAAATATTGGCTGCAATTCTATTACCTGTACCAGTAATAATAATGCCCCAGAAATTCTTCGAAAAATAAATAAAATAAAATAAAATAAAAGTTTTTTTTGAAAATTTGTGAAAATATCTTGGATGATTTACTGCACTATAGAAACACTAGACAGATTCAAACTGATTAATGATGAAAGTCTTACAATTCACAAAAATGTAAAAAAAAATTTAATTAAATAAATAAATAATAATCTGTAATTCTACTATCTGTACCAATAATAATGTCCCAGGAAGTAAGTGAATAATGTAATAAAATTAAATAAATAATAAAAAAATATATAATAACATATAAGTACACTCTTGATTAGTACACTTTACAACAAATACATGCCTTTGTAATCGTTCATCTGTCATTCTACCATATGCACCAATAATTGAGTGAATATAACAGAACTCTATATTCGTGCATGTTATTAAAACGACATGATCTTATCCCATAATAAAAATGAAACAACATAACATAATTAAACTAAATTAAATTAAACTCAAATGAACGCCCTTCAGTGCATGCTATTAAAAATAACATTTGTCTTTGATCAAAACATACTTGCACTTGCTATGAAAAACTCCTTTGTGGCATATAACACCCACTTTCCACAATCCGCTCAATTCACTGACGAATGAAATATAAAATAAAGTCACATCCCACATATTTTCACCGGAAAATGTGTCAGATTACAAAAGTAAAATGAGTTGCGAATGCCGTTTCATGTTCGTCTCTGACTGTGGAGGGTGAAGCGTTCACAGGGAATGCTTCATACCCATGATCACTTCTGAATGAAGCGCTGTGCTTACTCTGGCTAGGTCGGACGTTCACATGCCGTTTCCTTCATCGGCGCGTGTAACCTTGAGTCCTGAGCCTACGTGAATCGCTAAGCGCGGCGTTTGAAGTGCAAACGGGTTTTAAGCTCGTACAACACGCATCAGATATATATTCCAGAGCGCTTCGCTATAATTACAGGAGGATCAAAACCTGAAATCCTGCTGCATAAAGCACTAGCGCTCATTAATGTTGACAGGTGCTGCACACCTGCTGGGATGTTTTTTACCTGCGCTTGATGGCCAATGGAGCGGCATTACGGCACTTGAAAGCACTTTAGATATGATTAAGAGCAGTATGCTATTAAACGCTCTGGGAAGCAGATTAGAATAACAAACGTGTTTCCTGGTATCCACCATTTTCCTCAAGCGCAGATTGGTCAGTGCATTCAGTAAATTTAGTGTTTATTTTAGTTACCATAATATTAGAAGACAGTTCAGAAGGTAAATCCCTCAGTCACAGGGAGCAGAGAAAAGCTGCTCGCAGGGTGCAAAACTCCCACAATGCACAGCAGGTGACCGCTAATCCACTCTAGAGGAGAGCTGCCATACTGCAGGGCTCTCAGACTAGCCGTCCACACTAATATTATCAAACTGATATTATCATGAAATATTATCATCATTTTCAGCCTTCCTAACATCCCTGGAGTTCAGTATCTTCACCTGTGCTTAGTAAGGTTGACATAAGACAAAAAGGCAACATGACAGAACCAAGTATGAGACTCCAAGGACTCCAACTCTAATATATAGTACAGTACGCACTGCACAGAATTCAGAAAGTAGTAAAGCATTTCATGATGAACATGAATCAGAAGCCATTTCTGAGCCAATGCAACTTTCAACATTCATTTACTGTTATTTCTTTGAAAGTAAGGTTGTGTGATCGTTCTCAGGGGGGGAAACAAATTGTCAGCGAATTGAGAAAGGTCTCCAAACAACATTTCTGTGATCGTCTACCCGCCCCTCATGCTGCTTTAAACTAATGAAATATCAAAGCTGTTATTTTTCATGCAGTGGAAATGGTCATAGTGATTGCTGGCTGTCAATACTGGGTTGGATGGTGGTTTGGTGGGAAGTAAGACGTTAGACAGAACAATAGAATGGTAGATAGAACGATAAAATGATGAACAATAGATAGATTGATAGAACAATAGAATGACAGAATAACAGAACGATAGACAGATTGATAGAAAAACACAACAACAGAATGATAGAATACAAAGGCAGAACAATAGAATGACAGAAAGAACAATAGAACAACAGACGGTAAATAGAACAATAGAACAATAGAACGACAGAATGATAGAACGATAGAACAATAGACAAAGACAGATAGAACGATAGATAGATAGATAGAACAACAGAACAACAAAATGTTAAAGATGACAGAACAAATGACAGAAAGACATGAAATGATAGAATGACAGAACAATTGAACGATGAAATGATAGAACAAAAGATAGAACGATAAAACAACTGAAAAATAGATAGAACAATAGAATAATAGAACAACAGAATGATAGAAAGAATGATAGAATAATAGACAGAATGACAGAACGACAGATAGAACAACAGAACAATAGAATGACAGAATAATACACAAAATGATAGAATGACAGAACGATAGATAGAATAGAAAGATAAAACTACAAAATAATAGAACGACAGAATGATAAGACAGATATATAGACGGAACGATAAATAGAACAATAGAATGACAGAACGTTAGATAGAATGTTAGACAGAATGACAGAACAATAGAAGTGCAAACAAAAGAACGATAGATAGAATGAGAGAACGGCAGAATGATAGATTGATAGAATGATAGAACTTCAGATAAAATGATAAATAGAATGACAGAATGATAAATAGAAGTATAGATTGACAGAATGGTAGATAGAATGATTTAATAATAGAACAATATAATTATAGAACGACAGAATGATCAATAGAATGATAGAATGATGGAACGATAGATAGAATGATAGAACAAAATAAATGGACGATAGAATAATAGAATTACAGAACGACAGAATGATAGAATGGCAGAACAATAGATTGATAGAATGATAGAACTTCAGACAGAATGATAAATAGAACGATAGACAGAATGACAGAATGGTAGATAGAATTATATAATGATAGAACAATAGAATGATAGAATGACAGAATGATCACTAGAATGATAGAATGATACAACAGAACAATCAAACAATAGAATGATAGATGTAATGATATAACAACAGAACGATAGATAGTTCGATAGAATGATAGAACAATAGATATATAGAATGATAAAATGATAGATATAACAACAGAACAATAGAATGATAGATGTAATGATATAACAACAGAGCAGTGGATGGAACGATAGAACAACAGAAAAACAGAACAATAGAATGATAGAACGATAGATAGAACACTAGAACAACAGAACAATAGAATGACAGAATGATAGAACGACAGATATATAGAATGATAGAACAATAGACAGAACGATAGATAGAATGATAGAATAAAACAAAAGAACGATAGAATGAATAATAGAATAACAGAACGACAGACAGAATGATAGAAAAACACAACAACAGAATGATAGAATACAAAGAACAATAGAACAACAGAATAGTAGAAGATAAATAGAATGATAGAACAATAGAACGACAGAATGATAGAACGATAGAACAATAGACAGAACGATAGATAGACAGAACAATAGAACGATAGATAGAACGATAGATAGAATAAAACAAAAGAACGATAGAATGAATAATAGAATTACAGAACGATAGACAGAATGATAGAACGGCAGAACGATAGATTGATAGAATGACAGATAGAATGACATAATGATAAATACAACGATAGATTGACAGAATGGTAGATAGAATGATAGAACTACAGAATGATAAATAGAATGATAGATGTAATGATATAACGACAGAACGGTAGATGGAATGATAGAAAGATAGAACGACAGAACAACTGAGCGATGAAATGATAGAACTACAGAACGATAGACAGAATGACAGACAGATAGATCATGTGTACCATTTAAACAGTTATTTTTGAGTCCTTCTGTGTACTTGTTTCATTCATGTTGCTCCATTATGGATTCTGTTTTTGTCCCGCATTAGCTGCAGGACTCTGCATTACAGTAAATCAATAAGAATAATGATTCATTATTCTAACGTTCTCTATCATTTAATGGAGACTACATCCAATTAGCTCTGACAAGCAGCGCCTTTTCCACGTGAGTGTCATAGATGTACACTACTGTTCAAAAGTTTGGGGTCAGTAAATTTTCATTCTTTCTTTTTTTTAAAATTAATACTTTTATTCACCAAGGATATGTTAAATTAATAAAAAACTAAAAATTATAGCATAGATTTGCATTGTTGTATTTTGAATAAACGCTTTTTTAACTTGTTATTCTTCAAACAATCCTAAAAAAAAGAATCACAGGTTCCAAAAAATATTTGGCAGCACAACATTGATAATTCTAATAATAAATCAGCATATTAGAATGATTTCTGAAGGATCATGTGACACTTAAGACTGGAGTAATGGCTGATGAAAATTCAGCATTGCATCAAAGGAATAAATTATATTTTGAAGTATATTGAAGTAAAAAACATTATTTTATATTGTAATAACATTTTGTAATATTACTGTTTTTTTCTGTATTTTTGATCAAATAAATGCTGCCTTAATGAGCAAAAGAGACGTCTTTAAAAACCATTAAACATCTTACTGATCCCAAACTTTTGAACGGCAGTGTACATCAAAAAGTACATAGCTAGTAAGACAGAAACACCAAGCATTTTTACCCACCGACTCACAATCATACAACAAATCCAAACCTCTTTGGCCTGTTTCTGAATTCAGTGAGCTTGAGCATCAAGAATCATTACACACAACAAGCCTGAATAGCCATATTACTTACTGTCCCATTAAAGCAGATTAAAACGCACTCAACCAGTCAACAATGACACTCAGCCGCCTGTGTTTTCATCTATTTACAGTTTGGAGGGTATGAACTCCTCTCATTTACCCTGATGGAGGTAATCGATGGTTTTCCGTGTCCTGAGGTGAGCTCTCGGAGAACAGCAAGTATCCGGGAGTCTATAAGGTCAGTCTCTGGGGAGTGATCTCTCTCAAACACAGCAGCGTTTCTCTGACATATAAGTGATCCGTGCGCCAAGCGTTCAGAATACATTTCACATGACTCCGCTGCCTCTGTGATTGCAGGGGACGCATGAGTCACTATAAAATTGTCAGCAGTAAATAACTGCTTGTGTGAAATGTCAATGTTATGTTGTTGGCTTTTTTTTCTCTGTGAGAGTGATTCGGCTCTTGATTGAAGATGGCATCTTGAAACGGCGTGGCCAGATACTGCTGTCATCTACTCTACTGCTGTGTCACAACTGTCCAAACTGCTGAGTCTCCAAAAACAATTGTGAGTTTGCTTCGCTGCCTAGAAGCTGAGACTCCATTGCGTGGATAATTCAGGTAATATTATGTTCTTACGATCCTTTTGGCGCTTCCCTGTTGGTAGCTATTCTAACAAGCAACTAACTCAACCGGCCAACGCCAGATTTATGACACTAAAGCCTGGAGCAATGATGGTGAAAATTCAGCTTTGCATTACATTTTTAAATATATTCTGAGTTATTTTAAATTGTAATAATATTTCACAATATTACTGCTTTTCCTGTATTTTTGATCAAATAAATGCAGCCTTTTTTAAAGTATTAAAATGTCTTACCGACTCCAAAACACTCATGGATCAAAACTCTATTTATGAAAGACAGAACAATAGATAGATAGAACAATAAAACGATAGAATGACAGTATAAAATATAGAACAACAGAATAATAGAATGATAGATAGAATGATAGCACAATAGAATGATAGATAGATAGATAGATATACAGAAGGATAAACAGAAAGAACAACAGAATGATAGACAGAACGCTAGAACAATAGGATGACAGAGAGACAGAATGATAAAATGATAGATAGAATGGCAGAAGGATAGATAGAACCATAGATACAATTATAGAATGAGAGATAAAACAATAGACAAAACAATAGAACAACAGAACAATAGAACAATAAATAGAACAACAGAACAATAGAATGATAGAACGATAGAACGACAGAATGACTGACAGAATGATAGAACGATAGATAGATGGAACAATAGAACAACTGAATGATAGACTGATAAAATGAGAGACAGAACAACAGAACAATAGAATGACAGGACGATAGATAGAACAATATACAGAATGATAGATAGAACGATACAAAATAGAACGACAGAATGATAGAACGTTAGATAGAATGACAGAATGATAGATTAATAGAATGATAAAACGATAGAACAGAATGATAGAATGATGAAATAATAGACATAATGATAGATAGGTAGATAGATAGATATAGATAGAACAACAGATCAATAGACATAATGATAGAACGATATAACAACAGAACAACAGAATGATAGAACAATAGAACGACAGAATGACTGACAGAATGATAGAACGATAGATAGATGGAACAATAGAACAACTGAATGATAGACTGATAAAATGAGAGACAGAACAACAGAACAATAGAATGACAGGACGATAGAACAATATACAGAATGATAGATAGAACGATACAAAAATAGAACGACAGAATGATAGAACGTTAGATAGAATGACAGAATGATAGATTAATAGAATGATAAAACGATAGAACAGAATGATAGAATGATGAAATATAGACATAACGATAGATAGGTAGATAGATAGATATAGATAGAACAACAGATCAATAGACATAATGATAGAACGATATAACAATAGAATGACAGAATGATAGATAGACTGATAAAACGATAGATAGAACAACAGAACGACAGAACAATAGAATGGCAGAATGATAGAGTGATATACAGAATGATAGATAGAACGATACAACAATAGAACAACAGAATGATAGAACGAGAGATGGAACAGAACAACTGAATGATAGATAGACTGATAAAACGATACACAGAACAACAGAATGACAGAACAATAGAATGGCTGAATGATAGAATGATACAACAATAGAACGACAGAATGAGAGAATGATAGATAGATGGAACAACAAAACATCAGAATGATAGATTAATAGAATGCTAAAGTGATAGAACAGAACAACAGAATGATGAAATAATAGACATAGATAGATAGATAGATAGATAGATAGATAGATAGATAGATAGATAGATAGATAGATGATAGATAGATAGATAGATAGATAGATAGATAGATAGACCAAACAATGACAGACAGATAGATAGATAGATAGATAGATAGATAGATAGATAGATAGATAGATAGACCAAACAATGATAGACAGATAGATAGATAGATAGATAGATAGATAGATAGATAGATAGATAGATAGATAGATAGATAGATAGATGGAACACAACAGAATGATAGATAAAAAAATAGAATGACAGAATGATAGAACGATATAGATGGAACAATAGAACAACTGAATGATAGACAGACTGATAAAACGACAGATAGAACAACAGAACGATAGAATGATAGATAGAACAGAATGACAGAATGATTGACAGAACGACAGAAGGATAGAACATTAGAACGACAGAATGATAGACAGAATGATAAATAGAACAAAAGATGGAACAATAGAATGATAGAACAACAGATAGATAGAAAGACTTTAAAGCTCTTTTTGAAAACGTTTTTTAAAAAATCATAGCCACTCCAAACCACTCACTGAATCCAAACTCCAGTCATGATCTTGTAAAACAAAGGTATGGACATCTGTTCATGCAATTTTCATTGGGTTTTTACAAACTAAAGGTTAAGTCTGTGGAAATCAATAGAGCGCAACTTACATTTAACCTAAAATATTCCTTGAAGCTGCAATTACCTATTGCTTTTTCGCACACACCAAAAAGAAATGATTTTATTGACGTGCACCAATAATATGTGCAATTAAAACCACATTTGTGTTCTGCTCTCTCTTGCAGATGTTACAGAAGCTGTGGAAAGTGCTTTTCCCTGTATCACTGGCCTCAACACTATCTGACCATTAACTGTTTTGACTTGTAGCTCGATCTCTGAATGCTTCGTCTCTGCCTCCGCATCCACAAAAAAAGAGAGGACGAAGCAGAACAGAGACAAATGTGCCAATCTGCCAGGCTAAATTTAGGCCCATCCTCTAGTCTTGACACGAGCGGGCAACGCAGGAGCGTGGGTGATCCGCTAATGGAGGCCTGAGAGGTGAACTATAGATCAACACTTCAATATTAATGGCGCTACAGCGCGAATGAAGAATTCAGGAATCACATAACAGCCGCAAAGAGAAACACTAGAGCCGACGCTGTCAGCAGTTTGTCTGTGTGTAAGTATTAAATGTTTCATTTTCTGCGCTCACTGTTAAATATCTCCAGGCCTGTGGAGTAAAAAAACATGGAGTTTCGTACGGAAGACCAGTTTGTTAAATGTGAACTCGAGCTTTACCTAAATACTTTCACCTGCTACTGAAACCCATACTGTTTTAAATCTTATTCCTTAAATTCACATTAATTGAATTAATTATTAATTAAAATAATAATAATAATATTTATTAATATTTAATTAAATTAATTAAATTTAAATAAATATATATATATATATATATATATATATATATATATATATATATATATATAATAAAATAGATGAAAAATATTATACAATTACCAGATAATAAAATAATGGTAATAATAAAAATTCCATATCACGTTTGCAAGATAAAAAAAAAAAAAAAAAAAAAAAAAAAGACAAGTTAGGAACTGTTTACAAGATAAACTGATCAAATAAAACAAAATAAAAAAAGGAAAAATTAACTATAAAATAAAACGATAAAATAAAATAAAAGTATAATAAAATAAAATAATAATAATAATAATTCCATATTATGTTCACAAGATAAACACAAATTTCAGAACTGTTTACAAGACTGTATAGCAGCCTAATATATACTGTAAAAATAAAATTTAAAATAAATTAAATAAAAAAATATTATAAAATTATCATATTATAATCCTTTAAAAAAGTAAAAAATAAAAATTCCATATCACATTTGCAAGATAAAAAAAAAAAAAAAATAGGAACTGTTTACCAGATTGTATGCCAGCCTAACACATACTGCAAAAATAAAATAAAATAAAATAAAATAAAATAAAATTCTACAATGATCAAATAAAAAATAATAATAATAAAAAAGTAATACTAAAAAAATTCCATACCACATTTGCAAGTTAAAAAAATAAAAATAAAAAATTAGGAACTGTTTACCCGATTGTATGCCAGTCTAACACATACTGCAAAAATAAAATAAAATAAAATAATATTCTAAAATGATCAAATAAAAAATAATAATAATAAAAAAGTAATAATAAAAAAAATTCCATACCACATTTGCAAGATAAAAAAAAAATCTATTTAAGAACTGTTTTCCAGATTGTATGTCAGCCTAACACATACTGCAAAAAAATAAATAAATAAATAATAATAATAAAAAGTAAGAATAAAAATTCCATATCACATTTGCAAGATTAAAAAAAAAACAATTTAGAAACTGTTTACAAGATAAAATGATAAAATAACTGATCAAATAAAATAAAAAAGGGGAAATGAACTATAAAATAAAAAGAAAATGATAATAAATATTCAAATATAGAAACTGTTTACAAGATTTTGCACCAGCCTAACAAATACTGTTAAAAAAAAAAATAAGGTATTAAATAAAATAAGTAAAATAAAATAATAAGATAATAAAATAACCTAATTACTTTCACCTGCTATGAAAATTCAAATCCTTAAATTCAAATTTAGATTAAAATTCCATATTATATTTGCGACATAAATAATATTTAGGAACTGTTTACAAGGTCGTACACCAACCTAACACAAACTGCTAAAATAAAATAATTAACTAAAATAAGATAACTAATATAATTAAACTACTATAATTAAAAATAATAAATGAGGTATAAAATAAATAGTCAAAGAAACAGTATATCGTTCAATGTACGTATAAAATTATATGACTAAATTAGGAATAAAAATGTATTTAAAAAAAAATTTAATATAAAAAAAATAAATTAAAGGGACAAGAAAAAAATCTATGATACTCATTAGGTGTGTTATATTAAAATTACAAAAAATAATTTGTAATTAGCATGCAATTAGGTTTTTGCTTCAAAACCTGTTGTATCTATGTTATGTTCCAATGCAAAAGCTCTTTTCATGTTCTATCCAGCAGAGACCACATTTCAAGCATGTTTCATATATTTTTGGCTTTCCACATCCTGATGATAACTTCTAGCTGCAACATGTTGCTTGTTTTGTATTTCAACTTACAAAATCATGCCGCAGGAAAGGGTCTATTCCTTCAAGAGCTTGAGGGCTAAAATAATGCATCCAAACCATGTGAAATCATGAGAAAGACAGAGAGAATGAGAGAAAGAGAAAGAGAAAGAAAAAGAGAGGAAGGGAGGCCCAAGGCAGCCAAGCCTCTTTTGTGCAATATCTAGAAATAATTCCAAGGTCGACTTTCTTGGTATCGAGGGGTTTGGAATAAACACAGCGCTAATTAGCCCAAATGTGATACAATAGGCCTATCTCAGATTAGCCTGATGACTGAAGAGAGTCTCCAAACTCTATTATTCTGCAGCTGTCATGCCTCAGTTGAGAGGATGATGGTTTTAGTGATCAAGGTCTTCAGGATCCAGAGAGCTGCTGGGTCAAATCCTGATCACATCAAGGTAAATGTACCAATGAGAAAAGATTAAAAAAGAACCAGTAATGGTAAAATAATTAGACTCTTGAATTTAATGACGAGATAAATTTGCATTACAAGAATGCAAGAAAATATATTCATTTTAGTATCGTATAAATTTTGCATAAAAGCCTCCTCTGTTTATAGATGTCATCATATCTGATAGAAGATGGATATTAATGAGAAGAAGAACTAGAGAAAATTTGATTTTAAGCCAAACTATAACTATTCAAATTAACTTTAAAGAGCTCTAATAAAGCCAAATAAAATAAAATAAATAAACATACAGTTAAATGTATATAAAGCAAAAACATAAAATAAAAGAGTTAATAAAATATTAGAAAAAAAAAACAAAACAACAACAAGACACAGATGGAAAATATTTTCAGATAAAAACAAATTAAGCTAACTAACCTAAACTAAACTAAACAATTGGACACATTGGAGAAAACTCTCTAGAAAACAATACAAAGTAAAAATATGAAATAAAAGAGATAATAAAATATCAGTAAATAAAAACCAAAACACCAAAAAACAAACGAAAAAAGTATAAAAAAGAAAAAAACAAACAAAAAACACCATAGGCAATAAAATAAAATAATAAAATAAAATAAAAAATCAGTAAAAAATAAGACAGACAATATTTCTAAATAAAACTAAACTAAATTACAAAACTAAAGCTTAGAAAACTAGATTTCTCTAGAAAATAATACAAAGTAAAAATATGAAATAAAAGAGTTATTAAATATCAGTACAAAAAAAACACAAACAAAAATAAAATTAAAATTAAATTAAATAAAAAAGAGTTAATAAATTATCATTAAAAAAACAACAACAACAACAACAACAGATGGACAATAGTTCCAAATAAAACTAAACTTAAAAAAAAACATAAATAA
This sequence comes from Cirrhinus molitorella, assembly GCA_033026305.1. Taxonomy (NCBI): domain Eukaryota; kingdom Metazoa; phylum Chordata; class Actinopteri; order Cypriniformes; family Cyprinidae; genus Cirrhinus; species Cirrhinus molitorella. The sequence goes on from CM065126.1 coordinate 38,478,429, forward strand.
ATAAAATAAAAAATGAAATTAAATAAAAACTATATAAAATATAAAATTATAAATATATACATTTTATATATACATTTACAAGTTAATAAATTATCAGAAAAAAAACACCAAGACACAATATTTCCAAATAAAACCAAACTAAACTAATAAAATATTTGTAAAAAACAAACAAAACACCCAACACCCCAAAAAAAATTAATAAAATAAAATACACCAAGACACAAGACACCCAAATTAAACTAAACTAAACTAAAATACAATTGGACAAGATTTCGCTAGAAAACAACACAAAGTAAAAATATGAAATAAAAGAGTTAATAAAATATCAGTAAAATACAAAAACACCCCACCAAGATACAGATCAAATAAAATAAAACAATAAAATAAAATAAAATAAACAATAAATAAAATAAAAATTATACAAAATATAAACAGTTAATAAATCAGTAAAAAAAAAGATTATTAAAGTATGATTTACAAGAAAATACTATTTCAGCTTCTCTACTTCAAAATTTCATGCTTAACTCAGTGTGTTACTTGACATTTTGTAATCATTTGTCAAATTTACTAGCAATTTCCAAGTAAAAACTGCTTCTATTGTTCCTTTCTTTATTTATTTTGGCAGTGTACTGAGACAAGATTTCTCTACAGATAAAAGAAGAACACGATCTAACTTGTCATAACCTATCAATTTCTATGGGCTGTCACTCACAACTGTAGTCCTTTGCAAAAAAACATTCATCGGCATTCAAAATAAAATAAAAATAAAATAAAATAAAATAAAATAAAGTAAAATAAAATAAAATAAAATAAAATAAAATATAAAATAAAATAAAGTAAGTTAAAATAAAATAAAATAAAATAAAAATTGTATATAAAATAAAATAAAGTAAGATAAAATAAAATAAAATAAAGTAAAATAAAATAAAATAAAATAAAGTAAGTTAAAATAAAATAAAATAAAATAAAATATAAAATAAAATAAAGTAAGATAAAATAAAATAAAAAATAAAATAAAATAAAATAAAATAACATTTCTACTGGTCAAAAGATATAAAATATTGACATTTCTCCACATAACTTCTGACCAAAATTGACCAAAAATCGATCAACAATTGGTCTTTTGTAATCATTTGTCAAATTTACTAGCAATTTCCAAGTAAAAACTGCTTCTATTGTTCCTTTCTTTATTTATTTTGGCAGTGTACTGAGACAAGATTTCTCTACAGATAAAAGAAGAACACGATCTAACTTGTCATAACCTATCAATTTCTATGGGCTGTCACTCACAACTGTAGTCCTTTGCAAAAAAACATTCATCGGCATTCAAAATAAAATAAAATAAAATAAAATAAAATAAAATAAAATAAAGTAAAATAAAATAAAATAAAATAAAATAAAATAAAATAAAATAAAATAAAATAAAATATAAAATAAAATAAAGTAAGTTAAAATAAAATAAAATAAAATAAAAATTGTATATAAAATAAAATAAAGTAAGATAAAATAAAATAAAATAAAGTAAAATAAAATAAAATAAAATAAAATAAAGTAAGTTAAAATAAAATAAAATAAAATAAAATATAAAATAAAATAAAAAAATAAAATAAAATAAAATAAAATAAAATAACATTTCTACTGGTCAAAAGATATAAAATATTGACATTTCTCCACATAACTTCTGACCAAAATTGACCAAAAATCGATCAACAATTGGTCTTTTGTAATCATTTGTCAAATTTACTAGCAATTTCCAAGTAAAAACTGCTTCTATTGTTCCTTTCTTTATTTATTTTGGCAGTGTACTGAGACATGATTTCTCTACAGATAAAAGAAGAACACGATCTAACTTGTCATAACCTATCAATTTCTATGGGCTGTCACTCACAACTGTAGTCCTTTGCAAAAAAACATTCATCGGCATTCAAAATAAAATAAAAATAAAATAAAATAAAATAAAATAAAATAAAATAAAATATAAAATAAAATAAAGTAAGTTAAAATAAAATAAAATAAAATAAAAATTGTATATAAAATAAAATAAAGTAAGATAAAATAAAATAAAATAAAGTAAAATAAAATAAAATAAAATAAAATATAAAATAAAATAAAGTAAGATAAAATAAAATAAAAAATAAAATAAAATAAAATAAAATAACATTTCTACTGGTCAAAAGATATAAAATATTGACATTTCTCCACATAACTTCTGACCAAAATTGACCAAAAATTGATCAACAATTGGTCTTTTGTAATCATTTGTCAAATTTACTAGCAATTTCCAAGTAAAAACTGCTTCTATTGTTCCTTTCTTTATTTATTTTGGCAGTGTACTGAGACAAGATTTCTCTACAGATAAAAGAAGAACATGATCTAACTTGTCATAACCTATCAATTTCTATGGGCTGTCACTCACAACTGTAGTCCTTTGCAAAAAAACATTCATCGGCGCGTCGCCCCTCCCTCAGGACAGTACACAAGTCCTATTGATAGCAGACAAAGCCGACTGTGTCCCTGTCCCGGCCCTCCACCCCCACACAGGACTCTAGGGTCCGTCGGCGAGAGCCTCATATACTGCAGTGTGGACACTAAATGGCCTATTCTCAATGCAATCAATGTCTCATTACAGCCCACCGTTATAAATCTGAGCCCTATTTAGTCTGGGGATTAAAGGAAGCAGGCTGGAGAAACACACGTCGACGCAAATACATCACAGACAGATACATGCAGAGACACGCTCACACATTACCCTGCATTCAGAAACAGACAGGAGATCCAGCACATATATGCACATACATGCACATGAAATCAAACTTTATGCATCACTCTTCTGCTAAGTTAATGGAACAGTTCACTCGAAAACAAACACAAAGAGTCACTGAATATAACGGATATTTTTCATTATCAACCTCAATGAGAACTGGAGCAGTCAAACTGAAAAATGATTCATACTCAAAGTGATTCATATGAGTCACGCACTATATTAAAAACCTACCGAAGTCACACAGCAGCTTTATGTGAGGAACAGGCTGGAGTCCATAAACTTGAATTAAAAAACGTTTGATTCAGCTCACAAACCTGAACTGAATGACTCATTCATGGAATAAAATAAAATAAAATAAAATAAAATAAAATAAAATAAAATAAAATAAAATAAAATAAAAATTTTATATAAAATAAAATAAAGTAAGATAAAATAAAATAAAATAAAATAAAATATAAAATAAAATAAAGTAAGTTAAAATAAAATAAAATAAAATAAAAATTGTATATAAAATAAAATAAAGTAAGATAAAATAAAATAAAGTAAAATAAAATAAAATAAAATAAAATAAAATAAAGTAAGTTAAAATAAAATAAAATAAAATAAAATATAAAATAAAATAAAGTAAGATAAAATAAAATAAAATAAAATAAAATAAAAAATAAAATAAAATAAAATAAAATTTCTATATTCTATATAAAATAACATTTCTACTGGTCAAAAGATATAAAATATTGACATTTCTCCACATAACTTCTGACCAAAATTGACCAAAAATTGATCAACAATTGGTCTTGTTATATTTTCTAATGGCATGCCAATTTTCTGTGCATGGGCATCGACCATTTTGAGTTTTGTAGTAAAATTCGGTATCAACAAACGTCTTTAACGCTCAAGTTTAACACTCAAGTTACGTAATAATATTAATTTTTTCAAGTAACTAGTAATGTAACGCATTACTTTTTCATTTCCAAGAAAATATCTGAGTTACTAAACTAACGCCAGTTACTTTTAGTTTTCTTTATGTATTTAATCCCATTTTATTAACCAATGTCTTTGCTGCTGACCTTTGTTGATCCAATACATCAGTACACTGCAAAAATACTGTTCTTACTTAGATTTTTTTCTCTTGTTTACAGCCAAAATATAAAAAAAAATCTTAAATTAAGTAAATAATTGTTTTTTGTTTTCAGAAAAAAGTCAAAATAAGTGACTTTTTGCTCAGAACAAGCAAAATAATCTGCCAGTGGGGTAAGCAAAAAAAATCTTATTTCAAACAGAAAACAAGATAATTTCGCTTACCCCATTTGGGAGATTATTTAGCTTGTTAATTTTGACAAGAATTTTTACTTCTCTAGAAAAACCTTGATTTAAGAAATATATATTATAAATATATTATTAAGAGATATTTTGGCTAGAAACAAGACAAAAAATCTAAAAAAAAAAAAAAAAAAGAAAAGCATTTTTTGCAGTGTACCAATAAACAAAACTTACTTTAGATGAACTAACATTTGTGGGTGTTTTTTCTCATTGCTGAAGAGTGTTGAACTTTCTTTTCCTACATTTCCACTGTAAAGACAGGAATTTTTTTTTCCTTTAGCCTTATTCACTTCATTTCATTTTGGTGTGAAAGGGCTTTTACATTAGCTAAGAATAAATCTTTTTATATTAAAAACAAACAAGCAAGCCCTGCCCAGATTTAAAAAGTAACGCAAAAGTAATGTAACGCATTACTTTCCATAAAAAGTAACTGAGTAACGTAAATAGTTACTTTTTTAGGGAGTAACTCAATATTGTAATGCATTACTTTTAAAAGTAACTTTCCCCAACACTGGTGTTGAAACAGGCTTAAAACTTAAGTCTGCAGGAGAGTAGCTCTCCAAGTTGAAGGTTGGAGAACCCAATTCTTTACTGAGTAATGAAAAACAGCTCTTTAGCTCTTCATTTGACCCCTGTTGTGCTTGGCCCCTTAATTGCTGCTTGCAGCTATATTTTCTTACTGATCTTACAAACTGTACTGACCTTATACACTACCGTTCAAAAGTTTGGGGTCAGTAAATGTTTATTCATTCTTTTTTTTTTTTTTTTGAAAGAAATGAATAAATTGTTACATTATTTAGAATTGAGAATATCAGAATGATTTCTGAGAGATCATGTGACACTTGAGGAAACTGAGTAACAGCTGATGAAAAATCAGCATTGCATCACAGGAATAAATTATATTTTAAAGTATATGAAAATAAAAACCATTATTTTCTACTGTAATAACATTTTGTAATATTACAGTTTATTTTCTGTATTTTTGATCAAATAAATGCAGCCTTGACTTCATAAAAAAAAAATTGCAAGTCTTACTGACCCCAAACTTTTGAACGGTAGTGTACATTTAAACAATTGTAATGTTAGCAAGCACTTACAGAATCTTCTAAGTGTGACTCTGAATTTTCTCAATCTAATAAAAAGCTTGAAAGAGTGCATACCAAGCAGTATAAATGAATATTGCTGAACGTGTGTGTTTTTGCTATAGATTAAACAATAAAAATGAGGAAAATGAGAGTGTGTGTACATCATTATTGAGGTGAGCACTGACACCAAATGTCCATTCATCATTTATAAATGCTATTTTATCACCTCTGTCACCTTACAAACTGCCACAAAATACATCCTCGTGAATCGTTAATAGCTTCCTGTGAATTTACAGCTGTGTTCGCTCATACATTACAGTGCGATGAAAAAAAATGACAGTTTGGCCTTGTTCCAAAACTTAGTGATATATATAGGCATGATTATGCAGCCTTCTAAGATACCTTCTTCTTAAATGCTGAAATATAAGTACTTCAGTCTAATTAAAACTGCATGGTTTAAGCCAGTATTTGCATGTGCTGAGTATTTTGATGCTTATTAGAGTAACACATCAATATGCTAATGTCACTGTGTATTACAGTTTTTCTCAGTCGCTTTGGTACATTTCTCAGATCAGAATTGAAATTTGCAAAACAGTAAGTGCATTTCTCAAAACAATTTGTACAAATAGCAAAACACCATGGATTACCTGCAAAAGCCAGTATATTGCTCAAAATCCTTAGTTCATCTCTCAAAAATAAATATCTGTGTCAATGAGCATGTCAGTGCCATCAGAATGACCTTATGTCATTGTATACGGATAAGAAAGTCAAAATGCTTAGTCATGTTGTCAATATAACAGTGTACTTTGGAGGGATGTTCTGATGTAAATTATAACTAAAGTTTTGATAACAATTATTGTAAATTGTAGATTACCTTAGTGTATGTCCAATACCTTGTCCTTCCATTATCAGACATTTTACCGTTTTTTTTACACGCTAACAAGCATTGTTCAATACTGATGGCACATTTTCAAAACTGTTCATACAGTCTGCATTACCAAACATGTTCTTGTCCAAGCAAAACACTGCACATATGTCTCAAAATAAGCTTGTTTCACCATAACACTGGCAACAATTCTAATTCAGAAAACATACATCTCATTCATAACACACTGATCTAAAAAAAAAAAAAACACAACAGGGAGCATTGCATAAACTATGAACTTTTATCTTTGAAGTTAGAATGATTTGTCACATAAGTATTTCATTATAGGATAAGAATAACCTATTTTCATTTTACTGACTGACTGATTAAAGCACAAAGAATGAATGAGAAAGCAGCATTTCTACCCTATTACTTGTACTATTTCTTTATATGCCAAAAACGAAAACCCATAAACAAAATGTACTTTTATTTTTCACTGATTTTTTACAAATATACTTGTGAAAAAAAAAAAAAAAAAATCATCCATTTATCCATTTATAATAATCGCATCCAAAATAAAAGTTGATGTTTACATACTATACATGTGTTTACTTTGTATATTCATTATGTACATATAAATACACACACATACATGTATATATTAAAACATAATATGTATATGTATATATATATATATTTATTTATATATATATTTTTCCTTAATATATACATGCATGTGTTTCTATTTCTATATACATAATAAATATACACAGTACACAAATATGTAGTATGTAAACATAAACTTTTATTTTGGATGCGATTAATTGCGATTAATCGTTTGACAGCACTAATATATATATATATATATATAAATAAATTTTAGCACTAGGTAAAATGTATAGAACTCCTTCCTTTCTCTGCCACTCTTTTTTGTGTCTTCCCTGATCCATGTTTCTAAACAAAATCATTCCAAAGCAATTCATTTATCAAAAGATAACCAAAAAAGAAAGAAAGATAACCAAGAAAGAAAGAAAGACGACAAAAATGTGCACCTTCGTTAGAGAAAGTCAAGATTTACCTGGGAGCAATTCAAGACATAGAAAAAAAAGTAATGGAAATGTATAGAAATATGCTTGACATATTATGACAACTTAGTATCTATTTAAGCTACATAGAATGTTCTAAATCATTTACAAGATTCTATTTCCGTTAAGATGTCACCTATGTAGGCAGCAGCCAGCATGGCTCACTAGGATTTGAATCAGAGGATTTACAGCATTGTGTGTCGCCTGGCGATTGTCATCTATGGGAGCCTGGCTTTATCATGTTCTGCACACATTCAGACCGGGAAATGTTTGACATTTACACCAAGAGGAAACCGTCTCCGCATCTGAAGCAGGAGTGCAGCTTCAGAGCATGTTTTTATATGGGCATGTCAAGCTACATGTGACCGATAGAAACGCCAGAAGCGCACTGACAAGTAGAGACTCGGAGAACACAACCTAACTAACAGAAACACGCAAGCAGAGACAGAAGCACAGAAAGCTGCCATGAGATAAAGGCTGCACCTGTGATAGAAACAACACAGAATTCAGACCAAGCTGCACTTCCTGGAAAAATTCATGAAGTTTAAGAAAAAATCCACGAAAAATATCCAGGAGGAAAAAAATGTCTGTGCTAACTAGCCAAACCTTTCAAACACTGGGAAATATATGTGACTGCTTTGGCATGCAGATAAAGCACAACCAACAAGAATAGAATAAAATAAAATAAAATAAAATAAAATAAAACAAAATAAAATAAAATAAAATAAAATAAAATAAAATAAAATAAAATAAAATAAAATAAAATAAAATAAAATCCTTTATACGTTAAAATGTAATTAAAGATGCACTATTCTGCCTTACCTTTAAAAAGATCCATTTAAGTGCTCTGGCTTCATTTAAAAAAAAAAAGAAGAAAAAAAAACCACTTTCTATTAGTCTTCTCTCTCAAGGCTTTGAGATCTTTTTAATGGCAAACGTTTTTATAAATAAATAAAATTAATCAATCCTAATTTTAGTATTTTAATTTAATTATTTTATTACATTTTTATTCTTTTTTAGAAATATTATTTCTATATATATATATATATATATATATATATATATATTATGTTATATATTATTATTATTATTATACTTTATTTTTACTGTTTTTTTTCTTATTTTATTATAAGGATGGCAGTGTGATAGGATAATTTGCTATTTATTTATGTGATCATTGTAATGGACAGGGCTGGTAACCATTCATCCGACCACCAGAGGGAGCCTTCTCCAGAATATTGACTATCTGTTTCTTCATTGGTTACTTCCTGTTTGGTACCATATTTTAACCATGCTGTTCCTGTTTCTCACTGCGAAGTATTGCCAGTTCTCACTGCCTTACCGAGCGTTTATTTTCTTCATTGTTTGAATTATTGTTACGACCTTGTGCCTGCCTTTTCGACCACTGTCTTTGGATTGCTGTTTCTGCCTTGTTTGCCTGGTTGGACTGACTACTTGTGTGTTTACTCTTGGCCTGTCTCCTCTTCTTCGAGCCTGCCTAGCGATTTGGATTTGTTTGCTGTTCTTATTAAACTTCTTGCATTTGGATCTCACACTGCCTCCATGTCGTCGCCTACGGCCACGTCACAGAATACTTCGCCAAACATGGATCCAGCAGAAGTTTCTCAGCTACAAGCAGCGTTTGCTTATCAAAGTGAGTTACTCAAAGGATACCAGGAACAGCTGATGCACCTAAGGAGCTCCAATGATAACCTCATGCAATATATTCATTCACTCCCCACATCTCAGAGCTCTCCGGTAAGACTTGCTTTGCCTGACAAATTTGATGGGTCGCCAGACCAATGTAGAGGGTTTATTCGCCAGTGCAAAATCTTCTTTACTAGTCAACCTGAGACTTATAATCAGGACTCCAAGAAATGCGCAGTGATAATGTCTTTATTAACTGGACGAGCGTTGGATTGGGCGTCCGCAGTTTGGGAGAGTGACACCCGTGTTCAGTCATCTTTTGATTATCTAATCTCCCAACTTAATGAGGTGTTTGCATATCCTGAAGGGGGGCAGGATATTTCTGATCAACTGCTGAGTATTAAGCAAGGAGCTCGCACCGCAGCAGACTACGCGATTGAGTTTAGAACTCTAGCAGCTCAAAGTGGATGGAACGATGTTGCTCTGAAAGCAGTGTTCAAGAAAGGTTTGAATGTGAAATTGCAAACTGAACTGGCCTGTAAGGCAGTGGACTTGTCTTATAATGAGCTCATCACTCTTGCCATCAAGATCGATAATCTGATGCACAACAGCCCACGTTCCTACAGATCTAAATCAACCAGTCTAGAACACGCCCAGGCATGTCCCGATTCACACGAACCTATGCAAATTGCTTCTACACGTCTCTCAACAGAGGAAAGAGACCGTCGCCAGAGGGAAAATCTGTGCTACTACTGTGGAGAGGAGAATCATCGTAACGCTGCCTGCCCACATAAAACCAAGAGAACCTCTACTTCCTCGCACACTGTGAGTACCATAGATCTACCTATCACTTCTAAACGCAGCTTTTTGTTGAGATGCAAGCTGGGTTTTGATACTGCTTCTCTATATGTTACAGCATTAGTGGATTCTGGATCAGCAGTGAATGTGATCAACCAGAGACTGGCTGACAAACTGAAGATCCCTACATCCCCCTGTGTCCCTGCCATCAACATCACCACTATCGACAACGCTACCATAGGTTCAGGGATTACTGCTATTACTCAACCCATTATTCTTCGTATTGGACTCTTTCATGAGGAAACCATCACTTTCTATGTGATCCCATCATGCAAGTATGAAATCATCCTTGGTCACCCTTGGCTGGCTGTCCACGACCCTGTCATCTCATGGAACCAGGGTGAACCCAGTGGTCTGCCCATTGTCTACAAAATTGCCTTACGAACACCCTGTCTTTTCCCTGCCTGTCCACCAGTGTGGAAAGCCCTGAGGTCGAGTCACACACCACATTGCTTGCCGTATATACTGAGTACTCTGATGTATTCAGCAAGTCTAAAGCCACTCAGCTGCCCCCACATCGACCCTGGGACTGTGCCATAGATCTGCTACCTAATATGTCTCCACCTAAGAGCAAAATTTACCCCCTATCACGCCCTGAGACGCTGGCCATGGAGACTTACATCGATGAAGCCCTTTCCTCTGGTTACATCCGACCCTCTACATCCCCAGCTGCTGCAGGATTCTTCTTCGTTGAGAAGAGGGACGGAGGACTCCGTCCCTGCATAGACTATCGAGGATTAAATAATGTCACAGTCAAATATCGTTACCCTCTGCCTTTGGTCCCCTCAGCCCTGGAACAACTACGTGAAGCCCGGGTCTACACCAAACTCGACCTTAGGAGTGCCTATAACCTGATCCGCATTCGTGAGGGTGACGAGTGGAAAACTGCATTCCTGACCACTAGGGGGCACTATGAATACCTAGTTATGCCCTATGGGCTTGCTAACTCGCCTGCGGTCTTTCAGTCCTACATCAACGAGATCTTCAGAGACCTGTTGAATAAGTGTGTAGTAGCCTACATAGACGACATCCTGATCTACTCCCCTTCCCTCAAGCAACATGTCACGGACGTCAAGACAGTCCTGTCACGTTTACGACAACACCAGCTCTACGCCAAGTTAGAGAAATGTGAATTCCATATTTCTAAAACATCTTTCCTGGGATATATCGTTAGCTATCAGGGAGTGGAGATGGATAACTCAAAGGTTCAGGCAGTCACTGAATGGCCTCTTCCCAAGACAATCAAGGAACTCCAACGATTCCTGGGATTTGCCAACTTTTATCGCCGATTTATTCGTAACTACAGTTCTATTGCAGCGCCATTGACTTCACTCCTGAAAGGTAAACCGACCAAGCTAAGATGGAATCAAGAAGCAGTGAAATCATTTGAGAACCTCAAGACCAGTTTCACCACTGCACCAGTTCTAAAACATCCAGACCCCGAGCTCCCCTTCATAGTGGAGGTAGATGCCTCGGACTGCGGTATCGGTGCAGTACTCTCACAACGTCATGGCTACCCAGGTAAACTTCATCCCTGCGCGTTCTTCTCACGCAAACTGACTGCTGCAGAGAGAAATTATGACGTAGGCAACAAGGAACTGCTCTCGATGAAGTGTGCACTGGAAGAGTGGCGCCACTGGCTTGAGGGAGCGACTCATCCATTCCAAATCATCACCGACCACAAGAATCTCGAATATATCAAGGGCGCCCGGCGAATGAATCCCAGACAGGCTCGCTGGTCTCTATTTTTCACCCGCTTCAATTTCACAGTTACTTATCGTCCAGGCACCAAGAACCACAAGGCTGATGCACTCTCACGCAGACATGATCCTGAACAACTTGAACTCCCAATTGTAACTATCCTACCACCATCTGTGGTCATTGCCCAGATCAGCTGGGATCTCATGGAGGAAATACAACGGGGCGACCCGGACGATCCACCACCACCTGAATGCCCCCCCAATCGACAATATGTTCCTCAAACACTCCGACAGCGGACTTTGTTAGTGGGTCCATACCTCGCTCAGTGCAGGACACCCTGGTATTCAACGCACTACAACCTTGGTACGAAATGCATTCTGGTGGCCGAGCTTGAACCGTGATGTCACCACTTTTGTGAAGGCTTGCTCAATTTGCGCTCAATCCAAAACCCCCCGTGCACTACCTGCCGGACTACTCCAACCCCTGCCAATTCCTCGCCGCCCTTGGTCACACCTTTCCATTGATTTTATCACCGACCTCCCTAACTCCAACGGTTTCACTACCATCCTGGTTATAGTAGATCGCTTTTCTAAATCTTGCAGACTAATACCACTGAAGAAGCTACCCACCGCCATGGAGACTGCTCTCGAACTCTTTCAACATATATTCAGAGTCTACGGAATCCCTGAGGACATCGTCTCTGATCGTGGTCCTCAATTCACCTCAAAGGTATGGCAGGCATTCTGTAAACAGTTGGACATCAACGTCAGCCTCACCTCAGGGTATCATCCGGAATCGAATGGGCAGGTGGAAAGGCTGAACCAAGAGATTGGACGTTACCTCAGGACCTATTGCAGTAGAGAACAGGACAAATGGAGCAACTTCCTCCCTTGGGCCGAATACGCTCAAAACTCCCTCACCCACTCATCCACTGGCCTAACCCCTTTTCAGTGTGTTCTAGGCTACCAGCCCCCCATGTTCCCCTGGTCTGGTGAACCCTCCATGGTGCCGTCGGTGGATGACTGGATCAAGCGCAGTGAGCGGGTGTGGGACGGCGCTCATGTGAGACTCCAGAGAGCCATCAGGGCCCAGCGGATTCAAGCGGACCATAGGAGACGTCCCCACCCCAACTATCAACCTGGCCAGAGAGTCTGGCTATCCACCCGAGATCTCCGACTACGTCTACCGAGCAGGAAGCTCACTCCTAGGTATGTGGGTCCTTTCAAGATTCTCAAACAGATTAACCCTGTAACATATTGCCTAGAGCTTCCTGCTGATTATCGTATTTCCCCTTCATTTCATGTCTCCCTCCTTAAACCCGTCCACCCGGCATCTGACCCCGGCACCTCGGATCCTGAGCCTCCTCCACCCTTGGAGATTGATGGCGCACCTGCTTACTCGGTTAACGAAATTTTGGATTCACGCCGCAGAGGGGGACAGTTGCAATACTTGGTGGACTGGGAGGGCTATGGACCAGAGGAGAGATCTTGGGTGGCCTCGAAGGATATTCAGGACCCATCGCTTACTCAGGAGTTTCACCGACGGCATCCTGATCGTCCTGCACCACGACACAGGGGTCGGCCTAGGAAGAGAACACCTGGAGGTGTTCCTAGAGGGGGGGATTCTGTAATGGACAGGGCTGGTAACCATTCATCCGACCACCAGAGGGAGCCTTCTCCAGAATATTGACTATCTGTTTCTTCATTGGTTACTTCCTGTTTGGTACCATATTTTAACCAAGCTGTTCCTGTTTCTCACTGCGAAGTATTGCCAGTTCTCACTGCCTTACCGAGCGTTTATTTTCTTCATTGTTTGAATTATTGTTACGACCTTGTGCCTGCCTTTTCGACCACTGTCTTTGGATTGCTGTTTCTGCCTTGTTTGCCTGGTTGGACTGACTACTTGTGTGTTTACTCTTGGCCTGTCTCCTCTTCTTCGAGCCTGCCTAGCGATTTGGATTTGTTTGCTGTTCTTATTAAACTTCTTGCATTTGGATCTCACACTGCCTCCATGTCGTCGCCTACGGCCACGTCACAATCATGCAGGTGATTTTATTTAATACAATTATTTATATACATAATTGTTATGTTATTTTATTTATTTATCTTTTATTTTATTTTATTTTATTAGATTTAGATTAGATTAGATTAGATTTATTAGATGAATGTTCCAAGGCTCATCTCTCTAAAGGCTAATATAATTTGTTTTACTTATTTTTATTTATTATCTTATTTCTTTCTTCTACTATTCTATTTTATACCTATTTTATTGTATACTTAATTTCTTATTTCGTTTTTTTTTTCCTTATTTTTTTTTTATTTTACTCATTTTATACTTTACTTTTACGATTTAATTTTTTTTATTAAGGATGGCATTGTGATAGGATAATTTGCCATTTATTAATGTGATCTGCATTTGAAAACTTCCCATTTCGGCCATTCAGATGGTGAAGGAGCTTTTAAAAGTCTTTCTCGTGCATCTCTTTGTCTTTTCCCCTCACTTGTTTCTCTCTTAAACTCCGTCTATCTCTCTGTGCTGTTTAAACCTTGTTATTCAGACTCGGATTGTGTCTACAAAGCCCCAAAGCCGCAGGAAACGAATGTGACAAGGCCTCTGCGTCTCTGCTCTTCCTCTATTCCAGCTCACTCTCATTCTCAATAAATCCACCGACCTTGTGCTCTTTTGCCATTTAAAGTAACACAGCCGCAGAACCAGGGCAGAACTCCTAGTGCCACTGTTCAGAAAGATCTTTCATATATAGAGATGTGAGTTTAATAAAGTCTAAAATCTGATCAGTTATGAAAAAGATATTAGGCTTTTATTAAATTATTACTTTTTCAGATAGCAAACCAGAGCTGAAATTGTATGTTTGAACTCCAACCCAACCATTATGTTCAATGGAATAGTTCACATTTTTTACAGTTTTTTTTGTTCACTTTGGTACTATTTTCACAACTAAGTTGTACATTTTCAAAACTCTTCATACAAAAATCCAAAGTGATCACACTTGTAACACAGCCAGTATTTCATTCAAAACTTGCTGTTGTGCATTCATTTGGAATTTAAACATGTCTCATCACACAACCATTGATTCAAAATATACGTTTTTCATGAAAAGTCATGAGAACATGATTTACAGTTTTTTTGTTTGCTTTGGTACTATTTTCACAAGCAGCTGTTCAATTTTCAAAACTCTTTGTACTAAAATCACAACAGATCATCAAAAGTGCATTTTTTTCAAACATTTCAGCATTTTTTCAATTGTCTAAGTACACTACACACAGTCACAAAGTATCCTTTTCATTTCACTAAATATTGTTTCATTTATATACATTTTTCATTCACAGTAACTGCCTTTCATTAAGCACCTACTTTCAAACTTTCCATTTGCATGTCTTCTCATTCAGTTTTCTCATTTGTCTATTATTTAATCTAACTCATCTTAAAGGTTAATCACTAAACCTTTTGGTAAACCTATATTTTTTACATTTCTTTGTGAGCTATATACGTTATATGCTACACAAATGTACTTTTAAATTACATTTAAATTTACATTGATCCTTCTCTTGAATACACATAGATATTATTGAAATGATAGATTCTGTAAATATTGTGTATTGTGTATTGTAAGTGTATCTTCTAATGTGAAAATGTTGTAATCAGTCTTTACAGTACTGTAGCATATTCATTTCAGCACTTCTATGGGTGATTTGAAATGTTTATCTTTCATTGTTTGTCATGAGATTCTCTGGTAGTTAAAAAGACTAAACAGAAAAGATATCATTATGTTGTTTTTTTTAGTGATTACAGTTTTTTTTGTTCGCTTTGGTACTATTTTCACAACTAAGTTGTACATTTTCAAAACTCTTCGTACAAAAATCCAAAGTGATCACACTTGTAACACAGCCAGTATTTCATTCAAAACTTGCTGTTGTGCATTCATTTGGAATTTAAACACGTCTCATCACACAACCATTGATTCAATATAGAAGTTTATCATGAAAAGTCATGAGAACATGATTTACAGTTTTTTTTGTTTGCTTTGGTACTATTTTCACAAGCAGCTGTTCAATTTTCAAAACTCTTTGTACTAAAATCACAACAGATCATCAAAAGTGCATTTTTTTCAAACATTTCAGCATTTTTTCAATTGTCTAAGTACACTACACACAGTCACAAAGTATCCTTTTCATTTCACTAAATATTGTTTCATTTATATACATTTTTCATTCACAGTAACTGCCTTTCATTAAGCACCTACTTTCAAACTTTCCATTTGCATGTCTTCTCATTGAGTTTTCTCATTTGTCTATTATTTAATCTAACTCATCTTAAAGGTTAATCACTAAACCATTTGGTAAACCTATATTTTTTACATTTCTTTGTGAGCTATATACATTATATGCTACACAAATGTACTGACAAATTGCACAAACATCTAAATTACATTTAACCACACATAATGAGTACAGATTACACATAGCAGTAATCACAATCGGCCACCAAATATAGTACTATAAAAGGGGTGGGGTGTGGGATGTGAACACTGGCAATTTCTTTCAACATGGAGCAGGATAGCCATGCCAAAAGGTTTTTCCCAAGGTGCATGAACTATGATGACATTAACTGTGATGTAGATGAGAATCTATGGCCAAATGCTCAAGACAGGGTTGATCCAAATTAATGCAATCTGTACTAAGTGTTATGTTTAGTTTTGTTTTAGCTCACTGTGTACATTTCATTATAGAGTATACAGTATACCTATGTTGCAATTATATTGGCCCAGATTATTGCAAAATATGTCTTCATTGATCCTTCTCTTGAATGCACATAGATATTATTGAAATGATAGATTCTGTAAATGTTGTGTATTGTAAGTGTATCTTCTAATGTGAAAATGTTGTAATCAGTCTTTACAGTACTGTAGCATATTAATTTCAGCACTTCTATGGGTGATTTGAAATATTTATCTTTCATTGTTTGTCATGAGATTCTCTGGTAGTTAAAAAGACTAAACAGAAAAGATATCATTATGTTGTTTTTTAGTGATTAAATCATGTTCTCATGACTTTTCATGATAAACTTCTATATAGAATCAATGGTTGTGTGATGAGACGTGTTTAAATTCCAAATGAATGCACAACAGCAAGTTTTGAATGAAATACTGGCTGTTACACAAGTGTGATCACTTTGGATTTTTGTACGAAGAGTTTTGAAAATGTACAACTTAGTTGTGAAAATAGTACCAAAGCGAACAAACAAAACTGTAATCACTAAAAAAAACAACATAATGATATCTTTTCTGTTTAGTCTTTTTAACTACCAGTGAATCTCATGACAAACAATGAAAGATAAATATTTCAAATCACCCACAGAAGTGCTGAAATTAATACGCTACAGTACTGTAAAGACTGATTACAACATTTTCACATTAGAAGATACACTTACAATACACAACATTTACAGAAACTCATTTCAATAATATCTATGTGTATTCAAGAGAAGGATCAATGAAGACATTAATGAATTAGCAATAGTGAGTACTCATTATGTGTGGTTAAATGTAATTTAAAAGTACATTTGTGTAGCATATAACGTATATAGCTCACAAAGAAATGTAAAAAATATAGGTTTACCAAATGGTTTAGTGATTAACCTTTAAGATGAGTTAGATTAAATAATAGACAAATGAGAAAACTCAATGAGAAGACATGCAAATGAAAAGTTTGAAAGTAAGTGCTTAATGAAAGGCAGTTACTGTGAATGAAAAATGTATATGAATGAAACAAATATTTAGTGAAATGAAAAGGATACTTTGTGACTGTGTGTAGTGTACTCAGACAAAGAAAAAAAATGCACTTTTGATGATCTGTTGTGATTTTAGTACAAAGAGTTTTGAAAATGTAACAGCTGCTTGTGAAAATAGTACCAAAGCAAACAAAAAAAACTGTAGTCTTATATTTTTTTTTCTTTAGTTAGACACAGAATGAGCTTTTGGCCAGATTGTTTCTAATTTGCATTTGTAATTTATACTTATAAGCACCAAAGGAGACAAAAGAGCACTCATTTTAAATTGTACACAAGCGCAAATGACATTTGTTAGTTTGCTTAGTAAATAATGACTTTTGTTTTGCAACCCAGGATGGTTCTATAGGTTTGGATCAACCTGAGTGTTAGTAAATGACATTGAAAGTTTTATTTTTTTAGGTGAACAATTCCTTTAACTGCAGAAGCTTCATATCATCTCAAGAAATAGCAATCCTACCACTAAAAGAAAGTAACGCTCGCTGGGAATGAGAATACCTGGGATCCCAGGGAATTCTCAGCATTTTCCCTTTCTCAGGCTCTGAAACCTTATTACTTCTCACAGAAGGCGATATGCTATCGGGGTGGGATATCAGTCCTTACATCAACTCATTTAGTCTCTTATTCTTATTCAGATGAACTCAGATCCGCATCAACATCTCGCAGACCACATACGCTCGCTGTGCGCTTTGTAAAGACGGTTAATAACTTTCTATCAGCTTTCATATATTTTTGCAGACGCATGTCTTATTGAAACGTGAAATGGAGAGCTGTAATAGGAGAGGCACTCTTGAATAGAACAGACCACCTTCTGCCGTAGCTTTAAAGAGATGCTTTTGAATGCTCTGGCTTCATTCAGCTAAAAAAGGTGCAAAATAAAAAAAATAAAAATCTTTCTTTTTCTATTAGATGAATATTCCAAGGCTCTGTGTTTTCTCAATAGGATCTGGGAGACTTTTAATGGGAAAAGTTTGAGGATTATTAGCTTTAGAAAAAAAAAATTATACTTTTTTTGGTCATTTTATTTTGTACACTTTTATTATTAGTATTATTTAGTATTGTACTATTATTTTATTTTATAGAGATACAATCATTTTTACTCTCTATTAGATGAAAAAAGAGAATGAATTTACTGCTTTTCAGGGCTGAAAATCCTAAACCATTTCCCAAGAGCAAAAAAAAATAAAAATAACTAAATAAAATAAAATTGCAGGTGAACAAAATGCGTGGCAAATGAATGCATCTGAATAAAATAAAATAAAATAAAATAAAATAAAATAAAATAAAATAAAATAAAATAAAATAAAATCACCTGCATGATCACATAAATAAACTGCAAATTATCCTATCACAATGCCATCCTTATCAATAAAATAAGATAAAACAGGAAGGATTAAGTAGGATTGATTGACTGATTTATTGTATTTTTTTAAGTTAAAAATACTTTAAAAACTTTTGCCATTAAAAAGATCTCAAAGTCTATTGAGAAAATACAAAGTAATAGTCATCTAATAGAAAATTTCTTTTTTTTTTTTTTTATGAAGCCAGAGCACTTAAAAGGATGTTTTTAAAAATAAGGCAGAATAGTGCCTCTCCAATTAGTATTAAATAAATATTAAATAAAATGTCTTAAATAAAATCACCTGCATGATCACATAAATAAATTGCAAATTATCCTATCACAATGCCATCCTTATCAATAAAATAAGATAAAATAGGAAGGATTAAGTAGTTGTTTTTTTATGTTGTTTTTTATCCTTAAAAGGATCTTTTTAAAAAATAATGCAGAATAGAGCCTCTCCAATTACATTTTAACATATAAAGTACAAAAAAATAAAAATAAAAAGACGTGTTTGATAATGTATTTTCTGCTGAAATTCCTAAAACATTTTCCACAAGCAGAAATGAGAGATTGCAGATCACCAAAATACATGCCAAATGATCCTATCTCTATATTTGTGATAAAATAAAACGAAATAAAATAAAAAAGTCACCTGGATATAGCCTGTTTCCAACAAAATCTAGCATTTTTAAAGCATATTAGTAATTTGCTGAGAGTTTGGAAATGGTTGACAAACTCTTAAAAGTATATTTTCTTTTCTATTTGTTTTTCTCTTCTCTTAGGTTTCAAGTAACAACATTTCGGCTATCCCTCTTCTCCCTGACAAGCTAATTCCAGCCCTAAATTTCTTGCAAATGAACAAGCTAAATCGTGTCTCAGTGTATAACCCCTCATGTGAAGCTCTTGCTAATGTTTATTCAATACAAAGTTGAACGAAACCCACCACAGATGAAGCACCATCGCTTTAACTTTTCCCCTGCCCTTCGGGGTGACTTCCACCAAATCCGTTTGACTTAAAAAGACACAAATGAGCCGTTCAGACACTTAAAAACTCTCCCTACACCAAATGATCTTTAATGATAAACTAAAGCTCGCTCTTCTGACGCTTCGCGCCAGGTTCGGGGGAAATCCGCGCGCACGCCAGCACACATTTCAACAAGAGCGTGTGGCTGTTAGACCGCCTGCAGATATTTATTAGAGCCGTATGAAATTTTCATGCGGTGTGAAGCATTCTCTTTCATCCAGCAGCCTGCTGTCAAGCGTGAGGCGGAAGCCGAGGAGCGGCTCGGGAGGGAGGCAGCGTTTAAGAGCGGGGGGCCATGCCTTTAGGTGACATCATCAAAGACAAGGGTGAGGGGGCGGGAACATCATCAACCCAAATCAGCCAATTAGAACAAGAGTTTGCGTAGCACAACTGCTGATGAGAGATGAGAGGCTTCTGGGACGAACAAAGACCTGAAGCGAACTAATCAATGGTAGGACTTATACTACCGTTCAAAAGTTTGGGGTCAGTACGATTTTTCAAAAACTTGGATGCATTAAATTGATCAAAAGTGACAGTAAATACAGTTATAATGTTCTTTAAAATTTTTTATTCATCAAATAATCCTGAAAAATTAAAACGCATCACAGTTTCCACAAACAAATTAAGTTTTCAACATCGATAATGGTAAGAAATGCATTAAATCAGCATATTACAATGATTTCTGAAAGATCATGTGACACTGAAAAAAAAATTCAGCTTTGCATCACAGGAATAAATTATTTTAAAAAATGTATTCAAATAGAAAACAGTTATTTTGAATTGTAATAATATTTCACATTTTTACTGATTTTACTGTATTTTTGATCAAATAAATGCAGCAACAAAAAAATAAATAAATAAAAAATTGCAGGTCAACAAAATGCATGGCAAATGAATGTATCTAAATAAAATAAAATAAAATAAAATAAATATTGTCTTAAATAAAATCACCTGCATGAATAATTTGCAAATTATCCTATCACAATGCCATCCTTATAAATAAAATAAGATAAAATAAGAAAAAAAGTCAATCTAAAATAAATTAGGTATAAAATAAAATAGTAAAGGAAATAATACATAAAACAATATATAAAAAGTATACAATTATATTATTAAAAAATAATAAAAAATGTATTTAAAAAAAAAAAAAAAAAAAGCTAAAAATACTTTTGCCATTAAAAAGATCTCAAAGCCTATTGAGAGAAGTTTCTTTTTTTCTTTCTTTTTCTTTTTTTAAATGAAGCCAGAGCACTTAAAAAGCTCTTTTTAAAAATAAGGCAGAATAGGTGCCTCTCCAATTACATTTTAACATATAAAGGCTAAAAAAAAAGAGAGAAAATATGTGTTTGATAATGAATTTACTGCTTTTCAGGGCTGAAATTCCAAAAACATTTCCCGAGAGCAGAATTTCTGATAAAATAAAACAAAATAAAATAGCAGGATGCATTAAATTGATCAAAAGTCACAGTAAATACATTTATAATGTTCTTTTAAACTTTCTATTCATCAAATAATTCTGAAAAATTAAAAGGTATCACGGTTTCTACAAAAATATTATTCAGGACAATGGTTTTCAACATCGATAATGGTAAGAAATGGATAAAATCAGCATATTAGAATGATTTTTGAAAGATCATGTGTAATAATATTTCACATTTTTACTGATTTTACTGTATTTTTGATCAACAAAATGCATGGCAAGTGAAAGTATCAAAATAAAATAAAATAAAATAAAATAAAATAATGTTTTAAATAAAATCACCTGCATGAATAAATTGCAAATTATCCTATCACGATGCCGTCCTTATAAATAAAATAAGATAAAATAAGAAAAAAAGTCAATCTAAAATAAATTAGGTATAAAATAAAAAGCTAAACAAAATAATAAATAAAACAATAAATAAAAAAGTATACAATTATATTACTAAAAAATAATAAAAATGTAATAAAATAAGTACATTAAAATAATAAAATTAGGATTGGTTGATTTTTTTTTTAAGCTAAAAATGCTTTGCCATTAAAAAGATCTCAAAGCCTATTGAGAGAAGACAAGTTTCTTTTTTTCTTTCTTTTTCTTTTTTTAATGAAGCCAGAGCACTTAAAAAGCTCTTTTTAAAAATAAGGCAGAATAGTGCTTCAACATACAAAAGCAAAAAAAAAAAAAAAAAAAAGAGAGAATGTGTGTTTGATAATGAATTTACTGCTTTTCAGGGCTGAAATTCCAAAAACATTTCCCAAGAGCAGAAATGGAAAAAAAAAAAAGATTGCAGATCACCAAAATACATGCCAAATGATCCTATCTCTATATTTCTGATAAAATAAAACTAAATAAAATAACAGGATGCATTCAATTGATCAAAAGTGACAGCAAATACATTCATAATGTTCTTTTAAACTTTTTATTCATCAAAGAATCCTGAAAAATTACTGTTTTCAACATTGCTAATGGTAAGAAATGCATAAAATCAGATGAGTAATGATGCTAAAAATTCAGCTTTGCATCACAGGAATAAATTATTTTTTAAAATGTATTCAAATAGAAAACAGCTATTTTGAAATTTAATAATATTTCAAATTTTTACTGATTTTACTGTATTTTTGATCAAATAAATGCAGCCTTGGTGAGCATAAGAGACTACTTTCAGAAACATTAAACAATCTTTTTTTGAACAGGATGTGAGTCAAGCCACGGATAAGGAGCTTTACCGTAAGAAGCTGATCTTAGGTCAGAGTGCGACATGATCTCTGCTAAACTCAAAGGAGAAGAATAAACGCGTTCCTCCGTTCGTCTCTCACTTCCTGCTATCACGGTCTAATTTGCTCTACCTCCTGAAGCTCAGAAAGACGTCCTGCCATTCCTGTGCAGGTCTCTAACATCTTGAACTGGACCCTCGTCATCATTTCTTTTTCTCCTCTGCCTCTCCTGTCCTTTCATTCAGTCTTAATTGGATCAACAGAATTACGGAGAGAAATGTTTGCAAACCAAGGTTGTTTTGATTCTATTACAAAGACTAAAAATATGCATTGTGGCGATAATTAAACATGCTGAATGCTCCTGACAAAATATGACAAGATAAACAACACTGCAAGATATTAACAATGTTTATGCACTAGCAATGTTTTCTACAAGAGAAAACAGTAAAGAATATTATTGTTCACAATAATTAAATTAGCTTGAGCTGAATGCATTACACTGATCAAAAGTCACAGTAAAGACATTTAGAATATTACAAAACACAGCTGACGTCAAAAGTTTTCATACACCTTGCAGAATCATACAAACCAATCAAAATGCATGCTAGTTTTTTATGTAGCACTGCGTTGAATAAGATACTTCACATAAAATATGTTTACATTATAGTCCACAAGAAAAAATAATAGTCAAATTTATTAGTGCTGTCAAACGATTAATCGCGATTAATCACATCCAAAATAAAAGTTTATGTTTACATACTATATATTTGTGTACTGTGTATATTTATTATGTATATATAAATACAAACATATGCATGTATATATTAAGGAAAAATATTTTAGATTTATATATAAAATATTTATATTTATTTATAATCTAAATTGTATACGGGTATAAATATATATACATATAAATATTTTGTTTTAATATATACATGCATGTTTGTGTATTTATATGTACATAATAAATATACAAAGTAAATACACATATAGTATGTAAACATAAACTTTTATTTTGGATGCGATTAATCGTTTGACAGCCCTAGAATCAGTGAGTGTTTGAAGCTTCTGTAATAGTTGCATATGAGTCCCTCAGTTGTCCTCAGTGTGAAAAGATGGATCTCAAAATCATACAGTCATTGTTGGAAAGGGTTCAAATACACAAAAAATGCTGGAAAACCAAAGAATTTGTGGGATTTTTCTGTTCTGATCTGTTCAGGACAAACAAGGGACTCAAGGAAAACTATCACTAAACAAAATAATTAATAAAAACACAGCTGTGGATCATTCAGATAACACAGTATTAAGAATCAAGGGTATGTAAACTTTTGAACAGAGTACATTTTTTAAATTCAACTATCATTTTCTCTTGTGGACTATATGTAAACATATTTTAGGTGAAATATATTATTCAGGTCAGTACTAAATAAAAAAAACAACATGCATTTTCTATGATCCCTCTTATTTTGGTAAAGTGATTAACATTAACACAAGGTGTATGTAAACTTTTATTCCATGGAATGTCTGGATACTGGATTCTGATTGGCTGGCAGGTATGCATTAAAACCGTTTAAACCGTTGATTATCCCTTACTTGGAACATTGTAAATATCTTTACTGTCACTTTTGATCAATTGATCAATGCATTCTATTAGTTTATTTAAAAATAATAATAATTCTTACTGACCTCAAACTTTTGAATGAGAGCATTACAGGCTTAAACAAAGATCTCTAAAAAAAAAAAAAATGCTCAAACCTTCGCTCCTCTCCTATACATTTAGTCCTTTGAAAGACTTTACAATGACACAGACATGATAGGAAACACACACACATACACACCTCTGTCTGGACCTAAAGAAAGCACAATGACTCACCTTTAGCCAACTACCCATCACAATCACAAACCAAAGGTCAAATACAATGTACTTTCTCCATAACCAAAGAAGTGTCTGTGTGTGCATGAGTGTGAGAGAAAGATAGAAAGCTCTTAAACTCCTATGACAGGCGGAATTCTTGTATTTTTGTTTTTTTCAATTTGCGCAGTAAGATTTAGTATATAGTGTCAGGCCTGTTTTAAATGTGCATGTGAGTCACCGGTTCATTTTTATTCTCCTCCAGTGCTCTTCTGGTGTCTTCAGCACAAGGGGCTTTTTGTGGACTGTATTGTGACGCCAGACTCTGGCACGCACAGACAGGCCAGGGCTGAAGGCCAGCTCACACACACACACACACACACACACACACTCCAGAAGAATCAGAGCGGAGACGAGTCTGTGCCCAAACACACTCCAGCTCAGCACACGGATGAGCAAAACCATGTCACAAATACATGGAAAGAAAAGTCATAAATTAGATTTCTTTTATATCATTTCTAGGTAGCAATGAGATTAAATGCAGAGTAAACAGAGTCTCTTGCTTCTCGAAGTTTTCTCCTGGAAGAAAAAAAAGAGTCTCAAGTGCACCACAGTTCAAAAGTTTGGGGTCGGTAGGACTTTTTAATGTTTTGTAGTCTCTTTTGCTTACCGAGGCTGCATTTACTTGATTAAAAATACAGTAAAAGAAGTACACTGCAAAAATGCTTTTCTTACTTAGATTTTTTGTCTTGTTTCCAGCCAAAATATCTAAAAATTCTTAAAACAAGAAGGATTTTCTAGACAAGTAAAAATGATTGCCTTGTTTTCAGAAAACAGAAGTCATAATTAGGTGAGTTTTGGCTTGAAACAAGCAAAATAATCTGCCAATGGGGTGAGCAAAATAATCTTATTTCAAGCAGAAGACTAGATTATTTTGCTTACCCCATTGGCAGATTATTTGCTTGTTTTAAGCCAAAACTCACTTAATTTTGAGGGGTTTTTCTGAATACAAGACAACCGTTTTGACTTGTCTAGAAAATCCTTCTTGATTTAAGAATTTTTGGATATTTTTGGAAACAAGACAAAAACTCTAAGTAAGAAAAGCATTTTTTGCTGTGTAATATTGTCAAATATTAGGGTTGTAATGGCAAAACTGTCTCAATATCATCGTGGTCACAGGATGATATGAAACGACAGGATTTCCGGGCAAAAAGAGTAGTTTTTAAAATATCTTTAAACTTCTTATTCTAACATAAAAGGTCTTTAAAGTTGTGTTTTTGGGCCATTATACTTTGACACAGTATTTGGCAAACAAACTAAAACTGAAAGCACAATATGGCTTAAGCCTGTTTTTGCTGCACATTTCAAAGTGAAGTGTGCACTTTATTCAGGCGATCAGCTTGTGATCCGCTGTTTATTCTGCGACTCATAACGTTTCACTTCACAGTGAATGCAGTAAACTTGTTTATTGCATGTTCTGTGAGTTTGGTGTATATTTAGGAACGCAACGGCCACCAGTTATGCTTTATTTTCAAGGCAGATGATTACAGTATTTCACTAGATTTGCAGTGAGATGAGTTTTTGTAAGCCTGTTTTCACTGATGCTGGAGTTTTCGGTCAAAATAAAAGCTGTACTGCCATTTTCGTCAAAATAAAATCTAAAAAGTGGAGTATGCATTGCTGACAGCTAGCGGTTTAAATGGGTAACGTTACTTGCGGTCCAAATTCAAAATATCTCTTTCAAGTGTAGAAAGTAGGAAAGAATTATTGCAATTTCCCTACTGGAAATTTTCTTAGGAACATTTGTTGGAGCTCTTAATTTTGAACTCTCAAAGTGCATTAGAATAATTTAACTTCACAATGTAAAAAATGTTCATTTTTTTCCCCCTAAGTCTTCATTTGTTTTTTGTTTTTAAGTATCGCAATAAATATCGTACTGTGGACTTTGATTGCGTTACACCTTTATAAAAAGCTGTTTTCTATTTAAATGCATTTTAAAATGTAATTTATTTCTGTGATGCAAAGCTAAATTTTCAGCATCATTACTCCAGTCTTCAGAGTCACATGGTCCTTCAGAAATCATTCTAATATTCTGGTGCTCAAGAAACAGTTCTTATCATTTTTAATGTTGAAAACGGTAGTGCTTCTTAATCATTTTTGTGGAAACCTTGATACTTAATGAATAATAGAAAGTTCAATATAAATCTTCTGGAACATTGTAAATATCTTCACTGTTACTTTTGAACGTTACTTTTTGAATTTAATGCATTCTATTAATTTATTTAAAAATAATAATAATTCTTACTGACCTCAAACTTTTGAATGAGAGCGTTACAGGCTTAAACAAAGATCTCTAAAAAAAAAAGCTCATATTTGTCTGTCAAAAGTCAAACTAAATTCTCCACAATCATTTCATAAGGAGTTTCAGGAGAAAACATCTAAGACAAATTAGATATTTAAATACAACCAGAAAATACAATCCCCTAAAGTACTGTACGAAAGAGCAACCACTGAGCAATCAAAGTCTCCTTTGGGAAGAAACAAATGCAAGTATAAACATTCGACGTCTTCACTCGTGAGAACTGAAGAACTGGAGAGGAAGCAAAAAACGTTCATGCGATTCTGTATATTAGATCTATATATAGATTCTGCATTGCTTAGTCTAAAATGCCATCAAAATGACTCATCTTACTACAAATAATCTAATAAGCTATCGTTCTTGTTGCATTTCATATTCTAACAAATAACAGCGTTTAAGTGATCCACTTTAAACATGCGCATAGGATACAGTGCTTATGAAATTCAGTGCATACCTGACTGAATCCATAGATAGAATGAAATGTAAACACTGAAAATGTATAAAAGAAATGTCAAGGATTATGCAGTGAATAAATATGTCTGGTGCACAGTTCACCGAACCAGCCGCTGCACAAATGCTTTTGTCTTTCTTACCTGGTGTTGAATTGCGTGATCTGACCTGTACTGAATGAATGAAAGGGCGAGAACTGGGTCTCTGAACCAAGTCCATCCTTAGAGTAGAGGCACGCTGATCCCAGAACAGTTACCCACTGTCTCACTGGCCAAAGTGCCACGGTCAACGACTGACCTGTCCGCACAAAAAACCCACCTACTCTCTGTGTGTTTGTGTGTGTACTGGTATGACCTATATATGAGGACCAAATGTCCCCACAAGTATAGGAATACCACTAAATTATCACCTTTTTTTGGTCCCCATGAGCTTATGAATCACACATAATTGTGTTTTGAGAATCTAAAATGCCTATAGTTTTGTGAGAGAAAACTGTGTAGGAGTTTTGCAAATCTAAAATGTAATAATAATTTTATAAGCAAATATTTATAACTTCAAGTAATTTTTGTTTAAAATAAAACATATTTGTTTATACACTTTTATTATTTAGATTCTTGTTGCAAGCTTAAAATCTACTAAGGACGAAGGAAAAATATATTTCTTAATACATGAAGCAATTTTGCATAATATATTAAACTAAATATATCTTAATCAATAATGTTTACATATTGCATTTTCAATTAATTTTACTCTGTAATAATAATAACAATAATAATAATAACATTTTAATTACTATATTTATCTCATTTTCCAGTAAAAATATGTACACATGTTTGAACAAGATATATTTGTTCAATTTATTATGCAAAATTGCATAATATATTAAACGTTTTTTTTTTTTCTTCTTTTGTCACTGGATCTCATTCTTATTACAATGAATATTAAAAATGCGTACAAATAAAAAATAAATTTCAAATATGGATTAAAAATATTTAAAAAGTTTTACAAATCTAAATTATAACAACAATAATAATATATATAATAAATATAAATTCATATTTTAGAAACATAAATATAACCAAGTCAATTTTATTGAAAATAAAACATTTTATACATTTTTTTTTTGTTGTTTATACTCTTGCTGCAAGCTTAATCTACTGAGGAAGAAGGGAAAATACATTTCTTAATATGTGATGCAATTTTGCATAATATATTAAAAAACCTAAATTATTTTTTTCTTCTTCACTAGATCTCATTCTTATAACAATAAATAGTAAAAATACTTAAAAATAAAATGAAAATGTTTATTTTAAAATATTTAAAAACTGTGTAAAAGTTTTAAAAATCCAAAATGAAATAATAATAATTTTATAAACAAATATGTATAACTTCAAGAAAATTTTATTTAAAATAAAACATTTTTTATGCATTTTTTTTTAATATTGCTGCAAGCTTAATCAACTGAGGAAGAGAGAAAACTACATTTAATACATGATGCAATTTTGCATAATATATTAAAAATGATTAAATTATATTTTTCTTTACTAGATCTCATTCTTATAACAATACATATTAAAATAAAAAGGTTTATTTTAAAACATTTAAAATTTGTGTAAAAGTTTTGCAAATCTTAAAACTTAATAATAATTTTGTAAACATAAATATGTATAACTTCAAGTAATTTTTAATTAAAATAACACATTTGTTTATACATTTTTATATTCTTGTTGCAAGCTTAAAATCTACCAAGGAAGAAGGAAAAATACATTTCCTAATATGTGATGCAATTTTGCATAATATATTAAAAATTCTTTAATTATATTTCTTCTTCACTAAATCTCATTCTTATAACAATAAATATTAAAAATACTTACAAATAAAATGTAAATGTTTATTTTAAAATATTTAAAAACTGTGTAAAAGTTTTAAAAATCCAAAATGGAATAATAATAATTTTATAAACAAATATGTATAACTTCAAGAAAATTTTATTTAAAATAAAACGTTTATTATGCATTTTTTTAATATTGCTGCAAGCTTAATCTACTGAGGAAGAGAGAAAACTACATTTTATACATGATGCAATTTTGCATAATATATTAAAAATGATTAAATTATATTTTTCTTTACTATGAAGTGGATAACTTCAAGTAATTTTTATTTAAAATAAAACGCATTTGTTTATACATTTTTATATTCTTGTTGCAAGCTTAAAATCTACTAAGGAAGAAGGAAAAACATGTTTCTTAATACATGAAGCAATTTTGCATACTATATTAAATTAAATATATCCTATTCAATAATGTTTACTGCGAAATGAGACAAAAACACAAATTAAGAACAGAATTGTGGTTTACAACATGTCAAGTTTACACTCTTTGCTTTTAAACATACGCCTGGAGCTACTTTCATCCAGTTGTTTTTGATTGCAAACCCCTAAAGATGTCTAATTATACCTTATTAGTTGAATAATCATTCTGAATAGTTAGTTTTGAAAATATGTAGCTTTGTGCATCGCTGCTCTTCCTCCTGCATCTCTGTCTCTTTGAAGTTAACTAAGGCTGTCTGCCTCTGTAGCATGTGCCAGGCTCAGGTTAAATAGATGAAATATGCTGACATAAAATCAGGCAAACAGCTTTAGCACGGCGCACGCAGAACGGTGACCGGTTATATCAAAGTCCCTTCAACAGAGCACATCAAAACGCCGCTGGACGAACCAACAGAGACCTCGGAGGAACAGGAGGGAACGGAGAAAGAGAGAGATTTGTCATCACTTTTCCAACTTAATAACTCTTAAAACTCGGCGTCGCGCTACAAAAGCGGCACGGATCTTTTATTCAGCTCAACAAAAGAACGGAGGCTCTCATTGTCATGCCTTTCCCAGCATCCTCTCAATCCCGCTTCCGTAATTCTTCTATCTTTATCTCTCACACCTTCTGTACCTCTCACCTTTCCATCTCGCAGCTCACACTTGCTCTCTTGCTTCTCTTTTCTCTGGGTAATGGGGTTTGGTGCTGTAGAAGATTGAGGGGGATGTTTTGTGTGTGTGTTTGCGGTGGGTGGTCAGAGCTGTGCCTCGGCGCTCTGGTCAGGCTGAGTCTAATTGCCGGTGTTGTGGTGCTAAAGTCATCCGGAGAGCCGCGCCGCGCCGAGCCGGTGGGGGAAAATTGAACAAGCATCACCCGTCAGGAGTGCTTCCACTCAGAGCAGCTGTCAGCCTGCCCTGTTTACCTGCTACACAATTATCATCCGCCCCCAGGGAACCCTATGGAACAACACATCCATCCTCTGGGAGACGAGGAGGGGCCACGGGGGAAGCGCGACGGCCGAATATCGCACAGGGAGATCGCTGACTGGATCTCGGTGTGCGTTAGCGGCTGGAAGTAAATTAAGCATACAAAAGTCTGCGAGGGGTTGCGATATGTTGCAACAGAGAGGCTGAAAGAATAAGGGCCGGCGCACACAGAATGTGTTTTTGCATTCCAGCACACTTGTTTCATTGGTTTTCTACGCTAACATGCACTAAACGGATGTCTTTAAACAATTAATTGCATTCTGAAGAGATTTTCAACTGCATTTCTGTTATTTTCTGCTGTCTATAATGTCTAGAGCAAACCTCATAAAAGTGAATCTAGTTTAATTTAATTTTAAAGTGTTACATTTTTTAAGCAAAATGGCATATGTACGCTTTTTAGGAAAAAAAAAAAATATATATATTATATATATATATATATATATATATATATATATATTAGGGCTGTCAAGCGATTAATCGTGATTAATTGCATCCAAAATAAAAGTTTATGTTTACATTCTATATCTGTGTTTACTTTGTATATTTATTATGTACATTTAAATACACACACATACATGTATATATTAAAACACAATATTTATATGTATATATATATTTATACTGTATACAATTTATTATTTAATTTAGATTTGTTTATTGTTTGCCCCAACTATAAGTCACTTTGGATAGATGTGTCTGCCTTGTGATAAACTATAAAAAAAAAAATAATAATAATAATAAATAAATAAACAAACCATATATATATATATTATATAAATAATCATTATGCATATATAAAATAAGGTACATCTTTTTGCTTATTAAATTTAGATTTTAATAAATTGTATACATTTCATTTATTTTACTAAACTATAAAATAAACAGTTGTTTGCATTGAATGTGAGGTTGGTCTGAGAGAGTGTGGAGTCTTTTGTAGGTGGTTTTTGTGGGGTCTGGCTGTAGCCGCTGACCTGACCCTTGGCTCAATGGGACAGTGGGTCGGTGGTGCTGGGCAGCACTGCAGGGAATCCCTTACACACATAAAGAGTGTGACCCTGCCTGAACTATGGCTTCAACTCTCACTCGAGATCCTTCCAATTCATTCACCTGAACTCTCCAGGCGCATCTGTCCAGTGCAGCCCATACATCCATCAATCACCGCTTATTAAATCTCCTCCGCCAAAAGCAGGTGGGTGCTACAGTTTGTTTCCTTTTTGTCCTAAGCATCGCTTCCCCTCTTTCCATACCCTCCCACACCGATATCCAGCACTAGGACAGAGATGGAGCTCTGGAGAGTTCACACTGATTCACCTCCAGCAGAAAATCCGGGAGGGATCAGGTCGGGAAGAGGAGGGATCGTGGCCCTATCACTTACACTGCACATCTACGCGAATGGACTTGATGGCAGCCACCCCCACCCCGTTCTCAGCTTTGCAGTAGTAGCGTCCGCCCTGCACTCTCTGGATGTTGGGGATCCGCAGAGTCTCATTGAAGATGGATGTCTCCTGGAACTTGTCAGAAGCACTGCCCGCTGTCTTGGTCCACCGCACCTGCAGGGGGCGACATTTAGAGACTCATTAGCTAATACAGGGCTCTAGAGTGTGACCATTTGAAAACTATGAAAACTACTGCGTGCGACTAGGAAAAAATATTTAGGAGTACCATGTGCGAGTGACCCGATCAGCATATTTGTGTTTGCGCTAATGTGAGCTTCACGTGTTTTTGAAGCGTTGAGCAACGCATCACGGACATATCTCACGAATCCTTTCATAAAGAGTGTAAATAAGAGATTCATTGTCCAGTGTAGAGCAGAGGTGGGCAAACTACGGCCCGCCAGACGTTTTCATCCAGCCCGTGAGGCAATTGGCCTTTTTCACAAGAATCGGAAATCACGTGACGCAGGGTAAAGATAGTTCCGCTAGCGGTCTGCGGACATTATGTTGTATGCTCTTGTCTCAAATTTCGTCTCTTACCCTTTCTATTTTGTCTGTTTTCCAAGTTGTTGTTATATAATCTACAAAGAAATTTATTTGTAGCTTATATGGCCGCTCAGATCGTTCTAGAATTTACAAAGTTTACTTATATAGCACATTTAAAAATGACCGAAGTCAACCAAAGTGCTGTTTAATTTACCGGCGGGTAGTTTTATTTCACCAGCTGTCCTATATATAGGCTCATTCAACAATTCCCTTGCTCGTTTTAATATATGACAAGCATTTATTTATATGCCTAATTTATGTAAAAACTAAATTGTAAGTACGTATGCACCGTTACACATAGGAACAAATATATAAATTCAGTGTCAGAATGAGTTATAATATGCTTATACTGTTGCGCGAATACATGCTAATGCTATTGCCTGTATTTCAAAAACGCATGAGTAACTTTAAAAAAGTCACAACAATATGTAGATTATCTCAACCTAATGAATCGCTGAAACTGTTGACCATGTATTAATCGCACATTATAACTATATCTGAGAAACTAAAATAAATAAGACATTTATTTCCAAGACCTCATTGTATAGCTATATCAGTTGAATTAGAGTTAATATATTTATTAACTAAATATACAACAAAGTACTAATAGGTTTGTTAATGCTGTGCATATTACAGACCTTAGCCTTACTAAAATTAACTACGAATCAAACCAAAACGGCAGTTATTGCAGTTATTCCATGGTTTTGTTACAAAATTTGATTTGTGTGGTTATGCAAATAGTAATAAAACAAACCTGCTTTTACTATAATAAAACCATGGTTAATTTTCGTAAGGGAAGATGATAACGAGCGGAGCAAATGTGAGTGAACCATCATTGCGAGATGACAGAAGTGCTGTTTATGATCCATATATCCAGAAAGAAATGCAAAAACGCATCCAGGGATCGTGGTCCTCTTTCGCAAATCGGAGGATCAGAGCTGTCAGTCGATTTCTCCAGCACATCGACAAAAACTGTTTTTTACATGGAGTGCGACAATGCACGGCTGCACCAAATAGACAATGGCAGAAACAAAAAATCTTACTGTTCAAAAATGTTTAATAATGTTATATATTATATATATATATATATTTTTTAGGGGAATATAAATACATGTTTTAATGTTTGTAATTGTTTCATTTATTTTACATTATTTCTGAATGAGATGATAAAATGTGTCTACATCAATCGACATGTACACAATGCAACTTATCTGTCTAGAGATGGTACAAGAATAGAACTGCAATGTATGTAAAAGTTTACATATAGTACAGTAGTAAGTGTCAATTTAGAATAAAAAAAAATAATAAAAAATTGACACATACATATCATGCGGCCCCTCACTTGATGTGAAAACCCTGATGTGGCCCCCCAAATCAAAAAGTTTGCCCACCTCTGGTGTAGAGAGATTCCTTGATTATAATGAGACATTTACATTTAGACATTTAGCAGATGCTTTTATCCAAAGCGACTTACAAAGGAGAACAGTGGAAGCAATCGAAATCAACAAAAGAGCAACAAAAACATGCAAGTGCTATGACATGTCTCATATAGCCTATGCAAGGATTTTTAAAGTACATAATAAATAAAAGAAAATAGATGGGGGGGGGTAGAGAAAGCTCATGTTAGTAGTGTTAGTGTTTTTTTTTGTTTTGTTTTGTGTTTTTTTTATTAGAGAAAACAAGTAGTAAGTAAATGGATAGAGTGCAAATCTAAAAGAGCATAATTTAAAGAATAGAGACTTTGTAAGACTGCGATGAACTAAGATGAGTGACAGCTTTTAATGTTTTTTTAAGCGAGTTTATGAATTGAATGTTATTTAATACAACAGAAAATAAACAAGAAGTTAATATTAAGTGACTTACATTGACTATTGTCTAACAGCATTGCCTGATTTGGCTCTATTTCGTCGTCAAAATGATCCAGAGATGATTTCCATTCATAAAGAATCACTTGAGTCATTTCTGAATGAATCAGCTGTTCGAATGAATCATATGAATATGATTCAGTAATTAAATCAGTGACTTACAATTTTGTTTTAATTTTAAAGTATATTTTCATTTTTTTAAATCATTTAATATTTCTGTATTCGAAATGGTATATTTAAAACATTAATCTCAACATGAATGGGTCAAAATTATCAATTTTTCTTTTATGCCAAAAATCATTAGGATATTAAGTAAAGATCATGTTCCATGAAGAGATTTTGTAAATTTCCTACCGTAAATATATCAAAACTTCATTTTTGAAAAATAATATGCATTGCTAAGAACTTCATCTGGACAACTTTAAAGGCGATTTTCTCAAGATTTTTATTTTTTGCACCCTCAGATTGCAGATTTTCAAATTGTTGTATCTCGGCCAAATATTGTCATATCATAACAAACCATGCATTAAAGGAAAGCTTATTTATTCAATGACCCATATGACTGGTTTTGTGATCCAGGGACACAAATGTCTTTTTTAACAATAAAATATTTTAAAATGATAAAATCAAAGCTTAGAATATGAATTTCAAAATACAAAATACAAATTTATATTCCCTGATTTTCAATGTGGTTTCAGGCTTTACTGTGTATGTATAATCCATCTGACATTTTTCTTTAAAAAATGCATTTTTACCAGACTCCGATGTATAGGTTTCTATGTAAGTACTGGTGCTTCTGATTGAGCTGAGGGTGGGATTTTAGCGAGTTTGAAGTAAAAATATTTGATGGATGTCCAATATTTGTTGAGAGCATTTATTCAGTATCATTATCTCATTTTTTTTGTGTGTGATTCTTTATTTATTGAACATTTTTAATTATAACGTTTTACAACGGAGCCAAAGATCTGCCCACTAAAAAAATTAAATAAATAAATAAATGAAAAAAGGAAGAAGGTTACAATATGATATTACGAAAACAGTATTTGCAGGATAATAGGTACAACTAAAGATTTCAAGAGGTCTGACACAGCAATAAGATCCATTATCTCATTTTTGACCGAGATGGCTTTTAGCTGGTTTGGCATCTGAACTCTTCAAATAATAAACATGCAAACATAGCAACATTTATTTTCTGACCCCAGAGTCAAAAGTGCAAAAAAAGCTAGAGGGAGTATAAAAAGACTGATCACAAAGATGACTCAATAAGTTTGACCCTGTCTGTAATCGCAGGCTCATCCCTCTCGATCACTCTTTTGACTCCTTCAAAACCATCTTTGCAATTTAATTTCTGCGCATATTATACATACATAGTTCAATCAATCAATCAATCAATGATTCAACTGTTGAATTTACAGAATCACTTTGATCACTTTGATTCGGTCCTACTTTAGCATTTGATTGTGACCAAGTAAACAACTAAAGAATTGTTTTGTACATTTTTTCTTGGTTTTAAATTTCTGACATTAAAGCTTTCAGTGTATTAAATAAACAGCTTTCAGGCTTTACTGTATATGTGTAATCCATCTGACATTTTTCTTTAAAAAATGTATTTTTATCAGGCTCCGATGTATAGGTTTCTATGTAAGTACTGGTGCTTCTGATTGAGCTGAGGGTGGGATTTTAGCAAGTTTGAAGTTAAAGTATTTGATGGATGTCCAATATTTGTTGAGAGCATTCATTCAGTATCATTATCTCATTTTTTTTTGTGATTCTTTATTTATTGAACATTTTTAATTATAACGTTTTACAACGGAGCCCAAGATCTGCCCAATAAAAAATAAAATAAATAAATAAATGAAAACAGGAAGAAGGTTACAGTACGATATTACAAAAACAGTATTTGCAGGATAATAGGTACAGCTTAAGATTTCAAGAGATCTGACACAGCATCAATAAGATCCATTATCTCATTTTTGACCGAGATGGCTTTTAGCTGGTTTGGCATCTGAGCTCTTCAAATAATAAACATGCAAACATAGCAACATTTATTTTCTGACCCCAGAGTCAAAAGTGCAAAAAAAAGTTACAGGTGAGTATAAAAAGACTGATCACAAAGATGACTCAATAAGTTTGACCCTGTCTGTAATCGCAGGCTCATCCCTCTCGATCACTCTTTTGACTCCTTCAAAACCATCTTTGCATTGAGTATGTGAGGTCAAGTGAAAATCACAAAGTAAAGCCTGTGTAATCTCCTACACCTCTCCACCTCTGGACATCAGTAAGCTGCTTCCATTACAGCCGGGGTCACCTCTGAACGGGTGAGCAGCCGATTGTAGTTGGCAGCGCTGGGGGCGGCGGGAAGGTTAGGACGTACGTGCAGAGGATTATGGGATTACAGCGACCTGTGTAAACGACCATCTTTGTGTTTATTCAGGTTTATTTGCCTGTGGATTTGGGACACAGCTGCTGTTCATTTATCAGGTGTACTGGGTGAGAAATTAACACAGAGGAAGGGAGAGAGCGCTCCTGCTGGGACTAACCTATCCTCTTGATGGCAAAGGACAGAAAAGCTGGTCGAAAGCGGTTTGATGGGGCAAGATCACTAAAAAGTTGTGCCACTTTCATGTCAGAACAGAACAGAAGGCAGAACAGACCCACAAAGTGAGCAATTGCACTTACAACTTGTGTTGTGTCATTATCTGTTTTTGAAAAACTAAAATAATTTACTAAAACAATAAAATTTCATAACTGTGCATGCAATTTTTACTACCTTACATTATTTAAGAACTGTTAAAATATTCAAATATTACTTATGTATGTATATATGTATATATGTATGTATGTATATGTATATGTGTATATATATATAGATATATATATATATTTGGTCCATGGAGTAATGAACTAATGAAGGCAAAATGATTCAAAATTGTGAAAAACTAAAGGATACATACAGTGGGTACGGAAAGTATTCAGACCCCCTTAAATTTTTCACTCTTTGTTATATTGCAGCCATTTGCTAAAATCATTTAAGTTCATTTTTTTCCTCATCAATGTACACACAGCACCCCATATTGACAGAAAAACACAGAATTGTTGACATTTTTGCAGATTTATTAAAAAAGAAAAACTTAAATATCACATGGTCCTAAGTATTCAGACCCTTTGCTGTAACTCAGGCACTGTCCATTTCTTCTGATCATCCTTGAGATGGTTCTGCACCTTCATTTGAGTCCAGCTGTGTTTGATTATACTGATTGGACTTGATTAGGAAAGCCACACATCTGTCTATATAAGACCTTACAGCTCACAGTGCGTGTCAGAGCAAATGAGAATCATGAGGTCAAAGGAACTGCCTGAAGAGCTCAGAGACAGAATTGTGGCAAGGCACAGATCTGGCCAAGGTTACAAACATATTCTGTTGCACTTAAGGTTCCTAAGAGCACAGTGGCCTCCATAATCCTTAAATGGAAGATGTTTGGGACGACCAGAACCCTTCCTAGAGCTGGCCGTCCGGCCAAACTGAGCTATCGGGGGAGAAGAGCCTTGGTGAGAGAGGTAAAGAAGAACCCAAAGATCACTGTGGCTGAGCTCCAGAGATGCAGTCGGGAGATGGGAGAAAGTTGTAGAAAGTCAACATCACTGCAGCCGTCCACCAGTCGGGGCTTTATGGCAGAGTGGCCCGACGGAAGCCTCTCCTCAGTGCAAGACACATGAAAGCCCGCATGGAGGACTCCAAGATGGTGAGATATAAGATTCTCTGGTCTAATGAGACCAAGATAGAACTTTTTGGCCTTAATTCTAAGCTGTATGTGTGGAGAAAACCAGGCACTGCTCATCACCTGTCCAATACAGTCCCAACAGTGAAGCATGGTGGTGGCAGCATCATGCTGTGGGGGTGTTTTTCAGGACGACTGGTTGCAATCGAGGGAAAGATGAATGCCGCCAAGTACAGGGATGTCCTGGACGAAAACCTTCTCCAGAGTGCCTCAGGACCTCAGACTGGGCCGAAGGTTCACCTTCCAACAAGACAATGACCCTAAGAACACAGCTAAAATAATGAAGGAGGACTGTTCTTGAATGGCCCAGCCAGAGCCCTGACTTAAACCCAATTGAGCATCTCTGGAGAGACCTGAAAATGGCTGTCCACCAACGTTTACCATCCAACCTGACAGAACTGGAGAGGATCTGCAAGGAGGAATGACAGAGGATCCCCAAATCCAGGTGTGAAAAACTTGTTGCATCTTTCCCAAAAAGACTCATGGCTGTATTAGATCAAAAGGGTGCTTCTACTAAATACTGAGCAAAGGGTCTGAATACTGGACCATGTGATATTTCAGTTTTTTTTTTTTAATAAATCTCCAAACATGTCAACAATCCTGCATTTTTCTGTCAATATGGGGTGCTGTGTGTACATTAATGAAAAAAAAAATGAACTTAAATGATTTTAGCAAATGGCTGCAATATAACAAAGAGTGAAAAATGTAAGGGGGTCTGAATACTTTCCGTACCCACTGTACATACGTTTACCTACAGTGTTTTTTAACCTTCTATAATGAGAAAAGTTGCTACTGTCGGTTACAATTCCCTTTTAATATAAGTGCTGAACCTCTGTGTCGTCCCTAAGAGTATTGCCGCGTATATCAGGGATCCACCACTGGTTTTGCATTTTCAAAAAATGTCCTGTTTGTTTTCTCAGCAGCCCAAAACTCTGCCATCATCGTGTTGATTCATCGTGGCTCTCAAAGGGCCAGCGCTGGCAGATGTAAGACAGATGGCGCTGGATAGGCTATCATTACAGCGGCCTCAGACGGCTCACTTACAGCAACGCAAAGTCACAGTGGCACAGCAACTTTCAAAGCCTCAGTGATACGAAGAGATGCACGTCAGACACAGAAAGGAGAGGACGGCTGATGGCAACAGACACCGAAAGGAAGCGCAACAGAGGACCAAAAATTGGTCATGAAACAGATGAACCAGAGAAAGAGACAACGCTGCCCCTTCTCAACATCAACAGCTGCCACACATCACTACGTTTTACTGCTCCAGAGATCCCAACAGACTGCGCAAACCCTGTCTGTCTGTCTCCCTCTTTCTTCACTCAGGCTTTTCTGGCTGCTCTTGGGAAAGAAATCCCATGAGTCTCTGTTAGCTGTACACTAGCGTTCTTCATCTGTCTCCACTGCAAAAGCAGGCTCACAATATGCTGTACAATATTCTGATACGCTTTTCTTTATTTTGATAGCAATGAATTTGGTTCTGTTTGTTCAGACCAAGGGCAGGGCTATCATCATTAACTTAGTGCTGTCAAACGATTAATCGCATCCAAAATAAAAGTTTATGTTTACATACTATATATTTATGTACTGTGTATATATTATGTACATATAAATACACACACATGCATGTATATATTAAGGAAAAATATTTTTGATTTATATTTAAAATATTTCTATATATTTGTAATCTAAATTGTATACAGGTGTAAATATATATACATATAAATATTTTGTTGTAATATATACATGTATGTGTGTGTACTTATATGTGCATAATAAATATACAAAGTAAACACACATATAGTATGTAAACATAAACTTTTATTTCAGATGCGATTAATCGCGAATAATCGTTTGACAGCCCTACATTAATTAAAACTAAAAGCAAACCAATAAATAAATAAATATCATTACTTGAAATACAATAACGTGAACTAAAACTAAACATTTAAAAAATGTTATTTTATCTCATTTTATTTCTATACACTACCAGTCAAAAGATAATGTTTTTTTTTTTAAAGAAGTCTCTTCTGCTCACCAAGCATGCATTTATTTGATCTCAAAGTACAGCAAAATCTTGAAATATTTTTACTATTTAAAATCACTGTTTTCTATTCAAATATATTTGAAATGCTATTTATTCCTGTGATTTCAAAGCTGAATTTTTAGCATCATTACTCCAGTCACATGATCCTTCAGAAATTATTCTAATATTCTGATTTGCTGCTCAAAAACGATTTATTATTATTTTTATGTTGAAAACAGCTGAGTAGAATTTTTTTCAGGTTTCTTTGATGAATAGAAAGTTCAGACGAACAGC
Source organism: Cirrhinus molitorella (assembly GCA_033026305.1). Classification (NCBI taxonomy): domain Eukaryota; kingdom Metazoa; phylum Chordata; class Actinopteri; order Cypriniformes; family Cyprinidae; genus Cirrhinus; species Cirrhinus molitorella. Next base: position 38,518,518 of record CM065126.1, read on the forward strand.
ATTTAACTGAAATAGAAATCTTTTGTAACATTAGAAATGGCTTTATAATCAAGACTTTGGATCAATTTAAAGCATCCTTGCTAAATAAAAATATTCCATAACTTAGCTTTGAGCACAGAAACAAATTACATTTTAAAATGTATTGAAATCAAAAGCAGTTATTTTAAATAGTACTTTTTTTTTTTTTTTTTAAATATTACAGATTTTGCTGCATTTTGGATAAATTAATGCAGACTTGGTGAGCAGAAGAGAATTCTTAAAAAAAATCCACTGTTCAAAAACTTTTGACTGGTAGTGTACTAAAATAAATTTCAACTAAATTATTAAAAAATAATAAAACCTATAGAGATATCCTTAAAAATAATAATTAAAAAAATAATAAAAATGAGCAAAAAAGACGCACACAACAAAACCACTCAAATGTTAAAATTAAAATGAAAACTAAAAAAAAAACAACAAACAATAATATCACATTATAGTAGATATTTAACAGCAACCACAGAAAACCACAGACTGTTATTTTACTCAAAGTTGACAAAAAGCTTCATAATGAAACAGACAATGAAATGAGGAATTGTATTTTTTTTAGCTTTAGTTATGCCATTTGATAAAGGTCAAAATAAATGAAAAGAAAACATATAATAGAGCAATTAGAATTACATTTCTCACTGTCTGCAAAAAAAACTCTTAAAAACAAAGGGGGTTTTGCAGTAATGCCTTAGAATCACCATTGTGTGTTCCCTAATGAATCTTTCAGTGAAAACAAACAGTGTAAAGAACATTTTAATAATCTAAAGAACCTTTTTCCACTATAAAGAACCTGTGGAAAGGCTCCATAGATGTTAAAGGTTCTTCATATAACCATACATGCCAATAAAGAGATAGTTCACCCAAAATGACAATTCTGTCATTAAGTAAACCTGTCGTTCCAAACCCGTAAGACCTTTGTTCATCTGCGGAACACAAATTAAGATATTTCAGAGAAATCCAAGAGCTTTCTGACCCTGCAGAGACAGCAACTGAAATGTTGAAACAGCCCAGAAAGGTAGCAAGGACATTGATAAATTGATGAGAAAAGGTATTACAGGTTTGAAACGACATGAGAGTAATAAACAGTGTTAGGGGTAACGCATTACAAGTAACGCAAGTTACTTTTTTTCAAGTAACTAGTAAAGTAACGCATTACTTTTTCCATTTACAAGAAAATATCTGAATTACTTTTTCAAAAAAGTAATGCCAGTTACTTTTTGTTTCCTTTATGTATTTAATCCCATTTTATTAACCAATGACTTTGCTGCTGACCCTTTGTTGATCCAATACATCAGTACACTGCAAAAATACTTTTCTTACTTACATTTTTTGTCTCGTTTCCAGCCAAAATATCTAAAAATTCTTAAATCAAGAAGGGTTTTCTAGATAAGTAAATAATTATTTTCTTGTTTTCAGAAAAAAACAAGTCAAAATTAAATGTGTTTTTGCTTAGAACAAGAAAAATAATCTGCCAATGGGGTAAGCAATTTTTTTTATTTTTTTTTCAAACAGAAAACAAGATTATTTTGCTTATTTTAGGCAAAAACAAAAACACACTTAATTTAGACTTTTTTTCAGAAAAAAACAAGACAATTTTTACTTGTCTAGTAAATCCTTCTTGATTTAAGAATTTGTAGATATTTTGGCTGGAAACAAGACAAAAAAAATCAAGAAAATCATTTTTTGCAGTGTACTAATAAGCAAAACTTACTTTAGATGAACTAACATTTGTGCTTTTGTTTCTCTCATTGCTGAAGAAGCTTTCTTTTCCTTCAGTTCTACTGTACAGACGTCACTTTAATTTTCCTTTAGACTTTAGACCTTTAGGCTTATTCACATAATTTCATTTTGGTGTGAAAGGGCTTTTACATTTGATAAGAATCTAACGTTTTTAAATTAAAAACAAACGAGCAAGCCCTGCCCAGATTTAAAAAGTAACGCAAAAGTAATGTAACGCATTACTTTGCATAAAAAGTAACTAAGTAACATAATTAGTTACTTTTGTAGGTAGTAACGCATTACTTTTAAAAGTAACTTTTTTTTAAATGACTGAATTTTCATTTTTGTGTGAACTAACCCTTTAAGATCAAGGTAATATCCTCTGTAAATTTTTGCCTAGGTTGTGTGAGGAAAAATAGTTTCCGTGCCGAACTGAAATCATAAAGTGCATTTACCTGACGTCCTCAGGGAAAGCTTCTCGTGTCCGAAGAGAGCTTTTATCATCCCACTCCCATTTTTCCAAACCCCGTCTCTCTCTCCGCTTGAGGTTTTCTCTTCCCGCCTATCCCATAACTGCCTCTATAAATTAAGTTCTCTGCGAGTGACACCAATTCAAGTCAAGCATCCGCAAAGAGACGTTTATTGCTTAATGCCTGTCAAGCCTGCTTAAATCTGGGCGGCTGTGGTCCTCTCCAGCGCTAGCACTGGGTTATTGCTACAGTAAGCGCATTTAATGCTCATTGCCGGGCTTTTTATGTGCGAGCATGTTAAATCGGTGAAGACTGATTACTACACACAAAAGCTCAACGTTTGCAGCTTAGCTTTACACTGTGTGTTACTCTAAAATCTCGCATGCTTTTCTTTCCCTCTCTCGTTCGCTCTAGCTTTTACACTCTTGATTCAATTTTGAGCTTTATTGGCATGACAGAAACGGTCCGTTTGTATTGCTAAAGTGTTGCGAAACTAGTAAAATGAATAAGGCAAAATGTACAATTAGCCTAAAAGGTGTGCGCTATTTATTCGGTAAGTAGCCGTGCAATACTCAGGATAATTACGGGTCATTATCGGCAAATAAACACAGACGCTTCAGTGTGAAGCGGAAGAGTCTAGTATCATCCTGAAGCTCTTTACTAAGCAAAAATAGCTGGATCAGTTTAAATAATGAGATTTCAGTTCAATATTCAATCAAAAAAGTATTTATATATATATATTACAGATATTTATACAAATATATACATGATAATGATCTATTTTTATACACCAGTCAAAAGATTTTTAATGTTTTTTTTTTTAAGAATTCTATTCTGCTCACAAAATCTGCAGTTATTTGATTCAAAATACAGTGAAATATTTTTATAATTTAAAATGACTGATTTCTATTTGAATATATTTTAAAAGGTAATTTATTCTTGTGGTTTTAATGCTGGATTTTTATCATAATTACTACAGTCTTCAGTGTCACATGATCTTCAGAAATCATTCTAATATTCTGATTTGCTGCTCAAAAAACATTTGTTGTTGTTATTATTATGTTGAAAACAGCTGGGTAGATTTTTTTCAGGTTTCTTTGATGAATAAAAAATTCTGAAGAACAGCATTTATGTGAAGTAGAAATCTTTTGTAACATTGTAAATGTCTTTATCATCACTTTTGATCAATTTAAAGCAGCCTTGCTTAATAGAAGTATTATATTTCTATGATTTCTTCCACCCCCCACAAAAAATATTTTTTTATAATAATAATAATAATAATAAATAAATAAATGTTTCTTGAGCAAATCAGCATATCAGAATGATTTCTGATAATGTGACACTGAAGACTAGAGTAATGATGCTGAAAATTTAGCTTTGATCACAGGAATAAATTACATTTTAAAATATATTCAAATATTAAACAGTTATTTTAAATAGCAATATATATTTAGCTTAGGTTTTTGTATATAAAAGTTTGTTTTGTAGTAATTTAATTTGCATTGCATTTATTTCTGTATGTATTATGTATGTATGTATTTATTTATTTCTGATGAGCTTTATTTTTATTTTCATTTTAGAAATTTTAGTATATAAACTAATTTCAGATAGTTGCCTAACCGAACATTTCTCATTTTTTTAACTATATACTTTCCATATATATATATATATATATATTTATTTATTTATTTTATTTTATTTTTTTTGGCTGTACTTTGGATCAAATAAATGCAAGCTTAGTGAGCACTGCTTAAAAAAAATAAAATTTTCAGAGCAAAAATGCATTACAGACATTTTTAATGTTATAAAAAATTTGTCTCAAATAAATGCTGTTCTTTTGAAAATTCCATTCATCAAAGTCCCACAGAGAGTCCTAAAAGCATTTAAAATATAAAAATATTAAGCAGCACAACTGTTTTCAACACTGATAATAAAAAAAGTTTCTTGAGCAGCAAATCAGCATATTACAATGATTTCTGAGGGAGCTGGAAAATCACAAGAATAAATTACACTGCAAAATATATTTTACATAGAAGATAGTTTTTTTAAACTGTAATAACATTTCATAATATTACTGTTTTTACTGTGTTCTGATCAAATAAATGCAGACTTCTTGAGAGAATTTTTTCAAAAACACATCTTACCATCACCAAACAAATGAACAGTAGTGTATAAATGCTAAAGTGCAATAAATATAAATGTAATTCTAATTAAAAATGTGCCCCTGGAGCACAAAACCAGTCTTAAGTCGCTGGAGTATATTTGTAGCAATAGCCAAAAATACATTGTAATGCCAAAAAATACATTTTTATGCCAAAAATCATTAGGATATTAAGTAAAAATAACGTTCCATTAAGATATTTTGTAAATTTTGTACTGTAAATGTATCAAAACTTAATTTTTGATCAGTAATATGCATTGCTAAGATCTTAATTTGGACAACTTTAAAGGTGATTTTCTCAATATTTTTATTTTTTTGCACCCTCAGATTGCAGATTTCAAATAGTTGTATCTCTGCCAAATATTGTCCGATCCTAACAAAACAAACTTCAATGGAAAGCTTATTCAGTTTTCAGATGATATATTTTGAAAAATTGACACTTAAGACTGGTTTTGTGGTCCAGGGTCACATATGTTAAATGATAATTACTTGTTAAACTATAATTAAGTTCAAGAGGTTTTGAAATGCAAGCATATAAAACACACGACTTTCCATAACATCAGCAGATGTTATGGTAATAATTATAAAGCGTGCAATGGTGTCCGAATCCGTACATGAATTCACAGATGTCCTGTGCCAATATTGAGAAAACTAAATCCGTATAAACCATAAAACAGCAGGAAAGAAAGAAGAGCCGAGCAGTGTCAGGTTTTGCCAGCTCATCTCCCGTTCTCATCTGCACCTCTGTTCGCTGAAATCAATCCTAATCAAATAACACGCAGTGCTGCGGAGTATTTAAACCTCTCCATATGTTACACAAACAGCAGCTCCATTAAACTTCCCACGCCGAGCGTAATAAATGAGAGTGTAAAGTGAGGTGGCTTTTTCTGCTCGCGGACACAATGAGGGCAGAAATACATCTGCTGCATGTGGGATGTACACCGCGTTAGTCCTTCGGCGGCCTGAAGCTGCACACCTTCAAGATCACACTTCTGTCCTACAAACAAGCCTACAGAAAGCAACCGCCATGTTTACATGCGCATTTTACCAAGAGAAGTTGTTCACCCCAAAATGAACATTTTGTTGTCATTTACTCTCTCCAATGTCGTTGTAATTTATTATTATTTTTAGTCTTCTGTAAAACACAAAAGATGTTTTCGGAAATAGAAAGGGCACTAAAAAAAGCAATGCCTGCACTAAAGAGCTTATTCTGTTATGATATGGCATCACACTTGGTGCGACAAATTTATTTTTTAAATTTTTATTGTGGTTAAGCCTCAGTATAATTATTGAAAATAATTATAAAAAATATTATAAAAATAATAAAATAAAAATATTAAATTATAAAAAATATATTTTTTATATAAACAACAATTTTTACAGTTTAATAAAACTAATAGAAAGTATTATATTATTTATGTATTATTTATTTATTTAAATTAAAAGCTGGAATAAAAAAAAATCTGAATATTAGACAAAAAAATAAATACACATACAAAAATGAGAAATGTTTGGTTAGGCAACTATCTGAAATTAGTCTATGCACTAAAATTTCTAAAATTAAAATGAAAATAAAGCTCATCAGAAATAAATAAATACATACAAACGTACAGGAATAAATGCAAATTATAATAGCATAACTAAATTACTACATAAACTTTTATGTCAAAAACACTAAAATTAAACAGAAAAAAACCCTGCATTTATTTGATTTATTATTTATTTTTTCAAATCATTTTTTTTTTTATAAAAATGTTTGTAACATTATACACTATACGATTTAAAAGCTTAGAGTCAGTATTTTTATTTACCTTTTTTTTTTTTTTTGAATGAAATTATAGAAATTAATACTTTTATTTAGCAAGGATGCTTTAAATTGATCAAAAGTGATGATAAAGACATTTATAATGTCTAAATTATAATAATTTATAATGATTTCCATTTCAAATAAATGCTGTTATTCTGAACTTTCTATTCATAAAAGAAACCTGAAAAAAAAATCAACTCAGCTGTTTTAAATATAACAATAATAATAATAAACTTTTTTTTAATAATAAACGTTTTTTGAGCAGTAAATCAGAATATTAGAATGATTTCTGAAGGATCTTGTGACTGAAGTAATGATGCTAAAAAATCAGCTTTGAATAAATTATGTTTTAAAATATATAAAAAATAATACAGTTATTTTAAAAACTTTACTGTTTTTGCTGCTCTTTGTATCAAATAAACGCAGGCTTGGTGAGCAGAAGAGACGTCTTTAAAAACATTAAAAATCTCAAAACTTCTGAAAAACCTTTGACTGGTAGTGTGTATATATATATATATATGAAAATAAAAGCTAATTTAACACATGAATAAAAAAATAGACTTCTTTTAGAAATAATGGAAATACTATTGCCATTCATTTGAATTAATTTTAAGCAATTTTGCACAGAAATTTAATTTAATTAATTCTCATTCATGCCATTGACAACAGCTAACAAGAGCAAAATACATTGCAAAATTAAAAACTGAATTTCTCTCCTAAAATTCTTTCCCTCAAAAAAGCTTAACTTTTTATAACTTCCTGAGTCACACAGCACTTTCATCTGAACATACACAAATATAACTTTTAAAGTTTAGACGGTCTCTTTCTGTCTAAGTGGGCAGCTCTTGGCCACAAAAAACCGAGGGTCAGTATTTAAAGCCGTAGTCAAAAGTCTGGCTAGGCCTGACTTACAGGATTTCACTGACACATAGTTCATCTGCGACTTGTCCGATCCATCTGTGATGTTCTATAATCACTGAGTTAAATACGCCACATGATCAGGGGAGAGATCCAGTTCCTCTTGGATGGCAATCAACAGCAATCTGAGATCGATCAGTTTGAGAGAGCAATGTCTGGAACAGGAAACCAAATTCGCAATGATAACGATGATTACTGCATTTCTAGCATTGACTCATTCGGCTTTTCCACAAACAGCCTTTCATTTACCATCATGTGTGCTCCCTGGGAATTGAAAACACAACCTTGGCATCACAAGTGACACGCTTTAGCAGATGAGCTAAAGCGACACGATTATGATGACGCTGATGATGTCAGTGCTGACCGAGGCATGCAGCCGAGCGCTGAGAGAATGTAATGTGAACAGTTCGATCGAGAGAACGCTGAAATGGAGACGTGATAGATGGAGAAAGATTGCAGTAAGCAGGGTTGGGGAAAGATACTTTTAAAAGTAATGCATTACAATATTGCGTTACTCCCTAAAAAAGTAACTAATTACGTTACTTAGTTACTTTTTTATGGAAAGTAATGCGTTACACTGCAAATAATGTTTTTCTTACTTAGATTTTTTGTCTTGTTTCCAGCCAAAATATCTAAAAAATCTTAAATCAAGGAGGATTTTCTAAACAAATAACAATTATTGTCTTGTTTTCAGGAAAAAAAAGTCAAAATTAACTGAGTTTTTGCTTAAAACAAGCAAAATAATCTGCCAGTGGGGTAATAAAAATAATCTTATTTCAAGATGAAAGATAGATTATTTTTCTTACACCATTGGCAGATAATTTTGCTTGTTTCAAGCAAAAACTCACTTAATTTTAACATATTTTGTCTGAAAACAAGACAATAATTTTTACTTGTCTAGAAAATCCTTCTTGATTTAAGAATTTTTAGATATTTTAGCTGGAAACAAGACAAAAAACCTAAGTAAGAAAAGCATTTTTTGCAGTGTACATTACTTTTGCGTTACTTTTTAAATCTGGGCAGGGCTTGCTTGTTTGTTTTTAATATAAAAAGATTTATTCTTAACTAATGTAAAAGCCCTTTCACACCAAAATGAAATGAAGTGAATAAGGCTAAAGGAAAAATAAACTGTAGGAAAAGAAAGTTCAACACTCTTCAGCAATGAGAAAAAAAGCACAAATGTTAGTTCATCTAAAGTAAGTTTTGCTTATTGGTACACTGCAAAAAAAGATTTTCTTTTTTTTTTAGATTTTTTGTCTTGTTTCTAGCCAAAATATCTCTTAATAATATATTTATAATGTATATTTCTTAAATCAAGAAGGTTTTTCTAGAGAAGTAAAAATTCTTGTCAAAATTTTGCTTTTTTGCTTAAAACAAGCAAAATAATTTCCCAAATGGTGTAAGCAAAAATTATCTTGTTTTTTCTTTGAAATAAGATTTTTTGCTTACCCCACTGGCAGATTATTTTGCTTGTTCTAAGCAAAAAGTCACTTATTTTGACTAGTTTTTTTTTTCTGAAAACAAAAAAATAATTATTTACTTCATTTAAGATTTATATATATATATATATATATTTTGGCTGTAAACAAGACAAAAAAAATCTAAGTAAGAACAGTATTTTTGCAGTGTACTGATTTATTGGATCAAAGGTCAGCAGCAAAGACATTGGTTAATAAAATGGGATTAAATACATAAAGAACACAAAAAGTAACTGGCGTTAGTTTTTTGAAAAAGTAACTCAGATATTTTCTTGGAAATGGAAAAAGTAATGCGTTACATTACTAGTTACTTGAAAAAAGTAATATTATTACATAACTCGAGTTACCCCCAACACTGGCAGTAAGTGACACATGACATGGTTTGGTTTTCTACTAGAAAAAATCATGATTGAGACGTCTTTAAATTGATCTCGATTGTTTCTCCACTGATCAAATACAAAAAAATAAGTGCAAATAGCAATGGGTTCTATTTACACTTAAGGATTTTCTGCTATTTATAAAACTTATTGCAAATAGATGCAATTATTACTATTGTATCATATTAAAACAGCATTCAGTAATTGAGCATTGAGTGTAAATTATCTTTTTAATTCAATTTATAAACCCTTTAACTGTCACTCCCTTTTGTGAACAAATACGTGTAAATGCAGTATTTAAACTTAATTTTTTATCATTCCTGAACAAAAACATTTTGTGATATGATTTTGATGTACATTTTTCATTATAGTGCAATGTCTGATTTTAAAATGGTTTTCAAAGGATGAATTTTGAGAAGTTTTCAAGTGCTATATAATTTCTTATGATTTCTAAAGCGTGAAAAAGGCAACAAAGAAAGTCTTTTTGTGACAAAGGTCAGAACTCCTGTTATGAAGTAGATTTTTGAGGTGCACTCTTTAAATTTTGCAAATTAATTTATTACTTTTCCTACATAATGTGTAACACAAAAAAATAGTAAAATATCTATTTAGGAGTCTTAGACCTTTCCAACAAAATATAGTTTGTCATGATTAAATTAGGATTTATTTGTAAAATGGTGAAGAAACGTAGGTGTCCCACAGGTGGGACGGGTGACAATTAGGGGGTTAAATTAATGTAGCCTTAGTGGGACAATAAGCCCTCTCTACACACCTACCCTAACTCTAACTAATACTTTATTGTACAATTTTCGATTATTTCCTAAATGTTTATTGAAAATCAATGCTTTTTCCTATATTATATGAGATTTAAAAAGGATGAAAAAAGATATAAGGTGGAAAAAAAACGCTATAAGGTGGAATTGAACCCGGGTCGTCCGCGTCGAAAAGATTTAACCGCACGCTTTAATCGCTTCGCCACTGAATCTGATGATTGACAGCTATCTTTTGTAGTGTTAACTAGCATCAATACACATTGGTGGGCGGAGTTAGTAAAAAATAAAGCTTCTTGATTTTTAAAATGAGCATTTTCCTACCTATCTCTAAAATAACACATTAAACAGGCTCTGTATGTTACTGTACCTTTAAGACTTATACATGTAAATTACTTCTAATTCACTAACCCATGAACCACTATCACACCTGCTTCCAAATTACATGTTTTTGCAGCCTACTTTCAACAACTGGTCTGAATTGCGAATGTCTGCAAAGGTCATCAAATTGTTTCAATTAAAAAAACGTGTGACCTCTTTAAAAGAGTGTTTACTCATCTAGTAACATCAGCTTTTTAAACATTTCTGATGACCGAGTCTCTCTCTCCTGCTATTAGCATTGGTACAACAAGACATCTGGTAGAAGTTAAAACGTTCGTGTCTAACCCTCCTCCTTTAACTCGTTCTCTCTCGTGGCCAATCAGAGGCTGTTAAACAGCGTTTCTGTGCGAAGCCGTCTGGTGTAATGCATTTAGATGCCATGCACACCGAGGTGCCAAGGAGAACCACGCTTTCTAGAACACTCCACCACTGGGGCTTTACACAACTCACAGCATCAGTACACTGCTTTAATATTCCTTCTGCTCTCACCATCATAACCTTAATCCTCACCCTCCTTTATGCTGTTTCCTGACAGTCTCCATATAGGGCTGCATGAATGATCTGAAATATAGGCAGATGTATACCAAAAAAAAGCCACTTTTTCCACCATTTACACTGCCTTCAACTTTGAATTTGAACGGCAGTACTGAAAACAGGATGCAGAACCAAAATTCAGATTTTAATGTAAGGAAAATTCAAGTAAATTAGACATTTCAAGTCGAAGAGATGCATGTGACTTTAATAAGAAAAAAAGACAAGAAATTTTTTTTACTAAAAGTTTTAAGAAATTTTAAGAACTAGATAGAAAGATAGAAAGATGGAACAATAGAACGAAAGAACGATAGATAGACTGATTTACAGATAGATAAATAGATTCAATGATAGAATGATAGAAGAACGGATAGACGGATGGACAGACAGATAGACGAATGATAGGATGATAGAAAGATTGACAGAATGACGGAACAATAGAACGATAGAACAATAGATAGATAGATAGACAGACAGACATATATAGATAGAAAGAACGATAGATAAAGAATGATAGAACAATAGAAAGAATGACAGAATGACGGAACGATAGAACAACAGACAGATAGATAGAACGATAGATAGATAGATAGATAGACAGACAGACAGACAGATAGAAAGAAAGAACGATAAAGAATGATAGAACAATAGAAAGAATGACAGAATGATGGAACGATAGAACAGATAGAACGAGAGAACGACAGATAGATAGATAGATAGATAGATAGATAGATAAAGAATGATAGAACAATAGAAAGAATGACAGAATGACGGAACGATAGAACAACAGATAGATAGATAGATAGATAGATAGAACGATAGATAGAACGATAGAACGATAGAACGATCGATAGATAGATAGATAGATAGATAGATAGATAGATAGATAGAACAATGATAGAACGATAGATAGAACGATAGAACAAAAGTTTACCAGCTCATAATGCGTTGTTTTTCCTTCTGTAATAGTTGCATATGAGTCCCTCAGTTGTCCTCAGTGTGAAAAGACGCATTTCAAAATCATACAGTCATTGTTGGAAAGGGTTCAAATACACAAAAATGCTGAAAAACCAAAGAATTTCTTGGAGCTGAAAGATTTTTCTGAAGAACAGCAGGCAGTTTAACTGTTCAGGACAAACAAGGGACTCATGAACAACTATCACTAAACAAAAAAGCTGTGGATCATTCAGGAACAACACAGTATTAACAATCAAGCGTATGTCAACTTTTAAACAGGGTGATTTTTATATATTCAACTTTTGTGGACTATATGTAAATGTCTTTTATGTGAAATATCTTATTTAAGTCAGTACTAAATAAAAAAACAACATGCATTTTGTATGATCCCTCTTATTTTGAGATTCTGCAAGGTGTATGTCAACTTTTGACTTGAACTGTACTTCCAGAAAAGTGGTCAGAAAGACAAACTTCCTCAAACTCTGGAGTTCTGAAGTTGTTTCGGCCCTGATCCGCGGCCCGTGTTTTCAGCTCTCTGTCTCTCAGTTGTCGTATGACCTTGCGTCTTGATCAGTATGTGGTGTGGAGTGATTTTTTTGCCATCTGATCTTTCTGTTTTCAGAACTGTATTGATCCTTCTTGCGCTGCGCTCTCAAGGACAGAAACCAAACCCAGACGACCCCTCCTTCCACTCCCCTCATCTCAAACTTCTATACCAATCCGCCTTTTTCCCTTTGTTCTTCTCTCTCACTCGCTCTCTCTGATCGGGGCCCAAGGTTGCAGTGACCAGCAGTATGAATAAATAATGTGCAGAGCGGGATCTCTTACAGAAAAGCCATTTAGGCTGCTATTGTGTTACTAAAGGCTGTGCATTTAGCCGCCGATGTCCATGTGACAGAAATGCTATAGGATGTGAACTGCGAGTCCTGTGAAACAGCTATATCTCCAACACCACTAGACCTTCCCAATGACCTTAAACACAATCGCTGCTCACTCACACTACACAATGGACTCACTTGTTTACTTTCTCTTCTTTTGCAAGTGCACTGAGCCATCTGTGTCTGAAATGTTATGGTATATCGGGCCTGATTTGGGCATTGTGATATATATAGTATAGTATATGTGACCCTGGATGACAAAACCAGTCTTAAGTAGCACAGGTATATTTATTGCAATAGCCAAAAATACATTGTATGGGTCAAAATGATCGATTTTACTTTTATGCCAAAAATCATTAGGATATTAAGTAAAAATCATATTCCATGAAGACATTTTGTAAATGTCCTACTGTAAATATATCAAAATTAATTCTTGATTAGTAATATGCATTGCTAAGAACTTCATTTGAACAACTTAAAAGACAATTTTCTCAATATTTAGTTTTTGCACCCTTGCATCTCAGCCAAATATTGTCCTATCACAACAAACATACATCAATGGAAAGCTTATTTATTCATCTTTCAGATGATGTATAAATCTCAATTTCAAAAAATTGACACTTCAGATTGGTTTTGTGGCCCAGGGTCACATATAGATAATGAAAAGCAAATGAAGACTATTGTTCCTTAGTGTGTTCTGTATGTCAACAATTATAATTACGATTAGCATTTTTATTTATTTGTATTCATCTGTCATTAAAACCATACTAGTTGTTTAGAATTTTAACAAGCCGTTTATTTTAATATTTATAAATGTTGAGTAAATCGACAGCTAAACTGTTGCATTAGCAAGGCTAATAGCTAGTCAGGCTGTATTTATTTTATCCAAAGTACAGAAAAAAACATTTTAAAATATTTTTACTATTTAAAATAACTGTTTTCTATTTGAATATATTTTAAAATGTAATTTATTCCTGTGATTTCAAACCTGAATTTTTAGCATCATTACTCCAGTCACATGATCCTTCAAAAAAATCATTCTAATATTCTGATTTGCTGCAAATAAAAAAAAAACATATTATTATTATTGCTGTTATTATGATGTTGAAAACAGTTGAGTAGAATTTTTTTCAGGATTCTTTGATGAATAGAAAGTTTAGAATAACAGTATTTATCTCAAATAGAAATCTTTTGTAACATAAATGTCTTTATCATCACCACTTTGGATAAATTTAAAGCATCCTTGCTAAATAAAAGTATTAATTTCTATTGTCCATATATATATATATATATAAAGCATATTTGATATTTATACAATATTTATATAAATATAATATAAACAACCATTCAAATGACCAGTGATAGTAAGATTTAGTCTCTTATGTTAACCACAGCTGCATTTATTTGACCAGAAATACAGTAAAAACTGTAATAATGTAAAATATTATTAATATTTAAAATGACTATTTTCTATTTGAATATATTTTAAAATGTAATTTATTTCTGTAATGCAAAGCTGAATTTTCAGCATCATTATAGTCTTCAGTGTCACATGATCCTTCAGAAATCATTCTAATATGCTGATTTTCTGCTCAAGAAATATTACTTATTATTACTAATGTTGATAAAAAAAAAATCATGATTCTTTTTTACTATAGTTTTTGTAACATTATAAATGTCTTCACTGCCGCTTCTGAACAATTTAATGCATCCTTGCTGAATGAAAAAAAAAAATTAATTTCTTTAAAAATTAAATTTACTGACCCAAACCTTTGAATCGTAGTGTAAATAGTCAAGTGCAAAGTAAATGTGCATATCTTGTCTAATAGTAGTATGAATACCCCCCAAAATACAACTAACTGAAGTAAAACACATACTCATCTAAATATACCTGTAGTTCAATCCCCATCCTTACAATATATACACTATCTGTCATGCTGAACAAGGTTTCTGCCACATTTTCAGCCCATAAGTGGATTAAAATCGACAACAAATGGGTTCATAGAGCAATGGATATGCGGCTGTGCTCTGACAGCCAAACACACCATCATTTTGAAGGCGGCTGACCTTTACTGCCTCTCTGTTAATCACACAGAGGAAAAAAAACATGATGTGGTAGAAAAAAGCAGGGGGAGGGAGGGGGCAAAGCAGTATCATGTTTTTGGACACCGCTGCAGAACGCCAATGCAGAGAGCAACTCAACACTCCCTTTGGGATGCAGCGCATACACCACAACCCAATGTCCCCATCAGCCCACATCTCTTTCCCAGCATTACCGTCATCATCTACAGTCAATCTAAGGGTTAAACTGGACAAATAAAAGTAAAAAAATAAATGAAAATAACACAAACACTCAAATATCTGTACCATGCCATATATATTCATACATCTGAGTACTCAATACATAACGTTACGAGCAAATTTGAACATTTATGACAGATTAAGTTATTAAATATACATTCAGAGTGCTAAAAGCATTGGTGTAAAATCAAACACTATCAAGATTTGATGTTTTTAGTCTTTTTTACTCACCATGGCTGCATTTATTTAAATAAAAATATAGTAGAAATAGTAATACCATTACCTTAAAATAACTAGACTTAATATGCTTTCAAATGCAATTTATTTCTGTGATGCAAAGCTGAATTTTCAGCATCATTACTCAAGTCTTCAATGTCACATGATCTGTCAGAAAGGCTAATTTTTTATTATTATTAATAAAAATAAAAAAAACAGTTGTCCTGCTTAAGCCAAAAGAACAGCATTTACTTTAAATCTTTGGTAACATAAATGTCTTTATAGTTAGTTTTGATTAATTGAATGCATCCTTGCTAAATAAAAGTATTGATTTCTTTCAAAAATAATCTTACTGACCTCAAACTTTTGGTACTTACACTACCAATCAAAAGTTTTTGAACTGTAATATTGTTTTTTCATCTAACCAAACCTGCATTTATTTGATTCGAAACACACCAGAAGCAGTAATATTGTGAAATAGTTTTACTATTTAAAATAACTGCTTTCTATTTGAATATATTTTAAAATGTAATTTATTTCTGTGATCAAAGTTAACTTTTCAGCATCATTACCTTAGTGTCACATGATCCAAATTTCATTCTGATACACTGATTTGCTGTTTCAGAAACATTTTTATTATTATTATCAATATTTAAAACAGTTGATTACATTTTCCAAAAATCAGCCTTTATCTGCAATTAAAAAAAGCTTTTGTAACATTATACATTATACCATTCAAAAGCTTGGAGTCAGTACAATTTTAGGAAAGCATATAGAAATCAATACTTTTATTTAGCAAGGATGCTTTAAATTGATTAAAAGTGATGATAAAGACATTTATAATGCTACAAAAGATTCTATTTCAGATAAATGCTGTTCTTTTGAAAATAATAATAATAATAATAATAATAATAATAATAATAATAATAATAATGTTTTTGAGAAGCAAATCAGAATATTAAAGTGATTTCTGAATGATAATGTGACTGGAGTAATGATGCTAAAAATTTGCTTTGAAATCACAGGAATAAATTACATTTTTAAATATATTAAAATAAAAAAACAGTTATTTTAAATAGTAAAAAATGTTCAAAATGTTACCAAATAAATGCAGGCTTGGTGAGCAGAAGAGGCTTCTTTAAAAAACATCAAAAATCTTACTTTTCAAAAACTTTTGATTGGTAGTGTACATACAGTAAACAACCAAACTTCTCTAAAACGAACAGAACTAAAATGAAATGCAATGCTACTTCTTTTCAGTTTTCAAGATTGGCTAAATATACTGTTTTTATTCAGTTCCTATTTTTTGGAATAAGTTAAAATCGACCATTCTGTCAATATTGAAATGAGTTCATACTCCACTGATAGTTACACAAACACACCAAACAGACACTCAATCGTCTGCATTTGTACAAACAGTACTTTTACATATAAAGTATATTCAGATTGCAAACACACATCGACCTTAATATAAACAACTACAGCAGTGAAGGGCAAAATACACCAATACACATTCAATGCATTAGCCTTCAAGACACAAAATCCAGGCACACACTGTAGACACACAAAAAAAGCACACTATCTAGTGACCCGTGAAGGCCCGGCACTGCAGGCAATAACGTCCGACAGTACATGCAGTAATATCCTCATTAGTTTATATTCAGACACTGTGACTATATTCACACTCTATATTACGCTCCTATATTCTGCCTGTTGTCCTGACATTTCTAATGGAAATCGTGGATCACGTTATGGAATAGCAACTTTTTTATTCCTTGCACTCGTCCGCAGGACAGCGGGAGGGAAAACTGATGGAATTTAGATCAGATCGGGTTTTCTGTTGATGCAACCTGGAGCACTAATATATGTAGACAGGTCGTCAGGAGGATGCATGTGTGTGTGTGTGTATGAGGGTCTTTAATAAGTGATCTGATGGCAGTGGACAGAGCGCCTGTGGGAGCCACGCTCTTCACACCTCCTACTGTTATCAGCTCACCCTTACCTTATATAACACACACTCACACGCCGACACAAGCCTCACAAAAAAATAAAGTCCACCGACAGACCCTCTCTCCTTCAGTGTCTGCAGTCATCTGTTATCAGATACGTGACACACATACACATTAAAAGACAGAGGTACAGTGGCTCCTGAGGGCTGTGTGTGTCAACGTTGACCTCTCAAAAACCTGTCAACTAGTTAAAGGAGAAGTTCGGTGTGAAATGGACCTGGGGTGTATTAAAACATGTTACCGAGTACAGTCATATGTCAAATTCCCACCTCCGTTAACCCAAAGCTTTCCGAATTATAACATTATTTGCCTGTGCTTCCATTGGGCTTACAATGTTAGTGCTAGGGGCATAGCATAGCCTATGCAGCTAAACCACTATTTTTACACCATTAACAACGTTCAAAGTAACTCCACACTCAATTGGTGGACTTCTGAGGGCCTTGACATTTAAAACGAGACACTGAGAACTTTGAAAGTGCACAAGTAGTTTATTAAAAAGACAGTTTATACAGACAGTACCTTCCTTGAATTTCCCGTTTGCCGCCATCTTAAAATTAAGGCGCGATAAGTAGATTGACGATCTTCGTGATCGTCTGTTCTGTTCTGTTCCCCGTCCTACTTGTTCGTTCGCGATCGTCAATCGACTTATCGCGTCTGAAGCAAATATGTTGCTTGTTTCTAATTTTTACCTCAATGAAAGATTTACCATTAGAGTTAAATCTAAAATGCCAAAAGTGTTTTCTTTCAACAACTCCATGTGTCAAAAATATGACAAATGTTCCTCACATTAAGCTACCAAAACAAAAATATGAAGAACAGAATCACGCTGTGTCTTGCTCTGTTTTTTGTTTTGTTGTTTTGTTATTTTTATTTTTTTTTTTTACAGGTGCCTTTTTTGAGAGACGTTTACTTGGAGAAATGTACTTCTCATACAGTACAAAAATGCTACAAGTGAAATATTGACCTGCACTGTTTGTCACAAATATGGGCTAAAGATGTCCACTTTCATAAGAACAAAAGTATTGGCTTAAAATAAAAAAAAAAATATCAAAGAATGTTCATAGCTTTAAAAATGATTTGTGACCCTGGAGCACAAAACCAGTCATAAGAGTAATTATTGTTTTTATTACATTGAGATTTATACATCATCTGAAAGCTGATATATGTGCCCCTGGAGCACAAAACCAGTCTGAAGTTGCTGGGGTATATTTGTAGCAATAGCCAAAAATACATTGTATGGGTCAAAATTATCAAAAAAAAATTATGCCAAAACTCATTAGGATATTAAGTAAAGATCATGTTCCATTAATATATTTTGTGAATTTCCTACCATAAATATATCAAAACTTAATTTTTTAATAAGTATTATGCATTGCTAAGAACATCATTTGGACAACTTTAAAGGCGATTTTCTCAATATTTTTATTTTTTTGCACCCTCAGATTGCAGATTTTCAAATAGCCATATCTCAGCCAAATATTGTCCGATCCTAACAAACCATACATCAATGGAAAGCTTATGTATTCAACTTTCAGATATATAAATCTCAATTTTGAAAAATTGACACTTAAGACTGGTTTCGTGGTCCAGTGTCACAAATATGCTTTGTTAGGAGAGGACAATATTTGGCCGAGATACAACTATTGGAAAATCTAAAATCTGAGGGTGCAAAAAAAAATCAAAATATTGAGAAAATCACCTTTAAAGATTGACCAATTTTCATTTTGACCCATACAATGTATTTTTGCCTATTGCTAAAAATATACCCATGCTACTTAAGACTAGTTTTGTGGTCCAGGGTCACATTTCTGTCCAGTAAATTCACTCACACTGAAAGTTCAACCTGGACCCCATACAAAAAAAATCTGACCAAAAATTAGATTTACATGAAATCATCAAATTGTGTCTCTATGAAGTGTGCAACCAACGTAAGTATATTTGGATACTTGCTTTTAAAGGGGAAAAGCACAACAAATAATAAAGTGGGATTGCATAGCCTAGAGTCATTTTGCATTCTTGCAGCTCGGTTCTGAGCCAGGGACCTATACAGTAGTGCAAGTGTGTTTGTGTTCACCTGAGGTCGCGGATGTCCTTTGACCAGACACTGCAGAACTAACGTGTCCCCCTCTCTGATGGTGTAGACCCTTTCACTGATGTTGTCTTCCTTCACCACACACGTCTGCCCAGAATGCACAATCTGAGCGTTCGCAGGAGCTAAAGCGAAGAAAGAAAAAGGGATTATTACATTACATTTCCACTTCATTCTTTAGTAGCATTGGTGACATATACTGTAACGGAAACCAACTAACCAAAACTAGCAATGCTACAACCTAACCTATTTTTTTTTCCAGTCAGTGGATGATAAATGTGTACTTTCATGCATACAGTGGCCCCAAAAAGTAATGAATGAATGGATGAATGAATAACTGCACTGGCACTATTTTTTTATTTAAACCCCTATAATATGAGCTGATAAATAAAATACAAGTACAAAGTACTAAGTACTAAGTGTGATGTACTAAGTAGTAGTACACTCGTAAAAATAAAGGTGGACAATACAAAAATTGTAATACTGCCATATAAATATGTTGACTAAATAACTGACTTTTCTGTAGAGAACAACGCTTACAACCCATAACCATAACATTTAAACTTGTTGCATTGGCAAATAACTGAAACACATTTAAGTTAAATGATTAAAATTGTAAAAACTAAAATAAAAATAAAGTTAAACAGAAATATTTACAAAATAATAATGGCAAAAAGCATATAAACTTATTAAAATCAACTAAAATTAAAATAATTCAAAAGCCAATTCATAATAATAATAATAATAATAATAATAATACTGCCATATAAATATGTTGGAAATCTAATGGATATTCATTTTAGACTAAATAACTGACTTTTCTGTAGAGTACAATGCTTACAACCCATAACAATTAAAAACATGACCATCTTTATTTTAAACCAGTTTAAAATCGGACTGAATGATTCATTAGTCTGAAATGATGAATCTTTGTTGTTGTTATTAGCTAAAACTAAACAAAATCTATTTAAAAAGCTGAAAAAAGCTCAATTAAAATATTATTAATATTAGATTAAAAGCTTTAACTTGTTTTGCATTGGCAAATAACTGAAACATTTAAGTTAAATGATTAAAATTAAAATAATTCAAAAGCCAATTCATAATAATAATAAAACACTATATTATTTTACAGATAGACATTTTTGGTATTGTGACGCTGCCGCTAACTATCCTTGAAAATGTAATGGAAATTCATCATTCAAAATAAATATATAACCTTAAACCAAAAATAACCCACCCTTAGCCTGTTCAAATATAAAATGAGCTGATAAACAAAATAGTTTGATGTACTAAGTAGTAGTACACTCTTAAAAATAAAGGTGGACAATACAAAAATTATAATACTGTCATATAAATATGTTGGAAATCTAATGGAAATTCATCTTAGACTAAATAACTGACTTTTCTGCACAGTACGACGCTTACAACCCATAACACTTACAAATATGTCCTTAAAAATCTTTATTTTAAACCAGTTTAAAATCAGACTGAATGATTCATTAGTGAATCAGTCTGAAATGATGAATCTTTGTTGTTGTTGTTAGCTAAAACTAAACAAAATCTATTTAAAAAGCTGAAAAAAGCTCAATTAAAATATATGTGACCCTGGACCACAAAACCAGTCATAAATTTTTCAAAATTGAGATTTATATATAACCTGAAAGATGAATAAATAAGCTTTCCGTTGATATATGGTTTGTTAGGATTGGAGAATATTTGGTCAAGATACAACTATTTGAAAATCTGCAATCTGAGGGTGCAAAAAAATCTAAATATTAAGAAAATTTTAAAATTTTAAAGTAAGGCCTTTAAAGTTGTCCAAATGAAGTTCTTACCAATGCATATTACTAATCAAAAATGAAGTTTTGATACATTTACGGTAGGAAATTTACAGAATATTTTAATGGAACATGATCTTTACTTAATATCCTAATGCTTTTTGGCATAAAAAATGATTTTGACCCATACAATGTATTTTTGGCCATTGCAACAAATATACCCCAGCAACTGGTTTTGTGGTCCAGGGTCACATATTAATATTAGATTAAAAGCTTAAACTTGTGTTGCATTGGCAAATAACTGAAACACATTTAAGTTAAATGATTAAAATTGCAAAAACTAAAATAAAAAATAAAGCTAAATGGAAATATTTACAAAATAAAAATGGCAAATCATATAAACTTATTAAAATCAACTAAAATTTAAATAATTCAAAAGCCTATATAAAAATTCCATTATAAAGGTAAAAACAAAATGCATCTGAAAATCTTGTAATTAGAAGACTGATCAGATTTTGTTGTTGTTGTTGTTGCTGATTTAGATTGTGCTCCTAAATTTTTGACTGTGCTCCTAAATTTTTTAAGTTAGGAGCACAAGTGCTCCTAAAAAGAAAAGTAAGCGTAGAGCCCTGTATATGTACGTTTATAGAAAAGCATGCATGGCCAAAGCATGCCGAAATGCACAGAACAATTTCAGATGCCATCCTCCATTCTTATGTTCTGTGAGTCAGATGTGCGCTCGAGAACCTGCGGCATCTTTCCTAACTAAATGCGATGGGCTTCACGTCAAGCTCTGAGCAGAATTCAAACTCGAGACCCTCGGGAAAACAAGCCAGCATCGCGGGCAGCCGAGCCCGGCGGTCACTGCCCGGTGAGCGCTTTGATTATGAAGAGGAAGGCATGTACCGCGACAGCCTACACACTGTAAACGATGTGTCTGCGTCGCTTATTAGCATTTGAAAGCGAGTCTGAGACAGGAAGAGCTGCGAGGCAATGCAGGATGTGTTTAGAAATGTGTGGAAACCGCCAAACCTTTTATTTGCGAGTGTAATGGTGTGGTCGGGGCTGAGCGGGCATCAGAGGTCAGTCAACACTCGGAAATTAATGATGCTCATTAGCGCTACAATGAGGCCTGCGCTCGTGCTAACAACCAGAGGAAGAGAATGGATCTCAAACACTTAAAGAAAACCTCTTAACTCAGCAATTGTGTGTGACATTTCTCAAAGATTACTCTTATTGTGTGTTTCCATACTCATAGACAGTGTTGGGGAAAGTTACTTTTAAAAGTAATGCGTTACAATATTGCATTACTCCCTAAAAAAGTAACTAATTACGTTACTTAGTTACTTTTTATGGAAAGTAATGTTACACGTTACTTTTGCGTTACTTTTTAAATCTGGGCAGGGCTTGCTTGTTTGTTTTTAATTTAAAAACATTCGATTCTTAGCAAATGTAAAAGCCCTTTCACACCAAAATGAAATGAAGTGAATAAGCCTAAGGCTAAAGGAAAATTAAATTGACGTCTGTACAGTAGAACTGTAGGAAAAGAAAGTTTAACACTCTTCAGCAATGAGAGAAACAAAAACACAAATGTTAGTTAATATAAAGTAAGTTTTGCTTATTAGTACACTGCAAAAAAATTATTTTCTTGATTTTTTTTTGTCTTGTTTCTGGCCAAAATATCTAAAAATTCTTAAATCAAGAAGGATTTAATTAAAAAGTAAAAATTATTGTCTTGTTTTTTTTTTCTGAAAAAAAAAAAAGGCAAAATTAAGTGTGTTTTTGCCTAAAACAAGCAAAATAATCTCCCAATGGTGTAAGCAAAATAATCTTGTTTTCTGTTTGAAATAATTGATTTTTTTATTTTACCCCATTGGCAGATTATTTTGCTTGTTCTAAGCCAAAACTCACTTAATTTTGACTTGTTTTTTCTGAAAACAAGAAAATGATTATTTACTTATATTATATCCTTCTTGATTTAAGAATTTTTTGATATTTTGTCTGGAAACGAGACAAAAAATCTAAGCAAGAAAAGTATTTTTGCAGTGTACGGTTGAATTGGATCAAAGGTCAGCAGCAAAGTCTTTGGTTAATAAAATGGGATTAAATACATAAAGGAAACAAAAAGTAACTGGCGTTAGTTTTTTGAAAAAGTAACTCAGATATTTTCTTGCAAATGAAAAAGTAATGTGTTACTTTACTAGTTACTTGAAAAAAGTAATATTATTACGTAACTTGCTTTACTTGTAATGCGATACCCCCAACACTGCTCATAGACAATCCAAAAATATAAAGGGATAAATGTTTAATAGGCCTAGAAAAGGTTTATGGAATGAATCTTCATTTTTATGCTGTGCTACAATACATTTCCTTGGCTAAATATTCCTGTTTTTTTGTAGAATAAAGCTTGTTCACATCATTCAAAAATTGATCTGAATGATGAATGAATGAAATGAAATGACTTTAAAAAAAACCTCTATGAAAATGAGAAATTCTGCCTTGGCAATCAACTGAAATAATAATCAACTGAATAATATTAATATTAGATTAAAAGCTTAAACTTGTGTTGCATTGGCAAATAACTGAAACACATTTTAAAATAAATGATTAAAATTGCAAAAACTAAGATAAAAAATCAAGCTAAACAGAAATATTTACAAAATAAAAAGTGACAAAAGCATATAAACTTATTCAAATCAACTAAAATTAAAATAATTCAAAAGCCAAAAATATTTATTTTAAACCAGTTTAAAATCAGACTGAATGATGAGCTAAAACTAAACAAAATCTATTTAAAAAGCTGAAAAAAAGCTAAATTAAAATATTAACATTAGATTAAAAGCGTAAACGTGCGTTGCATTGCAAACACATTTAAGTTAAATGATTAAAATTGCAAAAACTAAAATAAAAATTAAGCTAAACAGAAATATTTACAAAATAAAAATGACAAAAGCATATAAACTGATTAAAATCAACTAAAATTTAATTAATTCAAAACCCAATTCAAAATAATAATAAAACACTATTATTTTACAAATAGAAATTTTTGGTATTGTGATGCTGCCTCTAACTATCCTTGAAAATGTAATGGAAATTCATCATTCAAAATAAATCATCTTAGACTAAATTACTGACTTTTCTGTAGAGTAAAACGCTTACAACCCGTAACAATTAAAAATGTGACTTTAAAAATCTTTATTTTAAACCAGTTTAAAATCAGACTGAATGATTCATTAGTGAATCAGTCTGAAATAGAATAACAAATCTTTGCTGTTGTTATTAGCTAAAACTAAAAAAAAAAAAAAATAAAAATCTAAAAAAAAAATCTAAATTAAAATATTAATATTAGATTAAAAGCTTAAACTTGTGTTGCATTGGCAAATAACTGAAACACATTTAAGTTAAATGATTAAAATTGCAAAAACTAAAATAAAAATTAAGCTAAACAGAAATATTTACAAAATAAAAATGACAAAAGCATATAAACTTATTCAAATCAACTAAAATTAAAATAATTCAAAAGCCAAAAATATTTATTTTAAACCAGTTTAAAATAAGACTGAATGATTCATTAGTGAATCAGTCTGAAATGGAATAACAAATCTTTGCTATTGTTGTTATTAGCTAAACCTAAACAAAATCTATTTAAAAAGCTGAAAAAAAGCTAAATTAAAATATAAATATTAGATTAAAATCTTAAACTTGCGTTGCATTGGCAAACCCGTTTAAATTAAATGATTAAAATTGCAAACACTAAAATAAAAATAAAGCTGAACAGAAATATTTCTAAAATAAAAATGACAAAAGCATATAAACTGATTAAAATCATCTAAAATTTTAATAATTCAAAAGCCAATTCAAAATAACAATAAAACACTATTATTTTACAAATAGAAATGTTTGGTATTGTGATGCTGCAGATAACTATCCTTGAAAATGTAATAGAAATTCATCATTCAAAATAAATATATAACCTTAAACCAAAAATAAGTCACCCTCAGCCCGTTTCAAAATAGATAGAGACTGTGTCTGTATGGCTGTGTGTAAGAGAAAATAACAGTGTGGTCAATAGAGAGGTCTCCTCAAAGACAGAGCCAATGAATTTCTCCGTGATGTGATTATTATTGATCGGTTAAGTGTGAGGTGTGTTTGCGCGCGTGAGGTCTTTGCGTTAACAGCTGCGGGTGCACCACATAATGTGTGGATGACCGGACCCCACAAAGCACTTGCCCTCTCAGCAGGTGTGCGTGTGGAAGTGTGTGTGTCTAAGCACCAGACTGTTGGCCACTCTCCTCCTCAGCGGGAGAGAACGCCCAGCGTCAGGGATGAGCTCTCTTTAACTCTGCAGCCGGGTCAACATCTATCACTGTCACACTGACCCAGTGCATCATGGGATGAAGACAATCCACATCTTCACATCAGTATTCGGCGGCGGTCGCTCAGCAACAGGATTCGCTCTGGGTCAGATACTGAG
This sequence comes from Cirrhinus molitorella, assembly GCA_033026305.1. Classification (NCBI taxonomy): domain Eukaryota; kingdom Metazoa; phylum Chordata; class Actinopteri; order Cypriniformes; family Cyprinidae; genus Cirrhinus; species Cirrhinus molitorella. The sequence goes on from CM065126.1 coordinate 38,543,862, forward strand.
GAAATAAATATTACGGGGAACCAGAGCAACCTCAGACTCGTCTGGAGGAGTTCTAGTCTGAACAACAACACTATCAACTGTATTTACAGTATTTACTAGAGATAGAAAAATACAACGATAGATAGACAGATAGATAGATAGATAGATAGATAGTTGGAATGATAAATAGAACAATAGATTGATAGATCGACAGAATGATATATAGAAAAATAGCACAAAAAAAGAATGATAGAATTGAACAAAAGATGAAGGATATAAAGATTGAATGATATATAGAATGATAGATAATATGAAAGATAGAACAACAGACAGACAGATGACAGAATGATAGAATAGAATGATTGAACAATAGATGAAGGATATAAAGATAGAATGATATATATAATGATAGAATGAATGATAGAACAATAGAACGATCGATAGTTAGATGATAGATAGATAGATAGAATGATAGATAGAAAAACAAAGATAGAAAGATAGAACAATAAAAGGATAAAATAATAGATAGAGAACAATAGATAGATAGATTGAGAACAATACATGATAGAACGATGAAATGAATGAAAGAATGATAGAGAACAATAGAACGATAAAACGTTAGATGGAACGATAGAATGACAGAATGGTAGAACAATAGGATGATTGAACAATAGATGAAATGATAAAATGATAGAAAAACAAAGACAGAATGATAGAATGACAGACAGAAAGAACAATAGATAGAACGATAAAAGGATAGAATGATAGATATATAGAACAATAGATAGAACAATAAAATGATAAACTGAATGATAGAACGATAGATAGAGAACAAGAGAATGATAGAATGATAGAGAACGATAGAAGGAACGATAGAAAGAAAGATAGAATGATAGAGGGAACGATAGATAGAATGACAGAATGATAGAACAATAGGATGATTGAACAAAAGATGAAATGATAGAAAAACAAAGATAGAATGATAGAATGACAGAAAGAACAATAGAACAATAAAAGGATAAAACGATAGATATATAGAACGACAGAATGATAGAATAGAATGACTGAACAATAGATAAAACGATAGAATGACAGATAGAAAAACAAAGATAGAATGATAGAATAACAGATAGAAAGATAGAATGATAAAAGGATAAAGCGATAGATAGATCGATAGAACAATAGATAGAACAATAGAATGATAGATAGAATGATAGAACAATAGATAGAGAACAATAGAACGACAGATAGATAGATAACAACTGAATGAAAGAACTATAGAGAACAATAGAACGATAAAATGATAGATAGAAAAATAGATGGAATGACAGAATGGTAGAACAATAGGATGATTGAACAATAGATGAAACGATAGAATGATAGAAAAATAGACAGAATGATAGAATGACAGATAGAAAGAACAATAGATAGAACGATAAAACAATAGATATATAGAAGGACAGAACAATAGATAGATAGATAGAAGGCAAGAACGATAGAATGATAGAAATAATGCTAGAATAATAGAATGATAAAACAGAAGATAGAACGACTGAACAACAGAACGACAGATAGAACAATAAAATGATAGAAAAATAGATGAATGGATAGATACTGCAGAATTATTATAATTACTGATAAAATTAATAATAGATAGATAGATAGATAGATAGATAGATAGATAGATAGATAGAGAACAACAGAATGAAAGAACGATAGAACGATAAATGGAACAATAGAATGATAGATAGAATGACAGATAGAACGATAGAACAATAGAATGATAGATAGAACGATAGATAGATAGATAGACAGACAGAATGATAGATAAAAAAAGAAAGAACGATAAAAGGATAAAATGATAGAGAACAATAGATAGATAGATAGATAGAGAACAATACGTGATAGAACGATGAAATGAATGAAAGAACGATAGAGAACAATAGAGCGCTAAAACGTTAGATGGAACGATAGAATGACAGAATGGTAGAACAATAAAATGATAAACTGAATGATAGAACGATAGATAGAGAACAAGAGAATGATAGAGAACGATAGAAGGAACGATAGAATGATAGAGGGAACGATAGATAGAATGACAGAATGATAGAACAATAGGATGATTGAACAAAAGATGAAATGATAGAAAAACAATGATAGAATGACAGAAAGAACAATAGACAGAACAATAAAAGGATAAAACGATAGATATATAGAATGACAGAATGATAGAATAGAATGACTGAACAATAGATAAAACGATAGAATGATAGATAGAAAAACAAAGATAGAATGATAGAAGAATAGATAGAGAACAATAGAACGACAGATAGATAGATAGATAGATAGATAACTGAATGAAAGAACGATAGAGAACAATAGAACGATAAAACGATAGATAGAAAAATAGATGGAATGACAGAATGGTAGAACAATAGGATGACTGAACAATAGATGAAACGATAGAATGATAGAAAAATAGACAGAATGATAGAATGACAGATAGAAAGAACAATAGATAGAACGATAAAACGATAGATATATAGAAGGATAGAACAACAGAACAATAGATAGATAGATAGAAGGCAAGAACGATAGAATGATAGAAATAATGCTAGAATAATAGAATGATAAAACAGAAGATAGAACGACTGAACAACAGAACGACAGATAGAACAATAAAATGATAGAAAAATGGATGGATGGATGGATAGATACTGCAGAATTATTATAATTACTGATAAAATTAATAAAAGGTAGATAGATAGATAGATAGATAGATAGATAGATAGATAGATAGATAGATAGATAGATAGAGAACAACAGAATGAAAGAACGTCACAACGATAAATGGAACGATAAATGGAACGATAGATGGAACAATAGAACAATAGAAAGATAGAATGATAGAATGACAGATAGAACAATAGAATGACAGAACGATAGATGGAACGACAGATAGAAAGATAGAACAATAGAATGATAGAACGATAGATAGATAGATAGATAGAGAACAACAGAATGAAAGAATGATTGAGAACAATAGAACTGTAAAATGACAGATAGAATGATAGATGGAACGATAGAAAGATAGAATGACAGAATGATAGAACGATAGATAGAACGATAGACAGAACGATAGATAGATAGATTGATAGAACGTTAGAACGATCGATCGATCGATCGATAGATAGATAGATAGATAGATAGATAGATAGATAGATAGATAAGAACAATAGAATGATAGAAATAATGCTAGAATAACAGAATGATAAAACAGTATATAGAACGACTGAACAACAGACAGAACAACAGAATGATAGAAAATGGATGGATGGATAGATACTGCAGAATTATTATAATTACTGATAAAATTAGATTGTGGCATATCCATACAGATGTATATTATCAGCGTCTGCGTTCAGACTGTGGGTGGTGAGCCGTATGTGAGCTGTTTGGGCCCCATCAGGTAAATGTGCAAACCTGAGCAAATGCTGGGCTGCTGAATTCTCTTGGCTGCTGTTGTGTGGGCCTGCTGTCATCCAACAAGTAACTTCTCAAACATCTCCCTCTTTCTGCCTTTTCTCCTCCCAGCCCTGTCCATCCATCCATCCATTCACCCATACAGCCATCCATCTAAATCTGAAGCAAACAAGGTTCTCTCTGTGAGTTATCAAACTAGTCTCAAGCCAGCAGAGGGGAACACGCCGGAGGGGGGTGGAAAGAAACAAAACAAATGGAGAGCAGCATAGAGAGATGGAATATAAAAACAAATCAATATGAGACACACACACACACACACACAAATAAATGAACACAGCCATCCGAACCCGCACACACACACACACACACACACACACTCGCAGAGAGGGTGATATAAGCAAGAGCAGGAGTGTGAATACAAACACGAAAACTACTATAGCAGACAAGAAAACAAAATAGCATGGTTTTAGCAAATACAACAGGATGTGGCCTTAAAGGGAAGCATGTGCAGATATCTTCTGAGAAGCAGTTTATAAAATGCTGAGCCACTTTATGATTTTCCTGCATCAATTATTTGAATGCATTTTTAATTTACTTTCCTAATCCAGGTCTCTATGGAAGAAGAGATTGTGATATCTCAGTAGGATCTTCCTGGCTGAATAAATACTTGCAACATGTCAGTATAAGCATTAATGTTTAATAATAGCTATATTTTTAGCTATATAAATGTAAAATAATATTAGAATAGTTATATAGTTTTATTATACATATTTAAACTTTTTTTTTTTTTAAGTGTCTTAAGCTCACTAAGGCTTCATTTATTTGATCAAAGCGAACAGTAAAATTGTGAAACATTATTAGAGTTTAAAATGTTTTCTATCTTAATACATTTTAAAACACAATTTATTTATGAGATGCAAAGCTGTATTTTCAGCATCATTACTCAGTCTTCAGTGTCACATGATCCTTCAGATATCATTAAAAATGCAGATTTTATTATTATTATTATCAATGTTGAGATTTTCCTCATTATTTTGTTTAAGATAAAAAAAAGTTCTTTTTTATATACATATACATACATACACTACCAGTCAAAAGTTTTTGAACAGTAATATTTTTAATGTTTTTGAAAAGATCTCTTCTGCTCACCAAACCTGCATTTATTTGATCTATATGATGCTGAAAATTTAGTTTTGATCACAGGAATAAATAACTTTTTAAAATATATTCAAAAGGACAGCAGTTATTACAAATGGCAAAAATATTTCACAATTTTACTGCTTTTTTAAACACTAAAATTAAACATAGCTAGTTTTTCTTTTCTCTTTTTTCTGTAAATTGGTGAGTAAAATATTAATAATGTGTAATTTTTGATCACAGGAATAAATTACTTTTTAAAATATATTCAAAATGACAGCAGTTATTACAAATAGCAAAAATATTTCACAACTTTACTGCTTTTTTAAACGCTAAAATTAAACATACCTAGTTTTTCTTTTCTCTTTTTTCTGTAAATTAGAGAGTAAAATATTAATAATGTGTCATTTTTGATCACAGGAATAAATTACTTTTTAAAATATATTCAAAAGGACAGCAATTATTACAAATAGCAAAAATATTTCACAATTTTACTGCTTTTTTAAACACTAAAATTAAACATAGCTAGTTTTTCTTTTCTCTTTTTTCTGTAAATTAGAGAGTAAAATATTAATAATGTGTCATTTTTGATCACAGGAATAAATTACTTTTTAAAATATATTCAAAAGGACAGCAATTATTACAAATGGCAAAAATATTTCACAATTTTACTGCTTTTTTAAACTAAAATTAAACAGCTAGTTTTTCTTTTCTCTTTTTTCTGTAAATTGGTGAGTAAAATATTAATAATGTGTCATTTTTGATCACAGGAATAAATTACTTTTTAAAATATATTCAAAAGGACAGCAGTTATTACAAATAGCAAAAATATTTCACAATTTTACTGCTTTTTTAAACACTAAAATTAAACATAGCTAGTTTTTCTTTTCTCTTTTTTTCTGTAAATTAGAGAGTAAAATATTAATAATGTGTCATTTTTGATCACAGGAATAAATTACTTTTTAAAATATATTCAAAAGGACAGCAGTTATTACAAATAGCAAAAATATTTCACAATTCTACTGCTTTTTTAAACACTAAAATTAAACATAGCTAGTTTTTCTTTTCTCTTTTTTCTGAAAATTGGTGAGTAAAATAATAATGTGTAATTTTTGATCACAGGAATAAATTACTTTTTAAAATATATTCAAAGGGACAGCAGTTATTACAAATAGCTAAAATATTTCACAATTTTACTGCTTTTTTAAACACTAAAATTAAACATACCTAGTTTTTCTTTTCTCTTTTTTCTGTAAATTAGAGAGTAAAATATTAATAATGTGTAATTTTTGATCACAGGAATAAATTACTTTTTAAAATATATTCAAAGGGACAGCAGTTATTACAAATAGCAAAAATATTTCACAATTTTACTGCTTTTTTAAACACTAAAATTAAACATACCTAGTTTTTCTTTTCTCTTTTTTCTGTAAATTAGAGAGTAAAATATTAATAATGTGTCATTTTTGATCACAGGAATAAATTACTTTTTAAAATATATTCAAAAGGACAGCAATTATTACAAATGGCAAAAATATTTCACAATTTTACTGCTTTTTTAAACTAAAATTAAACAGCTAGTTTTTCTTTTCTCTTTTTTCTGTAAATTGGTGAGTAAAATATTAATAATGTGTCATTTTTGATCACAGGAATAAATTACTTTTTAAAATATATTCAAAAGGACAGCAGTTATTACAAATGGCAAAAATATTTCACAATTTTACTGCTTTTTTAAACACTAAAATTAAACATAGCTAGTTTTTCTTTTCTCTTTTTTCTGTAAATTGGTGAGTAAAATATTAATAATGTGTAATTTTTGATCACAGGAATAAATTACTTTTTAAAATATATTCAAAATGACAGCAGTTATTACAAATAGCAAAAATATTTCACAACTTTACTGCTTTTTTAAACGCTAAAATTAAACATACCTAGTTTTTCTTTTCTCTTTTTTCTGTAAATTAGAGAGTAAAATATTAATAATGTGTCATTTTTGATCACAGGAATAAATTACTTTTTAAAATATATTCAAAAGGACAGCAATTATTACAAATAGCAAAAATATTTCACAATTTTACTGCTTTTTTAAACACTAAAATTAAACATACCTAGTTTTTCTTTTCTCTTTTTTCTGTAAATTAGAGAGTAAAATATTAATAATGTGTCATTTTTGATCACAGGAATAAATTACTTTTTAAAATATATTCAAAAGGACAGCAATTATTACAAATGGCAAAAATATTTCACAATTTTACTGCTTTTTTAAACTAAAATTAAACAGCTAGTTTTTCTTTTCTCTTTTTTCTGTAAATTGGTGAGTAAAATATTAATAATGTGTCATTTTTGATCACAGGAATAAATTACTTTTTAAAATATATTCAAAAGGACAGCAGTTATTACAAATAGCAAAAATATTTCACAATTTTACTGCTTTTTTAAACACTAAAATTAAACATAGCTAGTTTTTCTTTTCTCTTTTTTCTGAAAATTGGTGAGTAAAATAATAATGTGTAATTTTTGATCACAGGAATAAATTACTTTTTAAAATATATTCAAAAGGACAGCAGTTATTACAAATAGCAAAAATATTTCACAATTTTACTGCTTTTTTAAACACTAAAATTAAACATAGCTAGTTTTTCTTTTCTCTTTTTTCTGAAAATTGGTGAGTAAAATAATAATGTGTAATTTTTGATCACAGGAATAAATTACTTTTTAAAATATATTCAAAGGGACAGCAGTTATTACAAATAGCAAAAATATTTCACAATTTTACTGCTTTTTTAAACACTAAAATTAAACATACCTAGTTTTTCTTTTCTCTTTTTTCTGTAAATTAGAGTGTAAAATATTAATAATGTGTAATTTTAGGATAACCTATGCCTATAAAGACCCCAAACAACAGGATGACAAACGCAGCGCTCGGAGGAGATTACACCGAGCAAATTAGGGCAGGTGTAAAAACTGCAGGTGTAATTGATGACCTGAGCTGCTGTTTGCTCCACCTGCACCCACGGTCCTCTGGGAACGTTCCTGCACCCCTTCTGACCGGCTTCAACTGTTGCTGAAAGTTTTCTAGAGCATCGCCTCCTCTGCCTCTGCTATTCCTCATGCACACGCTCCACACATAAATCACAGCTGAAATGCTCCTGCTGAGGAGCTTCACCAGATCTACTGCTTCACTCACATCCGGGAGTCACACACTTACTCATCTGTCCTGCATCTCCCACTGTCCCGGGAGAGAAAGAGAGGGAGGGAATTATTCATCCCGCAAGAGCTGAACGGCACGTCCATGAGCACGTTTCGTGAGAATAAATAAGATCCTCGCGAGAGGAAGAGAGAGGCTGACCAGCAGGGGCTGGCGAGGGCTAATCTGACAGCGTTAGTCGTGTCATGGTGTTTTATTGAGTGTTTACTTGTTGTGTGAGGAGCTGATAGCTTTCACTGTGGCTCAATACGGATCAGCCCTCTGACAAACACAACTATTGGCAAAAATGAGCACTAGGGCAGACGGCATCTCATCAGACAAGCGTCTCTGGCAGAGAGAGGAGCAGGGCTGAGTGCGGCCCGGAGGTGCACATGCCAGGACTTATAAGTGTCTGTATTGCATGCATTCACACAGAAGCATCATGCCCATTCAAACTAAGAGCAGAGCAGCAAGATCATTTTGAATGCAACTTTTGAAATAGCCATTTCGGTAACACTTTCTATGAAGCCCGTATTTATAATACATTATAATGGTATTCTTAAGGCATTATAATGAATGCATAGTGCATTATAAAAAACATTATAATATGTTATACCATCTCATGAATAATCATAACAACAATTATAATACATTATAATACATATTTGAGGTTAACTTTTTATAGTATGATTATTTATAACACACAATGAACACCATATTAAATCTACATTTATAATGGACTATATCATATTATTTTTTTTATTATTATTATATTGAAATACTATTTAACCTATATCATTTCACATTTACATATTTTATTTGTTTGAGAAATTTATCTCATATTTCAGAGTTTATAACTTGATTTAACGCAAGAAGTGTGGGACATAAACTCATGATCCTGAGCTGAGGATAAAAGAGAGAATGACGACTTGATTTTTCTCATCAGAATTGTGAGATATAATCTCAGAATTGCAAAGTCTGAATTTTAAAATATGAACTCAAATTTAACTTTTTTATTTGTTTATTCCATAGCTTCCATTGCTGCTACTTGAAAACTGTCATTTGCTGCCACCACAAAAAAACGTAATCACTGTTTGTAAACACCGAATTGGTCTATTGACCCTTCGCAAAGACCGACAGACGAGACAAAACAGGTTACTTTAGGTATGTAAATTTTTTTTTATGAAATTCAAACAATAAATGCCATTTAGTGGCTCTTTAATGTGTCGTGGCAGATCACTACAGCGCCTCATTTCAAGTGGCATGTGAACCAATCATCTCTTTCTGTTAGTCACAGTGTGAAATAAACATGAATGAACATCAGAAGGTATCTTGTTTCAACGGTGGAAAGATGTCAATATACCACGCTTCATGTTTAAGTCCACCCATTTTAATCTACTTTTCTGTTTGGTTTGTTTGTCGGACAAAAATAGCAGATTCTGCGTTATGATTGGTCACTTTGCCTGTCAATCAAACTCCCTGTGAAGAGTTAATTGACTTTCACCATATGGACAGTCTAAACATTCTTCGAAAAATCTCTGAAATGTTTCACTTTTTGGGTAAATTTTACAAATTTGGTTTGTATGTAGTTTTTTTAGAGGTTGAAAGACTGAAATAGTCTTTTGTTGTAGAACATACTTTAATAATCTGTTATTTCTCAAAAAAGTTAAGATCAGTAAGATTTTTTGAATGTTTTTGAAAGTAGTTTCTTATGCTCACCAAGGCAGCATTTATTATTAAAATTGTGTAATAGTATTATATTTTAAAATAACTGTTTTCTATTTGAATTTAATGTAAAATCGAATTTATTCTTGTGTTGCAACGCTGAATTTTCAGCATTATTACTCCAGTATTCAGTTTTACATGATCCTTCAGAAAGTATTCTAATTTTCACTCAGAAACTGCATTTTCTTGTAAAACATTTCAAACATTTCAAGATTTTTCAAATATTTTTGAATTAAGTATCTTATGGTCACTAAGGCTGCATTCATTTAATTAAACATATCAGTAATAATGTGAAATATTTTAAGAATATTAAAAATATGACAAATATTTAAGAAATCTTTATTTGACCCTCTAACTCTAGCACTCTTTATTCTATAATTAAAAAAAAAACACTTGACCCTTTAAGACTTGCACTATTTTTCTGTTCTATCTATGTTTTCTTTTTATTTATTATATAATTAACAAAAAAAGCCCTTGCTATGGGTATTGCATTAGGCTGTGACTTGTCTTTGACCTCATTTGTAAGTCGCTTTGGATAAAATCATCTGCTAAATGACTAAAAGTAAATGTGAGAATTCAAAAGAATCCTAATATTTAAAAATTATAATAATATTATTTACTACAACTTCTCTAAGTATCTTATGCTTACTTTACAACTACGAAAAATTATTTTATAAAGTGTACAATCAAATCACACCTTTCAGAGGCACCAAGTGATCTTGGCATCAAAACAGACAGCTGACTTGTGTTCAATAGGGTTAGAAAGGGACAGCGTCTTGCGTCAACACTGCATGCTTTTCCTCTAACGATTAATTTCCCATCATGTTTGCTGCAGAGCTTTAATTTCCCTCACCTACTTGGTCAACACAAGACCAGACGCAATTTATTGACCAGCAGAACATATGCTGACAGCTGTGATTTTTCTTCAAAGGCTTCAGAAAAACTTTTTCTTACCCCAGGCATATTTCAGTCCTCATAACCGGACTAGCAGTTTCTCAGCTGTCTGAGCGACACTTAAAACACACAAAAAAGTGAACCTAAAGAATCTTAAAAGAGACATAAAGTGTGAAAGTATATTGCCAGAGTGAAAAAGTAACGAGGCGAGTGAGCAAACCAAAATTCTACTATTATTATATAGAAATAAAACAAATAATATAGTAACATTTGATTGTGATTAATTAACCCGTATATGTGACCCTGGACCACAAAACCAGTCATAAGTCGCTGGGGTATGTTTGTAGCAATAGCCAAAAATACATTGTATGGGTCAAAATGATTGATTTTTCTTTTATGCCAAAAATCATTAGGATATTAAGTAAAGATCATGTTCCATGAAGATATTTAGTAAATTTACTACCGTAAATATATCAAAAGCTATTTTTTCTTAGTAATATGCATTGCTGAGAACTTCATTTGGATGATTTTAAAGGCAATTTTCTCAGTATTTTTTAATTTTTTGCACCCTCAGATTGCAGATTTTCAATAGTTACACTACTGTTCAAAAGTTTGGGGTCAGTAAGACTTGCAATTTTTATTTTAATGAAGTCAAGGCTGCATTTATTTTATCAAAAATACAGAAAATAAACTGTAATATTACAAAATGTTATTACAATAGAAAATAATGGTTTTTATTTTCATATACTTTCAAATATAATTTATTCCTGTGATGCAATGCTGATTTTTCATCAGCTGTTACTCAGTTTCCCAGGCTTAAGTGTCACATGATCTCTCAGAAATCATTCTGATATTCTCAATTATTACTAGAATTATCAGTTTTGGAAACAGTTTTTTTTTAAACCTGTATTTTTTTCTTTCAAGAACAACATTTATTCAAACTATAAATCTTTTCTAGCAATGTAAATCTATTATGTCACTTTTTATTACTGTAACAATTTATTCATTTCTTTCAAAAAAAAAAAAAAAAAAAAGAATGAATAAACATTTACTGACCCCAAACTTTTGAACGGTAGTGTACATCTTGGCCAAATATTGTCATATCCTAACAAACTATACTTCAATGGAAAGTTTATTTAGTCAGCTTTCAGATGATGTATAAATCTCAATTTCGAAAACTGATTTTGTGGTCCAGGGTCACATATTATAACTAATTCTTCTAATCTTAAATAAAAGGCCTATATTGCACATAAAATAAATACATGTATATGTAATATAACAATAAAAATATCAATTTAATGTATTACTTACTATATGATGTATTTAACCCTTTAACTGTCACCGTCCCGTCACTAGGACACCTACGTTTACTTCACCATTTTACAAATAAATCCTAATCTAATCATGACAAACTATATTTCGTTGGAAAGGTCTAAGACTCCTAAATAGATATTTTACCATTGTTTTGTGTTACAAATTATGTAGGAAAAGTAATAGATTAATTTATGACAAGAGTGCACCTCAAAAAATTTACTTCATAACAGGAGTTCAGACCTTTTTCACAAAAATACTTTCTTTGTTGCCTTTTTTTCTATCACGCTTTAGAAATCATAAGAAATTATATATCACTTGAAGACTTAAAATCTCAAAATTCATCCTTTAAACCATTTTAAAATCAGACATTGCATTATCATGGAAATTGTACATGAAAATCATATTATAAAATGTTTTTGTTCATGAATTATAAAAAATTACATTTGGATAGTGCATTTTCATGTCTATGTTCACAATAGGGAGTAACAGTTAAAGGGTTAAACTGCATTTATACAATGCTTTAAAGGTTAATTAAATGTTAGTTATAATTATTATTAAAAAACATATAAATTAATCAGATATTTATAATGGATTACTAATGGAATTTTACAGATATATGCAATTAATATTAATAATTGATCTGATTAAAATGGACATTTTAATTTTATTGAATCCTTCCAACATGAACACATGCTGATGGTTGGTGGGTTGAGAAAGTAAGAGGGTTTTGTGACACAGCTGAAGAGGAAAAGATGCTTCGGTGGTGGAGCAAGTTATTACATTTTGATAAAAGATTATAAAGACAAACTTTTTTTATTTACAATAACGTGCACTGATGAATCGCTCATATGAGACCAGGAATGTGTATTAAGAAAGCAAATAGGGTTGATTTTGATTCATGTGGACTTTAATGAGACGTCAGGCCTAGTGTGTGTGTATTAAAGCCATTTGTCTCTGTTGTGAGAAGGCTCTTTCATCCATTAGCGCCGTATGAGAGTAAACAGGCGAACGCGGCGCTGTGAGGATTCTCTCGGCTCCTGTCGGAGCGACCGAGGGCCTCTGAGAGGCGCGAGAAAAACGACGGGGAGGATGTGAGCTAAAGTAAATTTGCAGGATCACTACAGTGACGGTTTTAGTGGCAGTGACAGAAACTGATTAAAGGACCACTGTGGAGAGGAAGAGGGAGAAAGAGCGAACGTAACCCTGGAATTAATGGCGTTCCCATCCTTCTTTCATCCTCCCATCACCAACCAGATAACAGTGAAAGGCTTATAAAATGATATACGCCGTTATAAAAACCATAGCATGTAAATCACATCTACTTCAGAAACGCAATAAATCCATGAAGTAGCAGGTCATAATTTACCACTACAACATAAAATACTTAGCTTTTTTATTGTATATGCATTTGCATATTTGATTTAAACTGCATTTATACATAAATTAATATTATAATTGTTATTATAATGATATTATATTATCATTTTTATTCCTGTTTTAATTTTAAATCAATTTTTTAAATCATTTTAAATGTTTTCATTGTTGGGATTATTATTTTTTGTGATTATTTTAACTCATCTTATGTTTTTATGATTATTTTTATGTAAATTCATGAAGTAGCAGGTCATAATTTACCACAACAACATAAAATACTTAGCTTTTTTATTGTATATGCATTTGCATATTTGATTTAAACTGCATTTATACATAAATTAATATTATAATTGTTATTATAATGATATTATATTATCATTTTTATTCCTGTTTTAATTTTAAATCAATTTTTTAAATCATTTTAAATGTTTTCATTGTTGGGATTATTATTTTTTGTGATTATTTTAACTCATCTTATGTTTTTATGATTATTTTTATGTAAATTCATGAAGTAGCAGGTCATAATTTACCACAACAACATAAAATACTTAGCTTTTTTATTGTATATGCATTTGCATATTTGATTTAAACTGCATTTATACATAAATTAATATTATAATTGTTATTAAAATGATATTGTATTATCATTTTTATTCCTGTTTTAATTTTAAATCAATTTTTTTAATCATTTTAAATGTTTTTATTGTTGGGATTATTATTTTTTGTGATTATTTTAACTCATCTTATGTTTTCATGATTATTTTTATGTAAATTCATGAAGTATCAGGTCATAATTTATCACAACAACATAAAATACTTAGCTTTTTTTATTGTATATACATTTGCATATTTGATTTAAACTGCATTTATACATAAATTAATATTATAATTGTTATTATAATGATATTATATTATCATTTTTATTCCTGTTTTAATTTTAAATCAATTTTTTTAATTATTTTAAATGTTTTTATTGTTGGGATTATTACTTTTTTATGATTATTTTTATGTAAATTCATGAAGTAGCAGGTCATAATTTACCACAACAACATAAAATAGTTTTTTATTGTATTATATACATTTGCATATTTGATTTAAACCGCATTTATACATAAATTAATATTATAATGATATTATATTATAATTTTTATTCCTGTTTTAATTTTAAATATTTTTTTTAATCATTTTAAATGTTTTCATTGTTGGGATTATACATTTTTGTGATTATTTTAACTCATGTCATGTTTTTATGATTATTTTTATGTAAATTCATGAAGTAGCAGGTCATAATTTACCACAACAACATAAAATAGTTTTTTATTGTATTATATACATTCGTATATTTGATTTAAACTGCATGTATACATAAATTAATATTATAATTGCTATTATAATGATATTATATTATCATTTTTATTCCTGTTTTAATTTTAAATCATTTTTTTTTTTTATCATTTTAAATGTTTTTATTGTTGGGATTATTACTTTTTTGTGATTATTTTAACTCATCTTATGTTTTTATGATTATTTTTATGTAAAGCACTTTGAATTACCATTGTGTATGAAATGTGCTATATAAATAAACTTGCCTTGCCTTATATTTATTTTCATTTACGTTTTTAATATTTGTTTTTTTCTGATTTCGGGGGAAATGTGACCTGCCTGTGTTTTTGTGATATCTCACAATTGCGAGACGCCTGGTCACATTGCCAGAAGTCAATTTTTTAATCATTTTAAATGTTTTTATTGTTGGGATTATTACTTTTTTGTGATTATTTTAACTCATCTTATGTTTTCATGATTATTTTTATGTAAATTCATGAAGTAGCAGGTCATAATTTACCACAACAACATAAAATACTTAGCTTTTTTATTGTATATACATTTGCATATTTGATTTAAACTGCATGTATACATAAATTAATATTATAATTGTTATTATAATGATATTATATTATCATTTGTATTCCTGTTTTAATTTTAAATAAATTTTTTTAATCATTTTAAATGTTTTTATTGTTGGGATTATTACTTTTTTGTGATTATTTTAACTCATCTTATGTTTTTATGATTATTTTTATGTAAATTCATGAAGTAGCAGGTCATAATTTACCACAACAACATAAAATACTTAGCTTTTTTATTGTATATACATTTGCATATTTGATTTAAACTGCATTTATACATAAATGAATATTATAATTGTTATTATAATGATATTGTATTATCATTTTTATTCCTGTTTTAATTTTAAATACATTTAATCATTTCAAATGTTTTTATTGTTGGGATTATTACTTTTTTTGTGATTATTTTTAAAAAGCACTTTGAATTACCATTGTGTATGAAATGTGCTATATAAATAAACTTGCCTTGCCTTATATTTATTTTAATTTACGTTTTTAATATTTGGTTTTTTTTCTGATTTCGGGTGAAATGTGACCTGGGTGTGTTTTTGTGATATCTCACAATTGCGAGCCGCCTGGTCACATTGCCAGAAGTCAATTTCTTTTAACTGGCATAGACACAAACAGCAACACCTGCAGGTACACAAACATTATGGCAACAATGACTACAAACAGCGTTTCACACAAACACATCCAAATCTCCCACAGCCAGACGCACAAACACATGTAATCAGGGCGGCCCATATTGGCAGATTTCAAACAGCCTGTGTTGAGTCAGTCTGAGGGTGAGTGGATCAGAACAAGCCTGATCAAACAACATGTTGAGTGCAGCCAAAGGAGGACGGATGAAAACAGACACAAAGAGAATATGAAGAGAAATTCAGTTTGAAGGCCTTTTCGCACCAAGCAGCTGACTTTACAATCATTTCCCGTTTTCACGCAAAGCCAATGATATTTAAGCTAAAGTAAGTCATTTGCATGGCAAAAGTTATAGTAGGGATGCACCCAAAGTCTAAATCCGAATTCGGAAAGGCACGGTAAATGAGTCGTTTTGGAGTCACATTGACCTTCTTTGCAGTCAAAAGTGACCGAAGCCTTAAAATGTAACTTTTCCTTTTTTTAGGAAGGTTAATGCAATACAGTTTTGTTCAATAATATTTTTTGATTATTATTTAGAATTTTGAGGAGATTTTATGATACTATGCAATATTTATAAAATTTTAATACGCAATTTTTTCCATTGGAATTAATATATATTTTTGTATTTAATTATTTATATATATTTTTCAAGAAATACAACATTTCATATTAATCTTTTTTTCATCTTTTTTTTTTTTTTTTTGAACTGAGAATTGTACCATTGGTGGCATTAAAAAAATTAAAACTTATGTAATGTCATGTAAACTCCTGTATAGCTCCCTATATACATATATACAGAGGCTTTTGGATTCCCATTGCTTTTTTTTTTTAAGACACGTTCTTAATTTTATTAGGTTTTGCATTTAGAAATATATTTAGACATTCTAAAAGACTACTTTTTTCAATTTTTAGATATTTTTGGCTAGATAAATATCAAGTTTTGTATTAGAATTACAACCAGAAATCAGGCCTG
This sequence comes from Cirrhinus molitorella, assembly GCA_033026305.1. Lineage (NCBI taxonomy): Eukaryota > Metazoa > Chordata > Actinopteri > Cypriniformes > Cyprinidae > Cirrhinus > Cirrhinus molitorella. The sequence continues at coordinate 38,560,474 of CM065126.1, forward strand.
TTGCAGTCTTAGCAGTTCATCTCTCTCTGTGCATGTGAAAGTGAGTCTTTTGTATTTTTTTCTTCATGTATTTCTTTTATTACACTTATACTCAAAATTTGCTCTGTTGCAGTCTTTCCCATTCATTTCAATGGGTCCCTCTCACTGTGTATATTTATTATTTATATATTAAGGAAAAATATTTTAGATTTATATCTAAATATTTATATTTATTTTTAATCTAAATTGTATACAGGTATAAATATATATATTGAGACCTTATTGATATCTTATTGTTTTAGACACTTTCTTAATTGTATTAGGTTTTGCATTTAGAAATATATTTAGACATTCTAAAAGACTACTTTTTTTACATTTTTTGATATCTTTGGTTAGATAAATATCACGTTTTGTATTAGAATTACAACCAGAAATCAGGCCTGCTGCAGTCTTAGCAGTTCATCTCTCTCTGTGCATGTGAAAGTGAGTCTTTTGTATTTTTTTCTTCATGTATTTCTTTTATTACACTTATACTCAAAATTTGCTCTGTTGCAGTCTTACCCATTCATTTCAATGGGTCTCTCTCTCTGTGTGTGTGTGTGTGTGTGTGTGTGTGTGTGTGTGTGTGTGTGCACATTGGTGTCAATTTTGCACTGTTGATATTTTAGTGTCACCCCTTTTTTCTGCACAGTGGCTGATTTGTAGTTTGTACCACAGATTTTTCAGATTTTTTTGCATTTCCCATTCATTTCCTATGTTGGTCATTTTTGACCACAAAGAAGGTAAGTGTGACTTTTTTTTTTTGACCCTTTAAAATACCCGAATCATGCCCATGATTTCTGTGTGTGTTCACATTGCTAATGTGACAAAAGTCACCAAGTGTCATCTCATTCCGATGAAGCTACGATTTGTACAATTTTTAAATATAAAAATTTTCCGAAGAGGGCCATGCATTTGCACTACTGCAAATGCATGGCATGCTGCAGTAGTCATTCACATTACAGTACATCAGATTTCAATTATTACATTAAGATAAGATGACTTGACTTGATGACAGATGACTGACAGAACGATGTCAGAGGATTTGGCATGCGAAACGCGAGTGCTCATTTAAAAGCGATTTGAATACACAGCTCCCTGACGCCCACAAATTATATGCAATACAGTGTTTCCCCTGCCATATACAACCAGATATATATATATACACTACCGTTCAAAAGTTTGGGGTCAGTAAATGTTTATTCATTCTTTTTTTTTTTTGAAAGAAATGAATAAATTGTTACATTAATAAAAAGTGACATAATAGATTTACATTGCTAGAAAAGATTTTTAGTTTGAATAAATGTTGTTCTTGAAAGAAAAAATACAGGTAAAAAAAAAAAAAAAACTGATAATTCTACTAATAATTGAGAATATCAGAATGATTTCTGAGAGATCATGTGACACTTAAGGCTGGGAAACTGAGTAACAGCTGATGAAAAATCAGCATTGCATCACAGGAATAAATTATATTTTAAAGTATATGAAAATAAAAACCATTATTTTATATTGTAATAACATTTTGTAATATTACAGTTTATTTTCTGTATTTTTGATAAAATAAATGCAGCCTTGACTTCATAAAAAAAAAATGGAAAGTCTTACTGACCCCAAACTTTTGAACGGTACCAGAGCTATATATATATATATATATATATTATTATTATTATTATTATTATATTATATATAATAATAATATTTATTATTATAAATAAATAAATAAATAAATAAATAAATAGTTTACATTTGTCTATTTTAGTTTATTTAAATTGTATATTGAGTATTTGCTTTTTTGCACTTTTTCTGTATATTTGTATATTGTTCTTTTATTATCTGTGTGTCTTTTCTTGTCATTGTCATTCTGTTGCACTGTGGAGCTTCTGTCACTAAAACAAATTCCTAGTATGTGCAAACATACCTGGCAATAAAGCTCATTCTGATTCTGATATATATATATATATATATATATATATATACACACACACACACACACACACACATATATATAT